>JASJET010000096.1:2245000-3487500 GCA_034092305.1 Diaprepes abbreviatus
GACACACCGATTATCATATGATACTGGTTTAAATAATGCAATTAGAAAAGGATAGCATTAAATCGGGATGTGTGTACTGTTTATCAACACGTTTTCAAATATAAATAAAAATATTATTACGTTATTCAGCGTTCAAACAACTGGGCTCTAGTTCTGAAGTTATGCTAATTCTACAGGGGTATGTTCCAAATACATAAGAGTAAAGAATCAAGTAAACCAAAATGACTCTGATAATTTTGTGAAGTTTATTATATATGTAATATATATTTCTGAGCTCAGTTAAGCATGAAAAGAAAGTTTTCCAATTTGGAAAGGATTAAAAGACTGAGTAGTGAAGTAAAAACAAGCCGAAATTGTAAAATAGTTTATTTTTTCTAAATACACCAAATCCAAGATAATTTTATGTTATAATATAACTGGATATTTAGAGAATCTAGCGAAATAGGAGAGACCAAGAAAACAACAATATGAATCTCTCAAAACGATCCTTGCAAGTCAGCACCTAGAATTATTGCTGAAATTACAGAAATTTTGGTTAGCCGTTGGTAGCATAAATTTATTAAGTAGATGCCCGCCTAAAAAGCCCTATTTTTCGGCAAGAAAATAAAATCGCAAAACTGATATTTGCACATCGACATTAAACAAAAAACAAGACGAGTGAAAAAAGTTCTATTTAGTGACAAAACATGTTACAAGATTTCTTATTTTGATGAAAAGAAATGTGTAAGGTGCCCAATCAATACAAGGTTTAATGCAAATATGTTACACCCACAGTTAAATATGGTAAAGGTAACGTCTCTTATGGGATTGTTCCTCGTTGATTGAGGTACCCCCTTTAAAACTGCGTAAGTGATTGTTTACTCATTTTTGAAAAAATAACGTGATTTTCGTGAATTTTTGGGCAAGTAAATAAATATTTATTAATTTGATTGAGTGACATTGTAGGCCAGGGTTGAGGAGTCCTGACACTGTAGCCTTGAGAGTTATTATGTAACCTGTTATATATGTTCTATGTAAATAAGTTGGTTGCTTTGATCAGGTTTAGTAGCCTGTTCACTAGTGTATCCCTAGGGTATAAGCTATCCTGATTGATGGATCCTTGGATGTGTCTCCAGTAGGTTAAAGTTTCACATTCGAAGGTCGTGTATAAGGCCGTCTCGTCCTATTGTGCCCATAGTCTACATATTTGTTTTTCATTAAAGATACAAATTGCGTGTAGATGTTTCTTTAAACTACAGTTAGCCAGTTATTAATCCTTCCTTTAGCCTGATCTGCAGTCCGCTCAGCAATAATCTGCTGTGCCTGTGGCCCACTACAGTGGAATATGTAATAAGGTACTTGAAAAAATGTTTTTATAAAAAAATATTCAAAATGAATCAAAATGTGTCGGTTTTTAGGAAACGTCATTTTTTAATATGCCTTGCGGTGACCACTATTACTCCAAAATGAGTCGTCTGAAGTTAAAATTCAAAAAGAATATGTTAGTATTTTTCGTTGGGAAAATCCTAAATGACGGATTTTATATTTTTTATTGCTGAAAATTTTTAATTTTAATGCAAAAAAATCAAAATTTGAAAATCTCGAAAACTGAACTTTATCGTGGTTATAGTAAAAGGAATGTTAAAAACATATTTCGATTAATTTGTAGTATTTTTTAATGAAAAAATTTTTCAAGGGCCTTAAAATATGTCCTTATTATCACACTGTAAGTTTTTCAATAGGTATCTATTTACCTACCAAAAAAAATTATGAAAAGCATGTCATTTTTCAAAAATAAGTGGAGATAACCCCTTAATGACTCCATGGATTGATTTGTCTATAGAGGTATATTGCAAAACGTAATGTCACCTTACGAAGAAAGGGAATTGCCATTGCTTTTTATTTTATGACAGAATAACTATCCAAAGCGGTCTTCATTAGTTGTTCAAGAGTTGTTTCCGGAAAATAACTTTCGAGTCGTGTAATGGCCGGCACAATACTCAGAACTTAACCTCACTGAAAATTTGTGGGAAGAAGTAGAACTTTCTTATTTATACCCAAATGATTTCAAATAAACACTCGTTGGTAAATAAAATCATTGGATAGTTGCTTATATATATTCCTCTTTGAGGCAGAGAAAAAGGAAAGAATATATAATAACAATTTATTTCCTGCAAATACAACTCTATTTCTCTCTCCATGAGCGTTCCCACCACCTCATAGTCTGATCAGTGGGGCTGTATCGAACCGAGAGCAACATGCCGACATGTTTCAGAGTTTATATTTTTTATATAGCAGTTGTATCCTGCCAATGTTGCTCTTGGTTCGATACAGCTCCACTGATGAGAGGTGGGGGTCGAAACACGAGATAGAGAGAAAAATAAACTGTTTCTAGACATTATTTCCTTTTTCTCTGTTTCAAAGGAGAATACATATAGTCAAACATTAAAACACGGCAGATAGATTTATTTATTACTTACTAAAATTTTGAATTTGAAAATTTCGCACTATTCCGGTGAATGTATAGATGTCGTTTTGACTAGCGATATTTTTCAGTCTGAAATCGAAGTCACCAGGTTTTTAATATCGTGCCGACCTGTTTAGGAATTTATATTTTATATAACAATTGTTCCCTGCGAATGTTGCTCTCAGTTCGATACAGCTACAGTGACGAGACCATGAGATGGTTGAAACGTATATGGAGATAACCAGAATTGTATTTGCAGGAAATAAACTGTTTCCAAATATTTTTTTCTCTACTTGAAAGGGGAATTAACATTTAGGCAACTATTTAAACACGGCAGATGGATTTATTTCTTATTGACATTTCGATTTTTAATATTTCAGTCTAACATCGAAGTCGCCAGTTTTTTAATATACTGCCGATATGTTTCGGAATTTATATTTTATATAACAGTTGTTTTCTATGAATGTTGCTCTCGGTTCGGTACAGCTTCACTGACGAGACCATGAAGTGGTCGAAACGCGTATGACAAGAGGGCCAGAGTTGTATTTGCAGTTTCTATATAGTCTCCTTTTTTCTGCTTGGAAGGAGAATTAACATATAGGCAACTAGTGTTTGTACATGTTCCAATATATAGTTAAAAAAAAGTATGATATAATTTAATTTTCTTTCAAAAAATAATCAAAAAGCTCGAAGTTTCAAGTATATAATAATGTTAGTTGTATTATTATCCTTCGTTTAACGACTGGATTATTATATATGCCCTTTTTAAAAGTTTGTGTTTTCTGAATTAATTTTTCGAATTTTTACAGGCCCTTTATAATTTAAATAAAATTTTACAATATCATCATAAGTTTAATCCTTTTTTATTGCATAACCTGTCTATTAAGAACCAGATTCTGTCAAGCGTCTATTGAAACCGTAACCGTTAATAAAGAGCATATTAGCTAATTTTTTTAATGATCTAATTACTGTTTGCTCTTCATTGTCTTTCTGTATAAAAGCACATGCCATGATAAATAGTTCAATGTAAATTAAATGTTTGTCGTCAGAGTGTTTGGTTTAATTAAAAAGGGAACACGACATTTTGGTTTTATGAGGTCCTAATCCCCTAATAAAACACAGACCTCTCCGTCTTATTAAAACGAAAGAGGGTATTTAAAATTTTAATAGTATCTTAGTTTTGAACTTTAAAAGATGTATAATCTAAAAATAAATAACTGTATTAAGAAAATATTCAAATTATATTTTTTATGCTACAAAGAATATGATGTCCAACGCTACAAATACATAAGGCAACACAAAAAAAGTTAAATCTGTAAAATCTCATTGTTCTTAATTTTTAATACATTGATAATTTGAAGATTTTTGTATACATAAAAAATCTGCCTTATTCTTCAATGAAAAATATTCAGTATCCGCAAACATGGCCGCTCCTTACGGATTTTTTAGAATTAATTTACGTAAGTGTTTAGGAATTCTTGGCCTTACAGAGAAGGAAAGGTAAAAATGAAAAAAACCAATACAATATCCCTTTATCCCTTACCATTTTTTTTTCTCAACATTTAATTATATTCTCCGTGCCACTACATAAGTATTTTGCACCTTTAGTGTTAAAATGCTGACAAACAGTTTGTTAAATTTCGCCATCAGTTGTAAATTTATTTTCTCTTCGGTTTGACTTCAGTTTTGAAAATAAAAAATAATCTAAAGCATTTAGATCAGGGCTGTAAAGGGGATAAATGATTGATAAAAACTTCTAGTTGACCACTTATGTTTTTGGCATTTTATGTTATGATATATCATTGTTCTTGTATCGATGCCTATCCTCTGTAGATGTGGTCCATCACGTTGGTCCACATGACTTTGTTGACAGCTGCTCTGAATAAGTGTCGGTTGGCATTCCCGACCACTGTCCGATATTCTTTAGCCATAATATTCGTCCTCGCACTTGTACTATTTTACCCTCTATCTTGCCTTTCAAAATTAGCTAAATCAGTTGGTGCTTCTCATTGCGCATTACATTACAAATATTACGTGTTTCTGATTTTCACAGTATGTATAATTTCTAGATCTTTTCTCATACGATGGATCACGGCATTGCTTGTGACATGATGGGTGTATGAAATTCTGAGCATGCGGCTATAGCACCACATTTTGAAGGCTTCCAGTCGTTTAGATGTTGCTTCCGTCAAGGCCCAGGCTTCCACTCCATATAAGAGGGTGGAGAACACATAACATCTTAACACTCATGCTTTTACATCAATGTTTAGGTTCATATTACATATGATCTTTTTAAGGCGGTTGAAGACAATTCTCTCTCTCTCTCTCTCTCTCTCTCTCTCTCTCTCTCTCTCTCTCTCTCTCTATGCGACATTTAATCTCCTGTTCTTCTGCATCCTAGGTATATGATTCTGTCTACTGTTTTCACTTTTGCTCTAAACTGGTGCCGCACTTCATCGTTTTGACGCACTATAAAGATTATGGTCTTCCTACAGTTAAGCTTCATGTCATATTTGTCACAGGCTTCTATTACCCGGTCTATTAACTTCTGCAAATCCTCCGCATTATCAGCTATCAGCACGGTATCGTGTGCATATTGTAAGTTGTTAATGATTTCACCATTAACTTTTATGTCCTGTCTCACTTCACCGATAGCTTTCCTAAACATTTCCGAGTACGCATTGAATAACGTCGGTAACACAATGCAGCTCTGGCAAGCTTCCCGTTTTACTGTAAATTCCTGTGAGGTTTCGTTGCTTATATATAGAGTCGCCATTTGCTGCAACTACAAATTTTCAATTAGGCGTAGATCCTTGTCATCGATACCAGATTCCCTATTCGAAAGAATTTGTAATGTTGCACTTTGTCGAATGCTTATTCGAAATCGATAAAGCATGCATATATACATTGCAGTTTACGTCCCGAGCTCTCTTTATTAACACTCGTATAGAGAATATAGCTTCTCACGTTCCAAATCCGCTTCTAAAGCCAAACTGAACATTGCTAATGTCTTCCATAAATACGAGAATGAATAATATTAATATGGATCTGATGACGTTTGCTTTCTTAGGAATAGGAATAATGGTGGAGATTAACCAGTCTCTAGAAAATTCGCCAGTTTCATAAATTTTGTTAAGGAGACCTGTTAGCAGTATAAGTTGGTAATCTTTAAATAATTTTAGTATGTCGGCTTGTATATTATCCGGTCCAGGTACCCTATTGTTTTTCAGTCTTTGTATTGCATGTTTTACCTCGTTGAGTGTTATTTCTGGTCTTGGACATCCAAGGACACTGTTTCTGTTTATTACTCTTTTTCGAATAATTCTTCCATATACTCCCTCCATCTTTCACGTGTTCTTCCATTCTCGCTTAGCAGATTATTATGTTTGTCCAAAATTAAATATTGTTTTGTGAGTTGTTTCCTCTTGTTACGGCCATTGTCATAATTTATTATACACATTACGAGTATCAGCCAGATTTACTAAAAAGCTATTACCAAAATTAGTTGATATAGAAGTTAGATCTTAGATTATATATATTAGGAGACAAAACTACTTTTGCTGAACTAGTAATAAAATATTGTATTTTTTTAATCTAGTATTTTAGACGTTCAAAACTTGCCAATTTACTCCCTTTAATGTCAACTTAGATCAATTTTATATATATATATATATATATATATATATATATATATATATATATATATATATATATATATAATGTATTTCTAGGAAAAAATTATATTAAAAACACGAAAAAGACCATTCGAAGAGTTAACCAGAACAGTCCCCAAATTAATTAAAGTTTTTATTATAATCGGAACAGCATTTTCTAATTCTGTAATGGATACTTTCAAAACTTGGTTGGGTTATTACCGCATTTATAAATTTAAATATGTCATTCTCAAATCAATTACATTTAAAACATTTTGATGAATTACGGAGTTAATAATTGTATGTGCCTGAAATATACGGTAGCTGACCCACTTCGAATAATATACACTACCGCTCAACTACAAAAAAAAATGAAAATTTTAAGTTTTATATTTCAGAAACTATACATCATCAAAGACTTTTGCATCTCTCATTTAAAAGTTCTTGTGATACCCTTTCAAAGTCGTCTGAACAAATTTTTTTGGAAGTTTGTCTCTTCTGAGCATGCTTAAACTTTTAAAATTTTGAAAAATTTTAAGTGCAACTTTGACTGCTTGAATAGCAGTAGTAAATAAACGTATCGTTAAAAACTCAACGCTATTTGAAAGGTAATTGCATAAACTTTAAAATGACACCCGGAGCGTTATTTTTAATCAATTTTTTATCAAGTTATTGCTGTTACCATTTTTCAAAAAATCTAGGCACTCTACAAAAAATGATAAAGGAAAAAATGTGACATTTTAGATGGAGAATGAAGTTGTAATATTCTTAACACAAAAAAAAAATTTTCTATAATTTTTTATTTTTTTTTTTAAATTAATGATGTACATAATATATAAATAAGAAAGTATACAGGTGTAAATAAATATAAATCATTCATGCTTATTTCAAAATTACATATGTTTTTATTTAATAACGACTATGTTTACTTTATTTGTAAACACAATAATATGCTCACCAAGCTTTGCTAAACATTTTTCGATTGTCATTCATTTTGAAAATCGATTTAAAATGTTGTGAGTATTCGTTGTGATAGCATGGGTCGAAAAGCTGAATTATCTGAAGCGACGCGATCTGTTATCCTTACAAGAGAATAGATTTGATTTTGTAAATATGTAAAATAATGTTTAAGTATGTTATCAAATAAAAACATGTATAATTTTGAAAAAAGTATGAATGATTTAGATTTATTTAACATGCACACTTTTTTTAGTTGTATATTATGTGCATCATTCACTAAAAAAAATCGTAAAAAATTTGAAAAAAAGAATTTATTTTTGTAAAAAATATTATAACTTGATTCTCCATCCAAAATTGCACATTTTTTTCCTTTTTCATTTTATAGATTTTTAAATAAAATATATTTTCGAAAAAGGGTGATTTTTCACAAAAACAGCAATAATTTGATAAAAAAAATTGATTAAAAAACGCCCCGGATTTCATTTTAAATCTTTTGCTATTACCTTTCAAATGACATTGAATTTTTACACAGTTACGTTTATTTATGGCTGCTATGCAAGCGGTTAAATTTGCACTTAAAATTTTTCAAAATTTTACAATTTCAAACATGCGCAGAACAGACAATACTTATTCCAAAGAAATTTGTCAGAGGACTTTGAACAGGTATCACAAAAGCTTTCAAATAACAGGTGCAGAAGAAATCTTTTATGATGTATAATTTCTGAAATATAAAACTTTTAAAATTTTCATTTTTTTTTGTAGGTGAGCTTATACTTTTGAGTGATAGTGCATATCAAATTTTGTGTATTGCATATCTACGCTAAATATCCGTCAAGCACGTATATACAATTGTAAGCCTCGATAAGTTCTACAAAACGAGCACATATATAAATTGAGCAGTGTAGTGTGTTATCATCAAAATGAAGCTTGTCGAGCAAAGAGCAGCGATAAAATACGAAAAAAAATATAACAGCAAATTCACTTGTGTGAGTTTAGGTATGGTTGAATTTTATGAGAAGACGAACATGCAGGTAGATCTCTAATAATTGTTACTACTCACAAAAACATTGATAAAGTATATAGTTTGGTTCTGCAAGGCAGGCAACTAAGGCTGAAAGATTTAGTTGGAGAAACGCACTTGTCATATCATACTTTCTATTTTATGAAAACATTTAGATATATAAAATACCCCAAGATAAATACTTCAGATATTAAGGATATCCCAAAAGTGAACGTGTATAATGATTATAAAACTTCTCTTATATATGTCTTAAAATAACAGCCAAAACTTTCTCGACAAATTCGTACCGTTGACCTCATCACTACGACATTGAAACAAAAAATCGTAGTATGAAATGAAAACCGTATGGCTCTCCACTCCCTCTAAAATCCAGTTCAGGCTTCTACTGGAAAGGTTTGTTATGGTATTTTTTGTAATTCCATTACTTTTTTAACACCTGTTATAAACCCGTAAGAGAGCATATAACCACCCAGTAGTTCCAGCATTCATTGATCAACTGATCTAATATTCCTGAATGATTATCAATCATAAGTAAAAGTCAGTTCATTGAACCATTTTTCTCATATTTGTCAGGATTTTGTATTCAAAAGTGTGTTTTGATGAAAAGAGAAAAGGTAATTTTTTTATAACTTAACTTATTCAGTGTAAAAGAGTTTTGAATTATTTTTGTTAGATTAGTCATGTGGCTTTTTCCGGTTGGTTTGTTTCGCCAAATTTAAAAATCTGTCAAATATCCTTTGTTTGAAAGTTTTTTGCGGTAGGAGACCGAAATTATGAATTCTTCTTTCCTTTTCCGACTGCTAATGACCAAACTGCGTTTCGTTGTTCTCTTAATTTTTTTTCAAATTTAACATTTTATCTTCTCTGCAAAACAAATTACCTTTTTGCTTTGCCTCAGCAAGTTTAAAAGTATCTACAAAGTGTGAATTTGTTTCTGGTGGAGAATTTCAATCGGTAGACATAAAGATGACCTATCATTTATAAGGGGTTATATCAGAATCCATAAAACTATCTTAAATATCTGTTGCTGATCTAAATTACCTATCTTGTTTATATGAGCTACCGTTGCTAAAGCATTCTGGTAACCTAGTATTTTGATAAGAGTTATATTATCTAGTTTGTTTTTTTTGCACTCACCAAGGTAAAATGTATCTAAAAGGTACCTGCCATTATCCAATCTCCTCAGCTGATAAAATACTTATCTGAGAGAGCTTAGCTAACACTCTGCGATGTATATTGGAGTCAAAACCATAGGGAAATGATACTCGAATTCCAACCCACTAAGTCAGGATATTCCTAAAATTTTATCTTTGGTTTATTTGAAGCTTACCTGTAGAATTTTGATGGCTATTGGTCTGTTCCAAGTTTAAAGACTCGACTATTCTTCCTATCTAATCGTATCAGTCTTACTAGAAGAGCATTTATCTTAAAATAACCTTCAACAACATATGTATTATTTTTAAGTAACAGGCTTTATCGTAATTACCTCTACATATCTTTAATATTTTTTTATCTTCAGACATATAAAGATATTAGATATAACTAACTAAAGGCAAACAAGGTTTAAATCAATAAATGAATACGTACCATTTCTTTGTGTTCGGATAACATCTGACCAGCTTCCATATATAATTTGATCTATTTTGTAAACTTTTAATACCTAAATATTTATGTAAATTTTAGACTAAGTGTATCTAACAAGTATAGTTGACCTTTGTATAAACTTAAAGTAAGTTTTTTTTTTCATTCTATATACTGCAGAATTAATGCAAAGATTATATCACGAGACAAAGTATCAAATTTTATTTTATTTTTTTTCAGAAGGAATTCTTGTTTTAATAATATCCTTTAAGAGAATTTGAACTAGGACCAACCTTGTAGTATTTTATTTCTTATACGATCGTCATAATCATCATTCTTTTGACTTTTATGTCGCATACACTCTGTTTCTTCCTAAACTCATAGTTTTTTAAAATTATATTGGAGGTTTACTATCAATAATTTATAGGGGGCACAAATTTAAATATAATGTCCTCACAATTCTAAACTTTATTGTGTTAAGGATAAAGTTTGAAATTAATAACAATTTGGTATTGAAATTACAAATAAAAAGCAACTTAACAGTTTGGGACCTCCGTTTTTATAATGTTCAAGGTATCATTGTTGTTAGTTATTTAAAGCACGGGCACATATTTACAGGATCTTGTTATGCCTAACATATCGAAATTGTGGGACGTAATCAAAGAAAAACGCAGAAGGTTAAAAAAAACATGCCTTTCCATTAAGCTAACTCGTCCAGCCAACACCTTGGATTTCCATGGCTGCTAATATGAAAACAGGATACGAATTACTTCAACACCCATCTTATTTACCCCACCTAGCCTCCAGCGATTATCCCCTGTTTGTAAATCGAAAAAAAAAACACAGCAAAAAGTTTTCATGCTAGACGAAAGTCATTAACACCGCAAATCAGTCCAGAGGTTAGACAATTTTTTCTCCATAAAGCCTTAGAAATGATATTAAAGCATCATTGGGAAAAATATAAATAGATTGTAAACAATTGTGTGGAAAAATAAAGTACACATTTGGTCCAGTTTTTATGCTAAATAAGTCAGGGGTGAAGAATATATATTAACCCTTTTAGTTACATATTTTTTTATAGTCATATTTATCAAATTTTCTTCGGAAAAAAATGGCAATTTTAACAGGTAGTACAAATGAAGATCACCTTTTGACATCATGTTTTAATACTATTTAAGCAAAAAGTAATGCTGAAGTCAAATCCTAAGTAAGTTAACCAATTAAAGTACCTTTTTAGGATTCGCATATGTATGTACTAAAATATATAAATATAAAACTAATTTAATAAAGCGACACCTACTAACTTTTCTTTTTATTGTTTCAAACGTGATAATCAAAACTTTTTGATTAATATCGTTGGTTTGATTACTGTATAATAATTCAATTACGACTCCGCAAATCGTAGAGATAACTGACAGTTTATATCGCGAAGCGGAGTTCAGCAAAAGACCATTAATATTGTGGCATTACCGAAGCTGTGGAAGTTACGGAAGTAAGCGGTGTTGAGGAAGGAAACCCTCGTACGTAGGAAGGAAAGGCCAGGATTGGAATTGGAAGATTTAAACATAATTTAAGATTGGCGATGCATTTTTGTTTCTTAGATTGATGGAGTGGTAGTAAAAGTAGATAATTATTATTGAAGTTAGACACTGCTGATTTTTTTAAGTACTCCTGTTGTACCTTTCCACAAAGCAGTGTGGATTTGTATTTGGTCAAGTTTACTCCAAACTACACAATTATTTTCAATCAAAATGCCTATGAATACGTGAAGCAAAAACTATATCGTTTTATGCGTCACTACACCAAACACCTCTCCTTTTTGAAGAGATACATATACTCCACACATTTATTTATTTATCTTTTGATTATTGCAAATTACCATTCTTCACAATTTAATTTACTTTATTTTACAAAGACAAAGCAATATCTTTAAAATAGTACTAAAAATCGATTAAAGTCAAAATAAAATCACGGCTAAAGAAAAAGCAGTGTCAATTGTCACAAATTACAGCACAATAACTAATGATAAGCGCCATTGCCGGGTTGTACAGTTAATCTGGGAAAGTTACAATGTTACGAATTCTATTTGTTGGACAAACATTATAAGAAGCCAATGACTTTTAGGTAAAAACAACTATTTATTCCAGAAATTACGTCTTATAATATTCAAAAAATCAAAAAATATTAATATAAAGAAAATGTTTTTAAAGATTAAGAACTTCATATTTTCTTACAAACTTAGTGGAGACATTGCACAAACGTAGAGCATGGTTACCATGGCTACACGAGTACTCGTGAAATATTAAATATTTACAAAAATCGGGAATTTTGGACAGCATTTTCTTGTCTGTGCCTATCTCTGTTCGAATCTAAAACCTCTTTGGTATCTTCAGAAACAAAAAAACAAATCACATGCTGTTACGAACCTGTTCAGAGAAAAACGTTACAAGGATGATGGCTAAGAAGAACGGGTTATATATTGCCCTTATATATCGGGGCCTTCGTTGAATTTCAAGTGGGATTTGCACTTTCAGTGACTTTATAAGCTCGAGACGTGCCGGAGTTAAAGGTCGGGATAACATTGCTTAAGAAACGTTTTATACGGAAAAATGAAAAACTAAATTTATATAGGATGCTCCAAATAAGTTACTTCTTATTAAAAATTGTATTTTAATAATTCTTTAGTTATGAGACATGGAAGCGTTTATTAGAAATTAATTGTCGCTTAGAAAAATCCAGATCCTTGTTTATTAAAATGTCCAAGCTCTTTAAAAGTCATAATCTATTCATATCAGACGCGAATCCAGGGGGAGGGGGCGATCGCCCTCCCCCTAAGAACTTTGAGTTCAGGAAAATAGACCTGATTTCGCCTCTCATATTGGGAATGTATATGCTGCTGACATTTCACCCAGATCATAAACAACGATGTTTCTTGCGAACCAGTAGATATATATTGGACTTTCAAATTGCCTTTATTTTTTGTTGAATATCACGACGTTTCGGCTAGTAGTTATCTTTGGCCATTTTCAAATGAAACTAAACCAATTCTTAAGCAACACAACTATTTATACTAAAAATAAATGGAATAGAGTGTGACCGAGATGAATGATATCGTCCCATTTATGCCACATTTAGTTGTAGTTATATACTTGCATACTTCTCTTATATCTAAAGACGGTTTACTAAAGCAATTCGGGTTCAGATGTATAACCGCGGCTTCTTTGCCTTTCCGTTTTCTCCAATGCTGTTTTCGATGTAGATTTCGAGCTTCAGACCCACGAGATATGTTCTTCTGGTATTCTTTGATCCTTATTTTAAGGGATTTCTTTGTTTCGCCAACGTAAGAGTTACCACATTCACATGGTATCTGATACACACATCGCTGCGAGTTTTTGGTTTGACTGTAGTAAGCTGACTTCTCAGAGAGTTATTTAAATTGAAAACCACGTTAATCTCATTTTCCTATCCTTTTAACTTTTTCCGAAATGCGTCTAACATAGGGGCTGTTCAAGACTGGTGTTCTTTCTCATCCGTTGTCGATCTTGCCCTATTTCTACGTTATTTCAGAATCTTATCCATCAGATTTACTGGATGTTCGTTAGCTGCCAAGTAATTTTTAAAGCAATCTATCTCTTTCATTAAGTTCTCGTTGCAATTGGAAGGAGTTAATACTCTCTCTAAGAGATTTCTTACAGTTCCATGATTGGTGTTGTTGGAGTGCTTAGATGAATAGTTTAGATATTGTCCCGTGTGTGTGTAAGATTCTGTAGACTAAGATTCGAATTTGCCCACCATTTCTTTTAACCAAATTGTTTAAGAATGGTAATTTATTTTGTACTTCTCTCTTCATAGTGAGTTTAATGGTTGGACTAATATTGTTGAAATGAGAAAGGAAGTTCTGAAGTTCTTCGCCTGTTGCATTCTAGATAATAAAATTGCCATCTACGTATCTAGGCCATAATTTTGGTTTCCTATTTGCAGATTCAATTGCAAAGGTCTCGAACCATTCCATAAAGTTATATGCGACTACCGGTGAAAGCGAAGATCCCACTTGTAGTCGATCATCCTGGATGAACAAATTCTTTTCTTGAAAATAGGAAATGGTTAAATAACATTCCAACAACTCCATGATAGCGTATGATGATGGAGATGTTCTTTCTGTCAAAACTAATAAAAATTATTTTGGAAGTACTTCTATTTAGCGTGTAATTTCTACGAAGTGTTGCGAGTTCTTGACCCAGGATGATATATTTTCTTGTAATGGTTTCAGGATTGGAAGAAGGAACCTGGAAAGATCAGAAGTCAGGGAATTCTGGAAACTCGTAATATGTCCTAAAGGCATGTCTTATTTATATATCTTCGCGAGTCTATAAAAATGTGAAATTTTAGCTGTGGTGTGGCGTTAACTTAGAAGGAGACATATACCAGAACAGACAAGAATAACAACATCCACCTCTAGGTCAGAGGAACTAACTACCGTCGAAAACTCATTACTTGCAAAAGGTTTAAACTTCATGGCTCCTCTGAAAGAGGTTCCTACCCCTTAAAATAATTAATGCCGCGAATTCAACAAGCATCGAAGATCATTTTGCAGATGAATTCCGTTGGAAGCTAAAAGAGACTCTACAAAAATCTGGAAAACCGAAACTAAATATCAGCAAAGACGAAAAAACTACCCTAACGAACCTACAGAAAGATTCCAGTATGAAAATTCTGCCAGCGGATAAAGAAATGTCACGATCGTAATGAATGCTGGACATACAGCAAAAACATTGACGAAGTTCTAAGAAAAGGAAACTATACATTTTTCGCTAAAGATCATACATACACAATTGTAAAAAATATGGACAGTATATTCCTAAGAAGACTCGGACTAAATTAACGCCACACCACAGCCAAACTCGACATCTTTATGAACTCCCTCAGATACATAAAGAAGACATGCCTTTACGACCTATCATGAGTTTCGGGAACTCTCCGACTTCTGAGCTTGCCAATACATAATCCTGAATCAAGAACTCGCAACATTTCGTAGGAATTATACGAGAAATGGAAGTACAACCAGACGACTGTTTTATTAGCTTTGACGGTGGAAAATCTATACACCAACGTTCCAATTAAGGAGTCACTAAATATCATAAGGAAGTAACTTGAAGAAAACCAGACTTTGGTAGAAAGTGCATCTCTACCTCTATACGTCATCATGCACTTGACGGAATATTGTTTGACCAGTTCCCATTTTCAATAAGAAGGAAAAATTTTTCATCCATAATGATGGACTGCCAATGAGATTTTCGCTTTCATCGACGGTCGCAAATATTTTCATGGAACTGAATCCACAAATTAGATATGTTGACGATATTTTCATTATCTGGAATGAAAACGACGAAAAACTTCAAAACTTCCTTGTACATCTCAACAATATTAGCCCAACCATTAAACTTATTATGGAAAAGGAAATACAAGATAAATTACCATTCTTAAACGTTTTGGTTGAAAGAAATGGCAGGCAAAGTCGAACCCCAGTCTACAGAAAATCCATATATACAGGACAATACTTATACTAGTCGTCCAACCACTCCAATAACACTAATCACGGAATTGTAAGAAACCTCGTAGACAAAGCATTAACTCTTTCAACTGCAACGGGAACATAATGAAAGAGATAAAACGGTGACCTAACAATCAATTTGATAAATAAGATTCTGGAAACACGCAGAATAAGAACAAAATTATGTTAGAGGCATTTCGAAAAAAGTTAGAAGAATAGGAAAACGATATAATATCAACCTTGTTTTCAACTTAACTAACTTTTTGAGAAGCCAGCTTACTAGCGTCAACCCAACAACTCAAAGGGCTATGTGTATCAGATACCATGTGAATGTGATAATTCCTATGTTGGCAAAAGAACATCCGTATGTGAAGTTTATTCCACTTTAAAATAAGTATAGCATCTAACTTTACTCGGGATACAAAGAATTATTTAAAATAAAATAAAACATCCAGTTCGGTACAGTTGTCATTGGCTACTCAAAAAAAAATTATCATCTTGCCTAGTTGTAATAACATAATATTTTAATTTTAATTAGAAAATTAATAAAGAATTACTTATGATTCTAATATTAGAAAACGCCCTCTAAAAATACCTAATAAAAGAAATAATTTAACGTTTAGAAAAAGAATAGGGTATTCGACTGATAAAGCCAGCAATCATCATTACTGTAACAGATTTCCAAGAAGATTATCGGGATTTGGGAGTCACAGAGGGAGAATAAATGGGCGTTGCTACAGACTTGACCTGTCGATTGAATTTAATGGTACAAGAGGAAATAATTTTATTTCTTTATCGAACTGGTTTTATTGCAATATATTTACATATATAAATTTTATGAGAAGTGTAACAGTTTCACGTGATTACTATAAAAATTCAGCTTAATTGACTAAATTTTTTGCTATGTCAACTTTTAATATTTTTTGATTTTCTATTATTTAGTTTAAAATTATTGTTTAAAGTGTATTGATAAATGTAATTTTTAATAATTTAGTAGCTAATTGTAATAATGTTCTCCATGTCAAACATTTTTTAAGCCCATATTTTGATATATCAAATTATTTTAAAATTTAGCCGTCTTTAGATAATAACGATCTTACTTTTATTGTCTACAAAAACACAAATAATGTCTATGTCTGTCTTAAGAAAGCTACATATTAACATTTGTTCGAATTTGGCTCATATATTTGTGCTAATTGAAAATTACATCAATAAAAGTGGTGGTGTTAAACCAACAAAAAATTGATTTCTGTAACAGCATACCAAGTTTAGTTCTTACATTAAATCCAAAAAAAAAATTTTGGAATACAACTTCTAGAATAAAGTAGATCCAATATCATCTCGTTCTTTCTAATTTGCGGGTTTTCCGTTTTTAAGCTGAATATCAAAACTTCCTAAATAAAAGCATAGGAGGTATGTATGAATCTTATCAGAATTTGTGTTTAAAACACGATTTTTCGCGTTTGAACTTGATCTGATTAACGCATAACGGAAATATGAGATGTACTTAAACAACGAAGATTTTCAAAATCACCATGTAGATTAAAAACTAAGAGAGCCATGACAAATTTGACACCGGAAACATTCGTTTCGTTAAAAAATATGACACTAAAGTGAAAACCGCAACACTATATCTTTGATAATAACTCCATACCGTACTTCTTTTATTAGTCATCATATATTAACAATTTATCTTAATAATTTCCGAGAGTTTATTTTACTATTTTAATGATTTCAGTAAGCTTTTTTGTATTAGGTCGTGATATTATTACTAATATTAAAGATTATTATAGCCTACGCTAGCTATAATAATCTTTGCTAAAATACAGTGTCTTTGAAACTCATATAATAATGGTTTTTATGTCATTTTCAGTGAGATTGTACGAAAAACAATTTGGTTCTGTTGGCATGTATATGAGAACAGTACTGGTTCACATAATCACCAAATATTTTATAAGCTATAGCGGAAATATCACAGGTTTTAATACTATGAGGTAGATAGCCAACGTTGTGGATTTTTTGAATCGACTTCTAAAAAGAAGAAAGTTCAAAAGTCGACCGCTATGATTTTTTTTTACGTACAACGGAACCGTTTTGAATGAAATTGTTCTCATTATGTTCAGGAAGTTACTGAGGTGGTTTCATAATATTTTGGCCGAAATATAGGGGGAAAAAAATTAATTTTGTCTAAATTTTTCCAAAATTGGTACGAGGAAGTTTTAAAATTATTTTTTAAAAATTCGTTATGGCAGATAAAAAATTTTACATCTCTCAATTTGTCAAACTTTGGTATTGGGCACTCTTTAGGGCTGCATATTACGAATTTAAAATTATTTTTGAAAATTCAGTATGGCGGATCCAATATGGCGTCCAAAAAATATTACATCTCTCGATTTTGTCGAAAATTGGTATCGGGAAGTTTTTAAGGGCGTAAATTATGAATTTAAAATTAATTTTTAAAAAATCAGTATGGCGAATCTTATATGACCGACTAAAGATCTTACATCTCTTGTTTTATTCAAAATTGGTACTGAAGTGTTTCTGAGGGAATAAAATTTTAAATTTTCCGATTATATCCAAAATTGGTACTAGGAGTTTTCGAAAGTGCAGTTAAGTTTAGATTAAGAGTTTAAAACAATTTTTTTGGAAGTCAATATGGCGGATCCATTATGGTGGGTTGAAAATTTTGTCTTATTCACATTTTTTCAAAATTTATATTAGGGAGTTTTTTGGATCGTAGGTTACGAATCTGAAGTTAATTTCTTAAAATTAGATATGGCAGATACAATATAAAGTACTAAAATTTTACATTTTTCCTATTTTGCCTATAATTAGTCCTTGGAGCATATATTACGGATTTTAATTTAATTTCTTCAAACTCTGGATAAAACATGTTGAACTAAAAATATACCTTTCAAGTTTTTTCATTACTGATATTGAGTTTTTGTGGGCCTACATTACAAAACTAAAATTAATTTTTTAAAATTTAAAATAGTGGATTTACTATGATCATTGACTAAATAAACACAAGACTTTCACCCCGTATGGACGCCTTGGCAACTATTTTTGCTATTTTTGGCGAGAGCGCAAGATGAGAAATTCCAAGTGTTAAATCCAACTCATTCAGTAAATTTTGTTATAGTAAATAGTAACAAAAAAACAAGACTTAATTATTATTATAACACGAGGCATTGGTCTGTAGAAAATCAACATTTAATTTAATTGCACAACAAGGGCTCTTCGGGGTTGGTGTCCCGTGTTTTATTTTGAGCCGACGCATAGCCTGCAGGATGTATGAAGGGGGTCTCACAGCACGTAAATACCTAGAATTCCTTGAAAAAATTATTTCAGAATACTTGGCCCATTTCAGTTTCATTTATCTTCAACAAGACGGTGCCCCGAGTCACAACTCTTGGCTGTTAAGGCCATTTCTGGACAATACTTTTCCTCAATGGGCCAGTGAGGTGTCCCGATCTTTCCATTTTGGATTTTTTTTATGAGATTTTATGCAAAATCAAGTGCATAAAACCCGACATGAATCTATAGCGGAACTTCATGAGGCAATTGGTTTGGCGTAACAAACTATTCATAATAGACCTATGATTATTTTAAATGCAATTAGAAGAATAACAAAACTGTGTCGATATTGCATTCGAGAAAAAGGCCGTCATTTTGAAAACCATATTTAAAAAACTCTTGGTTGTTTTTAGTTTCAGTGTTTTTTTTTTACTTTAGTTTTATGAAATAATGTTGTTCTTGTTTCTTTACAATCAAATTTCAATATTATGGTTTTATAATAACAGTGTAAAGTAAAAAAAGTGTATACAATTAAAAATATAGAAAAATATTAAAATTAACTTTTAAAGTATTTAATCTGTGGTATAATTATTATTGTCAAAATTTTGCATTTGTTTCTTATAAATTGGCCATGGCCTTCTGTTACAAATAAAGTAAATTATTGAAAATATCGAATTCTGACCTTGTTTATCAAAATAAGATAAACACACTATATATTTTTGAAAAGTATAAATTATACTTAATCAATATATAAAATAATATACAGGGTGTCCTATTTAAAAAATCATAAGTTTGGTTAATATCTCAAAAACTAAACTTTTTAGAAAAAACTGACTAAGCCACTGAACTCTACGTAAAAAATTGTATAATAATCAGTTTTTGTCCTTTTGATAAATTAACTCATAACGAAAATACGAGATATGTCTAGAAAACGAAAATTCACTTGTAGATTAAAAAGTAGGACACTAAAGTGAAAACCGCAACATTATATCTTTGATAATAACTCCAATATCCCCTAAAAGTGTCGAAAACGGAACACTCCGTACGTATTAAAAGAAACAGTTTTTTTTCGCAAAAATAATTTTTGAAACATTTTAAAATGGCTTATATCGTAGATTTTAATTGATCCAGGAAACTGAAATTGTTTTGAAAGTACTTAATTTATTTTAAAGATTATTAAAAAAAGAAACTATAAATTGTGATTAATAAAAATATTTTAAATGAAATGATTTAAAGCAAAAAATTGTTAAGCGAAAAAAATTTGTTAAATAATGATTTTCATTATGGCGTTACTTCTAGTTCTATTTACCAATGATATACAATTTTGCTGTAACCTATTATTATCATTGTAAATTTCTCACATTTCAGTTATTCTTTCTTACTGCTAAAATTGCAATTTTAAAATGTTCTTCCTATAATATACTAGCAGGCAAAGAATACATTTGATACTAAAATAATAAATATAGAACTGCGGAAGCAACTTTAAAATAATTTCAGACAGGAAATACCCATTATTAATGTTTGAGTCAAAGTGAAGGAATGCTAGGTTAGGCTATTATTGGTGTCTACAGAACCATGTCTTCCGGTTACTATCATCCGAATTCAAATAAAAAATAAAAGTATTACCTAGGTTTTAATTAAATTTTCAATGAATCACACAACAAAAATAATGCATGGCCATGCTAAACAAATATTTAACCCAGATGATTTTAGATTTCTTGGAATTAAAATAAATAATCTTACACGTTTCCACAATATCTTTGCTTGAGCAATTATTTATTATATTTTAACGAATACAATAGTCACATTTAAGGCTGTTTTCAAATCTAATTTATAACTCAAGAAATCAATCAAATATTACAAACTTAACCAAATCAGTGCTCATAAAAATTCCTTATCTTTATTTTTGATATACAAATCAAATTTATAGAATATTAGCTAAATTATCTAGGGACTTGCGGGTCATAGGAGAGAGAAAATATGATATTTTGGCTAATGGACGATGTGTCAAAATATTTGGCAAATATTAAATCGATGATATATTTAATTTGAACCGTATTCCTGTAAAATCTTAACATAGCCACTTTCGTTTTGGTCAAGGACATATCGGACACACATTATGTTAGGATTCCGGAGCAGTTATTCATATTCTTAGTTTTATCTGTAATTTTATTTCACTTGTCTTTGATTTACTAGAAAGTTCGTATCTTTATCGCAAAATACGGATTTTTGGCCGAGCAACATATTGAGATAAAATGTACAATATTTTTTTTGTATTTCATAAATTAGTAAACTTAAAGCAATCGTATCAGTTCCGGTTGAAAGTATGTACTAACAAGGAAGGTACCTGAAGTGTCCGGCTCCGATTTTAATGAAACTTCAATATGTTATAGAGGTTACAAAAATAAGAGACCCGTATTTATTTTATCTGAGGATATTCATTTTAATTTTGTGAAAACCGGCCCTAAATTTCATCGCTAAAAACAATATTTTTGAAATATTTGAAGTTTTAAGTCTTTACAAAACAAAATGAAAATTACTTGTTGTTCGTAATAATGCTAAACTTTGATTTTTTACCCCCAAGGATATCATCACTTATTATTTAAAAGGGTAAACCATCTATTCACGCCCGTAATTTAATTCTAAAAAATATGAAATTTAATATAATTGTTTGAAAATATTTTTTTTTCACGAATATCATAAGTAACAAATTGACAGGTTTCGGGGTTTCTAAAAATAACTAGTAAAAAAAGTAGCTCAACCCCAATACTTTTTTTCTTAAATCTCAAGTTCTAATGGAGATATATTGCCAAATCAAAATGAAAATTATTTGTTATTTGAAATGATGTTGAGCTAAGGTAATTTCATCCCCAAAAATATAATCCCTTATTTTTTATAAGAGTAAACCATCTTATTCGCGCACGTAATTTAATTCTAAAAATTACGAAATTTAATAAAATTGCTTGAAAATATTTTTTTCACGAATACCATAATTAACTTAAGTTGACATCTTTCGTGGTCCCAAAAATAAACTAGTAAAAGAGGGTGGTCATCCCAAATACTTTTTTTAATATCCCAGGTTCTAATTAAGATAACTCTACAAAACAAAATTAAAATTATTTGTTATTCGAAAAGATATTAAACAATGGTATTTTCATTACCAAGGATATCATCCTTTATTTTTTATTAGGGTAAACAATATATCTGCGCACGTAATTTTTTTTCACGATTATCATAATTCACTCAAGTGGTCGTGTTTCGGGCTTTCTAAAAATAAACTAGTAAAAGAGGGTGAGCTACCCCTAAATACGTTTTTTACATCTTAAGTTCTAATTGAGATAAATTTACGAAACAAATTGGAAATTACTTGTTATTTGAAATGAAGTTAAACTATGGTATTTTCACCCTCAAGAATATCATTCGAAGGATGTCATTTCATACATTCTTAACATTGCCATATTTCAATTGATATGAACATTACAGAGCCTACTGAAATTTTTTCTTTTATTTAATAAGCTAATATAAACTTGGTTAAGCATTTATGTCTGTAAATGGTAATTTCTACTTCTGTAAAGTTAATTTAAATTAAAATTTGACAATTTTAAGAATAATAATATATGTATGAAATGACGGTTTACTTTTATAAAAAATAAGGAATAATATCCTTGGGAGTGAAAATACCATAGATCACCATCATTTTGAATAACAAATAATTTTAACTTTGTTTTGTAGAGATATCTTAATTAGAACTGAAGATATTAAAAAACGTGTTTGGGGGTGGCTCACTTTCTTTTAATAGTTTATTTTCGGAAACCCCGAAACACTTCAACTTGAGTTACTTATGGTATTCGTAAAAAAATATTATCAACAAATTGGGTTTAATTTCGTAACGTCCAGAATTAAATTATGTAAATTAATTACAAGATAAACCCTCATAAAAAGTATGGGTTTTAAACAACATAGTAGAACCTCAATTCAACTAACATGTAATTTTCACTTTGTTTTGTACAGATATCTCAATTAGAATTTTAGATTTGAAAAAAATGTATTTAGGGGTGACTCACCCTCTTTTGTTTGAAGGTTGTAGACAATGTTGAAGATTGACTAAAATGTGGTTGTCGGACTTGCATTATCTTTATTTTTATTTATTATTACGTTTCGATTAGGTTGTATCTCTAATCGTTATCAAGTATAAATTGAATGTTTTGTCTTAAGATTACGAGCTTATATAGGGACTGTGTCCACTGAAGCGCAAAGTTTCGCTTCACAGTACACACAATGATTTGATGTTACAAAGTAGTGGTTGCCAAATATTAGGTATCAACACTCGGTTTACTGAAGATTTCATTATTGTTTTTAATGTAAACTACTTCTATAAATATTGCCGCAGCCTCAGACCATTTTATATGGTGTTGTTTATCCCAGGTATGTTCTGCAATACCTGATTTCGACGTTTCCCCTTTTTGTGTATGAGTTTTATGTTCCTTAATTCTAGCTTCTCGGTGTCCAGAATATGGCGTACTCTGTTACCTCGTATTGGTGATTTTAATCTGAAACCGATAGGAATGACGTTGCTGTCTTGTGCTTGTAGCAAAAATGAAGAGTCTAGATGTCGAGATGTCATGGTGAATCGCTCAAACGAAACTATTAAAACTTCAGTATACAGAAAGCCAACACATACTGGACAATATCTTAATCATAGTTCCAATCATTCTGTTGTAACAAAACGGGGAACTATACGCAACCTCTATAATCGTGCTATATCTATATGCAATAATGCCGATTCATTGGAAAAAGAGGTAGCAAATATTAAATCCGATTTACAACAGAATGGTTATCCTTTGAAACTAATTGACGATGTTATAAATAACTTTAGAACCACGAACACTGGACAGCAAGAAACACATTCCTTTTTCACAATTCCGTACATTAAGGGAACTTCGGAGAAAATAAGACGAATTGCCAGTAGTTATAATATAAAAACAACCTTTAAATCAGGAAATACACTTAGAGCTCATTTAACAAAAACAAAACCAAAAAGTACCGATAAGAAAGAATGTGTTTACAAAGTTCCATGTGAGTGTGATGAAATGTATATTGGAGAAACCAAACGACCACTAGAAGTTAGAATTAAGGAACATAAAACTCATACACAAAAAGGGGAAACGTCGAGATCAGGTATTGCAGAACACGCTCGGGATAAACAACACCATATAAAATGGTCTGAGGCTGCGGCAATATATATGGAACCCAACATGAAAAAAAGAAAATTTATAGAAGCAGTTTACATTAAAAACAATAATGGAATCTTCAGTAATCCAAGTATTGAGATACCTAATCTTTGGCAACCACTACTTTGTAACATCAAATCATTGAGGTGTGTACAGTGAAGCAAAACTTTGCGCTTCAGTGGACATATATAAGCTTGTAGTCTTAAGACAAAACATTCAGTTTATACTTGATAACGATTAGAGATACAACCTAATTGAAACGTCGTAAAAACAAAATAAAAATAAAGACAATGCAAGTGCGACAATCATATTTTAGTCACCCTCTTTTACTACTTCATTTTTTGAAACTCCAGAACTAGCCAAATTGAGTTAATTATGATATTTGTGAAAAAAATACTTTGAAATAATTTCATTAAATTTGGTAATTTTTAGAATTAAATTACATGCGCTAATAGTAAGTTTACAGTTATAAGGGATGATATCTTTTTGGGTGAAAATACCATAATTTAACAGCATTTCTTATAACAAGTAGTTTCCATTTCGTTTTGTAAAGATACTTCAATTACAACTCGAAATTCAAAAAAAAAGTATTTAGGGATGGCTCACCCTCTTTTACTAGTTTATTTTTAGAAATCACGAAACCCGTCAACTTAAGTTACGGTATTCGTGAAAAAAATATTTTCAAACAATTGCAATAAATGTCATACTTTTTAGAATTAAATTGCATGCGTAAATATATGGTTTACTCTAATAAAAAATAAGGAATGATATCCTTGGGGTGAAAATACCATAATTTAACATCACTTTGAATAACAAGTCACTTTTATTTTGTTTTATAAAAATATTTCACTTAGAACCTAAGATATATAAAAAAAATACTGTTTTTAGAGATGAATTTTGGGGGCGGTTTTCACCCGTTATAATAAATCTTCGTAGATAAGAAAAAGTACCTTCTCTTATTTTTGTACCCTCTACAACATATTGAAGTTTCATTAAAATCGTAGCCGGACACTACAGGTATTTTCCTTGTAAGTGCTATTCTATCCAATTTTTTAAGACTTTTTAAAGTCTACCGTTAGAAAAATAACAGGGGCACAATAAAATTTCAAAGTAAAATGAAGATGTTTCAACATTCAACATCAAAAATATGATCAATGAAGAAAACGACGGTTACTTTTTTTTCATGCCTTGGTAAGTATACTGAAGAATGTCTGTCCAAAGTCATTGGAGCCCCGAACAAAGAATGCTAATAGGTGGTTTCTTCATTAACATAGCCCGCCGGTACATCCAACGGGGAGAACCACGATTTCTTTAATAAAAACAAAAATCAACAAATACTTGGTCATATTCTCTATAGGTCAGAGTTGACGACATGTGACTTTACACTTTTTTCTTGTATCAAGAAGCAGCTAAGGGTCCACGTTTTCCAACCAATGCGGACTAATAGGTGCCTCTGAAGAGAGATATCCTTTGAGGTTTCATGGGAGTTCTAGCAAGATATTTTTAATACCTGCTTTTGATATATACAAAACTGCCTGCCAAATGGGGTTAGTTTGAAAAAAAAATCAGAACAATGGAATTTATGTAGTAACCTACGTGCTTATATGTTAGAGTCCATAAAGTCATATCTTCCGGTTAGCATTATCGAAACTTAAATAAAGAAAGAAAATATATTTTTTTACCTACGTATACAATGAAAATAAGTAGTTAAATAAACTTAAAATGAATCATGTACAAGAGAAACTTAAAAGACAATTTTAACAAGTATTCTGACTACATCATTTTAAATTTCTTGGAATCATTCTAAGCTATTTAAAATTCTCCAGCACTATCGCAATTACTATTTTAGTTTTTAATACCTTTTTGTTTATTTCTTCAATTTTTTAAAGCTTTTTATAAAATTTTAAAATCGAGTTCAACCTCAATGGTCTTACTAATAGTAATAAACTAAAATATACTTTTTACATAAAAATACTTTAAATGTTAAAAATTATTGAAGAATACAGATCACAAATGTATACAATGTATAGCAAAGAACTAACAGTTTAACCAATAAAATTTCCAAAAACAAAATGAATTGACTTCTAAAAAAACGCTAAAAAGGGAAAAATAAAAATATATATTTTTAAATGAAACTGAAATTTTTGAAGTATTACCTGTCAGAATGCTTTCTTACCGTAACTTATATGTATCTCATCTTAGCAGTTATTTGTTTTATTTAGTAATAACTTGGCTCCGACTTCAAAAATTTCAATTTCATATAAAAATGTATAGTGATGTTTTTCGCTTTTTAGATCGCAAAGAAGCACTCATTTTATCCAAAGTTGTATACCACACTAAACTAAACCATAAAAAATTCTTAGATTCTGAAAATTCTACAAATACCAGTTTTGAATGAAATTGTATCAAAACACATATTTAGTCTGTTATAATAAATCCCTTAACTTGAATTTCAAGAAATTTATTGTAGATTCGTGACCTAGGCATCCACCCCCCCCCCTCAAGAAGACACAACGATATTGAAAGAACTTGCGACATAGACATGTAAATTCCATCTTATCCTGCATATTCAGTTTGAAAAAATCAATTTGAAAATTCGTAATATACACCAATATAGGGGCCTGTCATATTAAATTGTAAAAAATTAACTGTAGATTTATAACCTTTGATTCCGAAAACCCTCTGATTCCAATCCGTTATATTGAATTTCGAAAAAAAAAACTTTCAATCTAATCTTAATCAACACTTTCGAAAACCCCCCCGCACCCATTATGTCCTTGATTCGGAAATATAACATTTTTAGAGCGCTATATTGCACTTGCCATATTAAATGTTTTTAAAATAATTTTAAATTCATTATTTACACTCTGAGAAACCCTCTAGTAACAATTTTGAACTAAATCAAGAGATACTAAATTTTTAATCCACCATATAGGATCCGCCATATTGAATTTTTCAAAAATAATTTTAAATTAGTATGTAAACACACTCAAAAACCCTCTGTTCTAATTTGGGCAAAATCGAGAAATGTTAAATTTTTAGTCTGCCATATTGGATCCTCCATAATGACTTTTTTTAAAATCATTTTAGATTCGTTGTATACGATCCCGAAGACTTCCCATACCAAATTTGGCGAAAAGAGATTTTACTGAATCAATTTCAGCTAAAATAATATGGGACCTTCCTAAACATAATGCAAAAAACTTCATTCAAATCGCTACCGCCCTTCCGGAGTAATCGACCAACATACATAAAAAAAAAACTTATCGGTCTAATTTAGAACCTCCTTCTTTTAGAAATCGGTTTCAAATCCTCTCTACAGGCCCGAAATTTAGTATATTGCAAATTTTATAGAGTAAAATATTTTCTCTCTATATATAAAACTAAACTGATTTCACTGTTATTTACAAAGTATCTCGGAAAAGATAACTTACAATAGGTGGGATCAAAATGCAGGTGTTAGGTTGTTTCAATCAAAATCATATCTCCAGCGGCATTAAAATGGAAGTTACAATTTTAGCATTGTTGTATTTCTAACCACATCAAACAGAATGGCCAATTTGTTTGAAAAATTAGTAACTTTGTTTAATTACAATATTGCCCCCTTTTTCTATTACTAAATACCGACTTAATTTTGTTACAATAACAAAGGAGAAACGACTTTTATAAGATTTCAATTCAGGGAAATCCCACAAGATCCAAATTTAATTCGTGCTGCACCTTGCTCAACGATATATATTCGGAGAAATCTGTTTGCGGCCGACACATATTTTGCTCTTTAGAATACAAAAATATATATATAGACGATTAGCTTAACTTGATTTATTATATAGGGGATGCGGTTTATCGAGTATTTTCGCAGAAAACATTTAAGTGAGTAGAATTAATTGTCTTAAGTTTTAAAGATAAACATGTCAATAAAAAATTGCAAGGAATGTTCCTATTGACGGCTTGTTTAATTTTTTATTATTAATTTTTGTCAATATTTTATTTTCTTAGAATATCGCGAAGAATATTGTTCTACATCAACTCTGGATGAGTCCAAAATTTCAGGGAATTACATATTTTAAGATATAAACATTTAAACATGTTATCAACTGTCTTAAAAAAATCAATTTAACCTGTGTTTCTATTGCTTTAAGTTTGCTCTACCAACACGATATTGAACATATTTTAATCATAGAGAGCACGTACTTCTCGCTGGTAGTCCTCTAATTCCCTTGAAATATCTTTGACATAATTGACTGAGAGACTAAAAGTTATAACAGAATATGTTTAAAATGGATGTATATCTCATAATTTAAAAAAGACAAAAAAATAAATAAAAGGTTTGATTTTACTCAATTGTGAAAAAATTATATTTAGAAACGTTCGGAATTCTTCTAAATCTATAATTATCTGGTCAAAATTTAAAATCTCATAGAACAAATTAAAAACTACCTGTGTTCATAAATTAAAAATTAATAATGCACTTTATTAACAATACTTTATTAAGATCACAAATGATTTTTTCTTATTTTCAGATGTGTATTTTAAAATCATATGTGTCACGTTTTTTCCGCGCGCTGCTGGCTGAAAGAACGCCTCCTCCACTGCTCACTTCCTGACTCTCGGAGTAGTTGCGACTTTAAAATATTGCAACATCAACAATTTTGAAATAATTAAACTGAAAACTGCTACACACAATAGTTTAAACATCTCCATGAGTTCCTACTTAAATAATCCCTTAATGTTAATAAAAAAAACGCCGCAACTTTTCTAGTGGTACAAATTTTTTTTTTCAAAATATGCGTCAAAATCTCAGCTATCACGTCGACTTATCAGAATTTCGATCTCAACAATTGTCGAAGAGATATTCTATTTGTTTATAACGAAAAAACGAACCCCAACTTTATTTATCTGTTTCAACAATTTGAAATCAACAATTAATTTGGTACTCTTTTGTTATTGTTCGTATAAGTCTCGAACTTTCATTGCGCAATCGCAGACCGCTGTATGACCTTTAGATCGCTAAGAATAAACAAAAAAAAAAGCAAAAGGTTTTTAGCAAAATAAATGTACAAAAAGTTTTAAATATTTTTACTTAAAATTTTGCACACTACACCTTTCCGTGTAGTATAAAGTTAATACAATATATTTTTCTATTGTTTATTAACAATTGAAAAAACAGCCATTTTAGTATGTTTTTTGCAATAACTAACGAACAAATTATCGGATTCGAATGAGAATTAGCTCATTTTGTAGGTATTTTCAACGAGCATAACTTTTGTTTGAAACTTTTCTACTGAAAAATAACAGCTTTTCCTAGAACTTGAAAAAACTGTTTTTCACATCTTAATTGTAAAATAAAAAATTTTCCCCAAAAAAGAAAATGAGACCTAAGATACTACATAATTACTTTTATCATTCTGAAGATGTGTACGTAGTCAGAAGTCTACTAACATTAAATTTCAAAATCACCTCACCATCCACCGGCCTATAAGTTTTTGTCGTCCGTATATAAAATATTGATTACTCTTCCTATTAAATAACAAAGGGATCTCTAATTAATCCTATTTGATTTTGACTTGTAATCTCTATTATGTGAAATTGCAGTTTTTTGTGGTTAAAAAGAGAAAAACAAAGTTGGCGTTAAATTTTATAAACAAGCATAAAACAAAGATTAACGAAAAAGGAACGAAAATATTTTAAAAACGACTAAATTCTGAAATACTAAACCTAAGTGTAGGGGATTGAGAAAAAGAGTAATTAGTGGACTGTATATAGGTTGGTTGCGGAGATCAGAAATTATACAAATAATGAGCAAATACAAAATACGGCGACAGCGTGACACAAATACTAAAATGGCCTACCTTGTAGTCGAAATCACTTCATTAAATTATTCTAGGTGGTCACCAGAATAATCCCAAGCTTCACCATACAGGAACCAGGAATCGGGGACACTGTCACTGTATTTTGGAGTAGTGTTTGAGGCGAGAGTTAATATGTTTGTGAGACAAACGATAAACCTTTTCGATAAGGCGAGGGACGTGCAAGACGTCGAGTACTATACTACAACAATTACTGTCCTACTACACGACTATGGTACTATTCCTCTGTCCCTTTTTACATATGTCCAAATGCGCGAGGGCCAGTAAAATGTGTCACGTGTAAACGCGAGTAAAATTGAACTAAAAAGTAATAAAACCTAAACACTAAGCGAAAACAAAAGCCACGTCCATTAAACTTCTTTGAATCCTACTACAGACGACTAAAAACTATAAGCATGCTGATAGAGCTGCCACTAGAAGATCTTTTAATAGTTTCAAAAAATCAAGGATCTGTACCAAAACAACTGATTAATCAATTACTGTTTTTCTTCTTCAGGCAGTTAAAGGGCAAATATAACAGCATATTTCCTGCAAATACAACTCTGATGCTCCCTCTATACGCATTTCGTCGGCAGGCACGGAGCGACACCCCCAAGAGCTTCGAATTCAGAAAAATAGAGCCAACCCAGCCCGCTGCATTAGGAAAGTGAATGTCGCTGATGTCTCCTCGTCGACAAATTATTTTAGCTTACCATGCTGTACTCTTATGGTATCATCGCTCCTTCCCCAAAAAGAGAGACTGGATCCACCCCTGCTCGTCAATGGAGCTGTAACGAACCGAGGACAATATTCGTAGGAAACAACTGTCTACTAATTCTAAAGCAGTAAAAATTTTTTATATCTTACTGAAATTTTAATTTTTAAGCATCTCACTACTCCAGTGTATGTATATATGCCGTTTGACTGTTGATATTATATAGCATGACATTGAAAATGTCTGTAGATTTAACATCCTACTCGACATTTAGATTTTCTATATTGTAGACAGTTGTTTTTTAAATGTTACTCTTGGCTAGTTACAGCTTCACTAATCATTAGGTGGTCGAAATGCATATAGAAAGAGGACCAGAGTTTTATTTGCAAGAAATGTACTGTCTATATTTTTCCATTAAGTATCCGAAAAACGATAACTTTAACCGATTTTACGCCCATAAAGATTTCTTTATATCTTACTGAAATTTTACTTTTTGAAACTAACAACGATAAACTAAAGGTTTTATTACCAAATATCCGAAAGAAAATGATCTTTTCCTTGCCGCTACTTATTAAATATAATAATATGATAGAAATGTCACGCTTCTTGAGCAATGTTTCATTGTAGATAATCACTTACTCACTTGTGCTTTACCTACACTGGCGGACAAAAGTAGAGCAACACTCTGGAACGATGTACAAATCTCGATATTATAATATACTAAATACAGAATATCGCATGTTGTGGATTGCATTTAAATATATTGTATTTTAAAATACCAAAGTAAGCTACTGTTATAGGCAACAATAATTATTTACAACAATAAAAATAAATGAGCTAATATTTACGTAAACTTTCCAATATAAAATAATAATACATCAGAAGTATTGTAGAATTTTAATATTTTCCTTAAAAAAGAAAATAAGTATACACTTACATAATATTTTATTGTGTAATAAATATTTTTGTGTAGAATTGATCATGATGCAAGGTATATTTCAATGCCAAAATAATAAAGCGTTTTTAGATGGTAAAAATTTAGCCGCATATTCAAAACAACTTTTTGTACACAGATATAGCTTATCTAAAATAATTTCCTATTATAATGAAAGAGAATATTTAGAGAATCTACCAAAACCTGGAAGACCCATAAAACAACAACAAGGACCGACAGGCTCATTAAAATAATGTCTCAAGGCGATCCTGGAAATCGTCACCTAGAATTATTGTTGATATTCCAGAATTTGTGATTATTCCAGAATAGATCAAAGAAGGTTTAAAAACGCAATACTGTTGAGTTGAAGCTTGGCTAAAAAAACCTTATTTCGAGAAAGATAGAGTTGCAAGGCTTGTATTTGCACTACGACGTTTAAACTCGGCTAGACAAGTGGAAAAAAATTATATTTAGTCATGAAATTTTTTTTAATTTTTATGGAACAAAACGTGTAACCACAGTTAAACACAATAGGGGCAGCGTCTTTCTGTGTAGTTGTTTCTCGTTCAGTCTTTAAACTTCGTTAAGGACACCATGAATAGATCCAAAGCACTCTTTATAAGTTGTTCAAAAATGGTTTCAGAAAAATAACATTCGGATTTTGTAGTAACTGATACGATCCCCAAAACTTAAAACGCATGTAAGTTAGCACACGGTCATAAACCGAAACATGCCAACTGCGGCGGGGAGCATCCTACTAACTACTCTGGTTGTCCCAGGCATTCCAGGTCCTTGAGAACGGTCAACAGGCCTAACAATGCGAATTCTTTAAGTGATCTAGCTCAGCTGCAGTTTGTATGTGGCTTCCAAAATAATAAAAAACTAAGATTCCTAGTGTTTCTCTCGTCTCTGCTCAGATGCAGATGTTCTTTTAATCAATGCAGGCTTTAATGGAAACATTCAATGCCAACATGCAGCCGCCGTTACAGCAGTTCCGACGGTACATGCTGGCAGAAATTAAATATGAATAGGATGAAGGAAAGTTCCTCCCACTTAAATATTGTAACTTCAAATGTTAACGGTATTAAAGACAAAAACTCGAAATCATTAACTTCGTTGAGAGGCACGGGATCAACGTTCTCTTGGTCCAGGAAACCTGGCTCAAGTGAGACTGATTCTCATGTTCCAACTATAATGTTTTCAGAAGCGATAGATCAAACAGGACACTTAGAGGCACGATTATACAATCAAAAAGCCTATTATTGCATATCAAATTCCAAAATCCGGATGATATCCTTGAAGGGACATGAGAAACAGTTTCCTAATTCAGATCAGTGTACTCAAGCCTCCAAGTGATCTTTAGTCGGCAAAATTTAGTAAATATTTTTAATACCAATGAGCCAATCCTGATAGGAGGGGATGTTAATACGAAACATCATCTCTGAGGTTCTAGGTTCACCAACACCAGAGGGTTTGTTTTTGAAAATGCTTTTGAAGTCAATCTGCTGGAAGTATTAACGCCTCATCACGCGACATAAAGCCAGTGGATTTACCAGAAATTCTGGACATCTTTGTGGCTAAAAATACCGGCAGGTTGTCTAGGCCGTTGGTTCTGCATGAGCTAATCTTGGACCACTTGACGATATTCATTGAGTATTATAACTCAAGAGCCCAAAGCGAGAGCCTAAACACGTAAATATTTATTAAGTGACAAAAATATATAGAACTCCCGAGGAGGCCGAGTATCCGGAGGTAACTCGAACTGTGTGGTTCCTGACGGAGTTAGTTAACTAAGTCACTTTTCTCATTTTGGATGCTCTCGCCAAAGGTTTGATCACAATTGTATTTAAATACTCGAAATAAAGCAACATTCCGACAGATCTGAAAGCGAGGCTTAGAGAAAACAACCGCCTTAAGAACAGGGCGAGGGTGACCCTACCATCAAGAGGTAAGCCAACAAGGCATCAGAGGAGATCCGGCGAGAACTTCGTGTATTATCAATGTTAGGAGTCCAAATTGGAACCTCTGCAAAGCTATGACTGCAGCTTTTATCTAACAACCAGAACTTTGACAAAAGGTGCCAAAGTGCTTTTGCCGCACATTGTAAGTGATAACACCACTTTGATCGACCCAATTGACAAAGTTAATGGATTTGCAGATAAAATTAACGATCAGTTTCAGCTAAATCTCCGTCCTGTTTGTATAAGGGAACAAAACATACACTGAACTGTGCTTCTTTATAAGTTCATATGCCGTATTGATCCAGGAATACCTTTCATCGGCCTTTAGGAGATCAAGTTCTTATTACAAAGAAAACGTCTAGCGGACAAGAGCCTTTCAGCAATCACTGGTATATCTGATGCCGTTTTACAATTTGGTCTCGGATCAGAAAGTAGCTAAAATTATTTTTATGAGAAAGAAAGGCGAACACTTCACCGATATCACCAGCTAAATCTGCTTTCCAGTCTGGGGAAGCTGATAAAAAGAATCATCCTAAGTCGCTTGGATGATTACATAGTTGAAAGGAATATGTTGCCTCCAGAGAAATTCGGAAGAAGCAATAACAAGATTCAGTAGACCACCAGACTGTTATCGCCTCAATAGAATGTTGCATACAAGGACTATCTTCTTTGATATCCACAAGGCCTTTGACAAGGTATTGCATAATGAACATAATCAAACTCATAAAGCTAGGAATCATTAATTATCTTGTAAAGCTAATCCTAAGTTTCCTGGAGGGCAGAACATTGTTAGTATCGTTAAAAGATGTTTTCCTTTGTCCTCCATTCTATTCAAGCTTTAAACGTCTGATATTCCCCGTGGCCAGCATAGCAGACTCTTTTTATTCATCGAAGATACTGCTTCTACGACGTCCTCAAGGTTATTTCGCTTAATTATATCAAGATTACATAAAATAAACTGCAGAGATGGATGGCCAATGGGAAGATTAAATTAAATCATATTAAAACGCAGGCAGTAATGCTCACTAAAGCACGATTTTCGATTCCAGATCGGTTATCCATCTCGAACACCCAGGGATCATGCGAAATACCTAGGACTAGTCTTTGAGAGAAGTGTTAACTGGCTACTTAATACCAACAATCTGTTATGCAAAACCAGATCTTCGTTGATAGCTTTCTATTTTCTGCCAAATCGCACAACTGAATTTCTTCTTCATCTTCTTCTTTTTCTTCTTCTTCTTCTTCTTCTTCTTCTTTCTAACACAGTTAACCATGCTAGTAGGCCATTGCCTGTTCATTACCATCACGTCTTCCCCGGAAGATGAGGTCTAGCATTCTCGCCATCATTTTGGTGGTCTTCCATGTGATCTTTTTCCTACTGGGTTATTTGCACTTTTAACGAGTCTACCGTCCTTCATTCTCCCTATATGTTTATTCCAGAATCCTCGCCTTTGTCTAACCCATCTTCCTATGTCCTGTATCCCGTATTGTTGTCTTCATTCCGTATTTTGTCGTGTAGAGTTTTGCTTTGCATCCTTCTTAATGTTTTCATTTCGACTGTTCTCATCATTTGTAGAGTTCTGCCTGTATCTGGTCTTGTTTCTGCCGCATATGTTATGATGGGTCTTAGAGCCGTTTTATATATCGAAGTTTTGCTTTCGGTATTAAGGTATTTGTTCTTCCACAAAATTTCTTTTAGGCATCCCTAAATTCTAGCCGCTTTCATCGTTTGCTCTCTTACTTCGTTAAAAGGGTTTCCATGGCTCATTATTTCTGCTCCCAGATATTTGAAGTGATTTACCTGTTCGACAATTTTGGAGTCGATTTCCAACTTGCACCGTATTGGTTCTTTGGATGTTACTAAGCATTTGGTCTTCTCAGTGTTGATGAGCATATTTAATTCTTTCGCTTTAGTGTTAAAAGAGTGCAGTAGTCTTTGGATGTTATCTTCAGAGTCTGCAACAAGAACAGCATCGTCCGCATAGCAAACGGTATGGAAGAATGTGTTTCCCATTTTGTATCCAACTAAATTTAAAACTTTTAATTTATAAACTTTTTAGTCGCTCAATACTGCTCGATGCTCCTACATCGATCACCACCGGCAGCTCAAGACGCCTTAAAAACAAATCCTCCGATTTATCTGCAGAGCCCAATTTTATGCGAAAAATACTATCCAATATAGATACCTGTGAAACTTTTCCACCTTCTTCAGAAACCTAGATACAGCACAACACTCAAGAAATGAGCTAATCACCATGTCGCACAGCCTCACCGCCATACCACAAGATCGACACCAATTTGTTATAAATTGGCTGCTTAACCCCTAAATTGGGGTTTCTTAATCAATTAGTTCAAAAGCTCAAATTGTTCTCTAATCTTAAATGGATCATTAGAGTTGTTACAAGTCTATAGACACCGTCTGACTTAGAAATACAAAAATATTCTACGGAATATATTCTAAATGTTTTTTGTTGTAATAAGTAAAATTAAATACTGTTTAATATAATGTTTATTGCCTTATTTTTGTCACACTAGTCGTTGATCTTTATAATTATAAATATTTGTCAGCGTAAATTTTGTTCGAAGTTTACAAAGATGTTGCGAAATATTATTAAGATTATGAAAATAAAATTTCATTAAAATTAACTAGGGATCACAAGTTTATATATATATATATATATATATATATATATATATATATATATATATATATGTATGTATGTATATAATTCAAAGGAAGAAAAATACTTTGCTGCTCTACTTTTGCCTAATGGTATATAAGTAGAAAATACAATAATTGTATATAGCATCACACCTACGCTACTAGGAATAATAGCATGATAATGCCAGAAATGCTTCAATAATGATTCTGATTACATAATTCATTAGGGTAGATACAGAATCTAATGACGATTTCAAAAATGAAACCTTCAATATAGACAATAAATTCCTTGACACTAATAAAATGTACATCAACGAAGCATAAGTTATTTACAAATAGCATATATATCACAATATTTGGTAATAATTGTTAAGATTTCTGTATTTGCAGAAGCCTAAAAATTTAAAAACATAACAAATTATCGTATTTCCTCATACAGATATCCATTGAGCTTAATTCTAGGTTCTACTTTTTATTTCACAAATAAGGCTAACTATATTTTCTTTAATAATAATATTATTTTTGGAGACCTATCACAAGTAAAGGTTATAGAACAACTATCCAAGAAGTGTAAATAATATGATTGAACTAAACACGCCTCAATAAAATATTATTCGTTAATAAGAGACAAGGTGCTAAGTTTAATTTCCATTTCTTTTTACATAAATTAAACAATTTTTGAGATATCAACTTATAAAAGACAATAACGAAGGTCACTGCTTTGAGATACCGCTTATGAGCTGATTCTCTCGTATCAAACAGTATGGAAAAATATGTCATTGAAAATGGCAAAATAATTTTTAGCATTTTAATTATTTATGCCCACTTTTCCACTTCACAGCTTACTTTGTCACATGCGTAAGTTTTAAGAAATGGTAAGAAACAAATTAATTTCTGGAATGAGTGTGCCCGTAACAATTTCATTAAAATAAAAGTTTTTCCTCAGTATCAATATTACATTCATCTTAGTCCAAATATCACGAATCTAAGAGAGAAATAAAAAACAAATTGTATGAAAGCATCCAAAATTTTCTTTTAATTTCTAATATTTTTTAAGAAATAGAATAAAAGTTTAAAAACTTACAACCTTAAATTTAAACCCGTTCAACGATGACCACTCTCAAGGGAAATTTTATGGTAATTGAACAAACTTTAGTTCTATTTTTCACTTCCCCATGACCATTATACAACTGATAAACGGGTTTAGCCTGTTATAAGACCCATTTATCCCGTATTTACTCTTTTCTTTCGGTAAATGCAGTCGTTTTCGATTCCGCTCGTTTTCCGGCAAAACCGATTTACGCGTTCCGGGGGGATACGAACTTATCGCCCACTTTTATCAGAGAATTAAGTGCTGGATACTTTTCATTGAAATAAAAGAAATAAACCGGTGATCATATAATAGTCGAATCACGTAAGGTCCAAATCCAATAAGGCGCTTTCTCTTCTAGCCTCATTTCACAAAAAAAGAAATTACATGTATCCCAAAAGATATATGAGCTATACGATTTTTACTATAGTTTTATAGTAACTACTCTTAAGCAAAGATATAATTCTATTATATCGTTTACTAATAGTTTTAGAGCAATTTTAATTCGAAATTACCAAAGAGTGATAATTTATAAAAAATTAAACTACACTTCATTGATGTTAACGCACACCGTTTTCGGGAAATTTAAGCGTTAAAAGCATACAAAAATCCATAGTGTCTAAAAACATGTAAATCTATGTAAATGACTGATTAGAAAATTAACATTGACAATTAACTTCTTTATCAATTAACAACGTCTCATCAATAAATCAAATAAAATATTATGAATATAAGTTTTCTACATAAACAATATGTAAAAGTATACCTTTGGAAACTGATAATTAAAATACCGTTTATGAATTAAAGGGCTTTTGACAACACTCCACATGAGGCAGTCAAAAGAGCACTTGATGACACGGGAGTAGACAGAACGACGTCCAAATGGATGGCGCAACTTCTCTCCACTAGAATGCAAACACAGAGCCCTCAGAGACGAGTAGCTTTATGTGGAGCCTAATTATAGATCGACTCCTCCTAGGCAAATCGAGAGTACACTCTGGTGCCAGATAATGAGACTAAATGTCAACCCCACCAAAACCAGCTTAGTAGCCTTTACAAGGAAAAGAAAATTCAACCTGAAAACAATCAAAATGGGTGGGAACGTTATTGAGTGGATGTCAGAGGTCTGACCCTAGATAATAAACTTCTCTGGAATAAACACGAAAAAGAAGTAATCAACAAGGCTACTAAAGCCTTGTTTTTTTGTAGAAACTTGGTGAGAAAAAGCTGAGGTTCAAACCCAGAAATCATGCAATGGATATACACTGAAATAGTGAGACCAATCATCACATATGGGACCGAGATCTGGAGTAAAAGAACCATTCTGGTCAATACGAGAGCCTCGAAAATTCAAAGACTGGCCAACGAAATCTTGCCCAACGACCGCGATGGAAATAACCCTAAACCTTATACCTCTGCATATACTTATGGAGACTAGAGCAAAGAGGATAACATATAGGATGATGAGAGATGAAGTCATAAAACGAAGACCCAAGCTCTTATTCAGGAATCATAAATCTGGGACATGCCCCAGGATGAAATGAAAAAGAAGTTCAACTTTGGGAAAAACTTCAACACATAGTTAACTTAACACTTAACAAGAATTCCATTAAGTGGAAAACAACGAAGGGAACTGGAACTTTGTCATTTACATGCGTTAACATATTTTAAGGGCCTTGGATTTAAGTAGACACAGAAAGTCAAATGATAAATATCCCAGAAAAGTCCAGATTAGTTCAGGTTAGTTACGCGTTAGCAATAGTAAGTTAGTACTAAAAATATGATAACTAACATTCTCTAAAAGTAACCTTAAAATGGAGACGTATTGATAGTCCTTGAGAACCCCTAATCATAAAGTTTTATGTCGGTATCTGGAAAACTGTTTAATGTATTTGAAAAAAAAAATCTAAAATTATATTTTAACACCGTATATCAATCTAAAATTATATATTATTATTATATTATTAGTTTTTAAAATTTTTATCAACACTTATGTTTATTATTCATACAATTCAAATAAAGGCTGAAACAGAGAGCACGCGCTTCAAGCTCCTGGAGCCTGTCCAGGCAATTTTAAAGTAGACAAAGGATTGATTCTGGTTTCTCTAAGTTACATCGGTTGGTATCACGTTAGTATAAACTTTAGGACAGGACTTATTCCACTTAAAGCAGTTAAATGGATAGCGTAAAAGATTCAATTATTTGAAATAAACATTTTTTGTATTTATTTACAAAAACAATTTTTAACGAACTGAAAGCACTACAATGAGATAATAATTTCAGCTGCTTTGGGCGAATACATTATACAAAAATAATTTACTGATTTAAGTAAATTTCGAACTCCCTGTATTACATGATCGATATTACTTGTATATTAACTTGACAAGTTATCACTGCACATTGAATATAACTTATATTATGATGATGAGTCAATGTTTTACACAATATTTCTACATTCAGACTTTTAGCTTTACTGCAGAGTTGAAGAAGGCGCCATTTTGAATGAGGACAGTCAAGTTATCCCTTGTGTATCTCTCATTAAATTGCTGCGTTACTTCCAAAATCTGTCAATTATACTAAAAAGTTAGCTGATCTCTAATTAGGGGCCGGTCCAGCCTTAAGAGTGTGGCAATATCATAAAGGCAAAGAAAGGATCGACCCAATTTGACAGATAGTACAGTATGACAAGCGAAAGCGAGTTGTCGACGAAGGCGGGGAGGTCAGCGACATTCACGTTCCTAATGTAGTAGACAGGTGAGTCTATTTTTCGGAATTTTGGAGCTCTTGGCGGGTAGGGATCACCCAATGGGCCCCCTGGATCCGCTCCTGTGATTAGTAACACTAATCGGATTACCGAAATTTAAAACCTTGCGATGGCGGATCAGCTGACTGGCTGCCCCCCTCCCTAGGAAAACTACCTAGCTACGCCAATAACCATTAGTTTGATATATTTTTTAATTCGTATGTTTGTCAGTATACTTATTTTAACCTGTGTGACTTTTATTTTTGTGTTTTTTTTTGACGTTTGTAAAATTGAGTTACTTGTTGACACAAATAAGAATCTATCTATCACAGTAACAAAAATATTTTTCGAATTGGTACAAACACATTCAAAAGTGTATTGATTACACAGGTTTACAAAAAAAAAAGTGGATGTCTATTTGACCAGACCATTTTATTCTTATGTAATTAGATGACCTGAATTCAAATCTGAGGTCCGCTAACCTCTATTACGTCAGGTTCAAGGTCATTTCAAGTTAAAGTTGAGTAAAATTCATTAAGTAAATCTAAAGAAGTAGATACTTACGTTTTGAGGTCGCTAAATCCGAATTCGTGGTTTATTTAATCCCCCAAGGTCGACTAGAGGTTCTTTTAGGGTCATTACAAGGTCAAATTAAGAAAAATCCACTAAATTATTTTTTTTTAAAATATGTAGGTTTTTGGGGTTGCTGAGTCTGAAGTCGTGATTTGTTTAATCCTCCAAGGTCAGACAGAGGTCATTTCAGGGTCATTTCAAGGTCAAAATGAGAAAAATCCACTAAATAAATCTGAAAAAAAAGATATGTAGGTTTTTAGGGTCGTCGATTCCAAATACGTGGTTTGTTTAATCCTCCAAGGTCAGTCAAAGGTCATTTCAGCATCATTTCAAGGTAAAATTGAGAAAAATCTACTAAATAGATCTGTAAAAGAAGATAGATAGACTTTGGAGGGCGCCGAGTCTGAATTCGTGATTTTTTTAATACCTCAAGGTTAACCAAAGGTCATTTTAAAGCCATTTCAACGGCAAATTGAAAAAAAAACACTAAATAAATCTGTAAAAGAAGAGAACCCATGCGCAGCTAGATCAATATCCGTTACATAGCTGACAGGCAAGCGAATCAAGTTTTTGAGCCTATACTCAAGCTCCCAAAACCTCGTACCCCACACACAGCTAGAATGATGTCCGTTACATAGCAGATATGCAAGCGAAATTAGTTATTATGAAATAGTAATCCAAAACCCAAGCTCTCAAACTTACATCACTCACGCACAGCTAGATTGATGTCCATTACACAGCAGACACGGAAGCGGATCGAGTTTTTAAGGCAAAACTCAAGATGCCAAAACTACACACTCTACCTGCAGCTAGATTGATTGCCACTATACAGTAGACAGGCGACTAGATCAAGTTTTTATAAATATGCCAAAATATAAGCTCTCATAATCACATTTCCCACGCGCAGCGAGATCAATCCACGTTACAAAGCAGACAGAGGCGAAAGGCAAGGATTTATGAATGTATGAAATAAAGCCTTACCTCTCCGAAAACCATGTATCCCAGGCAAATCATGTAAGAGATTTTGGAGTTTGTGTTCACTTATGAAAACTCGCTTCTCTAGCCTAGCTGTTATGTAACGGATATCGATCTAGCTGCGCGAGGGTTATGTAGTTTTAGAAGCTTGGGTTTGGCCTTGAAAACTCGCTCCGTTCACGTGCCTGTGTGGGATACGTGGTGTTGGAAGCTTGAGTTTCGGCTCAAAAGCTCGATCCACTTGCCTGTCTGCTGTATAACGGATATCGATCTAGCTGCGCGTGTGTTCTCTTTTTTAGTGATTTATTTAGTGGATTTTTTCAATTTGACCTTGAAATGACATTAAAATGGCCTCTGATTAACCTTGAGATGTTAAACAAACCACGCATTCAGATTCAGCGCCCCTAAAAGTCATATATCTTCTTTTACAGATCTATTTAGTAGGTTTTTCTCAATTTGACATTGAAATTACCCTGGAATGACCTCTGGCTGAATCAAGCGAACCACGAATTAAACCTGACGTGATAGAGGTTATCGGACCTCAGATTTGGAATCAGGGCGTCTAATTACATAAGAATAAAATGGTCTGGTCAAATAGGCATCCACTTTTTTTTATTTTGTAAACCAGTGTTATCGTGGAGAATATTTTGAAAAAAAATAAAACCATTTTCAATGATAAATTTTGTTTTGTTTCTTAGTCCCGAAATATTAACGGCTACCCTCGTATAGCCAAGTTCGATAATAAGCAATTGTCCTTTAAAACGCCTTAGTCTTCAACCAAAAAAAATTCTTTGATCCTGAGAATTTTCCGAAACCAGTTTTAAATGAAATTTTGTCAATCAAATATTTAGTCTACCATAGTAAATCCGCTATCTTGAATTTTAAGAAATTAATTTTAGATTCATAATCTCGGCCCACAAAACCCAAAATTTAATCGACTTGAGACATGTAAATTTATTATTCCAACATAATCTATCCTGCATATTTAGCTGGAAGAAATCAATTTAAAATCTATAGTACCCCCAAGAATACCCCCTCCCCATATCAGTTTTGGACAAAATCGAAAAAATGTAAATTTTTAGTCCCTCATATTATATCTGCCATATTAAATTGTAAAAATTTAACCTACAAATCTGAAAACCATATTGAATTCCAAAAAAATATTTTAATCTATTAATACAATCCTAAGCAACACCCTCGAAAAGTGCCCGTTTTGGACATTTTCCAGAAATGTAAATTTTTAGACCGCCATATTGCATCAGCCATGTTGACCTTTTGTAAAATAATTTTAAATTCGATATTTATACCCTTAAAATCTCCCCATTGCCAATTTCCAAAAAATTCGAGAGATACAGAATTTTCGTCCGCGATATGGGATTTGCCATTTTGAATTTTTAAGAAACAATTTAAAATTCGTAATTAACACCCTCAAAAACCCCCTTATACCAGTTTTGAATAAAATCGAGAGATGTAAAATTTTTAGGACGCCATATTGGATCCGCCATATTCAATTTTACAAAAATAATTTTGAATTCGTAATTTACACCCCCAGAAACCTCCCAATACCAATTTTGGACAAAATTGACAGATGTAAAATTTTTAATTCGCCATATTGATCTTTTTTTAAAATAATTTGATTCGTTATGTGCGACCCTGAAAACTGCCCCATACTAATTTTGGAAAAAATCGGACAAAATAAATTATTTTGTTCGCCATGTTATATGCTCCATCTCGGATTTTGCTGAACCAAATTCGGCCAAAATGATGTGGGATCACCCCAAAAAAAATCATTCTACTGCCGTCCCGGAGTAATCGTAAACTCCCTCCTTCTCTTTTAGAACTCGGTTAAAAAGACACTTTTCCTATTGATTAAAGATAATCCGTCATAATAACTGATAATATAATATCTTAAATCTTAAATAAAGAAAAAAAACACGAACACAAACCTGAAATCTTCTTTTCAACCGACTTCTAAAAAAAATGGGTTCTACATTTGACCGGAGTGTATGTTGTTGTTTTTTTTGACAAAACAAGTGCAATGCCCTAGCTGCCTAGTAGTTGAGATTTTTACAAACCTATCGAAAATTTGGTTGTTTTGTAAACGTATGCTATATCTACAAAACACCAATATTATCATCAGTATTAACTTAGATTATAAAGTAGATATAAAGTAATGTTCCTTTCTAATTAGTTATACCAAAGATTATTATAGCTAACGCTAGCTATAATAATCTTTGGTTATACCAACCTTTGAAGAAAATAATGTATGTTTTTTCATTAATCTGTAATTTATAGGCGAAATAGAGTGTGGAGGAATCGGCATACAAAACACATGTTGTTGGAAGACAGCTTTGAAAGCATACCAGAGTTATTACAATATGAGTTTAAGCGACAAAAATAAAATAGTCCACATGCATGGCGTAAAAAAAAATTAACGCTTGAATTTTAGACAACCAAATATCTCCTTTTTTATTTTTATTTTCTTTTTAATGAAGTAGTATGAATTATATTTCAGTATTCAGAAAATAAAACACTTACCGCCTTCTTCATCGTCTTTAGATTTTTCAAAAACATCACAGTCTATGTTCAAAGGGCTACTTGCTCTTCCAGTCACACTATGACGCAAAATAGCAATATATTTGGCTAATATTGTACCTAGGAATTAAAAGAAGGATTAGACCTGTTCATAGAGAAATGACAAATCAGTCCGCGCCAACGAGAATTTAAAAAAACAGTCAGGTGACTGTCTGCAAACTGTTTTTGCTCGATCAAATTGGTGTTGACTAATTTTTGATTGCCCTGGGAACAGAGTGACTACTAACTCTGCAACTTTGCAAACTTATATTGAGAGAATTATAATTCCTTATTGCAAACTTACCAGTTCGGGAATCAGATCTTTCTTCAAATTGTGATCGAGTTAATTCACATAATTCAGATCCACTTTTAGGAAACTTGTTTGAATCAGGAGGTGGATTTAATGAAAACTTTTTTGTGCTCCATCGGAGCCAGGATTCTATATGATTGCTGGTCCATTCTAATGGATCTAAAAAAAGATAAAATATTATTTTATACACAAAAATTACCATTCTTGTTTCGAAAAATTAATTCCAAGAAACTATTATATTTAACGGCATGAATAACCTATGATCTAGTACAAGAACTCAATTTCTTGGAATGATGATTGAGGAAAATAATTGTGCTTCAACTGATTTAGAAATATGTGAATAAATTCCCTTAGAAGCAAGAAGGACTAGAAATGCAAATAAAGTAGTTCCCATGTAGGATTAATTCTTTTTTTAGTTAGAATTTATTGTATCCTCTTGGACTTTCTCTATAGATTCGGGGCTCAAAAACAAAATAGCCTTTCAGGAACTAACTCTTCATTCATATGAAGTAAACTCTCCAAGTCTTATATTTTTGAGTTGATACTCTTAAACAAGACTATGACGAATTTGTGATTTTCTCAATTTATTTATCGTCACAGTAATGGAGAATCTTTACAGATCATAACATATAAACCTAACTCTATCCAGAAAACAGTTCAAGATTGAAGTGAAAACTGCAACGACAAATCCAAGCTTTATATAATGATAATATTATGATTTTTATGCTTTTGATTGTTTTGCATTTCAAATTAAGAAAGAAAGCAGAGATCTGATTTTACATGTTATTTAAAATTAAATTTAATAATATTTTATATGAAACTACTATATTTATTTAGTTATACTATACCATAGTAAACTTAACTATTTTTTTGGAATACTTATGTTTTGAGGCGTAGATTAAAAAAATCAAATGACATTTCGCAATAACATTGAGCCAAATCCACTAACAAGGAAGGTAACTAAAGTGTCTGGCTCCGATTTTAATAAAACCTCAAAAAAGTTGTCGGGGGTATAAAAATAAAAGATGTGATTTTTTTATCTATCGAGATTCAATATAACAGGGTGAAAACTGCCCGTAAAATTCAGCTGTAAAAACAGTATTTTTGAAATATCTCAGGTTTTAAGAAAGATATGTTTACAAAACAAAATGAAAATTACTAATTAATCGAAATAATGTTAAACTATGGTATTTTCACCCCCAAGGATATCATCCCTTTTTTTTATAAGGATCAACCATCTATTCGTGCACGTAATTTAATTCTAAAAATTGTGAAATTTAATGAAATTGTTTGGAAATATTTTTGTCACGAATACCAGAAGTAACTTAAGTTGACGTGTTTCGGGGTTTCTCAAAATAAAAAGAAAAGAGGGTGAGTCACCCCCAAATATATTTTTTTTAAATCTTAAGTTCTAGTTGGAACATCTTTACAAAACAAAATGGAAATTATTTGTTATTTAAAATGATGTTGAACTATGGTATTTTCACCCTCAAGGATATCATCATTCTACAAATTACAAAATTTAATGAAATTGAAAATATTTTTGTCTCGAATATCATAATTAACTTAAGTTAACATATTTCGGGGTTTTCAAAAATAAAATACTAAAAGAAGGCGAGTTACCTTCAAACACTTTTTTCTAATATCTCAACTTCTAATTATCTCTCTACAAAACAAAATGAAAATTATTTGTTATTCGAAATTATGGTAAACTATGGTAATTTCACCCCCATGGATATCAAATCTTAATTTTTATTAGGGTAATACATATATTTGCGCACGAAATTTATTGGAAGTTAGAGATGTATTCTGGTCGCACATTAGCGGTGGAAGCTAAGAAACGGGTACAATGCCTTGTTTAATCTGTTTCATCCAATATTCATAGTTACACTGTGCAACCAATAATTTCTGTAGATGGTAATCTACTCTCCCCTTTATTCAAGCCCCCAAATGTTGTGTGTTCAAAATCTGGAAAACTGACTACAAGTGAAACCGATATTATTTTAATTTTTATTACAATATAAGTTATTTTTTTAATAAAATTTTCCTTACTTGGGGCCAACAAGCTTCTTATTAATTGATTCATGGAATAGACACTGCCTACAAGCAGTACAAGAAGTTACGCCACGTGACAAAAAAGTATATCTGCAAATAATATCTACAGAAACGATAGGAAATATTCAACTATTAGATGTATACAGTTTTCATATTTAGAAGAATTTTGTTAAACACATTTCAGATTATGGACGAAAACTTAAATTTACATGTAAGATATAATAAAATTAAATTGTAGTCTTTAACCCACAACCATTTCTCAGCTTCACGATATCAAAATATTTTTCGATATGCTTGGTACAAAAGTGTCATACTAAGCCAGAGGAATTCGAAAATCCGGTTCAGTTCAGTTTCGAAAATTCCTGTGTAACGCATTGTGAAGTAGAAGGCTGCAGTAATGTTGCAATAATTCGTGGTATAAAAAATCATTATTCTTAAAACACTTTTTACAAGATTTCCATTATTGTACAACATACACTCCGTAACATTACAATAAGTCGTATAAAATACTGTATTATATGAATAAATATTATACTTTTGTAATTAAACACAGATGTGTAAATTATTATAATTCACGATCTATAGTGATTTCTAATTATTGTATTAATTAAAACGAACATTTCAGTAGGCTCTGTAACGTTCATATCAATTGAAATTTGGCAATTTTAAGAATAATAATACATGTCTGCAATGACCTCCTTCGAATGATATCCTTGAGGGTGAAAATATTATAGTTTAACTTCATTTCAAATAACAAGTACGAGGCATGTTCAGAAAGTAAGTGTACTGAGGCTCTCACGGTCGGAGGAATTTTTTTCGACATCATGGCTACACTACCGTGTAGTCTGACTCCTCTCTTCCACAACGAGACCGGTTCAAGGTGAGTACGTTGAAAACTCTCGATGCGACAGCACGTTTCGGGAAAAATCGATCCAATCTCCAGCCAAGTGCGAAATGCGCGCCATCATCCGCTATCTCGTTTAGAAAGGAAGAGCTCCAGTTGCGGTTTATAATGAGGTGAAAACTGCATATGGTAATATATCTATGAATCGCGAATTTAAAACGATAGTACGTCTATGCATGATGATCAGAGGAGAGGAAGACCTTCAGTTGTGACTGACGAAATTGTGGAAAAAATCGAAAATGTGCTCCGTGACAATCGCAGATTGACTGTGGATGAACTTTCTGCCGCGCTACAACTCTGCAAGATACTGTGAGACCCTAAAAAAATTGCAGAAAGCGATTCAGAACAAGAGAAAAGGCATGCGGACAAAGGAAGTATGCTTGCTGCACGACGATGCCAGACCACACACGAATAACACCACGAAGGAACTGCTCGCCTCGTTTAAATGTGATGTCCTGAACCATCCCGCGCATTCCCCGGATCTGGCACCTTCAGATAACTATTTTTTCACCTCCCTGAAGCTGCACATGGATGGAAAAAGGTTTTCAATCGACGAGGAAGTCAAGGGGGAGGTGGAGAAGTGGACGAAAGTGCATTGACAGGAATGACGACTATGTCGAAAAATAACTTACATATATACTAATGTAACCATGTAATTTTTTTTTAAATAAAAATATTTGTAGCCTACAAAAATTCAGTGCACTTACTTTCTGGATATGCCTCGTGATTTCTATTTTGCTTAGTAAAGTTATCTCAATTAGAACTTGAGATTTAAAAAAAAAGTATTTGAGGAACACGTTAAGTTATGTTACTAATGGTATACGTGATAAAAATATTTTCAAACAATTCCATTAAACTTTGTCATTTCTAGAATTAAATCACGTGCGCGAATAGTTGGTTTACCCTTATAAAAAATAAGGTATGGATCCTTGGGAGTAGAAATACCATAATTTAACATCATTTCGAATAACAAGTAATTTCCATCTTGTTTTGTAAAGTATCTCACTTAGAACCTAAGATATTTCAAAAATACTGTTTTTAGTGGTGAATTTTAGGGGTAGTTTCCTCCCCCTGTTATAATAAAACTCCACAAATAAAAAAAAACGTGTCCTTTATTTTTGTACCCTCTACAATATATTGAAGTTTCATCGAAGCCGGACACTTCAATTACGTTCCTTGTTAAAAAGTTTTAAGTCTGCCAGTTTTATTTTGCTTATGATATTATCATAATTTATATGACATATGTCAAAAAATAAACCCTTATATAGGAATGCGAAGGATAAGAGCCTAATGATAAAGCCTTGAAATATGTAAGAAAAATAGTTGCATCACGAAAATTTAAAAAAATTTTCATTTTTGCCGGTTCAGTAATAAAAGAAAATGGTTTTTTATGCTTGTACTTTTAGGGTTTAAAATTGCTTGACTTTTTGTTGCTCTTGTCAGTTGAAGCCCTCTGCTGTTAACTTAGAACGATTTTATAGTTAGACCATGTTAGTGAGGGTAAGTTTGTCAAATATTACACCATAAAATCAATCTACTTTGGAGGTTGGATTGTCAATGCTTTATTTGTCATTTTCCCTTTTTTATTGATAAATTTATCCTTTTTATGCTAGAATCATAAGAATAGCCATTCCACTTTGAAAACATTAACAGCCAAATTCAGCAAAAAAGGTTTAAGTTTTAAACTGGATAGTTGTTATGAAAGTTAGATCTTCTGGATGGCCTACTTTATTTTGCTTATTATACTGTTAGAATTTATATTATGTATCGAGAAATAAACCCTTATATAGAAAAATCTGATACAAAATCTTGAAATCGGTAAAAGGAGTTGTCTACTAAAAGTTTGTCAAGTATTCCTCCTTAAAATCAATCTACTTTGGAGGTTCGATTGTCAATGCTTTATTTGTCATTTTCTCTTTTTTATTGTTAAATTTATCATTTTTTTGCTGAAATCATAAGAATAACCATTCTTTCACTTTGAAAACATTAACAGCCAAATTCAGCAAAAAAGGTTTGTTTTAAAATGAATTTTGTATAAAATCAGTATTGGGGGATTTTTGTTAGTGTTAATTACGAATTTGAAATATTTTTTGAAGAACTCAATATGACGGATTCAGTATGGCATCCTAAAAATTTTACGTTTTCCGATTTTCTCCAAAACTGATATAGGGGGTTCTTGAGGGTGTAAATTACGAATTTGATAGTATTTTTCAGGTTTCAATATGGCGGACTAAAAATTTTACATTTTTCGATTTTGTTCAGTTGTGGAACTGAATCGTTTTTGAGGATGTAAATAGCGAATATAAAATTATTATAGGAAAATCTAATATGTGAGAGGCAATAAATTTGTTACTAGGGGGCTTTGAAGGGTTTGGATTTAGATTAAATTAAGATTAGAAATTCAATATAGCGGATCCAATATAGTGAGTTGAAAATTTTACCTTATTCGCATTTTATCATATTTGATATTAGGGTGTTTTCGGGGTCATGTATTACGAACATGAAGTTCATTTTTTACAACTATTAGGTTGACAAGATACAATGTGAGGGACTGAAAATTTTACATTTTTCGATTTTGCCTAAAATTGATATTGCGGGGTTCTTAGAGCATATACAAACTCAATATGCAGTATAAAACATATCGAGCTAAGAAATTGACGTCTCAAGTTCTTTAAATATACATATTCGACGGTTTTGGGGCCTATATTACCAATCTAAAATTAGTTTAAAATTTAAGATAGTGGATTTACTATGACAGACTAAATATTTGTTTGATACAATTTCACTGGCATTTGGAGAACTCCAAGAATCAAAGAATTTTTAGTGTTTCATTTTAGGATGATTAGAACTTTGGATAAAACAGATACTTTTTTGCCACCTTGGAGTCATTGCGAGGTACACTAATCTTGATTAGTACTTAGTTCAAATAATTTATGGATATCATAATAAATTCAAAACTATAAATAGAAAAATAAAATTCTTATAAAAAAAATTGAACCTACTTTTGAAAGTGCACCAAAAAGTGAAAATTAACTATAAATTTCTATATAAAATTGAAATTTTTGAAGTCGGCGCCAAATTATTTCTACATAAAATAAATAACTACTGATAGATACAAATTATGGTAAGAAAGCAATTACAAATAAAGTATTGTTAATCTGTTTATGCGAATACCATTTTGTCAGCTATTAGTTTAGGGCCGACTTCAAAAATTTTAATTTCATATAAAAATTTATAGTTTTTTTCACTTTTTAGCGCACTTCAATTTTTTTATAAAAATTTTATTTATTGTTAAATTTATCCTTTTTTGCTAAAATCATAAGAATAGCCATTCTTTCACTTTGAAAACATTAACAGCCAAATTCAGCATCAAAGATTTAAGTTTTAAACTGGATGGAGTTGTTATGGAAGTTAGATCTTCTAGGTGGCCGACTTTATTTTGCTTATCATACTGTTATAATTTATATTGTGTGTCAAGAAATAACCCTTTATATGGGAAAATCAGACACAAAATCTTGAAATCAGTAAAAGGAGTTCTCTACTAAAAGTAAAGAAAATTGTCAATTGGTTTTTGTTTCGTAATAAAATAAAGTGAATTTTTTGTTGGTGTATTTTTAAGGTTTGAAATTTGATTGTCGTATTGTTGCACTTGTCAATTTAAACTCAAACTTAGACAAGTTAGTAAATTAAGGCGAAAAATTTTACAGCCAGATTCGCCAAAAACCTGAACTAACCTGATCTGATCGCTGTGGAAGTTAGATCTTCTAATTGATCTGTTTTATTAAGGAAACTTCAGGATAAAATCCTAAAGATAAAGTCTTGACATCGGTAAGAAGGATAGTTATCGCTCAAAGTAAATAAAATTTTCCATTTTCATTTGTTTGGAAATAAGAGAAAACATTTTTTTTATTCTCCAATTTTTAAGATCCAAAATTTGATCAATTATTTGTCAATTTCAACTATTTACTATCGACTTAGATCAGTTTCAAAATTAGACGATATCGTACATCTAAAACAAGAAATTCTAGATGTTAAACAACCGGAATATCAGTAAAACCTTGTAGCCAGATTCACTAAAAAGTTTAACTTTTAAACCCGATCTACTTGCCATGGAAATTAGAACTTCCAGTTGATTAGTTTTATTTTGCGTACAATATTATCACAATTTGTATTATATATGTTAGCAAACATTTATGATGGAAAATTAAGATGAAAACCTTGGAAAAAACCTTGGAATCGGTAAAAGAAATAGCTGTCTTCTAAAAATAAACAAAATTCCCCATTTTTGCTGGTTTGGTTAAATAACCTATTTTTTATTTATTTATTTTTAAAGTTAAAAGCTTAGTTGGTTTATTATTACATCTGTTAATTTAAACCATTTGTGGTCAACTCATTCTTATTTTAAATTAGACTATGTTACTGAATAAGGAGACTAATGTTTTTTCTTTGTTGGCATGACTGTCTTTAGCACCACTTCATTTAAATTTGATTTTAACTATATTTGAATCGCAATTTCAAGTTTAGAAATAACTAAATTCGATTCTAAATAAAATTGTAGTTAAACATTTCTGCCAAAAAATCATTGAATTTTTTATAGATGATGGTTATTTAACATCTCGTATTTTGGGTCTCAATTTTTATGACTCAAACACTCTTATGTTTCCTCGAAATTTAGTTTTCATTTTTGCAACGACTGATTGGCTGGCCAAGGTTGCAGAAAATATAGTTATGCATTAGCCAAAGCTTGTCTAAGTGTGAAATCGTGCTAATCTCAATTTGTACTTCCTATGATTCAATGATGTACGATGAAATCACTGATTTTAGGAGCAGAGAGTAAAAAAAATTAAAGCCGATAATTCATACATCACTGTTAATGAGATCGCCAAACAACAAACAAAATATTCAGAAGAAACATAAAATCACAAAAATATACTAAGCAAAATTAAATTAAGAATTACCTTTATTTTCTTATAATTTAATTTGAACTTAGTTATGAATTAAGAAAAAAGGATCCAAAGATGTCTGAATACCTGTCAAACATCTGTGGGAATTACACTTATCAGAAACCTTGTTCTCGAATGACAAACTGCATCCGAACTTCACTTAATCCAATCAAGAACATGGAATAAGTAAGAAGACCGGTGAGATAACAAGAAGGCCATATGAATCCCGTGCACGCATTGGTAAAAATTACATTCAAAACTTTAGCTGCTCATCAACATTCAAATCTATTGCGCCATACATTAACAGCCTTATTACAACACAAACAGTTAGAAATCGCGGAAGGGAGATGAGATTCAGAGCTAGAAGCTTAGCAAGAGTCCCAGAGCTCACAAAGCACCACATACAAATCGTCTAACATTTTGTTGCGAACATGCACACTGGATTGAACAGCAATGGCAACGAATATTGTTCTCAAGCGAGTATGGTTTCCAAATAGATATTTCCGGATAGAAAAATTCGAGTTTATAGAAGACGAGGAGAAAGATTTCAGGACAACATGGTTCAAGCTATTTTGAAAGAGGATCAGTGATAGTGTGGGGAGGAAGTATTAATTCTAGTGGAAGAACTGAGGTCGTTGTAATTCAGGGTGGACATTTGCCATCGATACCTTATGGACACTGTATAACCTATGCTCAAAATTATGGCGCAGAATTATTTTTTTCAACAGTTTTTTGTAGAGAACCATATATCGATTATGGAATGAGTAGCGAACAGTTCTATCTTAAATCACATAGAATACATGTGATATAAATTTAGAGAGATGCATACAACAGGGAGAAACGGTATACAATGGTACAGAACCATAAATCAGATGAATCACAATCTGAAGATGGACTATACATGAACGTATATGATAAGTTCGATGACCATATATTTAATAGTAAACACGGCTTTCGAAAAAGTTTTGAAACAATGATATCACTTCAGCTTGAACACATTTCTAGAAAGGTGCCACGATGTCAACTGCGATTTGTACATATGCTTCGTGGATTTTGAGAACGCCTTTGATAGGGCCCCTCACAACAGGCTTATTGATATTTCTAAAGAGATACGGGATAGATGATAGAAACTCCAAAATTTATAGTATAGTTTTCAGAGCAGCTTTTCATAATAGAAGTTCCAGTGAGATATAGTTTGAACGAGGCATGAAACAGAGTGTGGGTTGTCTCAGTTACTTTTCAACATGTTTTCAGAAGAACTGTTTAAAGAAGCTTTACATGAAATTAATTGGTATAGCGGTAAATGGAGTAATCATTAGTAATTTGAGATAGCAGAAGATATCGTACTCTCTGTGGATAGTCTGGAAGGCTTACAGCTGCTTGTTGATCAACTCGTGGAAATTTGTGAAAAATATGATAGGAAAATAAACTTACGGATGAAATGTTTTATCCGAATGAAAATGTTCTCAAAAAAGTACAGAATATTACTTATCTAGGTTGCTGCTTAAATGGGATTACACACAAGAAATTAAACGGAGAATAGAGATCGCAAGAATAGCCCTTAACAACATGAGAAAAACATTACGTAACAGGAAGCTAGAGATAATGATTACCAAAGTGCTACATCTTTTCTCTTCTGCTGTTCGTCATTAGGAGTTTCAGAGAAATGATGTGGAAACATATTAATTTTGAAATGTGATTTTATAGAAGCATGAACATCATGGCTGAAAAATTTAAGATAATGGACGGGAATGACATCTGAAAACCTATTTGGGTCCGCACTGGACAAAATAAAGTGGGCCTAAGTAAATCGCCAGTGTCCATAAAGATAAGGCACCGTAGAAAAAAAATCCTCACAAATAGCAGCACACAGTTGTAAGGCAACAAATATATTTATTATTTGTATTTATATTAATTTTTACATTTTGTCCATTCACATTTTTCTGTTAAACATTCGGACTTCGGATTATTATTATTAATTTATTTTTATGAATGTAATAAATTAAAATCACCTTTAATAAAAAGCGCGGTAAAACGAGGACGCCAATAAACCAAAAACCTGACGAAAATGGAACCAATATATTTTATGAACCATGAATAAACTTAAAGGTATGCGCACCGTTGGAATGTGCCCCCAGGGTTTTTCGAAATAACTCGAATGAATGAATTGCCGGAGTACGGAACAAGCACCGGATGGGTCAGTCTTTCATATCGGAATTATAGATCTCATTAATGATTAAGTTTTCGAGGGAAAATTTTATCTACTCTTTAGTAACATAGTGACTCATGATTTAACAATGCCACACTTAGATTTAATGGTTGATTCTGGTTATAAATATTAAATTCCAGTTTTCACAAAAATTAAAAATTTGTACGAGAATTTTAATGTAAAATAATGAATTTGATAATTTTGCAATTAATTATATTTTTTTATATTAAAAAATAATAGGTTGTCATAACACGCGTTATAACAAATATTTAAAAGTTGAACGTTAAATATTACTCAAATTTAATCCATTAATATGCATAATTTCAATGGGTTACAATAGAGATACTTAAATAAACAGGTATACCAAGCAAGATTCCATTGAATAAACCGGTAACACAGCGGTTAGCGCCACACCGTAGGGCCATTTGACTTTTTGCGATTTAAATATATTTTAACTCCTCAAACTCAACCGAATCATACTTTTTTTTTAATTTCTCTCGTTAAGTTATCGATTGGTCCGTTCATTCTCCCTCAAATTATAAAGAAGTTATTCGTTTTGTAAAGGAAAATATGAAAATTTCAAGCCATTATTGAGGTCATAGGTGAATCAGAATCTCACAAGAACAGAGTGACCTTAGATCAGCCATCCTAGAAATACAGAGGCATAATTTTTTTCAAGTTGCAGTGAGAGAATTGGATTTTCAACCGAGAAAATTAATATTTCTTCGACCTTTTCATGTTTTTTTTTCAGAATAGGGACGAATTCTGACCCGATAGGGGCATTATTGATCTCATATTCCTATTTAGCAGCATTGGAAATATGAAAGTAAGGTGTTCTAAACTAGTGGAAATAAACTTTTATTTTCCTACAGTCCAATATTATTTTCCTAATACCTAAGTAATTTGTTTAAAAAAATTATTCTCTTTACATTTCAGTAGAAAATAGGTCGTTCATCTTCTAGCCAATGTTTGATGATCAATATGAAAAAAATTATAATCCAATCGAGTTTGAAGGGTTAAGATATTTTTGAATCGCAAGAACTCAAATGACGGTACTGTGCGCCTGAGCCAAGATGGCGTCGGAGGGGCTAAGAGGTAATAACAGAACAATGATTACTTCTTTTTAACCGACTTCTTAGATAATAAGATCTTACAGGGTCCAATTTTTTAAAACTTTAATCTCTAATTTAGATGTAAGTAAATAAAACTAATATGTCATACGCACAGGTTCCAATATTTTTATTAAAATAACTGTGATAAAAATCTAAAAGAACAAACTGTTTATTAATGTCGCGAAAATGTGAACTTGTTCCAGTTGCCTCATTATGACATTATAGATTCTCTGAATGATTATGATGTTATATTCAACCAATTTTGTTTTAAATCAGAAAGAAACTACGGCAATAACCCATCTCCAGAGAGCGGTATTTACGTAGTAAGAGAATAACTACATTGGATAAATATCGTTCCACGACTTGAAGGCACTATTGTTGTGCCCTTGCGAGATTAAAAAGGATATATTTTATAATTTGTCGTAGTGCAATTTCCTACTTTATGTCTACTTATATTTGAAAAATTTGCAATTATTCAGTTCTATGAAACATAAACAGAATACATTATATTAAAGAAGTCAGTACTGTTTCCTGAGAAATAATATGACTGCTCTAAGATAAGATCTTTTGGGTTTCTTACTGCAGTAAAGAAATTCTGTGATACTGTATGACAAAAACGTAGGTTGATTCGGGAATCACAAGAGCAATTAATGATTAAAAATATTAACAGAAATGCAATGACTCACAAATAAAACAGTTCAACCTGCATTTAAAATGAATATTTGTAATATCAATGAGTAAAGTCAATTACGAGAAATGTTTTAAATTTAATATTCAGAAATTAAATCATTTTTTATATATTAATTTCAAAACTAATGATATAGTAGAATAAGCGTTTTAAAAATAAATCTAAAATTCCATCGCCGTCGTACTACGCGAAATTCTATTAGTTTACTTTGTTAAATTATTCACAGTAATTCATCCAAATATTTGAGTTTATAAAATAAAAAATAAAAGCTATTAACAATGCAAGAGCGAATAAATTATTTGAGGGTAGGGGGCATAAAGAGCTGGAATGATATATATATATATATATATATATATATATATATATATATATATATATATATATATATATATATATAATTATTTGGCACCTGTACATATTTGGGAGGGGGAGGGAATTGCCTCAATGGCCCCTCACTGGATCCGCCAGTAACAATGGGTTAATACCATGTCAGAGTATAATCAAAATAACAAATAAACTAAGTCAACAAAAATACCTTCACAAAGTCGCTAGGCTTTCTTTCATCACCTCCTGCATGAATTTCAACGAAAATTATTATTACATCATGGATGTACGTCCTCTGTTGCGTCTTATAAATAATATTACTATATTAATTAGTTTAATAAAAAGAGAGTAATATACCACATTTTTTATATAGACTGAAAACTATAAAATAATTTCTCCAATAGATTCCTAATCCTATATACAGAGTCCTGAAAATTTCTGATCGTGAATTTTTAGTAGCTGTGAAAATACTTGTAAGATTTTAAACGAAAAACGTGAGGTGCATGAAATAAATAATAATAGAGAGTAGCTGTTAGTAGTGAACATAACCCGATTCTCTCAATCCCCCCACTCCTCGACCTTGACCTTGACCTTGCTTCACCCCTCTTTGGCCCCGCCCACATGTCCTTGTCATTGACCTTGAAAGTGCACGTGTGCTTTGGCCTTGGCCTTGTGTTCAAGGTTGTGTGTGTGACCTTGACCTTGACCTTGGTCGAGACGACCTTGACTTTGTTGAAGGTCATCTTGGGTGTGTGACCTTGAAGTAGTTATTTGTGCATTGTAATAGTGTGGGATGATCTTGAAATGATTTTGACCTTGCAAATTGTTCTATAAATTGTGTGAGTCTACTTGCATTCATTCAGTGTGAAATGTCAGATACGGAACTATCTAAAGAAAAAATTATAGAGCAAGTCGGCAGAGTAATTTGTTTATATCAGAGTAATTTAAAAAGTTTGTGTGATTTTGAAGAGAAGGATCTAGCATTTTTTCCTCTCGAATATTTAAAAACTTGCGTTGATACGCTGAGTTTACGGCAAATTTGGGATAAGCTGCCAGCGTCATATCGGTGTAACAAGGAACTACAGTTAAGCTTACCCTGTTACATTCACTATGAACAAATATATCGTCATCATATAGATGGGCCACCACCAGCAATAAAAAAGTGTCGTGAATGTAAAAATGAGTGAATAATATGAATAGTGCTTTGCAAGAGACAGTAAAAAAATTGGGCGATGAGTTCACTGAAACGGCTAATAATTATTTCAATGATGCAATGAAAAGTCGAGCAGAATGGGCGTCGCGCTATTGTGATTTGGCTTATGAATATGAAAAGGCTGCGAATGCATGTCGTAAATATTGCAGCAAAACAATAAATTTACAAGACTTTGTTCGTGAGATAAAAAAGTTGGGGTTTAGTGACTGTTTGGAAAAACTGATTAGGTTCATTGCAGATCCGGTTGTGTTAGATGAAATTAGAGTGTAGGACTTAAGTTTAACGTAGTAGTAGTTAATATGGAAAGTTTAGTGCGAGAAATGTACGAGGAATTTCTAATTTCTGCAGCCGGTTCGGAATTTTACGCATATGAAATGCAAGATTCGGAGGCTCAGGACTTTAGTGTATTTTTTAAGTATATGGACCATGCCGAAGTGTGTCTTTTAGCTAGTATAGTTTGTAAGAATTTTCTTAGAAATAAAAACAAACACTTATTATTGAACAAATTAAGGAAATTAGGTTTAGGTGATAATGTTAAACGCATAGAAGAATGGCAGAAAAAAATCAATGAATAAAGTACATAAAATGTAGTTATTTGTTTCATTATATTTTGTCCTTGAAGTTATCCTTATACCAATTTAAATGTGTGACGTCATTTGACCTTGAATACTCCTCCCACTATTTCTATCGTTAAGCTACCCCCACCATTGTTACAATTCGACCTTGAAACCTCGCTATAAAGGTTCGTGGGAGAAGAAGTGACTTCAAACAGTCGCAGATATCAGTGGCATAAACATCAAATATTGTGTTCGTGTAGTGTTCTGAAAGTGCTTTTATATTCACGGTAATTTTTGGATTTATATACCATTTTTTCAATAATGAGTATTGCAAAAGAAACTCTAGATGAAATTAATGAAATGTTTAGCAAAGATTTCGAGGTTTTAGAGAAAAAAAAGGTTACCGAAATGATTGTAGGCAAAGTGTATAAAATTGTAAAGATGGTTTCAATGACTACACGATTTGGTAAAACTCTTTTAGTGGCTTTACACGATGACGGTGATAATAGCACATTTGAGACTTTTTTACCAAAACGTGTGGCCGAAACACTACCTGACGATATTGTAGATATTATGAGTAAAACTAAAGATAAATACACTCTAACTTATTTGGGACAGGGCACTAGAGTTTTTGGAAACAATACTCGAACATTATTACGTTTTGGCTCATTGGAGTAAATTGTATGTAAATTGTTTGAAAAAAAGGATGTAATTAAATTTAAAATATAGTTGCACATGTCAGAATACTTACGCGTGTTCATTATTTCTGTTAAAGATGTCTGCTGATGCGACGACGACGACGACGACCGCCAACGAATGTGTAGATAGATACATATTTTGGTTGGGGAGAGAATTAAGAAATAGGGCTCACGATATGTTAGATAGCGTAAATGATTTGTCGCATATTGATGTAACCAAAGATCAATATAAGAACGAGATCAGGGATACAATCAATTTTATGGCTGGGGCACACTTGTGCGACAAATTTTTATATGGTTCCATAGACATGGATACATTTTGTGCTGAAATGGTTGAAGAAGAATTAAAAGAATACCTCGTCAATATTCCACATTTACCAGGTGAGCTTGCTGCAAAATATGAATTGGTTTCTGCAACAGCAACAGCCCAAGACGTTGACGATCGAAATAGTGTCGGATGGGATAGAATTTTGAGCAACGAAAACGAAGACATGGAAAATTAATTTTTTATAATTTTTGTATTTGTGCAATTAAATAACTGTAAATAAATATCTATTACAATCACAGTTTTATTTTATTTCTTTTATAAACATACCAACCCAGTAGATCATAGTCAGTGTTTCTTTTTCTCAGCTGAAATATTTAATATAAGTAGGGCAAATAAAAATAAAATAGTTTAGTAAAGATTGAAAATGAGTCGAGGAAACAACACAATTGATAAATTTGGTCGTCAGAAATATAATGAAAAATATCATATATTATCTGGGCCACAAGGGATTGGTTTTAAACTTACAGCGGATGGGCAGTATGATATGGGTGGAAAAATCATAACCAACTTAGGCGAACCTAAAGATGATGACGATGCTGTGACAAAACACTTTGTTAATAGAAAGTTTTACAATTTTGCAGCTGTAATATGTGACATATTTAACAAGGATGTCCTCCCCATGATATACAAAAATAATAGTGAGCTTAAAACAAAAATTGAAGTTATGCAGAAAATACTCTATCATCAGCCTTTAAATGACTCATTAAGCGCACTGTCGTACGACTCGACTTCAAAAAAAATCTAAAAAAAGCAGGTTAAAGAATAGGAGAACGCACTCCGAGTGGCATAGCCTTGAAGATAACGTCGTAGTCGTCGGTGAATTGGACCTTCCCTCCAAGAATATTGAAATGTTATTTATGTGTATGATGTTTTATTGTCATTGTTTTTAATAATGAAGATTGAAATAAAAAACTTTATTTTACAATATATTGTTTATTTATTTTACATTTTAAATAAAAAATATAGTCATACAATATGTTATTTAAACAATATTAGCTTTATCTATCCAAGAGTTGAAGTGGTTGGGAAATCCTAGCCATTTGACAAATAATTGTTCGATGTGATTTTTCTTGCGTTGTCTATGGACCTTTTCTACTAGATAAACGTCAGGACTGCTTGTTTTTTGTAGTTCTGATTCGTAAAAACACCCTCTTATAGGCTGACCTTCTAACGATTCCAACAAGTAAGTAGGTGGATTTGTAACGTTAACTTTTACAACTTTAAACAATTCGGTTGACCAAGAGGGCGTATATCCTTTCTCGAATAAGCTTTTGTACTTGCTAATACGCACAATGTCACCCATGGAAAACTTAAATTTTTTAGGTACAATTTTTAAATAATCATATGCTTTAATATGTGTTTTTTCTTGCACGTCTGCAGGCTTCATTCCAATGGTGCGATGTTTCGAATGGTTATAGGTTTTTGTTACTGCCGATAATATATGTATCCATTTGTAAGATCCTCTTGTCGAGAATTGTTTATATAAATTATTTTTTAAAGTCCTTATGACTCGCTCAACAATTGCAGCTTTCTTTGTGCTGTAAGTGGAATAATGATTTATATTATATTTTTTCATCAGGGCTTGAAAGTTTGTATTATAGAACTCCTTTCCTTGATCACTTTGCAGATTTGTTGGTGTATATGATGCCTCTTCAATGATGCTTTTCATCGCATTAGTAACTTCTATACCAGTCTTGTTTTTTATGGCTTTGGTATAGACAAATTTCGAGTAACAATTTATACAGACCAAAATATAACGATAACCATCGTTTTCATCAGCATACTGTTGCATTTCAGCCAAATCAATTTGCCACAAATCTCTGTATCCTTTTATTATCGTGCGCCGTCTTACAAAATTTTTTCTAGCCGTTCTATGTAGTTCATTAACAATCTTGATTTTTTCTAGACTGGGCTCCATATTATTAGTAATACTAAAGGTTTCAGATCGAAGGAAGAACTGAATAATATCATTAAATATTGAGCTTAATATATTATATCTTCTTCTCGTAATTCCTCTATGATTGACATAATTTCATTTTCGTGTCCAGTGTGACCGGCCATTTTGGAACTCCACAACAAACGTAAACGATCCACCAACTCTTTAGCTTTGTTCCAGTAGACATATTGAAATTTTTTCGAAGATAATTTCTTGTTTGTGGGTAACTGTAGTTTTTCCGAGAGATTTTTTCTTGTAATAGTACCACCTAATTTTGTGCCCATTATCAGAGGTTTAATAATTCGTAAATATTTGTTCCATCTGGTCTCCCGTAAACCATCACTTTTTTTAAAATTGTTGTAGACAGCACTCGTTGATTCCAAAATTTCCTTGTACGTTGAAAGTACATTATCACTTAATTGTTGTTGTTCCTTGCCTACACTTGGGGGTGTTTTAAGAAATAACAAATCATAAAGTGCCGGTGATCCACCATATTCTGCAATATTTTTCCCTTTTTTGTATAAGACAATATTTCCATTTCGAAAACGCACCTCTAAATTACCAATAAAATTTTTGTTATCTGTTTTTGAACCAAAACGTACACCATATACAGTATCGTATAGAGATGGTTTCGAACGTAATCCTTTCAGGTGTGCGTTTAAAGTATCGGAAGTTGTGGTGTCAGCGGATGCGAGAGATGTATTAGTTGAAGTTGAGGGTGTATCAAACACCGATTGGCTAATATCTTCTTTTGAAATGCGATGCTGCTGCTGCTGCTGCTGAATAGGTGTGGAGGTTTGAAAGGAATGTGTAGGTTGGGGAAAACCTGATATTTGAGTCGACTGCACTGATGTACTGAGACTATGTGACTTTGTAGCTGGATAATGTTGTTGCTGTTGTTGTTGCTGCTGCTGCTGCTGCTGCTGCTGACGTTGCTTAACCACATCAGATATAGTTGTCAACGGCTTAGAAATGGGTTCGTAAAACTTTTCCAATTCCACAACATTAAACTCTTTAGCCGCTTTAATTTGTTTAAATTTTTTTCTGACGGCATTGGTAGCTTCCACTAGTTTACGTTTTAAGTCGATCGCGTTATTCATGATGTTAACAAAGGACGTTTCAACAATCAAATGAGCATTTTCCCTTATTATTACAGTAATATATAGCTATCAAATCCTTTGCGGTATCTTCCCGATTTCACATCACTGTCTTTATCAATTACTAAAAATCCATACTTATTATCCCAACATTTTGAGCACATTTCTTGAAATTGAGTAAAAGTTAGATCCGGTGAAACGTGGTCGGAAAATATGTGTTTCATATTCAACTCATCTTGTTTAAACATAATAATAAAATTGGCGTTGTCTCGCACAAGCTGTTTAGGCACTCGCGAATATGTTTGCGCTAGGTAAAAGGAGTCGATATTTTTATGACGTCCCATGCTAAAGTACGATCTTATAACATCTTGTTTTTCACATATAACATCATCAAAGATAAATATAGAGTTTGGTTTTGCATCGGACGGTACCACAATATTACTGGAATCACTAAAGGCATAGTAGCCTAAACCTTTGATGGGCGCTAAAATTTTCCTTAAATACTCATATTTCGGTTGATACAGAGATTTCGAGTAAATATAGACATTTTCGAAACGTAGCCCAAGGGGGTGTGTAAGCAGCGAAATCATGACATTAGTTTTTCCACAATTGGATGGACCAATTAACAGGCCGCGAATAGAGGAAGGAAGTAGAGGACCGTGTCTCTTCATTATCTTCTTTTCAAATCCAAGTCCGACTTTTTCATCGAGATTGTCAATAGGAAGTTTTTGTGTAAGATCGATAACGCGCATCTTAGGAAAATTTGATATTTTATAGGCAATTTTTCACAAAAACTGTCATTCAGATGCCGAGCGTCAAACGAAGTGGACGGTCTCACGTTTCCAACAAAACTGGATACGGTATTGTGAATTCGTTAATAAATAAATTACCATTCGAGGTACACATTCCTGGTTATCAATATTGCGGACCCGGAACAAAAGTAATAAAACGTGTAACAAGAGGTGATCCAGGCATTAATCCTTTGGATGCCGCATGCAAAAAACACGATTTAGCCTATTTACATAATAAAGACAACATAAGTGCGAGACATCGAGCGGATTACGAGCTCGAACAAAGTGCTTGGAATAGAGTAAAATCGAAAGATTCCAGTTTAGGTGAAAAAACAGCAGCTTGGTTAGTTACAAACATTATGAAAGGAAAACAACGTTTTGGTATGGGTGTACCATCATCATCATTATCAACAAAAAAAACATCTAGTAAAGGCACGCGTCATACAAAAAGGAAAGGTGTTAATAAAAATCGACATGTTCGGAAAGCCAGTTTCGGAACAGCTATTCGACAAGCAGTTCGAAGGGAATTATTAAAAGCCGGAAGTAAAAATGTGTTGGAAAAAAATGTCATGAATGCATCTAAAATAGCTCTGTCGGCAGCACGTAGATCGGTAAAAGCGGCAGGTGGCAAAAGGAAGGTTCGTACACCGAGAATAATACCGATTCCTAAAACTGGTGGAATATTACCATTAATACCAATTTTTGCCGGGTTATCAGCTTTGGGTTCATTAGCCGGTGGGGCAGCGGGAATTGTGCGCGCCATAAAAGCAGTAAAAAAAAGCAGCGAAGATAAAACCGGTGCCGGCCTGTATTTAAAATCGAAAGGAAATGGTTTGTTTCTAAAGCCATATCGTAAAGGTATGGGATTATTTTTAAATCGTAGATCAAAAAACTAATTGAATCCCTACCTCGAAGACCACTATCTAACATCGATATAGAAAAATATGCCAAAAAGAAAAGAATAGGACACTTTCGAGGCGTTTATATGAGGGATTTATTACCTAGACAAGGTCCTCGACGTTACGAAGCAGCAATAGTGAATTTGGATAGTACGCGTGGTGCAGGGACTCATTGGGTAGCTTATAGAAAAAATAATTCTAAAGTAACATATTATGACAGCTTCGGCGATTTACCCCCACCGATCGAATTGGTACGATATCTACAAACGGGATCGGAACCATCAAAAATTATTTACTATACATACGATCGTCAGCAGGATTTTGGAACAGTCTGGTGTGGACATTTGTGCTTAAAGTTTCTTGTCGAATCATCAGCGTAAAAGATGTCATCATCATCATCGTCACCATTAACACCGCAAATGGATCGCAATAACTATACTAAAATGTTGCAATCACTGAAAGCATTTCATCTAGCCGGTGGATTAAGGAAAATGACCGTGAAACAGTTAGAAAACATGCCCAAGGAAGTAATGATTGCATTAGCCCCAAATGAAATTCCATTCGTTTGGGAAAAGTTGCCGGAGCATCTTAAAAGCGATATCGATATATTAAAATATCAGTGCGGTTGCAAACATTATTTCAGCAGCAGCAGCAGCAATTTAAACGAGGTTATGACTGATGAGGATCTTACGGCTAGAAAAATATTTTGTTGTTATTGCAAAATCAGCGATGTGCGCATAAAAGCAGAAAATAGCATAAAAACATCACTATCTAATGCAGTGAGAAAAGGTGTGACGATGAATCTTTTTAAATGTTGCCGCTAAGAATAAAACCGAGATGTGTGATGTTTTAATGGTTAGTCATGTCTTATACGTTCACACTAACAGGACACTCGAGCGTCTTAAGCGCCGATTTTTATCCACCAGTCGAATTAAATAGAGAAAACAAATATGGTCTGGCATTGCTGGGATTTTACACATACAATTCAATTTTTAATGTGGACGAAAGCAACAATAAGTTTGCCTACATGAAGGAGGGTTACACCACCGAGCCGATACAATTGCAGATTCCACCTGGGGCCTATGAAATAGATGAGATAGGTAAAGCTATGTTGGAGGCTTTGAGGATTTCAACTGAAGAAAAGAACGATGGAATCTTTTACTTGGTTGCTAATAATAATACGTTGAAATGTGAACTGAAATCCCAATATACTATAGATTTCCGGGGAGAGGCGAGTATCGGTAAAATGTTAGGATTTAATCATACAGTGTTGAAAAGAGACAAAAAGCACGAATCAACCGAGATGGTGGAAATAATGAAAGTACGCATCATACGCGTAGATTGTAATATAATTTCCGGAGCATATATGAATTCGGTGGAAGGTCATACCTTGTTCGAATTCGATATCGACGTGGAGCCCGGTTACAAAATCAGTAAAGAACCACAAAATAATATTTATATGCCGTTAATGCCGGCAGGACGTCAGTTTATCGACAACATTACTCTTCGCATCTTGGACGATAGCGGTGATCTAATCAATTTTCAAGGCGAGAAAATAATCGTGAAATTGGAACTGAAGAAACTTTCATAGAAATGGGTTTTTGCTTCAATCGTCAATTGTGTGTGCTGTCGACTAAGATGGGGGAACCGCCGAAACATAATAAAAGTAAAAGAAGAGTTAACGTCAAGGTTAGTCGTCGTCCAGACGTTAGATCACAAACATCTCAACAGTTATCTGCCGAAGACTATAAATTTTTAAAATCAATCGGTCTTAAAGTGCGAAAATGATTTCCACCACCAGCGATAAAATAGAGGTTTTCTCCGAGCCCATCTTGGACAATTCCATTATTAGTCTAGAAGAGCATACGTATAAACCATACGGATCTCCATCATTCAACAATTCGGATGAAGTCCGTATCCCCATTAATTTTCAAGATATTATACTGGATATCGCCGAAAGTTACATATATATCGAAGGAAAATTTAAACCCATAGACGCAACGAAAAGATGTTTTTTATCAAATAATGCCCTCGCATTTTTGTTCGATGAAATTCGCTACGAGATGGGAGGTGAACAGGTCGCCGTGGTTCGTAAACCTGGAGTTACGACGACATTAAAAACCATGGTTTCATTCGGAAGTTTGCAACAAAGATCTCTCATGACGTGCGGATGGGGTCTCGACGAAGCAAACCAAGATATCGTAGACACGGCAAGTAACGTATTCTCCGGGAAATTACCCTTAAAATATCTTATGGGATTCGCCGAAGATTACGCAAAAGGTGTTTTCAACGTAAAACAAGAGCTTATTATGATTATAGCTCGCACTTTTACCAATTGTTACGTCGGCGAAGTAGAGGCAGAAATTAGTATCGACAAAATCGAATGGAAAATTCGTCACATCATTCCAGACGACAAGCAAAAATTGAAAATACTGTCTCGCATTAATAAAGGAGGAAACAATGCCAGTATTCAAATGGCATATCGTAAATGGGATCTGTACGAATTACCAGCTTTAAGGCAAACATCTTCCGACGTGTGGGCCTTGAGAACGAGTACAAGTCTGGAAAGACCGCGCTATATAATCGTCGGGTTTCAAGACAGCAATAATTGCGACAAGAAAGAAAAAAACGCAACCCAGTTTACCCACGCCGACGTATGCGACATTAGACTGTATCTGAATTCAACCGTTTATCCATACGAAAGATGGAATTTAGATTTCGCCAAGAAACTGTACGCAGCAGCCTATTACAATTACGAAAACTTCCAAAGCAGCTACTACGGGCGCGAGATAAACGATCCGATGATAACGTTCGCGGAATATATGAAAAACCCCGTTTTTATTATCAATTGCAGTCATCAACCAGAGGCGATTAACTCATCGACAGTGGATGTAAAATTGGAGTTCCAAACGAGAAAGAATAAATTCCCCAAAGACACTAAAGTGTACGCATTAGTTATTCACGACTCATTTTTTAGTTATAATGTATTAAACGGTTCGGTGACCAATAAATCTATATTTTAATGTATCTATTGTATGTAACACAAAATAATGTTCTTGAATCAATAAATTTGTAATGAGTGAAGTAGTAGTTTTATATTTATTTGAAACCCAACCAAAAAAAAAAAGCTGGCGGAAAAGCCCGCTCTTTAAGAAAAGAGTACGGGAATTTAGAAAATGGTGGTTTATTAAGTGGAAAAAAGAGCTTAAACAACACAAGAAAAAATTTTTAAGGCAAAATATGAAAACAACGATTTAGAAAATTTGTAGGAAAGTAACGGTTAGGAATAGGGAAAAAAGTTATAAGAAAAAATTATAGAGGAAATCGAGTACTATAAGCAAGCATTTTTCTCGATAGTAAAAACGTAAAAAAAATTTTTTGCAAAAAAAATTGAAAAATGGTGAATGCGCGCCAAAGTTGAAGTTTTGGAGCAAAATGATATTAGGAAATTAGAAAGAGAATTTTTTTCTACATATGGTAGTACTTTTTAAAATTCGGAAAGATGAAATTTTAAGAAAAGGGTTATAGTAAGTTAGTAATTTGGATTTTTTAAAGCGCTGTAGCTCGGGAACCGTTCAAGATAGAGAAAAAATAAAAGCACTTTAATTACCTAGAATTTTGAGTAGAATACAATGGTGAAAAAAAAATTTGGAAAATCTTAAAAATGACAAAAAATTTAGACGAAAAAATTGAAATTCTCGAGTTAGGAGGCTAGAGCGCCGAACGGGAGTATGCGGAAGTTGTAGGGGAGGGTTTTTTTTTTTTTTTTTTTTTTTTTTTTTTTTTTTTTTTTTTTTTTAGTGTGCCTGCTCCGCGCTAACGCGCTAGAATTATTTCATCATTACACATTCGATCGGCAAGATGGAAGATATACCAAAAAGGATCATTGGCATTGTCAGGCCATTCGTGCCCGGCAAGATATGCAAGTGTGAGGAGTGCGGGGGTACCGCACCAGGAGCGACACCTTCGGCACCGCCTGCAACGCCGACACCACCAGCGACGACGACGGTGCCGCCAATGAGAAGACCAAGGGCTGCACCTAGGTCGGTGTTAATATCGTTGGGTATTACTCCACGGTAGGCACCCCACCCTCCCCCCAGGCCCTTTTAGGGCCACAAAAACGGTCCTTTTCAGGACCACATTATATTTTGATCGTAGTTTAGTAATCGTCACTTATGGGGCGAGATATTCGTTTAACGACGATTTGTCTCGTAGCTTAAGTGCCAAGTTATATGCTTGAGAACCTATGAAAATGTTAACAGTTCAAACAAGGTTTCTATTATTTTTTTTTTTTGTAATGTATTCTTCACAAAATATTAAGAATAAGTCTTATTGTCTAAACAAATCTAATTCCTTATTTAAAGTTTTTGAAAAAATCAATAATTCTATAAGCTCTCACCAATACATAACATTTAGAATCCGTTGGTGGGGTGGGGGTAGTTCTATATATATGAGACTGGGCCAGTTACACAGTCATATATTCATCAACCCTCATACGATGAACATGGAGGAAGAAAGACCCGCCAGCCGAGGCTCATCCATCTTTAGTGATGACACCGTAGCCGACAACGTTGGAGACCTGCAAGTCTTCGACGACGACGACGAGGTGGATTTTGAAATTGACGTCCTACGTTGGGACGACTTGGATGAGCCGATTCCGCTACTATATGACCATGATCCGGGTCTAGTGGAATTAGACGACGCGGGTGATTGGGTCTTACAAAGACTCGAAACTCCGTCGCCGCAGCCAGAGCCGGACTCGACGGAAGATGCGGTGCTGGAAATTCCAGCATCACCAACACCCGACGACCCACAAGGCCCCTGCGATTCGTCAAGCTGGTGGTCGACCAGCGAGGATGGGGCACCATAAGCCCCACACTCTCCCTGGCCCTTTTTAAGGGCACACAACAACGGTCCTTTTCAGGACCACAAAATACTTTGATCGTAGTTTTAGTACATATTAGTACTTTGTTACTAATATTGTATGTATAGAATATACAATATTAGATACAAAGTATTAAAACTTTAAGTGCTGGTGGAACCCAGCTAAATCGTTCGTTCGTATTTGAGACCACAAACAACTTTTGGTCTCAATACGTAATATGACATTTGTTTTCACCCCCCACCATTAATTTGTCTCTATATATACGACCATCAATACTTATTACAATCATTTTAGTTCAACATGTCAGGGACTCAACAACAACAACAACAACAACAACAACAACAACCCATCCAATGCCCTGTGGTAGATTCTACCACAGAGAATTGTTTGGAGTGGGAGCCGAACGATCCTAGATGGGATGAACTTTGGCGGTTCATCATCGAATACACAGAGGACAGCACCGCCACCCCCGCTGATGATGATGACGGGCCGTGCGACTCCACAACTCAATAAAAGAGTCGCATGTTTTAAAACCAAACGGTCCTTTTCAGGACCACAAAATAATTTGATCGTAGTTTTAGTTGGTTATAATACTTTGTAACCAATATTTTATGTTTTTTTCATAAAAACATACAATATTGAGATACAAAGTATTAGAAGTTCTGGCGACAGAACCTTAACTTCATAAACCGAACCATGTTTTAGCATACTTGTAAATATTATCAGAAAATATTTACAACTATTGCTATTGCGTAGTTTTAGTGGATTATTCACTTTTTTTTTTTTTTTTTTTTATTACCTACTATTATGTGGGACAAGGGCCTATATGAAATAACACACAAAAATAAATTTTCAAGTCATTTTTATTCTCATTATAAAATATAAAAAATTTGATCAAACACTTTTTTATTAACTACAATATATATATATATATATATATATATATATATTTACAAACTTAATACTATAAATTAAAAGCTAATATCTACAACTACCTAACACCTACTACATAATTTATTAAAGTCCTCTAATTGTCTTTTTAACCGCGCAGATTTCACCTTTTTTATCTCTAATTGTTTTTCAAGTTCTATAATGTCACTGGCACACTCGTTCACTTCATTCACTAATCGTTTTTTCATGGCATAAATGTCAGTCAATTTGGTCTTCTGAGAGTTGGTGAAGTCTTCGACCCACTCCGGTTGTGATGGCTCGGAAGAAGACGCGGTTTTATTTGGTGAAGACGATGACGACGACGACGACGACGAAGCAGCGGAAACTTCATCGCCTTCAAAACACCGCTTAAACCGCTTCTTCATGGGTTTCCGGCACCCCAATATCGGCGACAGTGGTGCTGGCGCTGGGGAAGACTTCACCTCCGACACTATTACATTCTCGACGCTGGCCGGTGTTGGTGGCGTTGGTGGTGTTGGTCCATCGGGGCCTTCTATGACTTCCACTTCTACTGACAGTGGCTCTTGCGGTGCTGTTTTTAGGAAGTCGGGTAATGGAACAGGGGTGGAGGGACGCTTAAAGTTAAACTTTTTCTTCTTCCCTTGTCCCACACCTTTAATCGCCGAATAAAATGTTTTTTTATCGGCGATTTCCGACTTCCGCATAGTCAAGAGCTTTTGCAGTTTCGACGCTTTCGGAGAAGATTCCCTAGGCCGCGATGCTTTTCGCACAACCACATCACTAATCACATTAATTTTTGGCTCTTTCTCCTCCGTCCAGCATTCCAGGAATTGCGCTGCCGACTGAACCAACTCCTCGTCGCGACCATCGTTGAGGGCTCGGTCTTCGGCATCTTCATGCTCCACGCCATTCCAGTTCTCGAACACCCCCGGACTTAGCACCTCTAAACCACTCATGTTATCGAGCATGCCTTGCTGTGAACCGCAGCTCACGTCAAGAGCATCTAAAAGAGACCGTACACTAGACATTTTCGATATTCCAACTCACACAATTAACTTTTTCTTAGCACTGTACTGTTTGCTGTTCTGACGAACTGTGAAGAGCTCGAGCCAGCAAGTCTGCTTTTATGCCCATTTCCCCCACTACACCGCCTTTATTCCTTTTGTTCGATGCATTAAGTATAATATTTAAACTTGTCAGATGCAAGGCCAAGGCCAAGGCCGACGTAACCGGCAATACCAGGGTCGTTTTCAGGGCTGTAATTTTCATGGATTTTTTTTTTGTCCCTGTCAAGGTTATTTTAAAGAAGCATATAAATATAGTACTAAACTTGTTAGATGCGAGGCCAAGGCCAAGGTCAAAGTACCCGTCAATGTCAGGGTCGTTTTCGAGGTTGTAATTTTCAAGGATTTTTTTTTTGGTCCTGTCAAGGTTATTTTAAAAACAAGGACATTAATGAACGTGCCATCCAGAGAAGAAATTGGGTCATAGAAGAAGCTTACCTGTACAGAAGAAATTAACATGTATTTTATTTCTTAATTTTTAATTTTTTTGTTTGTTATTTTTTTTATTTTTTTTTTTAATAATAAAAAGTAAACTCAATCTTTTGTTATATTTTAATTTTTTTTCAATAAAACAATAGTAAAATGAATCTGTATGTGTATTTATTAAACATCACCTAAAATACGTTTTGCAATCCATATTTTTCTGCAGAGTCCGTTTATTAATGAAATAGAACCATATATTAGGGTGAAATCTAATGGTTTCAAATCAGTCTCACATAACAATGTCAGAAGTAAACACTATTGATAAGTTCGGCCGCAAAAGAAAATTTAAGGATTTTAACTTTATGCGAGGTCCTTCAGGAATAGGTTTTAAACTTACACCTAATGGAGATTACGACATGGGAAGCAAAAGATTGTGCTATTTAGCAGAACCTCTTGAAGGAGACGATGCGACCACACGAAATTATGTTGATAATAACCTTGCTCAGTGTGTGCAAGATACGCAGAAAGCTTTACATGACTCAACAATTGTTATTAAAGATATATTCAGAAACCAACTTGAAGGTTACGTACGCAAGAAATTAATTGAAACCGGTCAAGAACTTAGAGGATACATTGATGATACTGTTATTGCAATATATGAACTTAGGCAAGACGAACTGCGTGATGAACTTAACTCTAGAATGTTGAAAATTGAAAAGACTATGGAGGATCTTGTCAGCAAACCTGTTTCACATTAAACATTTACTCGTAGACCTGTGCGTTTAATTTACTATTAGACAAATTTTTCAACAATAACTTTTACAGTTTGTTATTTGTCGACACTTCATTATATTTATAATTTTAAAATAAAGGTTCAATAAAAAAGCAATCAATCAATGAATACATGTTTTTTATTTAAAAAAAAAAAAAAAAAAAAAAAATTACAATACTATCGTTACATATTAATGTTGTATGTTTAATAGAAATAATAAAAACAATACAAATAATGAAATATGGATTTTCCAGATTACGTGCTGTCCTGACTTAGAAATGATTCCAACACGGTGACTAAATTTGCTAAGTTTTCTTCCGGGTCTGTTTTGTAAAAATCTATGTCTGCATGCCCCCAAGGTAGAGTTTTGGTTGAACTGGGAATTACATAACGTTTATCATCGCTATGTGACAATGCTACTTTATTTATTATGTTGGTATAAATGTTATGTAATTCACTTCTAAATGTCTTCATCTTTCTTAATATCAAACCACCCCGTTCAACAATTCTTTGGTAGTCTTCCTGATGAAGGTCTTTCTCGATAACACATTTTTTGATACCTTTGGCTTTTTTTAATTCATTATTAATGGACTTTACATAATAAGCCTTCGCGCCGGTACCATAAAAACTTATTATCGGATCACCAGGAAACTCATCTTTCATTCTACCAACTACAGAATTACTTTTAATTATGTTGAAATTATTAATTTCGGGGTAATTTGATGTATCGAATTTTTCGGGGTTTTCTGATATAGTTTGATAAAAGTTTTCCGTATACACTTTTAATATAAGCGAGTCAGTATCGGTGTAAAGTAACGAAGCATCATCGCCAAACTTGGATTTAATAAAATTATAATAAAAATCGTATATTACAGTCTTTGATATATCTAATATGGAAAAACCGATATAAATTGGTTTATTGTACAATATTTTAACTTTATTCATATGTATAGCAACAAAGTTCTCGGTAAATATCGAGCTACTATTGAAATTGGGGCGGGATATTAGTGCTCTAGCTCCATTTCTGCCTACACTGTTCTCCCAATGTGTTACTAATTTTATATCCTTTCGATTTTCCACATTTTCCATAGTTTTACCAAATATCGCGTTATTTTTTAATTTAAAAGTGTCCTTCGCAAATTTTGTGGTGGCCTTGTTACGTAAATTGGTATTAAAATCAATATACGATTTTAGCCATTTTGATTGCTCAAACTGTAATACTCGATGGGTTTGCATTACCACTAAGCCGTTGGCGATGGCTTGTTTTAAAGTTCTATAGTGTACAATGTATTTTTTTTTATCTTGTAAATTGGGAATTAATTTCGGTAATTTAGCGTTTTCTGTTGGCGGTATGATATTTTCTACTAGAAATGGAAGATCAGAATGTGCATCATGCAACTCAGTCGGATAATGCACATCCACTTCCAAAACGTAGCCATGTAAACTATCATCACCAACAGCCATAATATTTAAATCCAGAATTTCGCGCTCGCTTAACCATCGAAAACCACCATATGGTAATGCTTGTGACATACTATGACCATATAGATTTGTAGCATCAAGGTATGTTATAAATGAAGAAGGTTTTGTTGGGTCATAGTCTGGTAAAAAAATATTATTAGCGATGTGCTTCCTTTCTGTACACTGGCTTATGCCGCCGCGTATACCTTTCTTAAAAAAATGTATCATGTCTATATCAGTTAAGAGCTCTAACTCTACCTTAGTCATACGTAGCATACAATCAAATGATAAACTTGGAAGGGTATAGTAATGTGCTGGATCAAGTTTATCGAATTTTAAGCAATTATTCCGAAATTGCTCAAAAACATCACACAATAGCAACACATCTGATTTTAAATACACGTCCGAATAGTCCCCCAAAGTTTTACACCCAAACAAGCGCCATACTTCTTTTGCTCTTCTATAGCTTTCATCGCTAATATGTTCTTCCCGTAAATTATCATAAAATTCATCTTTACTTGGAAGACATGTATTTTCCATTTTTTCTATAGAGTCAATAAAGCTATAGGGAAAAACACCCTTTTGACGCATCAAATTAAATTGGTTGATATTTGAAAAATGTTTCCGCGTTTCAATAAAATCGTCGTCGTTTAAACCGCTGCCTAAATTTTCCAAAGACGTTGACAGAAATTTAAAACTATCAATAAATCGCAACTTTAAATATTTCCTCTTGACTTTTCCACATTTACTATCAAAATAATCGTGCACATAAATGCTTTTGGTAAATGATATGTACTTTTCCTTACTTTGAGCCAAAACACCAATTGTATCCCCATATTTACATAACTCTTTTATAAATAAATGGCTGTCGTAGCCGCTTAAGTTATGAAATATGATAGGGATAAAAGAGGGTAATTTATAATTTAAATTACAAACGGAATGTGCAGCACCAAATCTTTTTGCACCAGTTATGTGACAGTGGTCTCGTACTTTAATCTCACCCTCTTCAAAAGGGCCTTCACATATACCACATATTTTAGCATCATTAAACTCCCTTTTTTCTTCAGGCGTTAACGGTTTCATAGGCTTAATGTCTTTTAAATATGTGTTGTATAGAGCCCTTAAATCACACTCGATACGATCCACAAAGACTTGAGCTGCATTATTCCCCCGAAATAGCTCAAATTTCGAAAGTGAGTCGTCAAAAGAGCATTTAATTAAATAAGCAAAAGAATATGGTTCATGTTTAAAACTTTTTACAGTGTAAGAATTTTGTGGGTTTGGTTGTACCGTTTCAACGGGTTTTAAAACAGATTCGAAATCTGCATAAACTACGAATGGAACGCGCATTTGCTTTTCTATACCCTCGAATTTTAAAATATTTTCCGGCACACTCTTTCCAAATTTATCGATTTTTAAATCCACTGAGGGTGTTTGCGTGAAAATGTGGTTACAATCGTAGCTTTGATGTAAAGTTAAAGCTGACGGTGTACTAAAATAAATGAGGCAACCATCACAGAAATATATTTTATGTTGTTGACAACTAATTTGACTTGAAACTAAACGTGATAAATCCCGAATCCAACAATAATGACTCTTTGAACAAGTCGTATCACAAAAATGTTCACCGCCATCTTTACTACTACAGTCTTTTGTAATTAACAATAAATTTACATGCCTATCCAACTTTTTTGACGCATACCTCAGTGGACCAATAACTTCATGTATTATTTCATTATTTTCATATTTAGATTCCAGACCGTATACGTTAATTGATATGTTGTTCATTTCCTCAAATTTTTTAATGTCACGTAATTTTACTGGAAAATCCATACCTGCTACATTTAGCACTCTAGAAAAATGGGGGTAGGATGTCTTATGTGAAGGCACTGCTGTTGGAGGAAACAATGCTGATGTTACAGCCCACGCAAAGCAAAATTCGTCCTGGTTAATCACATTGACGACAGCTCCTTTCCTTTCAATAGAATACGGCAACTTGATGTATGATGAGCCACCCATAGGCATATACTTGTTGATACCAACTTCCAAGTATAAAATTCGCACAAGAGCCCATCCTATAACAAGAAAAATAATATATAAAAATCAGTTTAATATATCGGGTTTTGATTTTTCCATACCTGAATCTTTCTCCTGGAACTCTGTCGCCTGCGTTTTTATTAATTCGGTGAAAGAATGGTAAACGGCATCCAAATCACTTTCTACACTAATTGTTTGATTAGCAGTGTTGAAGGATTTTTCACTGAATATTTCTTGTGATGGAAGCATGTACTCGCCAACAGCTGTCATGTTAACTTTTAAAGCATGATGCACACGCAATAAATTATTAACAAGTTCCACCACCTTGGATTTAATGTCTGCAAAGAACATTACGTAATCGGAATGCTCCATATCACTGCTAACCCGATAGGTTGCAATTCTCCTTTTGAAGGCACATTGAACGAGTTGCACACCATGACATACCGGCAAACATGAATTATTTTTATGTTGTTGTGTTCGTTTATGCGCTGACATATGATTTATTGGAACATCTACATTACATGTAGCGCAATTAATTACCGGAATCGTCGATGTATACTCTTCAATTCGGAGCCGTTTTCCTCCAGGCACTTCATTAAATCTCGCCGCACACGATTCTCTTTGATGACGTCTCATATTATAAATATTAGTAAACTTAGAACCGCAATTTTCACAAACATATGCCATGATTTGTCAAATATTAACACATGTACTACCTATACAAGTCAGAGCCAACTGATGAATGAAACTGCCCCATACCTTATATAAAACCATTCAAGGTCACCCCCAACCACGTAACATATCTTCAAGGTCACACACCCAAGATGACCTTCAACAAAGTCAAGGTCGTCTCGACCAAGGTCAAGGTCAAGGTCACACACACAACCTTGAACACAAGGCCAAGGCCAAAGCACACGTGCACTTTCAAGGTCAATGACAAGGACATGTGGGCGGGGCCAAAGAGGGGTGAAGCAAGGTCAAGGTCAAGGTCGAGGAGTGGGGGGATTGAGAGAATCGGGTTATGTTCACTACTGCTGTTGTTGAGAAAACTCACACAATAGCTATTATATATTGCACTCCATGTTTTTCGTAATCAAAGTGTTGACCAAAATTTAGTGAAGAGTCAAAGTAGGAACCCAAGAATTTACAGAAGTAAATAGTAGCAACTTAGTGGAGGAAATGAATAGTCCTAAGGAGGAGGCCCATTCTTTGAGGTTGAAAAGGCTCGTTGGCTCGTTTGGAGAAATCTCTCACTGATCGTATTGTCCGAGGATGCATGATATATTACGATATCATCAGTGAATAAGCGGAGGGAAACTTTGAGCGGGATGTATAATTTGATATTATTCATAGCAATTATAAATAAGGAAGGACTCAAGACCGATCCCAGTGGGATGCCGGATGATTGTTTCTAAGTGAGGGATAAGCAATTGTTAATTTTTACTCGGAATGAGCGATCCGTGAGAAATTCCTCAATAAAGTGGAGCATATTGCCTTTAATGCCACATTCATGTAGGAAGCGCAGAAGGGAATTTCTGTCAATGAAATCAAAGGTAGATGTTAAATCTAGAAAAGCGACAGTTAAATGTTGTTTGTTTCGGAAGGCTGTTTGTATATTAATTTCCATACTTACTAGATGGTCAACGGTCTCGTCTGAAGCCCAATTGTTCTTTTCACAGGAGGCCCTTTTTTTTGAGAAACCAATATAGGCGAAAGTTTACAATTCTTTTCAAGACCTTGAAGAGATCATTATTTAAGCAATCGGTCTGTAGCTAGAGGGGACGATTTTGGGACTTTCTGACTTATGTATGGGGATGAGAAGGGATTCTTTCCAAGTTGTGGGTAGAGTGTCACTAGCACAGATTTGGTTATAACATAAAGGAGGTAAGAAATACCTTGTGGAGCAAAGTTCTTGATATAGAAAGTCCTTATTCCATCCAATCCTGGAGCCGAATCCTTGCTTCTGTTAATAGCATAGAGTAATTTATCTAGGGAGGTCGTAGAACAGAAGAAGATCGTTTTACGAATGAGAGGAGAGATGAAAGGAGGGGCAAAAGGTATTTGTAAAGAGGTTGGAGTAGTGAGTGGCAAAAATGTCGGCCACTAAGTTGGGATGTGTGATCCGGTTTCGGTTCAGCTCGATACCAAATATCGAGTGGTGTCCTGTTCCTAAGAGTCTGTTGATACTTTTCTATAATGTGAAACTGTCTAAGTGAGGTCCAATTGATTCTGTGAAGAAGTTCCAGCAGTTGTATCGAGCTTGTCGTACAGTTTTCCTAGCAACTGCTCTGAGTCTTTTATATTACATCAGATTATGTTGTAAAGGGGAGTTTTTGAATTTGTTCAAGGCTCGTTTCCTATTTTTTATAGAAGTTTGCATTCTTCATTTCACCGGGGGATTGGAGGATTGTTGGGTCTTATTTCAGCCTTAAGGATGCTATCGTCGATAGAGGATAGTATAGCATCGACAAAATTCCGACACTGATTTGTCGATGTTCGATGATGGATTAGGAGTTTTGAAGGATGACTCAAAAAGATCCCACTTGGCCTTTTTAAGGATATAATAGGAGGTAGGAGAAGAGGACGGATAGGAGGATGCTGTTTCTAAGTCCACCGTCGCAGATCGGAGGATAGACGGGGCTACAGATGGACAAGTTTAAACGTAACAGGGAATCGTATACTGGTAAGATATAGGTAGGTGATCTTTCGTTCAAAAGACCAGATTGTAGATGGAGATGATATCAGAGATCATCTTATCCCTGGCGTCTATGTGTTATGACCCCCACAAGGAGCAGTGGGCGTTCAGATCCCTCATTAAAATAATGGGAGTGGGAAGTTAAGAAAAAATATTTGATATATCAGCCTAAGTTGGGGTAGAGAAAGGAAGAATATAGAGTTTACAAAGCGATGCTTTTTGTTGGTAATAAAAGTTGAGGCGTTGCCTCTGACTGCTTTCTTTAACTTGAATTGCAAAGGGATAACAGTATAATATTCATATTATCATCATACAAAGCTTAAACTTGTCGCCACGGCTTTCGCTACAATACTAAATTATTTTCGGTCTAAAATTAGGATTAGACATTTTAAAGGTCACCGAAAATAGGCTTGGCGCCAAACCAAATAGTTCTACTGTAACAAAGTTATGTATTTTTCACCAATAAAGGAAATATGACTAAGATAGTAAGTGGTTTTTTTACGGTGTAATATTTTTATATTTGTTACCACAAAAATAATTTTTATGTCCCGTATTCTTTAAGTTGGATTTAATAATTTTTATAAAGAAAACATTTATTAGGTCTATATTAACAATATAGGTCAAGGTATAATATTTCGCCCAATCTTATCAAATTAAGTGAGATGAAATTTGGATTAAAAAAAAGTTAACCATTCTTGTATTTTAAATCATTATCTGCAAATTTCGCAATAAATCAAATTTTCACAGATGAATACATATAACATCTTTATTTTTTAAATTAGTTTTTGAGGTTTCTGGACCCCTTAAATGAAATCACGTACAAATTGACGTTTTTCTTCTGTATTTTTTTAATATGAAAATTAAGTAAAAATTACAAAAAAATTTTGATAAGAAAAAATAGTCAACATAATTGAAATTTTTTTAAAGAAAAAGCCGCTCTTCTTTCAAAAAACTGTTTCTCATAAGTCTCCATAAGAGAAATAATTTTCTTAAAGGAAACAAACATAAAAGCTATTTTCTGAAAAAAAATAGTTGTCAATAAAGAACACACAATAAGAATTGATTAATTTTGGGAATTTTTTGTCTAACGTAGTTTTAAACATTTTAAATACATTTTTATATTTAGTTTTTAATTTTACAACAGTAACATTCGTTCCAAACCTTTAAGTTTTAAGAAATGAAAATACACGCTAATTTTTAGTAACTTTTAACTAACCAAAATCCCAAAAAGATATTTCAAAAAACATGTATAGGATTCATACATTATAAGTTTTTCTCGCGTTTTGTATTCCCATTATTACTATTTTTTGTACTGAGGTTTATTGATTCCTAATTTGCCTTATGCTAGGTCTATTTTGCGCCATTATACCTACCATGTAATCACAACAGTATATCATCTAATGAATATTTCATACACTCAGCAATTTTATGCATGTTATACAATTAGTAGTAAGCTTAATAATATCTCATTTAATAAAATTTAGTGAGATTCTACGAGAAAATAGCTTTTATAATAACAATTTACTGTGTGATCATAATACACAACCCAAACATAAGTTCTATAGTTTTTGAAACCTAAAACATAACCAACACTATCCAAAGTAGTAATTTTATGGGATTAGTTTTAAGATAGTTCAAATGAAGTGTACATTTAAACCTTTATACCTAAAATAGGCCCTATACGATTTTAGCAGCTTAATCGTCTCTAATATGTTTTATATAGTTTCGTAGTACGAAAAACCTACCGGTTAATTCCGATGTAAAATGACTTCAAAAAGAAGTTCCAAACTATAATAAGCATCACAAAGGTATCTGGGAAAGGTGCCGGCGGACCCGCTGACGAATCCACCACCGGTTACCGAGGACGAAACATCCTAACTTTTAGTGGTGGTCAAAATTAGTTGTCAATTATATGTCCTTACATCAGGGGCATTATTACAACGTGGCTCCCGAGCAGGGACGATGCAATGGAAAGCCGTCAAGTCGTGGGTTTGATCTAAAGCCGTGCCCGACCTTGGAAAGACCACCCAGGATGTCGGTTCTACAATTCCATATCAGGCCCATGCTTGCTATAACTTGACACTGTGAAGTCTTAAAATCATAGAAGCGAGTGCCTTAGGGGGGCATATCGTAGTACGAACATACTACCGTTTAATTCCGATATAAAATGACTTCAAATAGAAGTTCCATATTTATAGTAAGCCCGACAAGTGTCTAAGAAAAGTGCCGACGGATCCACTGACCAATCCACCGCCGGTTACCTAGGACGAAACATCCTAACTTTTTGTGGTGATCGAAATTAGTTGTCAATCATATGTCCTAAACATCAAAGGCATTATTACATCAATAAATATGTATATTTTCTCAATATTGATGTATTAGAGAAGAGGTTTGTTAAAAAAAATCTAACCGTTACTTTCTTATTTAACCTAGTTTGGTAGTGGATACGCTAAAATTTATTTAAAGTGTCTTATCTTCACTTATTCCAGTTCAAAAAGCCGTCGCAGTTAGCCATAAAAACTTTGTTTTTCCATATTTGTCAATTAAACCCTAGAAAAGTGATACTGTATTAAACTTTTATGATAACTTGAGTCCAAAATCTCAAAATATATTTTTTTACCTATAATATGGAAACTAAATTTCACCTTAACTAAACCGGCACACCGTTGCAATTTTCATTTATTTGGTTGAATTGGTAGAATATTTGGCTATTTTTTCATTTATGCGTCTTTATACGATAAAATTAACAGACGCGGATATTCGGTAGGTAGAATCTTTTTCTGTTAATAACAAGCAAGCATATGGTATAAAAAATAATATACAATTCAATAGAAATTTTAATGAAAAAAATTATCCATTATAATTTTAAACCATCTGGATATCTTTAGTAGTTAATAAAAAAAAATTAAGTTCTGAACAGTAATTACCTTTAACTTACTAAATACATTGAAGGACGAAGACAATTCAAATATAGTGTATAGTAGTATTACCGTAACCAATCGTAGCTGCTCAATAAAATCTTTATTAATGACAAATATAACATAGCATTAGCTCTTTAAGACTCATAAAGTCCACATATTTAGAATATCTATGATTTTTATTGAAATTAAAATGTTACATATGGATCAAGTTTTTATAACTTTAAAAATAATTTGAATAAAAACAAAAAGTCACAATAACTATATATATATATATATATATATATATATATATATATATATATATATATATATATATATAAAAGAGCAAATTTTAAAATCACCTAGCTGTACACAGCACCTAAAATATTTTCAAAATATATTTCAAATATTTCTTGTATTATATAAAAATCCAAATTTCACTCTTATTGTTACGTACGTTATTGAATCTACTATTTTTGGAAATATAAGTTAAATTTGTTTAATGGAAATAAAAAGAAATTTTGGATTTTCTAAATTTACTATAATTTCTACGAAAAAACGATTCAACAGATACTGAATTTTGATCCTGAAAAAATGCCCGTAGTACATCTAGATGCTTTAAATTATGTGCCTGCGCATTCGCCATATAAGAAATTTTTAAACACCACTAAAACTAATCGACTCATACTGTGACTAGAGCAAATAAATACTGCACACATTGTTATGGTAAACTGATTTATGAAAAATGGAATGACACATTGTTCACAGTTGTAAACAAAAAACATGAAAAATTAGAGTATTATATGGATAAATGTGTGTTTAAGAAATAAGCAGTGGTGTAGCTAGTGGTAGGTCATGGGGGCAGCTGCTAGGGGCACAAACCTCAAGGCCGCACTCATAAACTACTTATAAAATAAGTTATGGGGGGCGAAAAATTCAAATCTTGCCCTGGACGCTCATGACCTTAGCTACGACACTGGACATGCGCTTATTTTTAAACCAGTCATATTTTTGATAATGATTATTTTTATTTGTTTTAAAAAATTTATTTTTAATATCGTTTACTAAAATATGGTAATCTTTAAAGGTGGAAATTCACCAAAGGCGCAAAGCATTTGCCAACATTGGGAAACGAAATCAGTCTTGAAACATTTTCAGTGGAGATAAATATCGTACGAACAAACAATGTGGGCAAATGTTTTTAAACGTTCCGACCGTTGTCGGTAGTTCAAAGGGAATTCGCATATTGCCCCAATTATGCGCGTTGAGTGAGTTTAAACCACTCTAGGTATGCAGTTTTAATCACATACTATGGAACAACGCTAAATGTTGCCAAATTTAGCATTTATTTGCGAAAACTTATTCAGTTAAGACACAATGTTCACAAACGACAGAACAGTTACAAATGTTTGCTCCCTTTTACTTCAAATATTTGCTAGGTGGATTCCCTCCTTAATTGTTCTGATTAATGCATTTCTAAGCAGTGGCGACTCGTTACTGTTTAGACAGGTAGTTCCAATACGTAGGACAAAATATAGAATCATTGTACAACATGTAAAACATTTCCTTACCATTAGTCATGGTAAGAAGAATTTAACTTTTATGTTTATCTTACCAGTATTGGTATTAGGTATTTTATAAGTCCCAAATTTATGCCATATATGGACATGTTTTCGTTTAATGTCGTCCAAATAACTCTCATACCCAACAAAACAGTTTGCGTGTTCCTTACACCCACACAACCATCTGTTTTAATCAACTATATATAGACTTTTATCTATTTGCACTTCTTTTAATTTTTTTATCTAGCAAGCTAATGCAACAAAAGAGTTCTTTAAAAAACTAACTTTGTTCATAGTCATAGCGCTAAAGAAAACAAAAACTTTTAGTAACAAAACAAAAACATACACCGACGTAGAAAAATAAATTGTATGTAAATACCTGGGCTAATAGACCATAAGTAACGAGGACTAAATTTAAAATATTTTTTAGAACCGCCAAGTATAAACAAACACAAATGTCGATTTATTTAATATCACTTTAGTTATTTACCGTCTAGCACAAAATTTGACATAGTAGCATAAGGGAAATATTAAAATATAGTTCCATCTTTCTTGCTCACATAAGCTCCATTAAAATCTTCATCTTACCACTGTGTCGTATCAATAAATGGCATTGTCCTATATTTCCGATAATAAAAAATTTGCGCGTATTAAGCTATTGCTGTGTTGCTACACGTAGAAACAATTAATGTGGAAAAGGAAAGGGTATATGAAAAGTTGAAAGTAAAAAAAAATAGTAAAAAAATGTTTTAAGAAAAATTAAGTAAAACCGTTCATAAAAAATGGAAAAAATATTTTTTTGTTGCAATATTTTAAAAGAACATTAGAAGGCATTTTTTTAAGATTCATTAAGTTTCAGCAACTATTTTTTTAACACATTTTATCTGATATATTATTATCAATGTCAACTTTTTGTATTGTACAATTTTAATTGAATCACGACGCTCGATCACTGTTTCATTACACATTCACTTAATTCTGTCCTACCTATTTAACTCATTACGTCTAATGAATTATTTTTTGATTAATATTAAGTACAATACATGGTTGTATTTAGGATGAATATTTCTTGAAAATACAATAGAAAGAGCAGTCTGCATTAAAAAAATCGACTCAATGATGAAATCTGCGAGATTAAATAGATCTTAAAAGTATTTTCTTTATTTTAAGATAAAGAAGCTTTAGAAAATACACTTCATTTTTATTATGATCGTTAAAATTAATACGAAAATACGAAAATTCCGTTGTACTTTAGTGTCTCTAAAAGTACATTAGTTATTAAAATTATTAAATATAAAGTTACGCTAATAACTTAATAAATATGAAATACCATGTATACCTCGTCTCTGTAACTATTCTAGACTTAACTGACTCTGTGGTTTACCGATTTCACGTTCTCAAATTCTAAGCAAAGAATTTGCTACATGCTATACAGATGAGTCAGAAGTTTATCAAAGTACATTTTCTCATGACCTGTAAAACTATATAAAATTTGAATATACGAATATGTATAGAAAGGATTAATTTAAAAACTTGACAACATAACCTACATTTTTTTCTGTATATTATATATGTATTTCCAGAGATATGGCCATTTGAAATATTTATTGTAACATTTTAATAAGGTGTAGTATCTTTAAGATACAACTTGAAAGAATATACAGATAATTTTTATCCGACTATACATGAATTGGTTTGATTTTAAAAGTGTAAGTGTATCTACAACCTTGTCGAAATTATTTATCATTTTTTCCACAATTTTCGAAATTCTCAATTCATCAAAAATCGAAACGTATTCCTAAATTACACGCTCTTGGGGCCTTTCCCACTCATATTTCACGCGTGAACAGGTATTTACTTATTTTCTTGATAGTACACAAATACAAGGTTAACCTAATCGGAGTAATTCAAATTGTCAAAATTACTATTCAATCCGAAAAATGGCCAATTTCGGCGTCTTTGAATTATTTTAGCGATTTACGGAGAACCCTGACTTGATCGGACGATTTGAACTCCGGAATCGGACTAAGCGTATCTGAGTATATAGGAATAAGGGGACACAGACGCAGTTAGTCTGATAGGAGTAATTTGAGTTGTCAGAATTACGGCCAATTTTGGCGTTTTTGAATCATTTTTCCGGATTTACGAAAAACTCTAAACTGATAAGGTCATTTAAACCCCAGATTTGGATTCAGTGCATCAAATTGGACTGAGGTGACAGAGTTTGGTACATCGGACAAGATAAAATTTATTGTATGTCTGTGTTATTAAAAAGAACGAATAGGTCTCCTCTTCGGAGATATGGGCACCTAAAGAGCTGCAATAGAATCAAGTTTTTTACACATAACCACCAGTTTTTTTTTAATATGATGTATACCAGGTAAGACCCTTCAAATTAATATCCAAGAAAATGTGAATTACTCACAGGGACGGACTAGCTGTGACACTCAAAACAAAATTGACTAAAAATGAAGTACTCTTCCTTCATGTCGCTAATCCTAACCGTTCTCGAAAAAACGTCATTTTATTTACATCATGTATTTCGATACAAGATACACCTTTGTTCCTACCAAACCTTCAACTTTCAACCTTATGATAAAAAAATATGATCCAAAATTAGAGTTTACCTCTTTAGTTAAAAACGTCAAATTATGTGAATTGCAGTTCGACCTAGGTTCGCAAAAAATGTGCGTTTTATTTTATCGGCACCAACAGAAAGTACCCACACAGCACTAGACGTCTTATAAAAGTCATTTTTATATCCAGATTATATCTGAACGTCTTAAGACATAAATAAGGCGCCTTATAGACGTTGTTTTAAAGACGTCCATAAGACGTCTATATACAACGTCTTTAAGATATCTTTTAAAAGTCTACATACTACATTTTATATGAAAATAAATACAGTTGTGTATAATTTAGTTGATAAAAACTAAAAAGCATTTCCTTCCCTATGGATTTTGTCGCAGTTGGGTAATAAGTTTGCAACGCCGCACAGAGCTCAGCTGAATAAAAGTTGAGGTTAAAATTTTTGATAGAACGACAAATTTTTAGTAGCCCACTACGACCTTGGTTAATGGAACTTTTGCGTGATCTTTTTTATCAATACTTTGGTGCTTTTTGTCATAGACTGTTTGATGTACCGATAACAATGACACACATAAATATTATATGATACCAGCGAAACTATAACTTTAAAAAACCCGCCTTTTGTTTCTGTCAACTGTCATTTTTCAGTTTTGTATGTGTATTTCGTCATGTCATTATTCATTTTTAATGTTGTTGGGGCGCCGACTGTGAATATTTAGCTTTTGAAAGAATTTTATTAAAACAGTTGATTTATCTATGTGCCTCTGAAAATCTTTTTTTATTCGTGTTTATGTAATACTTAAGGTAAGATCGAGAATCATATGTACTTAGGAAAAACACTAACGTTATTTATAGGTTGTGTTACAGGAAATTCCCGGATGCTTTACCGCTTATAATTTTGTAGTAACTCTATGTTAGAAGTATGAAATGAAATCTTCAAAAATATTATCTGTGCGAAAAAGGCTTGCACAGCTCATCCAGACCCGGTCCTAAATATTACACGAAATATTATTAATGAAGTAGAAGGCGAAATGTTTGTTTATGGAGTGCTCCACTAATGAAACCAGTAAGATTTATTTTGTTCCCGATGATTGGTTTATATTTAAAGAACATAGAAAATAAAGTTTTGTTAATTACAAGAAGTAATTTTGTTTAAAGTTTTAGAAATTTCAAAACTGGGAGTAGGAGCATTTATGACTTTGTAAAGCGAGCTTGTAAAATTACCATGTACAGTTGATTAGTACGAAAAGGAAAGAGAAAGTTCTATGATTCCAACTTGGCGAGACTTATTATGAGTAAGTTCTGTCTTTCATTATACATATTAAAGTTGGAGTAGCATAAGTCACGATTCCATAGTAGAGGACAATTATAAAAATTCGCAAAAATATCAAAAAATTTACTCCCACAAATGATAAACTTTATCCTATAAAATTAAAATCAGTTTGTTATTAGGATCTACAGAGACAACAGAAATGGCAAAAAGTCGGAAGAATGAGGAAATTTCAATCCAAACATGGCTGAAAAGGGCATCAGACCAGATTTGTTATTCGACTAAATAAATATTCTTGTTTTTAAAACTATTTAAACATTTGTGTACTTTTTATTTCAATAAACTTTTATTTTGTTGATAGTCTACCTTTCAGAGTTATTTTATCGAAGGGATAAACTAAGGCTTAAATTTGATAGGTTCACTTATAGTTCGAACAGTAGTAGTTCTGAAAATATTTGCTCTTCTACCTCACTTCCTCAATGTCAAATTAGAAAAAGTTTACATTATGCTTAAGTTATGTAATTTTTTTGTATAAAGAGATTATGTTGAACATATTTTTTAAAGCAAATTATTCATGGGGAACTTGTAGTTATTTAAAATGGTAGTGTATATTTTGCTCTTGATTTTTTCTTAATTAAAGTTATTTCTTGGACTTTTGAATAATTACGGTTTGACTTTGTAAACAAGACAAACAAAAAAATTGAAGGGACCCTTTTTAATGTACACAATTTTATTGGTGGAATATGTTGTTTTAATGTTGGGAAGGGACGTCCATAAGACGTTGTAAGCCAATGTCTTATGGACGTCATTCGTCTTTTATGGACATCCATAAGACGTCCTGAATGTTGAGATCAAACGTTTTATGGACGTCTTTAAGGCGTATTTGTGCTGTTTGGGTACTGTTGTTGCAAACGTTTCTAGGTACGAAAGAAATAAATGTCCTGCATTTTAGAACTTGTCAACTTTCACATGGCTGACACATTGATTCTTTACTTGGATATTAATTTACTGATTTTTGGATTTAGTGGTGAAATTAATTGTGAAATAATTCGAAAAATGGAATACACTTTTATTCAGTACGTAGATATGCATCTGATGTATGGTCTTGCATCTTGCAATGTTTTGGAAGGCAGGAGGTTATATCACGACAGATATCCTAATCGTTCTCTTCCAGATCAAAAACATTTCAACGAGTTGATCAACGTCTAAGAAAGAACGGTAGGCTATTCCATTTAATAAGCTAATATTATTAAATTTCTTAATAATTGTAGAAAATTTTGGGAAAAGAAGCTCTGATGCTGGTCGCGGAAGAACAGCACATACACCGCAATTAGAGGAAAATATTTTAAATTATCAGCGCAGTTTAAAATCATTTGAAAAAGGTGCATGAACTAATTCCTGAAGATTTTAACGTAGAATTCAGTTTGCAAACTGGCATTAGATAAGCAACGAAATAATGTAAACTTCATTAACATTATTCTCTTCACGGATGAAGCAGGGTTTACCAAAAATGGTATCTCAAATTTACACAACTCACATGTATGGACTGATGAAAATCCTCATGCAACTATTGTTTCGCATAATCAACATCAGTTCAAATCAATTAGCGTCTGAGCAGAAATCACTGGTAATTTTTTGATTGGACCATTTGTATTGCCGGCACGACTGAATGGAGAACTTTATTTGGAGTTCCTCCAGAAGGTTTTTTATGATTTAGTAGAGCACATACCACTTGAAATCCGCTGAAACATGTACTACATGCACGATGGACACCACATCATTTCAGCATTACTGTGCGGGAACACCTGAACAACTTCTATCCAAATCGTTGGATAGATAGAGGAGGACCTATTACCTGGCCTCCTCGATCTCCCGACCTAACGCCGTTGGATTTTTACCTGTGGAGACACCTCAAAGTCTTGATGTATTGTATTCCGATAGATAGTAAGAAGGAACTTCTACCGAGAATCACGTTTCATTATGATAAAATAAGGAACAATGCTGAGTTAATGTGGTGGGTACAGCAGTCTTCAATTCGTCGTTTCCATAATTATATCAGACTTCATAGAGCCCATGTTGAACCCTCTTACGAAGTTTTTAACTAAGGGGTCAGTTTAAATTTTTATTGAAACTATGGTGCCAGGGGAAAATTCGTCTTCTTCATATTCAACCCTACAGAAGATTGGGGACTTACAGTGTAAATAAACTGACCTTTTTTCGAAAACGGTTAGGACTAACGACATGAATGAAGAGTACTTAATTTTTAGTCAATAGTTAAAGGTATGTAAAAAACGTTGTCCAAATTTCTTATCCTAAAGAGCGTAAAAAATGAGATCATGAGTGTCACAGCCAGTCCGTCTCTGCAACTGTGAGTAATTCACAACTCTTTCTTGGATAGTAATTTGAAGGGTCTTACCTGGTACACATCATAAAAAAAATTGAAATATACCTGTTAGTTTAATAATTATTTGTAAAAAATTTCATTCCATTGCAGCTCTTTGTGAGCCCATATCACCGAAGAGGAGGCCTATGCGAAAAAAGTTTATATGAACTTCTAGTATTCCTTTCACGTGTTTTTTCACATCCGGGAGATTTCCCATATTGTCCCGGACACCCTGTATATTTCTATATTAAAATAATGCAATATTTTTCAATATTAATAGATACCAGTTAAAATTTATAGTCGCCACAAAATAGAATCTTGTCACAAAAAAGAAAAATTATTAAATAATTAATATTATAAAAAACAAAAAATAAATTTTGTGTATTCCAATCGAATATTTGTTTGTTGTTGTATTATATATCAAATTTTTTCAAATTTTTTGTGCCTGTCCATTTTTTTTAAATCAAATTTTAAAACTTGCAAAAAAAATTTTACTGTACCTAAACAAGCATGACTCCAGAACGGTTTATCCAACCCCAACCACCCATAAATTGTGGTATCACCATAAAAAAAAATTTGCAATTTTTCAAAATCGTTTTTTTTTAAGAAAATTGAATTTTTAAAAGTTTTAAGAATTATTTAGTTATAGCTTCACTCACAATAGGGAGTGTCCTACGATTTGCGTCATTCTCTGATATGTTGGAGTATGCCAAAAAAATCTAAAACGTATTTTATTACAACTTGAATTTCATTGTAAGGGGGTGAAAACTACTCCCAAGTTCACTGCTAAAAACGGGTCACTGTGAAAATGACATGTATAAAACCTTTTTTGTAAACCTCATTATACTAAAGTGATTTTACACGAAAAAATCATTTATAATTGAATAAAAAAATCATCTTTAGTGATAAACTTGGGATAGTTTCCCCCTCCCCCCCCCCCATGTTAAATACTTTTTGTTACACTTTAACATATCATAAAGTGAGACAATCGAAGTACGACACCTGTAAGATGTGATTCCGATAGACTTGATCCTAGTATTCATTAACAGTACAATAAGTATATGTAAGGTGTTCAAGAGTTATGTGGTTCTTGATAATTACTGTGTGTATTTTATTTAAGTGCAATCCATATTTCAGACTGACATCTACGGCTATCCGCGAATATGACCAAAGATTATTATAGCTAGCGTTAGCTATAATAATCTTTGATATGACGTTATCGTCGGCATAACCTTGAGTTCCTTTAAATATCTGTTCTAAATCAATGTTGACGCATCCCTAACATACTCTTCTTTTTATTTCTATTGAGTCCGAAAGTCCATCTACTCTTATCGTTGCGGACTGATTTCAATATAAATTGGTGATGGTTTGTAATTATTTGCTTTCTATATGTATATTTTTTAATATTTTCATAAATCTGTCATGTTTGACGTTGTCAAATTCCTTGTGATAATCTATAAAGCAGGTACATACTATTCAGTGTATAGTATAAACCTCTTCGTCGTGGGAAAAAACCTGTATGACAAAAAGAACATCTCTTGTGCCCAAAGTATCACGAAATTAAATTGTGTTCAGATATTTTTTTACCAGTGTTTTATTTCAAGAAATAATTTAATAAGATGACTCCTAAGACTGATTTTCTATAGTTTATGCATGTTTTTACGTGTACTCCGACGAACTGGTCAGAATTTTTCCCGAATTTACATGTTGTTAAAAATTCATGTTCGTCATTGAACCCTGTACCTTTAACAACTCTACATGAATCGTTTGAACCTTAATCTTTCTGTTAAACAATTGCGTAATAGAGATTCGTACTTCTGTTTGCGTCAAAGGCTGTTCTGAATCAATATCTGTTAGGATCGGATTTCTGATTCTGCTGTTATTAAACAATTCATAAATGTAGATTATTCGGGTGGCTATTTTTGTTATTTTGTCGATGATAGTTTTTCTCTGGTTGTCTTGTAAACATTCAACCCTTTTTATGATCTGGAGAGTCCATCGGTCCAAGTGTACAATCTTCTTACACTGAAGTTTCAAAAAGCTGTTGATCATTGCCAGTTAAATAACATAACTATTTGCTACTATTTGATCAACAAAAACACATTAATAAAACACAATAAAATAGCATAAATAATGATAATAATGTTTTTTTAACTGACTTCTAAAACAAGGAGGTTCTCAATTCGTCGAATATGTATTTTTTTATGTATGTACACCGATTACTCCGGAATGGCGGCACCGATTTGAATGAAATTTTTTACGTTATGTTTAGGAAGTTGATGCGGAGGTCTCATATTTTTTGGATGAAATTGGTGCGGTAAAATCCAAGATGGCGCTGACAATATGACGACCAAAAAAATTAATTTTGTCCGATTTTCTCCAAAATTGGTATAAGGGAATTTTCGAGGTCGTACACAACGAATCCAAAATATTCTTAAACAATTCAATATGGCGGATCCAATATGGCGGACCAAAAAAATCAACTTCGTCTGATTTTCTCCAAAATTGGTACAAGGGAGTTTTCGGTGTCGCATATGACGAATCTAAATTGATTTTTTTAAAATTCAATATGGCGGATCCAATATGGCTGACGAAAAAATCAATTTTGTCTGATTTTCTACAAAATTGATATGGGGGAGTTTTTGGAATCGCACATAACGAATCTGAAATTATTTTAAAAAATTAAATTTAGCGGATCCAAGATGGTGGATTGAACTTTCTACATCTCTCGATTTTGTCAAAAATCAGTATTGGGAGATTTTTGTTAGTGTTAATTACGAATTTAAAATATTTTTTGAAAAACTCAATATGGCGGATTCAATATGGCGTCCTAAAATTTTTTCATTTTTTGATTTTCTCCAAAAATGATATAGAGGGTTCTTGAGGATGTAAATTATGAATTTAAAAGTAATTTTTCAGGATTCAGTATGGCGAATCCTAAAAATTTTACATTTTTTGATTTTGTTTAAAGATTAAAATAATTTTAAGACGATTTAATAGGTCAGATGCAATATGACGGTCTAGAAATTTTAAATTTCCGGACTTCATCCACAATTGGTACTATGAGGCTTTGAAGGGTTTAGATTTAGATTATATTAAGACCTTAAGAATATTTTTTTGAAATTTAATAGTGCGGATCCAAGATGGTGCTGATAACATGGCGCATAAAAAAATTAATTTTGTCAAAATTTGGTATGGAGAGTCGGTTTCGAGGTCATACACAACGAATCTAAAATAATTTTTCAAAAATTCAATTTGGCGGATCCAATATGATGAACTCTCTTGATTTTGTTCAAAACTGGGATAGGGAGTTTTTGAAGGTGTAAGTTACGACCTTAAGATTATTTTTAAAAAATTCGATATGGCAGACTAAATATTTAACACCTCTCGATTTTGTTAAAAATTGATACTGGGGGATTTCTGAGAGTGAAAATAATCTTTTTATATAAATAACATTTTGTCAGGCATTAGTTTAGTGCCGACTTCAAAAATTTAAATTTCATATAAAAATTTATATTATCATTTTTCGCTTTTTAGTGCTTTTTTAGAAGTCGGTCAAATTTTTTTATAAAAATATTATTACTTTATAATATTTCATAAATGTCAATTTCCAGCAGTTCATAATCATAAGTCAAGTGTACAATTAACAGAAAAAATTGTGATTTCAATTTCAATTGAAATTTGCAAAGTAATAAAAATACAAGGAGCTCTTATGCTTTTAACTGTTGCTTTTTTGATACCACATGTAAAAAATTATTTAAATTCTTGCTGGTAAACCGATAAATTTCTGAACACAATAATTTTCAGTTAGTTCCAAAATTACAACATTTTGGTTAAAATTTCATACCTCTGAAGGATAATTCTTATCTATAAAATAAGTTCAGTGGAGATTTTTTCCATCCAAAAGTATCATATTTGTATTGATGAAAGTTTGTTGCTTTTTAGAGAGCGTGACTTTTGTAAACAAGTATTTTAAAGACATCGATTAAGTATAATTTTTTTATACGATACTTAAGATATTCTTAATTTAATCATCTACTAGGGCATATCAACTAAAGTGCAGGAATTTGTAGAAGCCAATATTGGGGAATTAGTTAATATAGTTTACTTGATTACTTCGTAAATGAAAGTCATAATTTATATACTGCCTACTTGTACTAAATTCTATTTGTCTAATTATTTGTATCTATTATTTGTGGCATAGTGTAGAAAATTTTAAAAAATATATCGACGTTTAGAGAAAACTGGAAAGGGATGGAAGGATAAAAGGGAACCTATAATGTTGACGTCTTGCCATAGGCTTGAGATAAAAGAAATGGATGAAAAGTGATTCTGAAACGGGAAAAATTCTTATGAAGCTTCCTTGTATTGTAGACTATAATGAGAATATTAGGAACCGTCGGGTATGCTATGTTCATCTACATATTACCTAAGCAAATGTGTGAAAAATACAAAAGTGTTTTTTTTCTCTTATTCCTTTAGAAAATGAACTTTAAAAATAACAGTCACTACAAATTGTAAAAAGTTTAGGGTGAAAACATAATCCAAAATTTCTGATTAGACATTGGTGGCTTGTCTAAGAACACATATTTAAATACATTTTTTTTTAATTAAAACATCGGCGAATCAAGATTTTCATATTTTTGAAAAATTTAAAGTTTGAGCTTTAAAGTTGTCTAAATATCTATAGGAAAAATTTAAAAACATAGTTTCACTCATATTGAGACAAATGTTTGGCTGACTAAATTCAGCGAAAGCCTATGAGATTAATAAATAATTTTATAATAAAAATAAATTAATGAAAAACCGATAATTTTGTGTTTATGATTCGGATACACAAACCCAAATTTGTTGTATTTTATATCTTTTAAATTGGATACTGAATTATTTTTCAGCATAAACGATGGAAATTGTTACCAAAATCCGCCATACCAACTATTGGAAAATTTAATTTAGTTAAGTAATTTTACTCCAATGTAATGCATATTAATTTAAATGCATATTAAAACAATTAATACAATGCCTTTTAACGTCATTTCTTTGTCGTGATTAGTAAAATAATGGTAAGGAGTTAAGTTTTCTTGCAATAAATTGAAGGACAGGTTTTTAAGCAAAAATAATAGCATTACAAAGAGCTAGTGGCCTTTTTTACTAAGTTTATTTCGTTTCCCCAATCTGACTTGCCATCAACGGCCCCAAAAACTAATATGCTCACTGATCTTTGACTGTGGAGGTAGTCGCTATATCTTGAGAAAATATAAGAAATAGTGAAACATTGTTAGTAATAGTGAAACTGTGTTAAAAAAAGCTTTCTGAAATAGAATATATTGTGAAAAAAGATAAATTGGGGTGTATACGAACTTTTTAAACCTATATACTTACCAGAAGGAACTAATACCATTTCATCGTCAATAGTACCATCTACATTATCGCTTTCGTCATTATTGCTGCTACTACTAGAATTTGATACTGTTCTTTTTCTGATTTTACACCCCCGAGTATCTTTTTTTGGCGCACTGCACGTTGCCATGCCACTTTCGCTTTTCGATGATATAGCGCCAGCTGCCGACAATTCGGGAAACTCGTTCACCGAGTTTTTTTGCATAAGTATAGAATTCTTATGAGCTGGTGAAGTAATTTGCAGACTTTTTTCAGTGCCAGACAGGATAAAGTCCAATGTATCTTCAGAAAGCACATTTTCTGGAGAAAAACAAGCAAGTTCTTCGTCAGAAAAGGGACTACTGAAAGTGCTACTATCTTCACTTACATTTCGAAATAAATCAGGATGCCTAAACGGATAATTAGTTAAAGTCATGGATGAAAATGTATTAGAACTTCCAGAATGAGTTTCGGTAGATGCTTTTCCCTGTACAAATGTCCCTAATAGATTATCACTGCTTTTACTCTTAAATTTAACTTTCTTAATTTCGTGTAAAGGTTTTAGTTCAGAAACTGGTCCTAATGGGTTTAAAAGAGAACTTTTTAGAGTTTTATCACTGGTAGTTTCAAGAACTTGTTGATTTGTTGACTGAAATTTGACTGCATTTTGAAGTTCAAAAAATGTTTTTTCAGAGACATTCTGAGATGTTTTTGTCGAAGAAATACCACTTTTTTTAACCTCCTGAGAAAGGTAACTACATTCATCATAATGCTGAATAGCGGAGGTTTGAAAAAATTTTTTTTGGCTTTTTACTTCACTGTTATCCGTTTCTTTATCACTGCATCCAACTTTTGTTTGTACTTTTTTCGATAAGAGGTGGCTCTGGTTAAATTTCTTTTCACTGGGATCACTTTTTTCTAAAAATAGTTTTAATGCGTTTAGGGTTGAGGAAATAGGTTTATTTGCGGTACACTCTTTTTTCGACTCTTCTTTTTTAAAAGCCACAGGACTTTGCCGCGAAGTTTTGACATTTCCCGCACTATTTTCACTACTAGCACCTTCAAATTTAGTGTAACACTGTCCATATAAATTATTTTCAACCGATTTCTCAAATATTTTATTCTCATCACATTTTTCTCCGTCCATAATTCCATATTTACTACCGAAATCCGCCGCCGCCAAAGATCTTACACTTGTCTCGATTTTATTAGCTCCCGCGAAATTGTTATTTCGTTTGTTGACTAACGAACATTCAAAAAAACTTTCAGTTACTGAGATGCCACAGTTAGTCACTTCAGAAAACTGATATTTTATGTTGCAAGTTCCTGTAGTTGATAATGAATCACGAAATGTGGTGCCACACGTTTTGGCGCCGGATGAAACATTTTCTTTGTCCCTCGACTCACCAGCCAAAAATCTAGGCCCACGTTTTTTTCTAAGCAAATATTGTAGTAAACTTGCCGTGCTTAAATTTTTAAAAAGGGTATTTTCGTAATCAGTTTCGTTCGGCGAGTGAGCGATCTTGTCTTCATATTCGAAAGCCGGCGGTAAAATCGAAGTTGACTCACCGAATTTCTCGATCATGGTAAACGGCGACTGAGTTGATTCACAGACCGCGGCTTCCAAGAAGCTTTTGCCTTATTATTTTCGTAAATCTCATTGTGAAGGAAGTATTTTTTACATAATTATTAATTGCCTTGGAAATACCAGGACATTTCTAAATTGTATGTAATGGAACAATTTCATTTTTAAAAAGGAAATTTAATTTTGAACAATAAATATTAACCTTTTTAAAAATTGACCAAAAACAGGTTCTCTTGTGACGAAAAAAAAAGCACTTTTAAACACGTTTAAGCCTTATAAATAATTTAATATTGTAATTTATGTTAACACAAATATTTTTTTACAAATTTCCAATAAAATGTCACAGTAGTAGTAGCAGTATCTACCATTTGCATGCTGTCAAAATTTTTTTTAAATATCTCTTGACGGAAATAAAAATTTTAAATCGGCTACCACCAATGTGCGCATTTTTAGAGATAATCATAACATTAATCTTTCTTTGTTAAAAACCCGAATTGTTAATTTTCATTTCAGATATTCTAAAAGACCGATTTTTGTTATGCCAAGACGACTTGTAAACAATAAATTCTCTATAATAAGTTTTATAATGAATTACAGAAACCGTAGAGTTTTTATATTACATAGCTCATAAAATATATGTGCTGAAACGTTAAAAAAATATTCATAAAAATTACAAATATAAAGACAGGGTAATTTTAAGAATTCCATATTGTTGTTTTTTTAATCGACTTCAAGAAAGAAAAAGCGGTAGCCCCATATCATTTTGGCTTGGATTTGGTTCATGAAAATTCAAGATAATATGACAAGCGAGAAAACGATATTATTCAATTTCATACACAATTAGAATGGAGAATTTTTAGGGTCTCAGATTACATTTTCCGAATCTTTCCAAAACAACAATTAGAAGGTTTTGCGGATAATGGATTACGATTCTAAAGTTAATATCTTAAAAATCAATATAGCTGACTAGATGTCACATTATGTAATTTCTTTCAAAACTGATAACTGGGAAGTTTTAGTACCAAAAAATTTGTTGTTGCTCGATTTCAATATTTCCAGCTAGAAAACTGGGTACCTTTTTTGCAACTCTGGAAATATAATGAAGTATGCTACACATCTCAGTTATTGCCTACAGTAAAAAAGCAATTACAAATAACAAAAGACTTTTAGCAAATTCGAACAGAACAGATCATTACGCTTATATATATATATATATATATATATATATATATATATATATATATATATGAAGTAAAATGCGAACAGTAAATGCAAACTGCGTTCCAATCATATCCTTTCTGATTGCACAGTTTAAACAAATTGCTAACAAACACAATTTATCCTATTCCACCACCATCGAGATGATGGCCCACCTGTACCACCATACCGAGAAGAAAGTCAAAACTTACTCTTCCCGCCACAGTGATACGTCAGAGGTATATGTTTCGTCTCTATTAGACTCATCAGGGTATCGACATGTACCTGGATGTGCAAAGGACAGATCGCATATACTGAACGCGGCTTCGCCGACATCCCGCCGGATAGCGTATATATATTTATGCGGCTTTCACGGATTCCTCCGTGTAAGATGCAATAGCAGTGGATATATCCCCATTATGCAGCACCTATATATATATATATATATATATATATATATATATATATATATATATATATATATATAGGTGACCGTCATTAGAATATCTTGGAAAGTAATGCCATTTGAATCCTTCAAATTTGTATCTTCAAACGAAGTAACAGAGATCTTGTGCGACTGCCGGTTATAGAGAAAGTTGTCCGAAACTTACTTATTTTAAATAGTTTTTTTTTAGAGAAGGGGAATTCTTGCATAGATACCTACACGAAGTGTGCAGGTAGTGCCGGATTCCTACCGGCGAAAACGCCCCCTGGACTTAAGGTCCCCACGATCTCCTTCTGTTTGCTATAGTGAGGCTATTGCCTTCAGAAGTGCACTGTGAGTGTCCCATTGGTTTCCGGGCCGAAGCCTTATAAACCTCCGGTCGTCACTCATTGGTGTTTCCGTTCCAGGTGCCGTTGCACCTATTGCTTCTCACAGCCTTACATTTCGCATTCAATGTAAGGTAGATCTCGCTCCCATTCGCTCATCTTTCTCTCATTACCTGAAATATTAATCTTACCTAGGCTTTATGCTCCCTTCTTCTTCGGTGCTATCCTTGGGATTCCTCCACGGGATCTGCTTACCGTTCGGTCTTGCTTCTTCCTTTTCTTCGGAGTTCTTTTTTCACTCTTCAACTTTTTTCTTCCTCTTCTTTCTTATATACCAGTTATTTCCTGCGACTTTTGCTATCGGTTCGATACTGATCCACTGACGAAACCATAAGTTCGTCGAAACGCGTATGGAGAGAGGACCAGAGTCTTGAAATTTTGAATTTTTTAATAACGTGTTTGAAAAAATTAAGTTTTTTAATTTTTCTCATAGAGCTCAAAATTTGTTACTTTTCCATATTCTTGTATCTAAATAAAATTCAGAGAATTCATTATCGAGCACAATAATATCTAAAGCCACAACCGGAATTCCGAGTTTCACTATTTTATTTTTGAAACGATATCCGATTTTAAGCGACACCTTGTTAAAGGTCAAAATTCGGAAAACATATTTTTTTCCTCAAAAACGGCTAGAGTAGGGCAAAAACACTTTGAATAAAAGGTATCAAAAATGAAGAAAGGGAATACAAACATACAGTGTGATCCGTTTGAAATAAGTTAGTTTCGGACACTTCGGATATAACCGAAAGTCGCACAAAATCGCTGTTACTTCATCTGAAGAGAGCATCACCGAAAACCCGTTTTTACAAATTTAAAGAATATATATATATATATATATATATATATATATATATATATATATATATATATATATATATATATATATATATATATATATATATATATATATATATATACATATGTTATGTCGGATAGTCTCACGGGTGTGATGTGTAATAGAAGGTTTTCGAGCATCCCGTGTATGTGCTGAGTCCCTTTCAGGACTGTAAGGCAGCTGACGTTTCGGTGAAATCTCATTCACCATTTTCAAAGCTCACTGTATGGCGTCTACGAGCGAACACAAACAGGTGCATGTCGGTACCATGATGAGTCTAGTAGAGACGAAACATGTACCTCTGCCGTATCACTGTAGCGGGGAGGGTAAGTTTTAACTTTCTTCTCGATATGGTGGTACAGGTAAGCCATCCTCTCGATGGTGGTGGAATAGGGTAAATTCTGTTCTGTACAATTTATTCAAACTGTGCAACCTCCAACACGGAAAGGATATGATGGAATGAAGTTTGCATTTACTGTTCGCATTTTACTTCATATATATATATATATATATATATATATATATATATATATATATATATATATATATATATTAAAAATAAACAAATTCACGGTCTATATATTTGAAAAAGTTGTTTTATTCTCCTTACGACCGTTAAGAAAGGGGACAGACAGTATATTCTCTGCGAATTCCACTCTGGTTCACTCTCCATACTAGTTTCGACCACCTAATGGTCTCATCAGTGGAGCTGTAACGAACCGAGAGTAAAATGCACAGAAAACAAATGTCTACTTAAAATCCCCATATCGTAAAGTATCGGCAGGATATTACCTGCAGAACTTGATGCCGGACTGCTATCTTAAACAGTACAAACGAACATCTGAATATACCCCGGAGCGGTAGGAGATTTATTAAAAATAAACAAATTCACGGTCTATATATTTGAAAAAGTTGTTTTATTCTCCTTACGACCGTTAAGAAAGGGGACAGACAGTATATTCTCTGCGAATTCCACTCTGGTTCACTCTCCATACTAGTTTCGACCACCTAATGGTCTCATCAGTGGAGCTGTAACGAACCGAGAGTAAAATGCACAGAAAACAAATGTCTACTTAAAATCCCCATATCGTAAAGTATCGGCAGGATATTACCTGCAGAACTTGATGCCGGACTGCTATCTTAAACAGTACAAACGAACATCTGAATATACCCCGGAGCGGTAGGAAATTTATTAAAAATAAACAAATTCACGGTCTATATATTTGAAAAAGTTGTTTTATTCTCCTTACGACCGTTAAGGTAATATCCTGCCGATACTTTACGATATGGGGATTTTAAGTAGACATTTGTTTTCTGTGCATTTTACTCTCGGTTCGTTACAGCTCCACTGATGAGACCATTAGGTGGTCGAAACTAGTATGGAGAGTGAACCAGAGTGGAATTCGCAGAGAATATACTGTCTGTCCCCTTTCTTAACGGTCGTAAGGAGAATAAAACAACTTTTTCAAATATATAGACCGTGAATTTGTTTATTTTTAATAAATTTCCTACCGCTCCGGGGTATATTCAGATGTTCGTTTGTACTGTTTAAGATAGCAGTCCGGCATCAAGTTCTGCAGGTAATATCCTGCCGATACTTTACGATATGGGGATTTTAAGTAGACATTTGTTTTCTGTGCATTTTACTCTCGGTTCGTTACAGCTCCACTGATGAGACCATTAGGTGGTCGAAACTAGTATGGAGAGTGAACCAGAGTGGAATTCGCAGAGAATATACTGTCTGTCCCCTTTCTTAACGGTCGTAAGGAGAATAAAACAACTTTTTCAAATATATAGACCGTGAATTTGTTTATTTTTAATAAATTTCCTACCGCTCCGGGGTATATTCAGATGTTCGTTTGTACTGTTTAAGATAGCAGTCCGGCATCAAGTTCTGCAGGTAATATCCTGCCGATACTTTACGATATGGGGATTTTAAGTAGACATTTGTTTTCTGTGCATTTTACTCTCGGTTCGTTACAGCTCCACTGATGAGACCATTAGGTGGTCGAAACTAGTATGGAGAGTGAACCAGAGTGGAATTCGCAGAGAATATACTGTCTGTCCCCTTTCTTAACGGTCGTAAGGAGAATAAAACAACTTTTTCAAATATATAGACCGTGAATTTGTTTATTTTTAATAAATTTCCTACCGCTCCGGGGTATATTCAGATGTTCGTTTGTACTGTTTAAGATAGCAGTCCGGCATCAAGTTCTGCAGGTAATATCCTGCCGATACTTTACGATATGGGGATTTTAAGTAGACATTTGTTTTCTGTGCATTTTACTCTCGGTTCGTTACAGCTCCACTGATGAGACCATTAGGTGGTCGAAACTAGTATGGAGAGTGCACCAGAGTGGAATTCGCAGAGAATATACTGTCTGTCCCCTTTCTTAACGGTCGTAAGGAGAATAAAACAACTTTTTCAAATATATAGACCGTGAATTTGTTTATTTTTAATAAATTTCCTACCGCTCCGGGGTATATTCAGATGTTCGTTTGTACTGTTTAAGATAGCAGTCCGGCATCAAGTTCTGCAGGTAATATCCTGCCGATACTTTACGATATGGGGATTTTAAGTAGACATTTGTTTTCTGTGCATTTTACTCTCGGTTCGTTACAGCTCCACTGATGAGACCATTAGGTGGTCGAAACTAGTATGGAGAGTGAACCAGAGTGGAATTCGCAGAAAATATACTGTCTGTCCCCTTTCTTAACGGTCGTAAGGAGAATAAAACAACTTTTTCAAATATATAGACCGTGAATTTGTTTATTTTTAATAAATTTCCTACCGCTCCGGGGTATATTCAGATGTTCGTTTGTACTGTTTAAGATAGCAGTCCGGCATCAAGTTCTGCAGGTAATATCCTGCCGATACTTTACGATATGGGGATTTTAAGTAGACATTTGTTTTCTGTGCATTTTACTCTCGGTTCGTTACAGCTCCACTGATGAGACCATTAGGTGGTCGAAACTAGTATGGAGAGTGAACCAGAGTGGAATTCGCAGAGAATATACTGTCTGTCCCCTTTCTTAACGGTCGTAAGGAGAATAAAACAACTTTTTCAAATATATAGACCGTGAATTTGTTTATTTTTAATAAATTTCCTACCGCTCCGGGGTATATTCAGATGTTCGTTTGTACTGTTTAAGATAGCAGTCCGGCATCAAGTTCTGCAGGTAATATCCTGCCGATACTTTACGATATGGGGATTTTAAGTAGACATTTGTTTTCTGTGCATTTTACTCTCGGTTCGTTACAGCTCCACTGATGAGACCATTAGGTGGTCGAAACTAGTATGGAGAGTGAACCAGAGTGGAATTCGCAGAGAATATACTGTCTGTCCCCTTTCTTAACGGTCGTAAGGAGAATAAAACAACTTTTTCAAATATATAGACCGTGAATTTGTTTATTTTTAATAAATTTCCTACCGCTCCGGGGTATATTCAGATGTTCGTTTGTACTGTTTAAGATAGCAGTCCGGCATCAAGTTCTGCAGGTAATATCCTGCCGATACTTTACGATATGGGGATTTTAAGTAGACATTTGTTTTCTGTGCATTTTACTCTCGGTTCGTAACTAGTATGGAGAGTGAACCAGAGTGGAATTCGCAGAGAATATACTGTCTGTCCCCTTTCTTAACGGTCGTAAGGAGAATAAAACAACTTTTTCATATATATATATATATATATATATATATATATATATATATATATATATATATGTTATTTATTCTACTTTTTTGTTAACTGGTTCTTCATGAGAACAGAACGTTTTTTTCTAAATCAACGTTATTTTTTAACCCTTGCACAACGCATTTCATACAAATGTCCTTTCATTATTTGCGAATTCGGTATTAGCGTCATTTTTTAAGAACGTAACCTTTTTAGCGAGAGTGGACATATACAACATATTCATATGTTAGTAGAAAAATATGATCATATCATTAAATATATTAATTACTTTATTTCCTTTACGTCGCGCATTAACTTTATCGTCGGGGGAAACATTATATTTTCCTCTCTTGTTTTTTTTTTTGTTTAAAAATATATACCCCATTTTTAATTTAACATGATTAAGATATGAGTTATTTTATCTTCTGAAGTTAAAAGACATAATCAGCTAAATGAATTCTAAATATATAAAAATAATATTTTTTCAAAACGGTTTGAGATAACTTAATGGTTTTCGGTTATTATTGACTAATAAGGGTATCTATTTGTAAGTAACTATATATAACTAAAAAGTTTATATTTAGAAATTCTAAAACAGCTAAATGTACTTATTCTGTGGTTCGTTAATAACCATTAAGTTGGAATTTTTTTTATGACGGATCATCAAAACGTGGAATTAATGGACTATCCGCTGTACGGCTCCGATTTGGCACCCAACGATTTCTTTTTGTTCCCGTACATGAAAAATAAACTGTGTAGTCAACGATTTTTTACGCCAGAAGAGGTGGTTAATGCATTCAAATGTCATGTTTTGGAGATACCATCTTTATAGTTGCAAAAATGCTTTTCAGATTTGCTCATACTCATGCAACAGTGTATTAATTAAGGTGAAACATATTTTGAAAAACAATAAAACTATTTTCGATGAAAAATATTTGTTTTTGTTTATTATTCCCGGAATATAAAGGCTACCTTCGTCTTAACTAGATGTTCGAAAAATAAGACGAATTGTCAGTAGCTACAACATAAAGACATTTTTCAGACCAGGAAATACACTCAAATTTTATTTAACAATCAGATAAAGGTACCGATAATAAAGAATATATTTACAAAGTTCCATGTGAGTTTGGTAAAATGTATATTGAAGAAAATTAACAAAAGGAGAAACATCTATATCTGGTATTGCAGAACACGCCACGGACAAACACCATAAAGTGACCTTGAAGCTACCATAATTTGTAGGGAATTAACATGTAAAAGAGTGCATTTTTGGAAGCAGCTTATATCAAAATTAAGAACCACTGTTGAGTTTTTTTTTTGGTAAATTTATTTTTCGATATTTCCATTAATTTCAATACACTTGTGCTATATGTGCTACAATGACTTTATTCCATCAGAAAAAAATGATTCATGTTAACCTTCAAAATATAAACCAATATCCTCTCTTAACTTGTTATATTCTGCAGAATGACGTCCGCTGAAGTACTTTTCAATTCAAATTTCTGAATAAAAAGTAGTCAGAAGGTGACTGGTTTATAATGCATGTGAAAAATCAATTTTAATTTTGTTACAGAACTCACGTGTACCAACAAACTAAATTAAACCACAGAAATAGATTTCCAAAAATGTTTTTGTATATAAAATACATGTATTTTTGTGTCTCTAATGAAACGTGAGTTAGTACTTTTCAAATAAAAATAATCCTAAAATTAAAAAAGAAATTTACCTCTTTTTAAGAAGCCAGTAAAAAATAATTCTATGAATTTTTATCTGCAATCGAAATTTTTGAAGAAGGACCATTGCATCATCCATTCGTCTTTTAAAAATAAAATTTCTCTCTACTGTAAAATCATTATCTATGAAAAATTAATAAATTTCTTGAGATAATTTAATGCCTCTAGATAATTTTTAAAAGGTCAGTTCATTTACTTCAGATGCAGTTAACGATGCATCATCGTCAGAATCAATCTAATTCTATTCCGTTGAAATTATAGCCTCTAAATCTGCTTCTAAGAAGTTATCATCAATTTACCCATAGTATATCTTCATTATTCTCACGCGAGATGGCATCATATATATATATATATATATATATATATATATATATATATATATATATATATATATATATATATATATATATATGTAATCGAAGGTTTTCGGGCATCCCGTGGCAGCTGCCTTACAGTCCTGAGAAGGACTCAGCACATACACGGGATGCCCGAAAACCTTCGATTACACATCACACCCGTGAGAACATCCGACATAACATATATATATATATATATATATATATATATATATATATATATATATATATATATATATATAGCTGGCTTAGAGCCGATCTAGTTGCCATGGAAGTTAGATCTTCTCGTATGCCAGATTTGTTTCGCTTATGATATTGTCATAATTTATATTAAATATTTTAACAAATAAATGCTTATGTTGGAATACTAAGGATAAAGCCTTGAAATTGGTAAAGGAATAGTTGTTTCCTGAAAATAAACAAAATTTTCCATTTTTGCCGATTTAATAATAGAAGAAAATGATTTCTTACTTCCGTATTTTTTAGGTCTAAAACTTGCTTAATTTATCATAGCTCTTGTCAATTAATGAATGAATGAACGAAGAAAGGTAGTGATTACATCCCACCATTGTTGCAAGCCATTCGAGACCGATCGCCTTTGCGATTCCAAGCAGCCTCGCTGATTGAATTTGCCAAACGGCTTCCGGTGACAAAATTGTATCTCCAAAATATCTCTGTCTCAATCTGTTGAGTGTCGGGCACTCTCTGAGGGCACGGTCAACAGTTTCATTTTTTTTTCAGACACCATCTACACGTCGGGTTATCTACGACATCAATCTTATGAAGATGACTCCTCAGATGACAGTATCGTGTCAACAGTCCCACCACCAATTCGCAGCTTTTTCCTTCCTAAGGAGAGAAGCTCCCTAGTAAGCCGTGCGCTGGGTCCGGTTATATGTTCCTTCGCACACCTCATTCCAGGAGCTTCTCTCCACGATTCAATATATTTATTTTCCAGTAATAGTTTTACTTCCCTTTTACCAACGGCAATTGGGACACATAGAATTAGTTGGGGTCCATATGGTTCAATCGCGAATCCCTTCCTTGCCAAACGGTTCGCTTCCTCATTCCCGTGTATACCCGAGTAACCTGAGACCCACACGAGTCTGATTGTTGCACTTATCAATTTAAACCCTCTACTGTCAACTTAGACCGATTTTAAAGTAACACCATATTAGTGAATGAGGAGGTTAAATTTTAAGCCGATAGTCCATATAACAGAGAGATATCTGCGACTTACTTTTAAAGCCCTAACAATTAAAACCCTGAAGCTATGTAGAATAGGTAGCTTTAAACTAAAACTAAGCAATAACACTTTATTGTAAATTCTAGATTTTAGGAATCTGAAGAAAAGTTAAAAATGGCACAAAAACCAATAAAGTTTATTTTGGATAGATACACGACGTCAAAGTTACCTATCGAAAAACCTCTTCAAAAGCTTATGCTTATTTTGTGAACAAACAAGATTTTTCTGTAGTACTTCGCAAGTTTTGATAAGCATGGAAATGTAAAGACAAATCAAATAACATTTGATTTAGCTTCATAATTTTATGCTTTTATGAAAGCTAATGATAAAAAACTTTATATGGGATTTTATACTTTAGGTTTTGATATTATTATCCATCATGAAGATTTATCCACTATTAACACTTTCCAAATCATACGATTTTGGGCTTTTTGGATCCAATTTAAACATACACGTTAAATATTTTCCGTTATTCGAATTGGAAAGCGCCCTCTGCTTCTATATGCCTCATTCCTAGATCGCCATTCTAATATTCGTTTGAACAATCTGACATCTATTGTTCTAGCTAGATGACTTTCCCAGTTCCTCTTTAGATTTGCTATTCTTTCTACTATATCTTAGACTCTTGTTCTTTGTCTTATAATACGGTTTGGGAATCTATCGCGGAGCGAGATGCCCAACATTGACCATTCTATCTTACTTTCTGTGGCCGCCAACTTGCTCATGTTTTTCTGTGTTAAAGTAAAGATTTTTGTTTCGTAAGTAAAAACGGGCAGAACGCATTGATTAAATACTTTTCTCTTCAAGAAAATTAGAATTTCAACTTTGTCAACATGTTTCAGTTTCAGGAAAGATTTTAATTTATTTGATATTTAAACCAAAAGTGGATAATATACTTGCAGTTGGGTGTATAAAAATACAATTATATAAGAGAAACTTAGCTCTCAACCAACTGAAAAAACCTTATACTATAAGGACAAACACAGTTAGAGACAAAGCACTATCTCAGATTGCAAGAATACCAAGAAAGGGTGGAAGCCTTTCCTATGGTAGTGCACCGCCATCTGTAGACCGGTTTCGAACTTGTTAGTTCTCGTCAGTACAGAATAGGCCAGCGCACTTCAGCATCGGAAAAGTAAATCCTTTAAGCAACTTATATTAGACAAAATATGAAATCTAATACAAGCGGCACCATCTCCCAGCATTCCACGCAACTTGAATATAAAATCTCGTAGAGATCTTTATATATAAACCAAAAGTGGATAATATACTTGCAGTTGGGTGTATAAAAATACAATACTATAAGGACAAATGTGCTCTGTTCTAACACAGTTAGAGACAAAGCACTATCTCAGATTGCAAGAATGCGCTGGCCTATTCTGTACTGACGAGAACTAACAAATTCGAAACCGGTCTACAGATGGCGGTGCAGTACCATAGGAAAGGCTTCCACCCTTTCCTGGTATTCTTGCAATCTGAGATAGTGCTTTGTCTCTAACCGTGTTAGAACAGAGCACGTTTGTCCTTATAGTATAAGGTTTTTTCAGTTGGTTGAGAGCTAAGTTTCTCTTATATAATTGTATATTTGATATTTTCCAATTTTTGTATAACATTGTCAGCTTTGCTCATATTTTTGAATCCTTTTTTAAAGCGTCGATGTTGTGATTTTTTTCGTGAAACAGTTTCTTCTAGTGCGTTCTAAAAATAAGTGACATCAATTTCAAGCCACGGTGTATTTTATTTTAAACTCGGGCCCAGTGTAACTGAAACTTTTCCAAAACTTCATCAAGACTACGGAAACAGTGTTTTGTCAAGAACCCAGGTTTTTCGGTGGTTTAAGGCATTTTTAGAAGAAAGAGAGTGGATTGAAGTTGAACCACGCAGCGGAAGGTATTCGTCTTCCAAAAATCGATGAAAATGTCGACAGAATTCAGAATCATGTGCGTTCAGGTCGTCGCTGTGCAAAAATAGTTCTAAAAAACCTTTCCCAGGGCGAAACGGTCATCAAAAGAAAAAGGTGCCTTGACTATTTAGAACTGATTAAAAATAATCCCCATTTTCTGGAACGTGTCTTTACTGGTGATGAGCCTTGGCTGTTTGAATACGACTCGAAAACCTAGCATCAAAGCATAGAATGGCAGACTTCAACCTCTCCAAGGCCCAACAAAGCAAGAATGAGCAAGTCGAATCGTCCATAAAGAGTTTATAACGACTATAACGAACGAGTTGATGGCTATTCCAGTGTCCAAGTTCCAACACTGCTCTTAGGATTGTAAGAACTGTCTCCATCGCTATGTAGTTTCCTTAAAAAGTTGTTTTACAACAGAAGACAATACTGAATTGTAATTCTATTCACATAAAAATCAGCCTCATTACTTAACTAACACACCTCGTATTTGATTAGTAGAACAAATAACTAAATAATTAAACCAATAAAACTAATATAAAATGTAACTACCTAAAGTCGTCTTTAGGAATTTTGCGAATATCTACGTGGAGAAAATTTGTCCTGTATGAGTCAAGTTTATGACTTATCAGAAAACTAAAGCCAGTTTAATAGCGCTAAAATTGAAAATTTTTTCCCTCAAAGAAAATGTTCGGGTCTTATAAGGTTGCAGCTCTTTAAGAAAATGTTCATTTGTTTTGTAAAAATATTTTTCCTCTTCATAATTCTCAACCGAAAACGGAGAATTGATACCACACCTGTTGAAGAACCAAACGGGGTAAGATGAGCTAGGAGCGAAAATTGAAAGAAACAACTTTTTTATAATAAGTAAAATTTTTCAGGATCTACTTTTGTAGAACATTTAGTTCTTTGTTTACTTTGCTTGAAATGTGTATTCTTTCTAACGTACACAAAATGCGTAAAAAATGTCTAATAGTTGTACAAAGTTGGGAAACAGAGTAACTTGTGTTGAGTCTAGTCACAGTAATTTAAATGATCAAGGGGAGATGACTGGTAAACCTCATTAAGGAAAGTTAGTTTCTTGTCAACATTCCGAAAGAGATATTACACAATTTTAAAATAAAATTTTTTATTTTTGATTTGATAATATTTTTAATGCTTCGAACAAAATGACTCAGTCATTTTAAAAATGTAATAAATATGAATTTCTCGTTTTCATACACAAAATCGTCATTAACGGTTATAAAAATCTAAAACGTATAAATTGGAATATATCAGTAAAATACAAAAAATATATTAAAATAAATGTCTAAGTAATAAATAAACTAAATAATCTATGTTTTTAATCGTCAAGTACTTCTCAATATCTAGTAATAGTAGGGGAGCCCAATAGAGAATTTTGAGTTGTACTGAAGCGCGGCAGATTAACATAAGGGAGGATATCTTACACCCTGTTGAGTACCTCCACCATATATAAAACTTTTACATAGGGCCAGGCGTCTAGGGCAGCCAGTCAAAATAGTAAAAAAAATCGATGGTAAGAAATACTTGAGCATGTCAGATTAAGATATGGTAGGTTAATTACATGCTGAAAAGTGTGCATTTCAATAATCTGACGATTTGAACGTGACGTAAGGGAGTGGGATGGTTATAAACTAACAAAAATCATGAAATATTTTTTTTTCAAACCGTCATATTATTTATATTTTTGAAAGCCTGTTGATGCCCTCCCCCCCCCCCCCGGGTGAAGGGGTATACATCATATGACCTTTTTTTTTCTACTATTTAATCTTCAAAATACAATAGGTCTCCACGACGCTCGAGTAAATCACCATTTAGCATTGTGGGTTCTTCTACTATAAACATTATCTCAAGACTACATTCAACCAGTGTATTATATCAAATAATCTGAACTGAACACTACAATTAATTCTTGACTTCCACTTTAGGTTCATTTTGATGCGACAGACATTGAATTGTGAATTAAATCAAATATAATAACAATGTTTGCAGTTTAATACATAATAAAGTACAGTATGCTGTTTGCTCAAGGTAATGTCCAAAAAAACGTTCATACTTCTGGACTCCCATCGATAAAGCGTAGCGCATACATAATATCACTTGGTGTCTGTTATCATCGTTTTGGATCGTATGCAGCCCTTCACGAATTTTAAGAAATTGAATGTTATTTCATTGATTGCAACTGAAAAGCCAATCGTTAAAATACGCTGGCATAAAAGGAAATTATTTGTTCAAATTTGTTAAAATATCTTACTGCAATTTTTGTCAGAGTCTTCGTATTGGTTAAGTTTGACGTTCCTTCAAAATACTTGAATCGTCTAGTAAGTGCTCTGAAGAACATAACAACTTTAACGTGATAATGTTTTGCCCATTCAAAATCCCTAATTGGATAGAAAATTAATATCCAGATTCACTAAGAGGGTTTAAATTTAAAACCCGATCTAGTTGCCATGAAAAATAGATCTACTAGTAGGCCAGTTTTCTTTTGCTTATGACTTTGTCATATTTTATATCATATATTAACAAATAAACGGGATATTAAGGATAAGAACCTAGTGATAAAGCCTTGAAATATGTAAGAGGAATAGTTGTATCCTGAAAATAAATAAAATTCTCCATTTTGATGGTTCAGTTAATAAAAGAAAATTATTTTTCTTGGCTTATATTTTAAGATTTAAAACGTCCTTAACTTATTATTGCTCTTGTCGATTTAAATACTCTGTTGCCAATTTAGAACTGTTTTAAGGTTAGACCATGTTAGTGAATTTGGGAGTAAAATTTTTGTCATCGGAGTAATATTGACAGTCTTTGAATAATATATTATAAGATCATGAGATCCAGATACCAAAATATCTAGAACTCTTAAAAATTTGTTTCTATAAAAAAAAACCTAAACTAGTTTTCTTCTGTAACGGTGTGTGTATTTAATATAATTTATCTATTATATACAAATTAAAGAGTACAAGTGGCTATAAATGTATAGAATGTAATTTAGGTGCATGCATCATATGTACGCCAACTTTAATTGAATATGCCATACAATTTAGAAGTGTCCAATGAAAACTCATTATCGGCTAAGTTTATATTTTTTCAAACTTCGGGTATTCATTATTGATATGCAAAATTTCAGACACCTTCCCATCTCAATATAAGAATGCAACATTTAACATGGGCTATATGGGAAAAACCATAGTAATATATGTATATATATATATATATATATATATATATATATATATATATATATATATATATACATATATATATATATATATATATATATATACATATATATATATATATATATATATATATATATATATATATATATATATATATATATATATATGATATATATAACTCGGTTTTGTACGTTTTAGACTCCTTGCAAAATTATAAAATTCCATTTATTTATAATTAAAACTCGAAATGAAGTAGTAACAACAATTAATTTATAATTTTTTTAGGTGTTGAAAATGCCTCCCATGATTAATTAACATTAAACCAAGCAATTTATAAATTCATTCTGAACATTTATAAGGACTTCTGTAGTAATTAACCGTATTTCTTGAGTAATTCGATTCTTTAAGTCTTCTATGTTAATTTGCTTAGTTTGGAAAAACTTACCTTTAAAGTAACCCCACAAAAAAAATCAAGAGGGTTAAGTCTGGAGACATAGGCGAAAGATTAGCATATTTTTCTTTTAATTACTGAAACCCTTCCTTTCAAGTTCTTACCACTCCGCCATATATCCTATCATCATAAGAATTTCTATCCTCTGTGTGACAATAAGTTTCATTTCCAGTTATAATTAACTCAAAGTGGCAATTTAACAAAATGTGACAAAGGAAGAGAATCGGTTATATTAGTAAGTAGTTACTGTATTTCACTGGAAGTTATAACTTCTTCCTTCTTTTACTGGTGGGTCTTTGCTTCGTTCACGATCCTTTTCCATTATTTCCTGTCTTCAGCTTGCGTTCTACTTAATCACATCTCAGTTTAGGTCTGCCTTTTGGTTTAAGGGTTTCCATTCAGTTATCATTCTTTATGGTGGTTTCTTTTCCCATTATGAGTATGTACCATATTATTATTGCACTTTAAAGCTTTTTTCTCAGTAGCATGTCAATTTCGCAATTCATAATCGATCTTATTATGTGTTCATTTACTTTTTCGGGTGTCATTATAATTTTTATTATTTTCCTTTCGAAAATGCAATTTCTACTATATATAGTACAACTGTTTTAGCTTCGTGTCTGGGTATGGGTGTATTTGCAGACGACTTTGAATCATTGTTGTATTCTGTGATGTATAGTAGTCTCTTATTTCTTCTATGTGACAGCACTTCTAAGTATTTATAGGTTTTTACTTCTTCAAAGTAAGTGTTTTTATTTTTTACCATTACGGTCTTTGTTTTCTTGAACATGTATTTAGTTTTCTTTCCGTTAACGTCTAATCATTTTCTTTAGCTTATCCTTCTATTGCAGTTAGTATTATTTTTAGATCTAGATGCGAAGTCGATGGGAATACTTATGAATAGTTTTTAGCAGCTGAATAAAACTTCATATTAGTTTTTGTAACATATTTCAATATTAAAAAGTTTAATTCCATAATCTGGTATTACAATTTTAAAGTAAAATTCATGGTATTTTCAAAATTAAGGTACTCTATCTAGTCTTACCGATTTTTCTATTTTTCTATTATACCCTGTATACAAATTATAAATAATTTCATAATTTTATATCTTTTCAAATAATGCAGAAGTTTTTATAGGCCGGTGGAGTTAGCCTCATATGAGGTGATTTTGAAATTTATTGTTAATAGACTTCTGACTACGTGGAAACCTTCAGAATGATAATAGTAATTATGTAGTATCTTATGTGTGATTTTCTTTTTAACAATTAAAATGTCAAAAAGAGTTTTTTCGATTTCTAGGAAAAGCTACTGTTTTTTAGTAAATAAATTTCAAACAAAAGTTGTGCGCCTTGAAAATATCTACAAAGGCTAAGGCCCATCCGAATCGCATGATTTGTTCGTTAGTTATTGCAAAAAAAAACTGCTAAAATGGCTGTTTTTGTAATTGTTTATAAACAGTGGAAAAATATCTTGCATTAACTTTAAACTGGAAGTAAAGAAGTCTTTTGTTGCACACAACAAATGTGCAAAATTTCAAGTAAAAATATTCAATAGTTTTTTGCGCAGTAAATTTGTTTATAACTGTTTATGTTTTTTTATTGTTTATTCTTAGCGACCTAGAGGTCATACAGGGATCTGAGGGTACGCAAATGAAAGTTCCAGACTTATACTAACAATAACAAAAAAGAACGAAATGAATTGTTGATCTAAAATTGTTGAAACAGGTAGAACAAAATTGTGCTTCGTTTTTTCGTTATAACAAATAGAATAACTCTCCGACAATTGTTGATATCAAAATGCCGATAAGTGGACGCGATAGCTGAGATTTTAACACAAAAAAAAATATTGTGTATGACCACTAGGACTTGAGATCGAGCTTTTTAAAAAAAACGCTGAGGAGTTGTTTATTAACATTAAAGGATTATTTAAGTAGGAATTCATAGGAAGATGGTTAAACTATTGTAAGCAGTAGTTTTAAATTCAGTTATTTCAAAATTTTTGATGTAGTTTAAAGTTGCACCTACTCCGAGAGTCATAGTGAGCAGTGGACGGGGGCGTTCCTTCAGCCTGCGGCATACGGAAAAAAACGTGACTCGGACGCTTCAAATTTGAACAATGCATGATATGTTTTTGTAACCAAATTATACTGTTAAACATAGGAATAAACAAATTGTTGCACTTTTATACATTTTATCCATAATTATAATTTTACCGTACTTACGTGTTTTTCAAATTGCGAAAAAATTATTACAGTAGTCAACAATATTTTGGATAATTTGGAATACTAAAAATTAGATCAATTTTTAATGTACCATTAATACTTATCGAGATATAGCATGAAACAAATAGCATTATTATTTTTCGAGCTGCAGAATAAACTACATTTGACGATTATATTGTAAGCAATTATTCAACAGAGAATTATTGTAATATTCCTTTTAAAGACGATGAAAGTAATAGGGAAGAAAATAATTATGATTATGATAATAATGATGGTGTTGATGATGATGAAAACTATATCAATGATGAGAGTGATGATGAGAGTAATAATGATGATGACGATGAGAGTGATAATGATAATAATGAAACCGATAAGAGTTTCGAAAATGAGTGTCCATCGATGTCTAAGGAACGGAGAACGGAATAAATATTTTGTATAGATTTAAGCAAAAAATATGTATGTTAGCAAAAAATTTTGTATGTGAAAAATGTTCGTCCAATAACATGAACAAGGTTAACATGTGTTTTTCTTGTACAATCAATAATTTGGCGGTAAATGACTGTCGCAATTAGTTTCATGCTATAAGTCTATAAATATTAATGATACATAAAAATCAATCTGATTTTTAATATTCCTAATTAGTACTATACTGTTGACCACTGTAATATTTTTTCGCCAGCATGTGCAATAATTTGTTTATTGCTGTGTTTAACAGTAATTCGATTACAAAAACATATCATCCATTGTTCGTATCTCGTCGAGAAACCACAAATTAAGAAAAAATAAAGATTTTACGACGAATATTCGCCCGTATCTATATCCATATTTTTCCGGCGAAACGAATGTGAAGCGTCCGAGTCACGTCTTTTTCCGCACGCCGTAGGCTGAAAGAATGCCCCACTCCACTGCTCACTTTTTGACTCTTGGAGTAGGTGCAACTTTAAACTATTGCAACATCAAGAATTCATCGCTGAGAATAAACAATAAAAATAACATAAAATTTTATAAACAAATTCACTGTACAAAAAACTATTGAATATTTTTACTTGAAATTTTACTTACTTGTTGTATGCAGCAAGAGACTGCTTTCGGTGTAGTATAAAGTTAATACAATATATTTATCTGAGGAGATTCATTTTAGCGGCATGAAAACTGTCCGTAAGGTTCACCCATAAAAACAGTATTTCCGAAATATCTCAAGTTCTCAGTGAGATAATCTTTACAAAACAAAATGAAAATTACTTGTTGTTCAAAATGATGTTAAACTATTACCCCTAAAGATATCATCTCTTATTTTTTATATACCATAATTAACTTAAGTTGGCGGGTTTTGGGGTTTTTAAAAATAACTAGTAAAAGAGGGTGAACCACTCCCAAATATTTTTTTTTCTTAAATCCCAAGTGCTAATTGAGGTATCTTTACAAAACAAAATGGAAATTATTTGTTATTTGAAATAATGTTGAACTAAGGTATGTTCATCCCCAAGAATATCATCCCTTATTTTTTAACTAGTAAAAGAGGATGAGCCACACCAAAATACTTTTTTTAATCTCAAGTTCTAATTGAGATAACGTTACAAAAAAAATATTTGAAATGAAGTTAAACTAAAGTATTTTCACCCTCAAAATATACAATTATTTTTAAAATTACCGAATTTCAGTTGATGTGAACATTACAGAGTTTATTAATTTTTTTTCTTTTAATTAATAAGAAAATATAAACTTATTTCATTGGTTAAGCATTCATGTCTGTAAATTATTATAATTCATGACAAATAGTGATTTATAATTCTGTAACGTTCATTTAAATTAAAATTTGAAAATTTTAAGAATAATGATATATGTATGAAATAACGGTTCACTTTTATAAAAAATAAGAAATAATATCCTTAGGAGTGAAAATACCATAGTTTAACATCATTTCGAATAATCAGTAATTTTATTTAATTTTTTTGTAGGAATATCTTAACTAGAACTTGAGATATAAAAAAAACGTATTTGGAACTAGCTCACTCTCTTTTACTAGTTTATTTTCGGAACCCCGAAACACGTCAACTTAAGTTATTTATTATATTTGTAAAAAAAAAATTATCAACAAATTTGGTTTAATTTCGTTATGTCCAGAATTAAATCATATAAATTAATTACCCTCATAAAAAGTAAGCGATGATATCTATGGGGTTAAAACAAGATGCTATAACCTCACTTCACCTAACAAGTATTTTGCACTTTGTTTTGTACAGATATCTCAATTAGAATTTGAGATTTGAAAAAAATGTATTTGGGGTGACTCAACCTCTTTTAATATTTCATTTTTTGAAACCCCAAAACATGTCAACTTGAGTTAATTATGGTATTCGTGAAAAAAATACTTTGAAATAATTTCATTAAATTTCGTAATTTTTAGAATTAAATAACGTGCGCTAATAGATAGTTTGCCGTTATAAAAAATAAGGGATGATATCTTTGCGGACGAAAATATCATAATTCAACATCATTTCACATACCAAGTAATTTCCATTTTGTTTTGTAAAGATATCTCAATTAGAACTGCGAAACTTAAAAAAAGTATTTGGGGGTGGCTCACCCTCTTTTACGAGCTTATTTTTAGAAACCCCAAAACTCGTCAACTTGTTGCTTATGGTTTTAGTGAAAAACATATTCAAATAATTCCGTTACCCTAATAAAAAATAAGGGATGATATCCTTGGGGTGAAAGTACCACAGTTTAACTTCATTTCGAATAACAAATAACTTCCATTTTTTTTTGTAGAAATATCTCACTTAGAACCTGAGATATCTCAAAAATACTGTTTTCACGGCTGAACTTTAGAAGCGGTCTTCTCATTACAATGAATCTCCGCAGGTAAAAAATTCGTGTCTATTATTTTTGTACCCTCTACAACATATTGAAGTTTCATTAAAATCAGGTACCTTCCTTGTAAGCGCTATTACGTCGAATTTTTCAAATTTTTAAAATCTACCATTTGTAAGTTAGAGTGGTGTCTCTATACATTGCAACTAATTTTGGAGGCTCCTATTTTTAGCATATGATGGACTACACGAAAAATGTTATGACATTTAATTGTACTACGAAACCGTAAAAAGTAGTATTAACTTTAAAAAGTTAACTCCAAAAAGAAAATGTACTTATATTTCGCCATAAATCTTATGCAACAAAACCAAATTACGAAATGTTCTTGAAACTAAGATTTCACATCAATTTTTAACGCTTGGTAGAATAGAACTATAAAGATATTTTTATAGCTTAATGTAATGTCCCTTTCTAAATATAAAAATGGTATTAAAATTGGTTTAAACCACACAAAGCTAAAGGTGATGATAAAAATATATACTCAAATTTGTATCCGAAACTAATATTATTATTGTAGTATTGACTCATCTGTTATTGAAAAAATCAAGTTCAAATGAATAATTCCTCTACACATCTAAAATTAAACTGTAATTTCCAGCTAAATATTTACTATCACTTGTCCTTATTTCCACGAAAATTTCAATGAATGAATTACTCATAATTCATATGTTGAACACTGGCGCCGTAACGTTTTTTAGTAAAGAAACTCGTAATACTTAATACATAATTTGTAACTTCCTTTTTATGTAGGATTTTCCTAGTTTTTAATTTTAAAACGTGAATAGTTTTGTGTTAAGTATAGAGTGAAGAAAAAATTTAATTGTAACCGGAAAAATCCTAGCTTGGCGCTAAAATAAAAGGTGACTCAAGGGTCGGTCTGTTTATTTGTTCTTAAAAGGAAAGAGGTACCTATGTATATTCGAAGTATGTGAATGAATGTAAAAACTGCTAATTTATTCTAGTATACATGGTCGTTTCCAATAATTGATCGTTTTTAGTTATAAAATGTAGAATTTATATTTACCTATCTACTTTATAAGACTGGACAAAGCTAAAAAATGATCGTCGTTCCCTGCGGATAAAAGCCAAGGCGGACTAACCTCCGGATTATTGTCTAAAATTATGCCCACCTATTATATAGATTTTTCAAGCGAGAGATAAATATTTTTGGAAAAAAAGTCGTACATAATTTCAGAATAAGAATGGTTCGTTGTTTCCTCCAACTTGTATATATTGGAGTAAAATGACAATTTCATTACCTCCAATATTACTGTGATTCCTTGGAGGGTTGTACGTATCATATTTAAACATCTTCTTAGGTAAATTTACCTGTGGACGCTATACTGGAATAACAATTTTTAACCGACTTCTAAAAGAAGGAGGTTCTCAATTCGTCGACTATGTATTATTTTTTTTATGTATGTACACCGATTACTCCGGAACGGCTGCACCGATTTGAATGAAATTTTTTACGTTGTTTTCAGGAAGTTGCTGCGGTCCCATATTTTTTTTTTGATGAAATTGATGCAGTAAAATCCAAGATGGCGCTTACAATATGGCGGTCAAAAAAATTAATTTTGTCCGATTTTCTCCAAAATTGGTATGGAGGAATTTTCGGTGTTGTACCCAATGAATCTGATATTATTTTTAAAAAATTCAAAATGGCGAATCCAATATGGCGGACAAAAAAATTTAATTTTGTCCGATTTTCTCCAAAATTGATACGAGGAAGTTTTCGGGATCGCACATGACAAATCTAAAATTATTTTTAAACAATTCAATATGGCGGATCCAATATGGCGGACGAAAAAATCAATTTTGTTCGATTTTCTCCAAAATTGTTACGGAGGAATTTTCGGTGTTGTACCCAACGAATCTGAAATTATTTTTGAAAAATTCAAAATGGCGGATCCAATATGGCGAACATAAAAAATTTAATTTCGTCTGATTTTCTCCAAAATTGGTACGGGGAAGTTTTCGGGATCGCACATGACGAATCTGAAATTATTTTTAGGAAATTCAATATGGCGGATCCAATATGGCGGACGAAAAAATCAATTTTGTTCGATTTTCTCCAAAATTGTTACGGAGGAATTTTCGGTGTTGTACCCAACGAATCTGAAATTATTTTTGAAAATTTCAAAATGGCGGATCCAATATGGCGGACATAAAAAATTTAATTTCGTCTGATTTTCTCCAAAATTGGTACGGGGAAGTTTTCGGGGTCGCACATGACGAATCTAAAATTATTTTTAAGAAATTCAATATGGCGGATCCAATATGGCGGACGAAAAAATCAATTTTGTTCGATTTTCTCCAAAATTGTTACGGAGGAATTTTCGGTGTTGTACCCAACGAATCTGAAATTATTTTTGAAAATTTCAAAATGGCGGATCCAATATGGCGGACATAAAAAATTTAATTTCGTCTGATTTTCTCCAAAATTGGTACGGGGAAGTTTTCGGGGTCGCACATGACGAATCTAAAATTATTTTTAGGAAATTCAATATGGCGGATCCAATATGACGGACGAAAAAATCAATTTTGTCCGATTTTCTCCAAAATTGGTACGAGGGAGTTTTCGGGATGGCACATAACGAATCTAAAATTACTTTTAAAAAATTCAATATGGCGTATCCAATATGGTGGATAAAAAATTAATTTTGTCTGATTTTTTCAAAATTGATATGGGGGAGTTTTTAGGATAGCACATTACGAAAGTGATATTATTTTAAAAAAATGAATATGGCGGATCTAAGATGGCGGATCTAAGATGGCGGATTAAAAATTTTACATCTCTTGATTTTATCTAAAGTCAGTATTGAAAGATTTTAGTTAGTGTTAATTACGAAATTAAAATATTTTTTTGGAAAACTCAATCTGGCGGATTCAATATGGTGTCCTAAAAATTTTACATTTTTCGACCTTCTCCAAAATTGATAGAGGGTTCTTGAGGGCGTAAATTTTGAACTTAATATTATTTTTTCAAAATTCAATATGGCGAATGCAATATAGCTGACTAAAAACTTTACATTTTTAGATTTTGTTCAAATGTAAAACTGAATCATTTTTGAGGATGTAAATACCGAATATAACATTATTTTAAGAAAATCTAATATGTCATATGCAATATGACCGTTTAGAAATTATAAATTTCTGGATTTCATCTAAAATTGGTACTAGGGGGCTTTGAAGGGTATAAATTTAGATTAGATTAAGACGTTAAAATTGTTTTTTTTTAATTTAGTATGGCGGATCCAATATGGTGAGTTGAAAATTTTACCTTATTCGCATTTTTTCAGATTTGGTATTTGGGGGTTGGGGATGGTGTGTTACGGATATGAAGTTAGGTTGATAAGATACAATATGAGGGACTAAAAATTTCACATTTTCCGGTTTTTTCGAAAATTGATATTGCGGGGTTCTTGGAGCGTATACGAATTCAATATGCAATATAAAATATATCGGGCTAAGAAATTTACGTCTCAAGTTCTTTAATTATCTATATTAGAAGGTTTTGGGGCCTATATTACCAATCTAAAATTAATTTGAAATTTAAGATAGTCGATTCACTCTGACAGACTAAATATTTGTTTGACACAATTTCATTGGTATTTCGAGAACTCTAAGAATCGAAGAATTTTTAGTGGTTCATTTTAGGATGATTTACAATTCTAGATAAAATGGGTACTTTTTTGCCACCTTGGAGTCATTGCGAGGTACACTAATCTCGATTAGCATTTAGTCCCAATAATTTATGAATATCAATGAATTCAAAACTAAAAATCGAAAAATAAAACTTTTATAAAAAAAATTGAACCGACTTCTAAAAGTGCCCTAAAAAGTGGAAAATAACTAGGAAATTTTATGGATATCATAATAAATTCAAAACTAGAAGTCGAAAAATAAAATTTTTATAAAAAAAAATTGAACCGACTTTATTAAAAGTGCGCTAAAAAGTGAAAAATAACTATACATTTTTATATGAAATTGAAATTTTTGAAGTCGATGCCAAATTATTTTTAAATGAAATAAATAACTACTAATATATACAAATTGGTAAGGGTAAGAAAGCAATTAAAAAGAAAGTATTTTTAATCTGTTTAGGCGAATCAAATTTTGTCAGGTATTAATTTGGCGCCGACTTCAAAAATTTCAATTTCATATAAAAATTCCTAGTTATTTTTCACTTTTTAAGGCACTTTTAGAAGTCGGTTCAATTTTTTTATAAAAATTTTATAAAGTAATCATATGCCAATTGCGAATATAATAAATCTGAATATTTCATTTATTTTTGCTGTTTTAACAAAATTTTTAAAGTTTAAAGTTGAAATTTCGATAAAAAATATTTTTGTATTCCTCATAACCGGCCCTTTTAAATTATACCCGACATGGTATATGAAATTGTAAAAAAAAGAGTATAAGTTTGTCAAAATTTCGGACTTTCGTTATAATTTTCCTGTAAACTCCAAATACGTCGTCATATTCCCTATTTTTTTAATTTTAGGTTAGTAATTTAAGAAATAAGGGGAGAATGATGTATTTTTGCTTATTTTTTAGAATATCTTTTTAAATATGCTATTTAAAGTTATGAAATGATTTTGATATTACGAAAAAAAAAATTCATTTTTCGGTAAAAATTCGGTCTTCGAACATTTTTTGTTCGAGTTTTTAAGTCAATTTTTCCAGAACATGTTTCGTCAAATGCAAATATATATTAATACCTACAAGGTATGTTTTAAAACTTTTGTATTTAACTTTTTACTCTAGCTTTTAAAATAAACGGAGAGGGAAACAAAAAATATTGTTACTCAAAAAATACTATAATTCTGCATTACTTTGTCCGATTTTAATGAACTCGGTCTTATTTAAGAAATAATTCTTATATGGTTAAAGAGCTTTAATTAAGTTTTAATGATATTTTATAAATAAACAAAGAGATTGCGTTTGACGAATCATATCTCCTAGGGTTGTCAATAGAGTTTAATGAACCATATTATTTATGCTTCCTCTAGGTAAAAATGTAAAATTGCTAAATCTGGTGACTTGGCTGGTCAATAATTTGTTCCACCTCTTCCTATTCATCTATTCATAAACTAGATGTTCAAATATTCCCTAACGTTTTGAGCATACCATATGTTCCTGCGTATCTCTAGTACCACGTCTTCTAAAAGAAAAGGCAACTGGTTCATTCAAAAGTCCAAATAAATTGCTGTATTGCTCCAACGCTTGTCAAATATATACATAATAATTTTTTCTTCTATAATACCGCACCACACATTAACAATAAATTGATTCTGATCTATAATTTAATTTCTAAAAACAATAGCGCATTCAAGTTTGTAGCTTTGTCTTCTTCATTTTTGATGTTATAAAGCAGATTATTTGGAATGACGCCTTTGCGTTTAAAATATTTTAAAAAATTAAGAAGTTTGATAAATAACTCCATCTGATGATTAATTGATAAACTACTACTAAAATTTAAGTAAGGCTCTTTTACTATATAAGAATTACTTTAGGATTCGTGAAATAAATAAGTTAGAAAAGTTTAGTTTAAAAATCAATGTTTTTTTTAACACGTACTGTAAATATTGGTCAGCTAATGTACATCATTTGCAAAAAGTAATAAATGAGAAACTATTGATGTGAATAATTAATAAAAAGATTAGTTGATAAAATTTTTATAAAAAAATTGAACCGACTTCTAAAAGTGCGCTAAAAAGTGAAAAATACCTATAAATTTTACATGAAATTGAAATTTTTGAAGTCGGCCATTCTTCTTACCATAATTTGTATATATTGGTAGTTATTTATTTCATTTAGAAATGATTTGGCACCGACTTCAAAAATTTCAATTTCATATAAAAATTTCTAGTTATTTTTCACTTTTTAGCGCACTTTTAGAATTTTTTTATAAAAATTTTATTTTTCGATTTTTAGTTTTGAATTCATTATGATATCCATAAATTATCTGAACTAATTGCTAATCGAGATTAGTATACCTCGCAATGACTCCAAGGTGACAAAAAAGTACCCATTTTATCCATAATTGAAAATCACCCTAAAATGAACCCCTAAAAATTCTTTGATTCTTAGAGTTCTCCAAATACTAATGAAATTGTGTCAAACAAATATTTAGTTTGTCATAGTAAATCCAATATCAATTTTCGAAAAAACCGGAAAATGTAAAATTTTTAGTCCCTCATATTGTAACTTATCAACCTAATAGTTGTAAAAAATGAACTTCATATTCGAAATACACCACCTCCCAACCCTCTAATACCAAATTTGAAAAAATGCGAATAACCCACCATATGATCCGCCATATTGAATTTCAAAAAAATAATTTTATCGTCTTAATCTAATCTAAATCTAAACCCTTCAAAGCTCCCTAGTACCAATTTTAACCCTCTATATCATTTTTGGAGAAAATCGAAAAATGTAAAATTTTTAGGACACCATATTGAATTCGCCAGATTGAGTTTTTCAAAAAATATTTTAATTTCGTAATTAACACTAACAAAAATCCCCCAATACTAACTTTAGGCAAAATCGAGAGATGTAGAATCTTTAATCCTCCATCTTAGATCCGCCATATTAATTTTTTTTAAAATAATATCACATTCGTAATGTGCTATTTTGAAAAAAATCGGACAAAATTAATTTTTTATCCACCATATTGGATACGCCATATCGAATTTTTTAAAAATAATTTTAGATTCGTCATGTGTGACCCCGAAAACTTTCCCGTGCCAATTTTGGTGAAAATCGGACAAAATTGATTTTTTTGTCCGCCATATTGAATTTTTAAAAAATAATTTCAGATTTGTTATGTGAGGCCCCGAAAACTCTCCCATACCAATTTAGGAGAAAATCGGGCAAAATTGATTTTTTTTCGTCCGCCATATTAGATCGGCCATATTGAATTTTTTTTAAATTATTTTAGATTCGTCATGTGCGACTCCGAAAACTCGCCCGTACCAATTTTGGAGAAAATCGGACAAAATTGAATTTTTTTGTGCGCCATACTAGATCCGCCATTTTGCATTTTTTTTAAATAATTTTAGATTCGTTGGATACAACCCAGAAAATTTCTTCATACCAATTTTGGAGAAAATCGGACAAAATTAATTTTTTTGGCCGCCATATTGTAAGAGGCCATCTTGAATTTTACTGCACCAATTTCATCTGAAAAATATGGGACCACCACCGCAGCAACTTTCTGAATATAACATAAAAAATTCCATTGAAATCCGTGCAGCAGTTCCAGAGTAATCGGTGTACATACATAAAAAAAAAACATAGTCAAAGAATTGAATACCTCCTTCTTTCAGAAGTCGGTTAAAAAGTAATAAGAGTTTACCTTGGAAGTTTTCTTTCACATTTATTACCACTTAAAAACATCAGCGAGCTTTTGTAAATTACGTAAAAAGAAAGCCTTTATTAATTTTTTTACGTTCAAATTGCAAATTGAACATGATAATTTCATCTTGCCCTTATGGTCATGGACATATCTGATGATGAAATTACTGTAAAATTGATCGGTTTTTCCATTTCCGGGGGTTAAATTAAGGGTTTTCTTTTCAAATTTTGATTTCAAGCTGCAAGCGACCTTGGAGGTCAAGGGTAAGGTTATTTCCAAGGTCGCTGCCGCTTAGCCCTCCGTGCCACCTAACAACTTTTGTACAAAACATTTCACGAAATACTGCGATCTTTTTGTTTTGACTTTGAAATGCTCTTGAAAATTGACCTTTACCTTTAGGGTCCAGGCCATATCCGATGGTAAATTTTCAGCCCTTTTCATTTCTAGGGTCGAAATTGAAGAGTCCCATTTAAAATTTTGAAGTTGACCTTCAAATGACCTTTAAAGGTAAATTTATGGTTATTTTCAAGGTCACTTCTAATTAGCCCCCTGCCACTCTATAATTTTTGTAAAAACATTTTTCGAAAAAAAGATATTCCGTTGTCTCAAGATAAATGCCGCATATATATATATATATATATATATATATATATATATATATATATATATATATATATATATATATATATATATATATATGGTGATTTTCATCATATTGTCATAAACGTACCCATTCATCCTGAAACATGAGGTGTAAAATATAATTTTCCTAAAAAACTTTTATACCACTTGAATAACACGTAATAAACCTTTGATCAAAGTTGTAATACCCTTGGCAATTTCACTAAATTTTAACATCCATTTTTTTAGTTACTTATTCATTTCTTATTAAAAAAAAAAGTTCCCTTTGATTCCAAAAAAATGTACCATTTTCGAGATCGTCATCAATCTTTAAATAACAGATTCGTGGAAAAACATTTTTCGAAAAACTAAGAATAATTATTAGTAAATCGCACGTGACTGTCCAGTATAATGTGAACCAGTACAAATCTATTGGCTCTTTTAAAGCACGGCCAAAGGGGATTCAGTTATTGTAAATAATCTTTGGCAAGGCCTCGCTCTGGTCATCCTAGATAGCTAGCTACAAGAGAAAAACATAATGTTATAAAGATCAAAATAGACCTAAAATACCCGCACCAAAACTGAGGCAAATTAATAGGGTTCTCAACGACGGTTTAGCCTTCCAACGATCATAAATTGCTTATAAAGGACTGATTTTTAAGGAAATCTATAATTTCAGAAAGAAAAGATCAAAATAGACCTAAAATACCCGCACCAAAACTGAGGCAAATTAATAGAGTTCTCAACGACGGTTTAGCCTTCCAACGATCATAAATTGCTTACAGAGGACTGGTTTTTAAGGAAATCTATAATTTCAGAAAAAAATTTAAAAAAAAACCTTTGGAATTTGCTAGAGAACATGCCATAAAAACATTCCAGGTCTAAGAAACACTTATTTAAGCGACAAAACAAAAATAAACCATTTTGGGTCGGATGGTCAGAACAAAGTTTGGAGGAAGAAAAATACAGAATAAAAAATGGAAAATGTCTACCCTACAATTAAAGAAAGCTGAGGGACGTTTTACTGTGAAGGTGTATGTCAGCTAATGGAATAGGTATTCACTGATAGTGTTGTGGAACTAACATCTTACCACCATTTTCCGGCAAAACTTGACTTAAATAGGAGTCCAAGTTTATGGAAAGTGCAATAAGGATGTCTGGGAAAGATATCGGTGAATCCCACTGATGAGTCCACCGCCGATATCGGGACGAAACATCCTATTATTTTGACGGTGGTCCAAAATAGATCGCTTAGTTATAAGTCGTTAACACCAGGGGCATTGCTAAAGGCGACAATAGTTATAGATCAACATGAATATTCAAATATTTTAATAATTAATTTACACCCAAGGCTCCAGAAATTTGGACTTGGGAGACGGTATATATGCAAATCTATCTATATTATTACAAACTGTTTTTTGGCGTCCCATTGGATGAGATTATTTCCAATATAGAAGCTGCCCTAGAGAACATCCCTGAAGAAAATGCCGAACAGGACATAACGCAAATTTTGAAATCAAGCCGGCCTCCCAACTCAAACTTAATGCGAGCTGAAGCCCTCTCATCCTTAAGGAAGAATAAGAAAATAACAATAATACCAGCAGATATGGGAAATGTCACGGTTTTAATGAACACCAACGAATATATGCAAAAAATGTCAGAAATTCTCAGACGCCTCTTAAAAACAAACAAACAGAGATCCAACAACATACCTTGAAAAAAGTACGAAAGCCAAGATGAAAGCCTCAAAACTAGACCCAGAAACTGAAAAATCTATAATACCAAGGGAAAAATCAAGCAGATGTCCAAAACTGTATGGCCTACCAAAAATACACAAAATAAAAGCACCACTCAGACCAATAGTGAGCGCCGTGGGATCTCCAACACAAAAACTGGAAAAATATTTAGCAAGTATCATGCAACCAAGAGTCGAACTGGCCAATTTATTCGTGAAAAACTCCGAACATCTGACTAAAATGATCAAAAATATTCACCTCGAAGAAAATTACATCTTAGCAAGCCTCGACATAAAATCGCTGTATCCAAGCATACCACTGGATGATCGCCATGAACGGAGATTTTCCATCCCACACAATTGAACACATATTTCACGTTCAATAACCAAATATACAAACAGATGGCGCACCTATGGGTTCCTCACTTTCATCAGTTATAGCCAACCTTTTTCTGATATATTTTGAACAAAAGGCACTGCAAAAGGCACCTTTAAAACCGAAATTTTGAAAGCGCTATGTGGATGATATTTTTATAATATGGCCACATGGAAAAGAACACCTGGAGGATTTCCTCGTATACCTGAACAATATCCACCATAGAATTCAATTCACGCTAGAAATCGAGCAACAAAAGAAACTTCCTTTTTTGGACTTGTTATTAATTAGAAAACCCAACAACACCCTGCGTTTCAGCGTATATAGGAAACCCACACATACTGACCGATATCTCAATGCAGAGTCACATCATCACCCCTCTCAGGCAGTAGTCACACTAGTATCAAGATCTCTCCGCCTAACAGAACTCTACACAAAACAAGATGAAATTAGATACATTTCAATAGCTCTAGAACGGAATGGTTTCTCACAATCAGATATAAAGAAAGCTATAAAAAGACAACAAAAACCAAAGACCAAGATCAAACAAAGAACAAAACCATAATCCCATACATAAAGGGAATAACGGACAGAATCGGAAGAATTTTAAGAAAACACAACATACAGCCCATATTTAAACCACAAAAAACAATAGCCAACATCCTGGGAAATCCCAAAGATAAGATCAACCTTGAAAATCATGGCGTTTACAGCATTCCATGTGCAGATTGTCATCAAACATATATAGAACAAACAAACAGGCACATATCAGCAAGAATTCAAGAACATAAAAATAGCCTCAAAAACAGACAACCTCAGCTCTATTTCAGCATCACCAAACAACCGGACACATCATCGATTTCGAAAAAGCAAAAGAAATAGCACCAGTACAGAACTACAAGGTACGCGTAATAAGAGAGGCCCTAGAAATCGAAAAAGCGGGACAACTTAACAAATGAGACGATGCTTTACGTGTTCCAATTACATGGAAAACAATAAAAAATCAACAATCAAAACAACAAAAATCAACCAATACACGAGAGACCACCAGGTAAGAATCAAATGCATCGCATTAGGCAGAGGGGAGCAGCCTGCGAAGCCGCTCGTCCAATAAGAAAGCGAGCCAGCTAAACAAAACTCGAAATTCATCAGAGGCAACCATCAGTTCTCAGCGAGTAACGAGATGAACCGCACTTGAAAACGAACGGATTAAAACCCGGAATAACCAAATTATATAATATATATTTATATTTTTGCTGCTGTGATTTCAGCACTACAACGTCATAATGTGGATATATCTACTGCTATTGCATCTCACACGGAAGAATCCGTGAAAGCCGCATAAACATATATACGCCATCCGGCGGGAGGTCGGCGAAGCCGCGTTCAGTATTTGCATGCTTCCTTTCGATCTGTCCTTTGCACAGCCGGGTGCATGTCGGTACACTGATGAGTCTAGTAGAGACAAAACCTGTACCTCTGCGGTATCATTGTGGCGGGGAGGGTAAGTTTTGACTTTCTTCTCGGTATGGTGGTACAGGTAGGCCATCATCTCGATGATAGTAGGATAGGATAAATTGTGTTCCTTAGCAATTTGTTCAAACTGTGCAACCTCTAACACGGAAAGGATATGGTTGGAACGCAGTTTGCATTTCCTGTTCGCATTTTACTTCATTCATTCACAGAGCTGCATATAGTTGTACGTTTGCTGAATGTGATTTCAGCACTACAAAGGCATAATGTGGATATATCCACTGCTATTGCATCTCACACGGAGGAATTCGTGAAAGCCGCATAAACATATATATATATATGAAAGCCGCATAAACATATATATATATATATATATATATATATATATATATATATATATATATGAAAGCCGCATAAACATATATATATATATATATATATATATATATATATATATATATATGAAAGCCGCATAAACATATATATATATATATATATATATATATATATATATATATATATATATATATATATATATATATATATATATATATATATATATTGTTTTCGATGAAATTAAGAATATATTTTGGAGTTAGGGCCACTGGGTTCAATTTCTTCTCTAAATTTTTGAATCGTCTCAGGATGGTTCACAAAGACCTTACTTTTTTTTAAAGCCATGGAAAACGAAATCCAAACAGGTAAAATTATTTTGGTCTCCAATTCAAAGGATGACATACTTGGTTTGCAACACCGTTATTTTTTACTAGTGATGTGGTGGCGTCATCTTGTTGAAACCATATCTTACTTACATCCATTCCATCCAATTCTTACTAAAAAAAAATTGTTAACATGTCACGGAAGTGATCGCCATTGACAGTAGACAAGAGCATCTTCACCGTTTTCACAATAGTATGGACATAGTCTGATGGTTTCTCCAAACTATCACTGTCTGAGTATATATCGCGAGTTCTTGCAAGACTTGTGGATTTTTTCCCCCCTAAATTCGAGAGTTCTACTTGTTGATAAAGCCATGAAGGTGGAAGTGAGCTTTACTACTAAAGATGATTGTGTTATGAACATACATTGTTGTTGCGACTTGCAGTTGTTCCAAAATCTTTTTTATTTGTTAAATTTCTTCGTTCTTCATGTAACCAGTAGGCTGCATTTCTTGAGTCTGCTAGATCTTGTATGCATAAAGGTGTAAATGTTTTGTAAAAATTTAGAGGGTGCTACAGTGGAGTTTTAATTCCTGGGAATGATGACGGAGAAACGTGTTTGATTGTTTTGCAACAGACACTCACAACTGGGAGGTTTCCGCTCGATTTTTTAGAACGATGACGGGTAAAGTTTATCCCATTTTTTATTAAAAACATCCACTCAAATTTCTTGACTAAATTTTCAATTCATGGCAATCCGCGACTGTCGATTATTCACACTCAAAAGATCAATGTAACTAGCGAATCGTTACTGAAATTTTTTTTAAATTTTTGAATGGGTTTTTACTAATAATAAACGTTCTTACAAACTGTAATATGACATTTTCGTAAATGCCTATGTTTCAATTAAAAAACTACAAAAACCACATCCGATTTTAATTTTAAACCAACTCTTGCGGTTTAATTAAGAAAAAATCTACCTCCCTATGTCGAATACTCTATATGATAAAGCGGAAACATTTTTATATATAAATAATAAATAAGGGGAGAATTTTTTCATTTCTCTTAAATCGAAGTACCTACTTACATGTTTCGGCACTTTTAACAATTTACATTCCGAGAATTGAAAATTGGAATTTAAGCTATCCTCCAAGAATGATTAAAGACTTGTTTCATAATTTTTCGAAATTCAGATTTCGACGATAAAAAATGGAAGTGAATTTTTTTAAAAACATCTATATCATAGTAATCTATTCAGTTTAGACACTCTGCAAGGCTCAAAGTTTAATATATTAATATCCTCACTGGTTCAGCTAGTATTTCCTGGTGACTGGCAAATGATCTCAAATTGTATTCTGAATTTTAATGCAGCACTGACATTTCTCTCTTTTGACAAATTATCACAACTGGTTGATAATCAGGTAAAAATTTTAAAATAACAATCAATTATATATATTCTGTATATTAAATTAAAATTTGGAATGCACATATAACAAATTAAATAAAAAACAAAACATAGTAACCTAATTATAAACTGGCAATTCCATTTTTGTCTATCTGCTCCAACATATTCCTCAAATTCGTATCAAACAGTTCACATCTAATAGGCATCTCAAGAGAATAGAAGGGATTTTTTAAAGCATAATCAGCATACAACTCATAAACCTTTTTTAAAAATACTTCAGCCCCAATATGGTTTCGATCTACTACCACCATAATTTTTACTCCGGTAAGAGTTTGAAAACAATGCAATCTAAATGTATCTGCTTCTAATATTTCAATACCAGAACTTTTTGGTTCTGGACTAAGTTGACTGGCAATGGCGAAGAGGGGATAGAACATGCTAGCAAGAAAAATTTTTTCATTAGTTGTCATTTTTGGGCGACCAAATTTAAGTGTTAAAGGATAATTTTCTCGATTTTCAATTACTTCCAAAGCATCTCTTCCATCATCAAGTTGTCTGCCAGTAATAGGAATACCATTGATGGCATATAAAATATGCCCAACTAAAAAAAAGTAAAATTCTTATTGAAAATTTAATAAAAAAATTAAATAAAATTACATTAAGTGTATATACAATCTTACATTGCCAAACACTTCCACATTGAACTTAATAAATAAAAGAATAAATTAACAGATATTTGTAGGGCACTGGATCACTAAAGTAATATAGTAATAGTAAATAGAAAATACTTAAGATTAAATTAAATAAAGAAGTTATAGATAAAAAAGTAGCTTTTATTTTTGTATAGTCGTCCCTTCTTAATTTACCTAAGGCCATAGAGAAATCAGAGTATATTAAGTAAAATATACAGTATTGTATGAAGATAAAATTACTCTAATATAAGTTGATAGGTACTTTTGTTTTTATTAGGACTCTGCATTGTTTATATATGATAACAATGATCTGTTTCAGTACTGTGATAAAAAACAATAATATTGTCGAAGAAATAAATTTGACTTTCTTTCTGAAAGATATCAACTTTTCCTATTTACACAAAAGGTCCACTTATGTGTTATAGAACAGCTTCACTGGCCAAACTGGACATCTGTCTAAAAGTGTAATAAATAAATATCTTCTCAGTAAGGCCTTTGATTCGTTAGAGAAGTTTTTCTATGCTCCTGATAAAAACTTCTGGGAATTGTGATTTTGTCCAGTATTTTATATAATCATTAGTTTTTAAAGTATTTTTTAAAATAAAATATTTTTAAGTAGCTAGATTTACTAAAAAGGCTCGAGATTTGTTATGCGTACAATATTGCTATAATTTGTATTCTAAATTTTATCAAACAATAATCTAGATCTTCTCATTCACTATAAAAATTAATTTTACCAGAACTTTGTGAGATACATTGCTAACAAAATTGTTTTTTCTCGAAAACGGTTCATTTTACAGAACCTTTTTTCTTCTAAAAGGCAAAGGTATCGAAAAATATACGATGCGCCCTAAAAAATATAAGTACTTTCAATTTTAAGTAGACGTATAACAAATTTCAGTGGACTATTCTAACGGACTTTCTACAATGTAACAAAAACCAAGATTTGGTAGATTTCATCAAATAGAAAAAAAAACGACAATTTTGAAAAAGGAATGTCATTCTCTACCTTTTAAGAGTAAATAATTAATGTTATTTCAACACATACTATTAATTTCCGAGAGATTTCCCATATTTTCCGTGATACCCAAACAATTCGCAACATGGTTTAATAAAAGGAAAATCAACACAAACAGCTGTGTGAATTGTAAGCTTTCACTGGCAACGTTGTTGGATGACTGCTTGGATAGAGATCTACTGATCCAGAAACTGAAAATGTATGGGCTGAGGACTAATGTTGAAAGATAGATCAAGTCATATTTAAATAATAGACGGTAAATTGTAACGATAACAAAAAATGGAAGGCCCTGGACATCTGAGATTCTTGTAAATAATCTAGGTATTGCTCAGGGTAGAATTTTGGGTCCAATTTTGTTCATAATATTTGTCAATGGCCTATCATTGCTATTAAATAACTCTTACCAACACATTGTTAAATATGCTGATGATAGTAACTTGATTATAAGTAGCAAAAAAAATAGAGGACCTAATTATTAAATCTAAAGAATTTTTCAAAAGTGTAACAGCATGGTTTAATAAAAACAGACTTCTATTAAACAAAGATAGATTATAGATTGTAAATTGCGAGTGGGTGGTTAAGGCTTTATTTGCCTCTCTACAGCACTTCAACCTATAAGATCTTTTGTACATTACCTTGATCTATTATAAGTCTGGAAGACTTTTCATGAAGTCTATTATTCTACCAAGAGGCAAATACTTTACTTTTTCAGGCTTTAAGGCGACGCTTTCTAGGAATTTAATTATTTTGCAGAGCAGTGCTATGCATTCACATAACGGATGTTCTGCTCTTTCGCCTACCCGATCTCAGAAACGGGAAATATCCCCCTCAGCTTTGTCAAATTTTTTGAAATGGTAGCTCAGAGGGCAATGGCCTGTGAACATATTTGTTTTTACTCGAATATCTTTTTTTAGAAGATTGAGATGCATTTCTGCGTTCTTTGGCGATGGATTTATGGATTTTTTCGCTTGTTTGAGACCAGGAGTCTTATTCCACCTTAATTTTATCTGTTTTTGTTCCCAGCTCCTAAGTTCCTCCTTTATGTGGCTTTTTGGAAGTTCACAGAAAGGTTCCGGGCCAAGAAAAGGAGTTTTTGCGAAGCTGCCGCTTCCTCGTTTCCCTTGTGCCCTGGCACCCATACCTGATTTACCCTGTTGTTCCTTGGCAATTGCTTTAGGACTTGCCTGTAGTCACAAGTCAACCTAGACTTCTAGGTTTTTGACCTGAGTTCTTTTAGCGTTGCTTGGCCAACTGAAGAAATATATATTTTGGTTATATGAGTAGTTTCTAGATTAGCCGAAACTAATCGAACTCCTTTTGATTTTGCCGAAGAGGGTTTCTACTGAGACACTCGTAGAGCAGATTTGGACTCCATACATTTCAGCTTGAAAGATGACAGGGTTGTCTTCTAGGAATTTGGCAAACCCAAAACTTAGGCCTGATACCCCACTTCAAGCGCTCTTTTCATCTCGGATCCACCAATAAACCATACCACTGAATCCCTCTCTGGTCAAGGTAATCCTTCTCGGTTTACTTGATAGCAGTCAATTACTAATTCATAGTTATATATCTGTTGGTTTTGATATGAATTCTGTTGGAATTGTATCTAAAATTTTCATACGTCCAATGAAATTTCCAGACTTGAGGCTTTCAATTTGGAACGGCTTGAGGGCATTCGTTGCTGCCATCCTCATACCTATGAGCAATAACGGGAGGTTCAGCATTGCCTCTGTTGCTGCGGTGGGGCATGATAGCATGGCCCCTGTAACTCCTACACAGACTAACCTCTGTTTTTTTTTGAGCTGTTACTTGTCGTATCTTGGGCCACCATACTAAGGAGCACTTTATCTTAAAATTAATGTGAAGTTTTTTTACAGTGCACAAGATAGAGTAGCTGATGAAGCGGTACAATTTGGATTCATCCGATGGGCGTCCTTCCATTTTCGGTATGAACGTCGTTGTAACCTCTTTCCATGCAGGGGAGTGCTCATATCAGAATCACATGAGGCTGAAGCTAGCGGCCAGCGGCCAAATCGAGATTAGCGCGCTAAGTATAGATTAAAATTACATATTTAAAACATGATAAAATCCATATTTATTAATATTTTTCTATGATTTTTGGAATTTAAGTTTATTATAACTTCCTCTAAGTACCTAATAAATTTATATAATTTTTCTCCAAAAACAACCCCACTGATCAGAGTTAATTAATTATGCTTAATTATTTCCTAAAATCCATATTTACGATTTTGGGTAACTAAGTTTCTAATCATGTCATACAAACAGCAGTATGGGTCCCATAATTTGTTCCCTTAAGACAACCCGGCAACATCAGCGGCAAAGGTTCCGCCTTATTTTAAAATTGTCATAATTTCCACATTTTTCAAAATTTTTCAGTGGTTCTTGGTAATTAGGCTTGAAATAACGTCCTCTAAACACTTATATGGGTCACGTAATTTGTTCCTGTAAGACAATTCTAGCGACCACGGTTAAGCCCTTATTTTCAAATTGTCATAACTACCACATTTTTCAAAATTTTTCAGTGGATTTTCGTAATTAAGCTTATAATACTGTCCCCTAAACACTTATATGGGTCATATAATTTGTTCCAGTAAGACAACCCTAGCGGCCACGGTGCCGCCCTTATTTTAAAATTGTTATAATTTTCACATTTTTCAAAATTTTTCAGTGGTTTTTGGCAATTAAACTTATAATAATGTCCTCTAAACACTTACATGGGTCACATAATTTGTTCCTGTAAGACAATCCTAGCGGCCAAGTTTCAACCCTTATTTTCATAATTTCCACATTTTTTAAAAATTTTCAGTGATTTTTGGTAATTAGGCTTGTAATAACGTCTTCTAAACACTTATATGGGTGACATAATTTGTTCCAGTAAGACAACCCTAGCGGCCAAGGTTCCGCCCTTATTTTAAAATTGTCATAATTTCCACATTTTTCAAAATTCTTCAGTAGTTTTTGGCAATTAAGATTATAATAATGTCCTCTAAACACTTATATGGGTCAGATAATTTGTTCCAGTAAGACAACTCTAGCGGCCAAGGTTTCGCCCTTATTTTTAAACTGTCATAATATACACATTTTTAGAAAAATTTCAGTCGTTTTTGGTAATTAAGCTTATAATAAAGTCATCTAAACATTTACATGGGCCACATAATTTGTTCCAGTAAGACAACCATAGCGGCCAAGGTGCCGTCCTTATTTTAAAATTGTCATAATTTCCACATTTTTCAAAATTTTTCACTGGTTTTTGGTAATTAAGCTTATAATAATGTCCTCTAAACACTTATATGAGTCACATAATTTGTTCCAGTAAGGCAACCCTAGCGGCCAAGTTTCAACCCTTATTTTCAAATTGTCATAATTTCCACATTTTTTAAAATTTCTCAGTGGATTTTGGTAATTAAGCTTATAATAATATCCTCTAAACACTTATATGGGTCACACAATTTGTTCCAGTAAGACAACTGTAGCGGCCAAGTTTCAACCCGTATTTTCAAATTGTCATAAATTCCACATTTTCAAAATTTTTCAGTGGGTTTTGGAAATTAAGCTTATAATAATGTCCTCTAAACACTTATATGGGTCACATAATTTGTTCCAGTAAGACAACCCTAGCGGCTAAGGTTTCGCCCTTATTTTAAAATTGTCATAATTTCCACATTTACTAAAATTTTCAGTGGTTCTTGGTAATTAGGCTTGAAATAACGTCCTCTAAACACTTATATGGGTCACGTAATTTGTTCCTTTAAGACAACCCTAGCGGCTAAGGTTCAGCCCTTATTTCAAAATTGTCATAATTTCCACATTTTTCAAAATTTTTCAGTGATTTTTGGTTATTAAGTTTCTAATCATGTCCTACAAACAGCTATATGGGTCCCATAATTTGTTCCCTTAAGACAACCCGGCAACAACAGCGGCAAAGGTTCCGCCCTTATTTTAAAATTGTCATAATTTCAACATTTTTCAAAATTTTTCAGTGGTTCTTGGTAATTAGGCTTGAAATAACGTCCTCTAAACACTTATATGGGTCACGTAATTGGTTCCTTTAAGACAACCCTAGCGGCTAAGGTTCAGCCCTTATTTCAAAATTGTCATAATTTCCACATGTTTCAAAATTTTTCAGTGATTTTTGGTAATTAAGCTTATAATAATGTCAACTAAATATTTATATGGGTGACATAATTTGTTCCTGTAAGACAACCCTAGCGGCAAAGGTTCCGCCCTTATATTAATATTGTCATAATTTCCACATTTTTCAAAATTTTTCAGTGGTTTTTGGTAATTAGGCTTATAATAATGTCCTCTAAACACTTATATGGGTCCCATAATTTGTCCCTGTAAGACAACCATAGCGGCCAAGTTTCAACCCTTATTTTCATAAATCCCACATTTTTAAAATTTTTCAGTGGATTTTGGTAATTAAGCTTATAATAATGTCCTCTAAACATTTATATGGGTCACATGATTTGTTCCAGTAAGGCAACCCTAGCGGCCAAGGTTCCGCCCTTATTTTTAAACTGTCATAATTTACACATTTTTAGAAAATTTTCAGTGGTTTTTGGTAATTAAGCTTATAATAAAGTCATCTAAACATTTACATGGGCCACATAATTTGTTCCAGTAAGACAACCATAGCGGCCAAGGTGCCGCCCTTATTTTAAAATTGTCATAAGTTCCACATTTTTCAAAATTTTTCACTGGTTTTTGGTAATTAAGCTTATAATAATGTCCTCTAAACACTTATATGGGTCACATAATTTGTTCCAGTAAGACAACTCTAGCGGCCAAGGTTTCGCCCTTATTTTTAAACTGTCATAATTTACACATTTTTCGAAAAATTTCAGTGGTTTTTGGTAATTAAGCTTATAATAAAGTCATCTAAACATTTACATGGGCCACATAATTTGTTCCAGTAAGACAACCATAGCGGCCAAGGTGCCGCCCTTATTTTAAAATTGTCATAATTTCCACATTTTTCAAAATTTTTCACTGGTTTTTGGTAATTAAGCTTATAATAATGTCCTCTAAACACTTATATGGGTCACATAATTTGTTCCAGTAAGACAACTCTAGCGGCCAAGGTTTCGCCCTTATTTTTAAACTGTCATATTTTACACATTTTTAAAAATTTTTCAGTGGTTTTTGGTAATTAAGCTTCTAATAAAGTCATTCAAACATTTACATGGGTCACATAATTTGTTCCAGTAAGACAACCCTAGCGGCCAAGGTGCCGCCCTTATTTTAAAATTGTCATAATTTCCACATTTTTAAAAATTTTTCAGTGGTTTTTGGTAATTAAGCTTATAATAATGTCCTCTAAACACCTATATGGGTCACATAATTTGGTTCAGTAAGACAACCCTAGCGGCCAAGGTTCCGCCCTTATTTTCAAATTGTCATAATTTCCACATTTTTCAAAATTTTTCAGTGGGTTTTGGTAATTAAGCTTATAATAATGTCCTCTAAACACTTATAAGGGTCTCATAATTTGTTCCAGTAAGACAACTCTAGCGGCTAAGGTTCCGCCCTTATTTTCAAATTGTTATAATTTCCACATTTTTCAAAATTTTTCACTGGTTTTTGGTAATTAAGCTTATAATAATGTCCTCTAGACCCTTATATGGGTCACATAATTTGGTCCAGTGAGGCAACCCTAGCGGCCAAGGTTCCGCCCTTATTTTTAAACTGTCATAATTTACACATTTTTAAAAATTTTTCAGTGGTTTTTGGTAATTAAGCTTCTAATAAAGTCATTCAAACATTTACATGGGTCACATAATTTGTTCCAGTAAGACAACCCTAGCGGCCAAGGTGCCGCCCTTATTTTAAATTGTCATAATTTCCACATTTTTCAAAATTTTTCAGTGGTTTTTGGTAATTAAGCTTATAATAATGTCCTCTAAACACTTATATGGGTCACATAATTTGGTCCAGTAAGACAACCCTAGCGGCCAAGGTTCCGCCCTTATTTTCAAATTGTCATAATTTCCACATTTTTCAAAATTTTTCAGTGGGTTTTGGTAATTAAGCTTATAATAATGTCCTCTAAACACTTATAAGGGTCTCATAATTTGTTCCAGTAAGACAACCCTAGCGGCTAAGGTTCCGCCCTTATTTTCAAATTGTTATAATTTCCACATTTTTCAAAATTTTTCACTGGTTTTTGGTAATTAAGCTTATAATAATGTCCTCTAAACCCTTATATGGGTCACATAATTTGTTCTTGTAAGACAACCATAGCCGCCAAGTTTCAACCCTTATTTTCAAATTGTCATAATTTCCACATTTTTCAAAACTTTTCAGTGGTTTTTGGTAATTAAGCTTATAATAATGTCCTCTAAACACTTATATGGGTCAGATAATTTGTTCCAGTAAGACAACTCTAGCGGCCAAGGTTTCGCCCTTATTTTTAAACTGTCATAATTTCCACATTTTTCAAAATTTTTCAGTGGGTTTTGGTAATTAAGCTTATAATAATGTCCTCTAAACACTTATAAGGGTCTCATAATTTGTTCCAGTAAGACAACCCTAGCGGCAAAGGTTCCGCCCTTATTTTCAAATTGTTATAATTCCCACATTTTTCAAAATTTTTCACTGATTTTTGGTAATTAAGCTTGTAATAATGTCCTCTAAACCCTTATATGGGTCACATAATTTGTTCTTGTAAGACAACCATAGCGGCCAAGTTTCAACCCTTATTTTCAAATTGTCATAATTTCCACATTTTTCAAAATTTTTCAGTGGATTTTGGTAGTTAAACTTATACTAAGGTCCTCTAATCATTTATATGGGTCACATAATTTGTTCCAGTAAGACAACCCTAGCGGCCAAGGTTCCGCCCTTATTTTAAAATTGCCAAATTTCCACATTTTTCAAAATTTTTCAGTGGTTTTTGGTAATTAAGCTTCTAATAATGTCCTCTAAATTCTTATATGGGTCACATAATTTGTTCCAGTAAGATAACTCTAGCGACCAAAGTTTCGCCCTTATTTTTAAACTGTCATAATTTACACATTTTTAAAAAATTTTTAGTGGTTTTTGGTAATTAAGCTTATAATAAAGTCATCTAAACATTTACATGGGTCACATAATTTGTTCCAGTAAGACAACCCTAGCGGCCAAGGTGCCGCCCTTATTTCAAAATTGTCATAATTTCCACATTTTTCAAAATTTTTCAGTGATTTTTGGTTATTAAGTTTCTAATCATGTCCTACAAACAGCTATATGGGTCCCATAATTTGTTCCCTTAAGACAACCCGGCAACAACAGCGGCAAAGGTTCCGCCCTTATTTTAAAATTGTCATAATTTCAACATTTTTCAAAATTTTTCAGTGGTTCTTGGTAATTAGGCTTGAAATAACGTCCTCTAAACACTTATATGGGTCACGTAATTGGTTCCTTTAAGACAACCCTAGCGGCTAAGGTTCAGCCCTTATTTCAAAATTGTCATAATTTCCACATGTTTCAAAATTTTTCAGTGATTTTTGGTAATTAAGCTTATAATAATGTCAACTAAATATTTATATGGGTGACATAATTTGTTCCTGTAAGACAACCCTAGCGGCAAAGGTTCCGCCCTTATATTAATATTGTCATAATTTCCACATTTTTCAAAATTTTTCAGTGGTTTTTGGTAATTAGGCTTATAATAATGTCCTCTAAACACTTATATGGGTCCCATAATTTGTCCCTGTAAGACAACCATAGCGGCCAAGTTTCAACCCTTATTTTCATAAATCCCACATTTTTTAAAATTTTTCAGTGGATTTTGGTAATTAAGCTTATAATAATGTCCTCTAAACATTTATATGGGTCACATGATTTGTTCCAGTAAGGCAACCCTAGCGGCCAAGGTTCCGCCCTTATTTTTAAACTGTCATAATTTACACATTTTTAGAAAATTTTCAGTGGTTTTTGGTAATTAAGCTTATAATAAAGTCATCTAAACATTTACATGGGCCACATAATTTGTTCCAGTAAGACAACCATAGCGGCCAAGGTGCCGCCCTTATTTTAAAATTGTCATAAGTTCCACATTTTTCAAAATTTTTCACTGGTTTTTGGTAATTAAGCTTATAATAATGTCCTCTAAACACTTATATGGGTCACATAATTTGTTCCAGTAAGACAACTCTAGCGGCCAAGGTTTCGCCCTTATTTTTAAACTGTCATAATTTACACATTTTTCGAAAAATTTCAGTGGTTTTTGGTAATTAAGCTTATAATAAAGTCATCTAAACATTTACATGGGCCACATAATTTGTTCCAGTAAGACAACCATAGCGGCCAAGGTGCCGCCCTTATTTTAAAATTGTCATAATTTCCACATTTTTCAAAATTTTTCACTGGTTTTTGGTAATTAAGCTTATAATAATGTCCTCTAAACACTTATATGGGTCACATAATTTGTTCCAGTAAGACAACTCTAGCGGCCAAGGTTTCGCCCTTATTTTTAAACTGTCATATTTTACACATTTTTAAAAATTTTTCAGTGGTTTTTGGTAATTAAGCTTCTAATAAAGTCATTCAAACATTTACATGGGTCACATAATTTGTTCCAGTAAGACAACCCTAGCGGCCAAGGTGCCGCCCTTATTTTAAAATTGTCATAATTTCCACATTTTTAAAAATTTTTCAGTGGTTTTTGGTAATTAAGCTTATAATAATGTCCTCTAAACACTTATATGGGTCACATAATTTGGTTCAGTAAGACAACCCTAGCGGCCAAGGTTCCGCCCTTATTTTCAAATTGTCATAATTTCCACATTTTTCAAAATTTTTCAGTGGGTTTTGGTAATTAAGCTTATAATAATGTCCTCTAAACACTTATAAGGGTCTCATAATTTGTTCCAGTAAGACAACTCTAGCGGCTAAGGTTCCGCCCTTATTTTCAAATTGTTATAATTTCCACATTTTTCAAAATTTTTCACTGGTTTTTGGTAATTAAGCTTATAATAATGTCCTCTAGACCCTTATATGGGTCACATAATTTGGTCCAGTGAGGCAACCCTAGCGGCCAAGGTTCCGCCCTTATTTTTAAACTGTCATAATTTACACATTTTTAAAAATTTTTCAGTGGTTTTTGGTAATTAAGCTTCTAATAAAGTCATTCAAACATTTACATGGGTCACATAATTTGTTCCAGTAAGACAACCCTAGCGGCCAAGGTGCCGCCCTTATTTTAAATTGTCATAATTTCCACATTTTTCAAAATTTTTCAGTGGTTTTTGGTAATTAAGCTTATAATAATGTCCTCTAAACACTTATATGGGTCACATAATTTGGTCCAGTAAGACAACCCTAGCGGCCAAGGTTCCGCCCTTATTTTCAAATTGTCATAATTTCCACATTTTTCAAAATTTTTCAGTGGGTTTTGGTAATTAAGCTTATAATAATGTCCTCTAAACACTTATAAGGGTCTCATAATTTGTTCCAGTAAGACAACCCTAGCGGCTAAGGTTCCGCCCTTATTTTCAAATTGTTATAATTTCCACATTTTTCAAAATTTTTCACTGGTTTTTGGTAATTAAGCTTATAATAATGTCCTCTAAACCCTTATATGGGTCACATAATTTGTTCTTGTAAGACAACCATAGCCGCCAAGTTTCAACCCTTATTTTCAAATTGTCATAATTTCCACATTTTTCAAAACTTTTCAGTGGTTTTTGGTAATTAAGCTTATAATAATGTCCTCTAAACACTTATATGGGTCACATAATTTGGTCCAGTAAGACAACCCTAGCGGCCAAGGTTCCGCCCTTATTTTCAAATTGTCATAATTTCCACATTTTTCAAAATTTTTCAGTGGGTTTTGGTAATTAAGCTTATAATAATGTCCTCTAAACACTTATAAGGGTCTCATAATTTGTTCCAGTAAGACAACCCTAGCGGCAAAGGTTCCGCCCTTATTTTCAAATTGTTATAATTCCCACATTTTTCAAAATTTTTCACTGATTTTTGGTAATTAAGCTTGTAATAATGTCCTCTAAACCCTTATATGGGTCACATAATTTGTTCTTGTAAGACAACCATAGCGGCCAAGTTTCAACCCTTATTTTCAAATTGTCATAATTTCCACATTTTTCAAAATTTTTCAGTGGATTTTGGTAGTTAAACTTATACTAAGGTCCTCTAATCATTTATATGGGTCACATAATTTGTTCCAGTAAGACAACCCTAGCGGCCAAGGTTCCGCCCTTATTTTAAAATTGCCAAATTTCCACATTTTTCAAAATTTTTCAGTGGTTTTTGGTAATTAAGCTTCTAATAATGTCCTCTAAATTCTTATATGGGTCACATAATTTGTTCCAGTAAGATAACTCTAGCGACCAAAGTTTCGCCCTTATTTTTAAACTGTCATAATTTACACATTTTTAAAAAATTTTTAGTGGTTTTTGGTAATTAAGCTTATAATAAAGTCATCTAAACATTTACATGGGTCACATAATTTGTTCCAGTAAGACAACCCTAGCGGCCAAGGTGCCGCCCTTATTTTAAAATTGTCATAATTTCCACATTTTTCAAAATTTTTCAGTTGTTTTTGGTAATTAAGCTTATAATAATGTCCTCTAAATACTTATATAGGTCACATAATTTGTTCCAGTAAGACAACCCTAGTGGCAAAGGTTCCGCCCTTATTTTAAAATTGTCAAAATTTCCACATTTTTCATAATTTTTCAGGGGTTTTTGGTAATTAAGCATATAATAATATCCTCTAAACACATATATGGGTCACATAATTTGTTCCAGTAAGACAACCCTAGCGGCCAAGGGGTTGCCTTAGGGAATCTTAGGGAACAAATTATGTGACCCATATAAGTGTTTAGAGAACATTATTATAAACTTAATTAACAGGAGTCACTGACAACTTTTGAAAAATTTGGAAATTATGACAATTTTAAAATAAAGGCTGAACCTTGGCCGCTAGGGTTGTATTACAGGAATAAATTATGGGACCCAAATAAGCGTTTAGAGGACGTTATTATAAGCTTAACTACCAAAGCCCACTGAAATTTTTTTAAAAATGTGAAAATTATGACAATTTGAAAATAATGGCGGAACTTTTGCCACTAGGGTTGTCTTACTGGAACAAATTATGTGACCCATATAAGTGTTTAGAGCACATTATCATAAGCTTAATTACCAAAAACCACTGAAAAATTTTTTAAAATGTGGAAATTATGACAATTTTAAAATAAGGGCGGAACCTTTGCCGCTAGGGTTGTGTTACTGGAACAAATTATGTGACCCATATAAGTATTTAGAGGACATTATTATAAGCTTAATTACCAAAAACCACTGAACAATTTTGAAAAATGTGGATTTTATGACAATTTTAAAATAAGGGCTGAAACTTGGCCGCTAGGGTTGCCTTAAAGGAACAAATTACGTGACCCATTAAGTGTTTAGAGGACGTTATTATAAACTTAATTACCAAAACCCACTGAAAAATTTTGAAAAATGTGGAATTTATGACAATTTGAAAATAAGGGTTGAAACTTGGCCGCTAGGGTTGTCTTACTGGAACAAATTATGTGATCCATATAAGTGTTTAGAGGACATCATTATAAGCTTAATTACCAAAATCCACTGAAAAATTTTAAAAATGTGAAAATTATGACAATTTGAAAATAAGGGCGGAACCTTGGCCGCTAGGGTTGTCTTACTGAAACAAATTATGTGACCCATATAAGTATTTAGAGGACATCATTATAAGCTTAATTACCAAAATCCACTGAAAAATTTTGAAAAATGTGGAAATTATGAAAATTTTAAAATAAGAGCGGCACCTTGGCCGCTATGGTTGTCTTACTGGAACAAATTATGTGACCCATGTAAATGTTTAGATGACTTTATTATAAACTTATTTACCAAAAACCACTGAAAAATTTTTAAAAATGTGTAAATTATGACAGCTTAAAAATAAGGGCGAAACCTTGGCCGCTAGAGTTTTCTTACTGGAACAAATTATGTGACCCATATAAGTGTTTAGAGGACATTATTATAAGCTTAGTTACCAAAATCCACTGAAAAAAGTGGAAATTATGACGATTTGAAAATAAGGGTTGAAACTTGGCCGCTAGGATTGTCTTACTGGAACAAATTACATGGTCCATATAAGTATTTGGAGGACGTTATTACAAGCCTAATTACCAAAAATCACTGAAAAATTTTGAAAAATGTGGGAATTATGACAATTTTAAAATAAGGGCGGCACCTTGGCCGCTAGGGTTGTCTTATTGGAACAAATTATGTGACCCATGTAAATGTTTAGATGACTTTATTATAAGCTTAATTACCAAAAACCACTGAAAAATGTTGAAAAATGTGTAAACTATGACAGTTTAAAAATAAGGACGAAACCTTAGCCGCTAGGGTTGTCTTACTGGAACAAATTATGTGACCCATATAAGTGTTTAGAGGACATTATTATAAGCTTAATTTCCAAAACCCACTGAAAAATTTTGAAAATGTGGAATTTATGACAATTTGAAAATACGGGTTGAAACTTGGCCGCTACAGTTGTCTTACTGGAACAAATTATGTGGCCCATGTAAATGTTTAGATGACTTTATTATAAGCTTAATTACCAAAAACCACTGAAAATTTTCTAAAAATGTGTAAATTATGACAGTTTAAAAATAAGGGCGGAACCTTGGCCGCTAGGGTTGCCTTACTGGAACAAATCATGTGACCCATATAAATGTTTAGAGGACATTATTATAAGCTTAATTACCAAAATCCACTGAAAATTTTTAAAAAATGTGGGATTTATGAAAATAAGGGTTGAAACTTGGCCGCTATGGTTGTCTTACAGGGACAAATTATGGGACCCATATAAGTGTTTAGAGGACATTATTATAAGCCTAATTACCAAAAACCACTGAAAAATTTTGAAAAATGTGGAAATTATGACAATATTAAGATAAGGGCGGAACCTTTGCCGCTAGGGTTGTCTTACAGGAACAAATTATGTCACCCATATAAATATTTAGTTGACATTATTATAAGCTTAATTACCAAAAATCACTGAAAAATTTTGAAACATGTGGAAATTATGACAATTTTGAAATAAGGGCTGAACCTTAGCCGCTAGGGTTGTCTTAAAGGAACCAATTACGTGACCCATATAAGTGTTTAGAGGACGTTATTTCAAGCCTAATAACCAACAACCACTGAAAAATTTTGAAAAATGTGGAAATTATGACAATTTTAAAATAAGGGCGGAACCTTTGCCGCTGTTGTTGCCGGGTTGTCTTAAGGGAACAAATTATGGGACCCATATAGCTGTTTGTAGGACATAATTAGAAACTTAATAACCAAAAAATCACTGAAAAATTTTGAAAAATGTGGAAATTATGACAATTTTGAAATAAGGGCTGAACCTTAGCCGCTAGGGTTGTCTTAAAGGAACAAATTACGTGACCCATATAAGTGTTTAGAGGACGTTATTTCAAGCCTAATTACCAAGAACCACTGAAAATTTTAGTAAATGTGGAAATTATGACAATTTTAAAATAAGGGCGAAACCTTAGCCGCTAGGGTTGTCTTACTGGAACAAATTATGTGACCCATATAAGTGTTTAGAGGACATTATTATAAGCTTAATTTCCAAAACCCACTGAAAAATTTTGAAAATGTGGAATTTATGACAATTTGAAAATACGGGTTGAAACTTGGCCGCTAGGGTTGTCTTACTGGAACAAATTATGTGACCCATATAAGTGCTTAGAGGACATTATTATAAACTTAATTACCAAAAACCACTGAAAAATTTTTAAAAATGTGGAAATTATGACAATTTGAAAATAAGGGTTGAAACTTGGCCGCTAGGGTTGTCTTACTGGAACAAATTATGTGACCCATATAAGTGTTTAGAGCACATTATTACAAGCCTAATTACCAAAAATCACTGAAAAATTTTGAAACATGTGTATTATGACAATTTTAAAATATGGGCTGAACCTAGGCCGCTAGGGTTGTCTTAAAGGAACAAATTACGTGACCCATATAAATGTTAGAGGACGTTATTTCAAGCCAAATTACCAAAAACGACTGAAAAATTTTGAAAAATGTGGAAATTATGACAATTTCAAAATAAGTGCGGAACCTTTGCCGCTGTTGTTGCCGGGTTGTCATAAGGGAACAAATTATGGGACCCATATTGCTGTTTGTAGGACATGATTAGAAACTTAGTTACCCAAGATCGTAGAAAAATTTTGATAAATATGGATTTTAGGAAATAATTAAGCATAATTAATTAACTCTGATCGTTGGGGTTGTTTTTGGAGAAAAATTATATAAATTTATTAGGTACTTAGAGGAAGTTATAATAAACTTAAATTCCAAAAATCATAGAAAAATATTAATAAATATGGATTTTATCATGTTTTAAATATGTAATTTTAATCTATACTTAGCGCGCTATATCTCGATTTGGCCGCTGGCCGCTAGCTTCAGCCTCATCAGAATCACAGTTAATCAGCAAGTTACTTTAGAAATTTTGGCAGAGTGCTTGCCGATTTCCTTTACTCCAGGATCTTGTCCAAGATTTGTGGCTTCCATTTGCTCCACTGTTAGAAAGCTCTCCTGAACATTTTCCGGTACAATTCCGGCTCTAATTCCTCCAGCAATCTGGCTAAATTTTGGCCGGGTTAGGCCGGAGGGAGAGGTGATTTTGTTATTTCGACTTTGAATTTCTTTGAGCTTTGGCCCTCCGAAGTATTTCCCTTTGAACAGATTCTTTTTGATCTTTTTGCGAATTAGGATATTTCTCTGTTGATTGGCTTTTTCGCCTTAAGGAGTGTTTCCTGTTCAGGAACATCTGTTTCTGGCAGCTATGCTGAATTTGTGGCGTTTTTCTTTTTCCTTTGTAGATAGGGCTTTGAGAACACTGCCCCTTTCTTCGTCGCTGATGATTTTTAGGTATGTTGCCTGATCAGGACGTAGCGTATCCTCTTCAGATTTTTCAGACTCCTCCATGCTGGTTGCTGATGTTGATGGTTCGGTGTCATTATCTTTTCTTTCTTGGGCCTCCACATGAGTCCTACGAGAAGCTAGGGAAGGGATGGTCACCTACGACAGAGCCCCCATGCCGTAGGAAGGCTATTTACACCGATGTGCGCCAGGTGCTCTGGAATTCGCAAAGAAGAGACTAGACTTTCCTCTAGCCATGCAGCCTTCCGCCTTTGCTGTTCCACGTGAGCTTGGGGAGATTTTTATTGTGGGTCCCATCTACTTGACCGGCCAATTAAAGCAAGCCCCACGTCTCTTTGAACACGGTTTGTACCAAGCAGGTTTTCATGAAGGAGTCGCGCTCTTACCCGCCGACTCCCAGTCCTGACCTAATTTACCGGACGCGCCAGACAGCGGACGAGAGCGCTGTATGTCCTGGTATTGTTTTATGGGGTGTTCCTTGGCTTCAACCTCCACCGGAAGGGACGGTTACTGAGCCCCTCCAATGACGACAAAATCTCACAGCCCCTAGAAGGAGTTGGACAAAGATAAAACGAATATTATTCTTTTCAGAACAAAACAGTCAAATTCTGTCTATGTTTTGGCGAAGAAAAGCTTCAATTCAGTGATGATTGTAAATTTTTAAGTATATACACACATGAAAATCTTGATTTATCATGCTATTAGGGTCATGAACGAGAAAACTCTTAGAATAATGTGTTTTGCAAATTTTGAGTCTTTAATGTATGATATTATGTTCAGGAGAGGGGACAGTTTGGTACAGACATTTTTGTATTACAAAAAAGACTCTTAAGAGTGATAAAAAACCTGGCAAGTTATAGAAATGTATTTAGGAAAATGACACTATAATAGGTTTCTGAATGTTTCATGTTTTTTGTTAAGAATAAACATTTATTTGACCCAATGCCGAAACATAATATAAAACACGAAGGTTGAATGCAATATATCCAGTAAAGAGGCTTAAGATGACAGAAAAGTGCCCACATTATGTGTTTAAAACTATATAATAAATTACCAACAGCGTTAGAAATAAAAATAAAATTCTATCTCACCCCCATTTTTTCCCACTAAAAGTGGGTTCCTGTTAGTAAATCACACCCAAATTTTTTTGCGAACAAGTGGCATCGAAATAAATAACTTAAGAAAAAGACGTTCAATCTAACCTACAGAGTCAGAAATAAAAAATAAAATTCTTATCAACCCCATTTTCGCCAAACGGGGCTTCCTGTTAGTAAATCACGGCCAAACTTTTTTTCCAGTAAAGTGTCATTGAAATAAATAATTGAAGAAAAAATCTTTTATTATTCACCATTAAGATCAATTTACATTGACATTCACAAATCAAAATATATAGTAAAATAACACTATCCAGACGTCACCAAAAAAAGAAAAAAAAAATAAAAACTAGTTACCTAGTATTAGACAAGAATAAACCATAAAAATGGAACAGATAACTTTAGTTAATCACAGTAATATAAGTTTTTTAAAAAATTTACCCTTAAGGCTATTGTCATTAGCAAATCAAATATTTATTCACCTTTAACATCAATTAAGATTGACGTGGAAGACGTCATATAGTTAGATACTATTAAAATGATACAATATACATGAGACAAGTGTCACCGAAATTTATAATTAAATCAAAAAATGGAACAGATAACTTTAGTTAATCACACTAACAATTTAAGTTTTAAAAAAAATTACCCTTAAGGTTATTGTCATTAGCAAATTAACTATTTATTCACCTTTAACATCAATTAAGATTGACGTGGAGGACGTCATATAGTCAGATACTATTAAAATGATACAATATACATGAGACAAGTGTCACCGAAATTAATAATTAAAGGAAAAAAAGTTCAATCTAACCTGCAGGATCGGAAATAAAAAATAAAATTCTAATCTCACCCCTATTTTGCACTAAGATTGGGTTCCTGTTAGTAAATTATGGCCAAACTTCTTTCTCAGTCAAGGGTCATCCAAATAAAAAAATCAAAAAAAAAGGTTAAATTTAACCTAGAGTTGGAAATAAAAAATATAATTCTAATCTCACCCCCATTTTATTGCGTTAGAAATTTTATTGCACCAGAAAGAACTGTTAAAATATATCCAAAATACAAGGAATGGTGGAATGACAGAGTTAAGGCTGCTACAAATGCCAGAGATGTTAGTTATAAGCAGTATGTCAGTTCTGGAACATCTGAGGATTTGGAGATCTACAAACAAAAAAAGAAATATTGCGGTGAAAGTTATGCGCCAGGAAAAAAGAGAATATTATAAAGATAGAATAACCGAAAATAAAAGTAATTCCCGTGCATTGTGAAATATTTTAAAAACTTTGCTTCCTAATGAAGGTACAACTAACAGTTATTTGCAACTGAAAATTGATGATGAAATAATTTCAGATCCAAATGATATGGCAAGTTCATTGAACTACTTTTATGTTACCAGTATTAAAGCAATAGTCAGGGACATAGACAAATCTGGACCAGATTTTCCAATTTTACCTAGACATGGGGGCGCGTTTATGGAGACCTTTAAGCTTGTTACTGCTGAGGAACTTAAAGAGATTGTTTTTGACCTACCAAATAAAAATGAATCAGATGATATAAATGTTGTGTTTTTAAAGAGTTGTTTTGATAATATAACTCTACCACTTCTTAATTTAATAAATTCGTCATTTTTAGCATGTAAAATTTCCGATGAATTAAAAATATCGACTATTGTTCCGGTTCCTAAAGTAAATAATTCCCACAGGGCTGTTGATTTGCGACCTGTTAACATGCTTAGTTGTGTTGAAAAAATAATGGAATAAGTAGTGATGAACTGTTAGAATTCATAGAAGCCAAAAAAATTATAAATAGTATGCAATCTGGTTTTCGGGGTAAGCATAGCTGTGAAACTGCAGTGCAGTATGTACTTAATGACTGGAAACACAGTTTCGATCAAAATCTTATTACAGGTGCTGTATTCTTGGATTTGAGGAGAGCCGTTGAGACTTTAGATAGGGAAAGACTACTTAAAAATTAGAAAGCGTCGGTATAAGGGGTGAAGTGTTGAAATTTATGAATAATTACTTAATTAAAAGAAAACAGAGATTAAAATTGAATGACGTTGTATCTGACGAGATTGAGAGCAGCATGGGTGTTCCACAGGGTAGTGTGCTAGGTCCATTATTATTTCTTATATATATTGACGATATAGTGAATACATCTGGTGATTGTTGTATACATCTTTTTGCAGATGATGTTCTTTTATATTTTGCATGTTCTGATCGTATTCAATTGGTTGACACACTTAACTCTATATTACAAAATTTATATTGGTGGTGTTCTTGTAACCAATTAAATATAAATGTGGAACAAACCAAATTTATGATAATCTGTAATGAGAATGATTACAGAACTTTTTCTCATAGAGATCCTATTATTAAAGTAGGCAATGAAACAATTGAAATGGTGGAAAAGTTTAAATATTTAGGAGTAATCATAGATAGACAACTTAAATTTAAAGAACATGCGAATAACTTAATAAAAATAATCTCTTATAAAATTAGCTATATTCAAAGATGTTCTAATTTTTTGACAAGGTGGACTAAAACAATCCTGTTTAACACTCTGGTATTGCCACACTTTGTTTATTGCTCCACAATTTTGTACCTTCTTAATCAAAATGAAAAGGCAAGATTTCAAAAATTGCAAAACAGAACATTGATCTTTATTTTTAAAATCAGATCGGGTAGTTCTCCTGTATATTTACAAAATCATATTAATTATAATAGAAATATACGTGCATATGCCACTAGATCGAAGGAAGACTTTTATATTCCTCCAGTATTAAAGAAACAAACACAAACCTCTGTATTCTTTAAGGGTCTAAACAGTTTTAATCAACTGCCCACAAATATTAAATGTTTAAAATCTCTAAATAAGTTTGAGCGGTGTCTGAAGCAGTATTTTTTTAATAGGGTCAATCCTTGAGACATGAACTTTCTTTGTTTTTTTTAGATTTGTGTCAGTTCAGTTTAGTGTGTCATTTCTGCAAAGCTTGACGATGTTTGATTGTTGTTTGTAATTTTAAAATATAAATTTAGTTGTTAAGATTTGTGTGTAATTATATTAGTCTATGACTAAATAAAGGATTTATATGTTAAGTGTGGTTTCCTGTTAGTAAATCACAGTCAATTTTTTTTTTCGATCAGTTGTCATAGAAATAAATAATTCAAGAAAAAAAAAACTTCAATGTAACCTAAAGGAAATGGAAATAAAAAAATAACATTCTAATATCACAATTTTATTGCGTCAAGGATGGGTTCCTGTTAGTAAATCATTGCCAAACTTTTCTTGTGGTGTGTCACCGAAATTAATAATTGAAGAAAAAAACGTTCAATCTAACCTACAGAGGCGGAAATAAAAAATAATAATCTAATTTCACCCCTATTTTGTGTAAGGGTGGGTTCCCGTTAGTAAATCACCGCCAAACTTTTTTTGCAGTCAAGTTTCATTGAAATAAATAATTAATGAAAAAATCTTGAATCAAATCAAATATTTATTCACCTTTAAGACCAATTTACATTGACATTTAAGTACATCACAAATCAACATATATAGTAAAATAATACTATCCAAACGTGTCCAAAAAAAAAAAATTAAAAACTAGTTACCTAGTATTAGATAAAAATAAACCATAAGAATAGAATAGATAATTTTAGTTACACTATAAATTTAAGTTTTTTAAAAAATTTACCCTTAAGGGTATTGTCATTATTAGCAAATCAAATATTTATTCATCTTTAACATCAACTAAGATTGGCATGGAGGACGTCATATAGTCAGATATATATTAAAATAATACAATATACATGAGACACTGGTCATACCTATTAAAAAATTAAAAACTAGTTACCTATAATAAAACAAACAATAACACAACACATAACTTAAGTTAATTATCCTATTACTTCAAGAATCCTCAAAATATTCCCTAAGTGAAGCCTTTCTCAATGAAATATTTTATTAACTTATTCTTAAAGCCATTGTAGTTACTAGCTGACTGATAATTTGTGGAAGTTTGTTGTATATATGAACAGGATGATAATTGGTAGATTGCAGTGGCGGTAAGTCAAACTCGTTTCAAAACGTCTAATGTTCTTAACATTAAGACAACACTTAAAAACATACACACATACAAAAGTTAGTATTTTTTTTTTTGATTCTTGAAACATCCCTACAGGATTTTCATTTTCGCTTCAAGGCCGCTATAAAGTGGATTTGACGTAAATCTCTCGGTAGCGAAGTTTTTACGGGGAAAACTTCCCAAGAAGAAAACAAGGTATGCTATGCGCAAACCGAATAGGCACAAAGAACAACTGGCCACCATTTTTCCCTCTATTTGAATTAAACTAGTATAATATGAAAGCAAGCAATGAGTGTGCGCACCGGACCAACCACTGCTCTTTTCGTGTGACAATTATTTTCCCACTTTTTATCTCGAAACTGTCTTTTAAAAAATTAATGATACAATTAAATACACACATTAAAAAAAATATAATGAAGTTGGTATGAAGATAGATACAAATTTAAAACAAATTTATCGTCAAAATTGTTGTTACTGTACTCACTCTTTTCTGTACTTGGACTATCTTCGGAAACACTGTATATTAAATATTCAATTGAAGAAGACATTCACAGAGATATTATAATTGTTTATTGGTGAAAAAATGGTTTTGACTTTAAACAATTAAGGAGCCCTGTAATTCATACGGTTTTCGTTTTCAAAAATGCATTCGAAAGCTTGACTGCTGTTTTATAAGTCATAAAATATTCAAGTATCTCGATGTTTCAATCTAGAATTTACTAGGATGCACACCAAAAAAATAAATATTTTTTTCAAACAGAGGTATTTAAAATAATATTTCTGTCAGTCAATTCGATCACACATATATAATAAGCTCACAAACTTAATTTTTTTTTCTGTTCGACAAATATTAATAAATACCGTGCTGTCATGGGAGCGACGACTTCAATGCGTCGGTATAGAAAACCGGAAAATGAATTTTGCTGGACAATTTCATTGATGGCTTTTATATACTTTTATCAAACAATTCTCCAAAAATTAACTTGTTATCAGTAAATCTCCAAAATTCCTCATATCGTCATGTTGAGAGTGGTGGACACCCTTTATAAACCGAAATTTTTGTTGGGCAATTTTTTTCACACTTTTTTCAACTTTTGTTCAACAGTTTAACGCCTCCAATTGGAAAAAAACTTATATTTATAAATTTTCTTACGATGGAAAAACAACGTGTTACGGAAAAAATTGGAAAGCGAATAAACCGATTACGAGAGTTTTCACAGAGGAAAAGTTATTTGTTTACTCATAATTAAGCCACATAAAATGTCACAAAAATATATATTAATGTTTCTTCTTATATGTGGGCAGGCTCCCAAAACTATTAATCTAGATAATTATCAAAGTAATTTATATTTAATATATGTATAATATTTCAAAAAAGGACGATACAGTTTAGCCATTTGAATGACAAAGTTTATGTTGGATAATGACTCAAGGCTATATGTAAAAGGTAAATTAAAGAGGCGACGACAGGAAAACAAATTTGTTAGTACATGTGGGCTTATTCTTACCATGTATTCCATCTCTCTGACCAAATTCTACAGATATTTTTTTGTTTTCGTAATTGAGTTTTATATCTAGAGGAAACGCAAATCTTCGCTCCGTTTCAATTTTAGGGACATTATGGTCATGGTTAAATATCAGGCCTCCTGACTTGGATACAATATAAATACCGTATATAACCATTTTCAAATATTCTTTACATTCTGAACTAAAAATTCATTATTTTCCATTCGTTTCAAAACTTAGCATAGAAAACAAAAACAAATATGACAGTTTCTAACCCTAAAATTTCTAATTTCTTTCTTTCTTCCTTATGGCATCAGCTACTTCTTTTTTACTTTCAGAGCCATTCTCCGGTTTAAATCAGCCCTAGTTCACCTAACATCACGTCCATCCTAACAACTTCCGTTTAAGGGTGACTCCAGATTGTAAGAAAAATATAGACGTATTACGTCCTTTTAGGTTAAAAATGGATCGTCCACACAAGCCATTTTGTATTTTGTTCCGTAGTCGAGTTGTGTGTGTGGGGGAGGGGTCTTAACCTAATTTTTATCAGAATTTTTGGTCAAATTTCTTTTATCTAAAAATTAAAATGAAGCAAAATAGAAAAGTAATTGCTGCAATGTTGTTATCTAAAAAAAATAAAACTAACGAAAAAGTTACAAACTGTAAGGAGATTATTCATATATTTTTATTAAAAAGACAGAAAAGTCGTCACTACTGGATCTGATCTTAATATAGTTAAAGGATTCGAAGTTGGGATGTCAATTATCTCAGTTATTGCAATTTGTTGTAAAGTTTTTTTATATATTTTAAACAGTTTAATCATTTTCATGATGTACCTTTCTCAAGAGTTTTAAGATTTTAATCCTTACAATTGTTTTTAGTTTTTAGAAAAATATGGATTTTTGGTATTAAATTGCTATCTTTTTTAATTTGCATTTTTTAATGGTTTACAATAAGTATATATATATATATATATATATATATATATATATATATATATATATATATATATATATATATTTATTTATTACCCAAGGTTTAATTTATATCATTAACTAACTTATTATTGCAATTGTTATATTAATTAATAAAAAAAAATAACCAAGAAATGTTTTTTTTTGAGAATGATCTTCGGTAACAAACATTTTTAATAAATGAAAATAATTTAACATATCTCATAAATATGTATTATCTCAAAACTGGCAAAATAAACATAGTGTGTTTCTGCTTTTAAGAATACTTTAGCGGCCTTCAGACCTCCCTTAAGGGATCCCATCTCATCTCACTATGTATATGCTCGTTTCTGATAAGCCACGGGACATTTAAAGCCATCCACAGTACTATGTTTTCCTGAGCTTCCAGTCTCTTAATGTGTGCTGTTCTTCCATAGCTACAAGCTGCAAATCCGTAAGTAAGAATGGGCCTTGACGATTATCAGCTTTATGGCGCATTTTGCTCGCTCTGTTGTGCAACGGATAGAGATGTCATCTAACAAATTTGAATTTATTGATGGTAGCTGAAATGAGCTCCTCCCATCTCAATCCTTTGTCTATCGTCACATCTAGATATTCGGCTTGGTCGGTCAATCTAACACTGTCGCTATCAATATTTATCGTTTCGCCCTTGTCCCTTCTTCTCCTTGTTGGAAAAAGCAGTTGGTTCTTCTTTTCATTAACCAATATTTTCCAGAAAACGAGCCAGTCATGGACTAGATCCATTTTTTCCTGATCAGTTTCGGTCGCATTGATGTTGCCATTATGGCAGTGTCGTCAGCGAATAGGGCCATTTTCATGATTACTGTCATGAGAATGTCGTATGAACCCTACTTCTAACGAATCCGCGTGTTTATACTCGTTTCCTCCAGGGACCATATCCTCGAACTGGGGAACATGAATTAACACGGTGAAAAGGTGGCGAATGCGTATTCTTGAAGCGTTCATCATTAATATCCTTATTCGCCTGGTGAAAAGCAAGCGAACGGTGAAACATGCGCAAATTAAATGTCAGCCGCTAAATGACATATTTGACGATTAGTTTAAAAATATTTATTTTATTGTTGGTTGTTTAAAATAACTCGTCATTAAAAAAATTGTATGTTGATGCACCGTTAACACGTTTTATTTTTTGAATATAGAGTTAAAACGTTAATTAGGTGGTACCTCGATATTTTTAATATTTTCGAATTTTTATTAAAATATCCTTAAAAAGTTGAATATGTCTCGCAAATATTAAGTAAATTTGAGATTACAGACATATAAAATTATTACAGGAGATTCTGTTCATAACTCAATTGTATGAGCGTGCTATATAAAAACGTTTTTCTAGGGCCAGTTCTGCTTATGGCTGTAACACAAGTACTTGTGTCCATCCGAGTATCTTAATTTGAAACAGTTAAGTCTAACGTAATTCTTTTCACGATGCAACTTATAATAAATTTGAGAAATAACAATTTGTAAGCTATCTGAAACTTTTGTTTGAATCAGTAACAAATTTTATATTTAAATGATGTTAACTACAGCATTTAACTTAATTAGACTGTGTTAAACACTATACCACACTAAAATTAAATAAATATTATAATTATAATTTATCGGGACATATAAATTTGAACCGTACAGACCAACGAATGAGGTCCTTCAGCATAAAAGCCTTATTTATGGTACATTTGATCTTCAAGCCTCTACAAGTCTTCATAAAACTATATTAAAAGTTTAATGTAAGATCTGCCAGTACCTTTAATGCATATCTTCTGTCTGGCCTGACAGCTCAATTCAATCTGTCATCCATTTTATTTTTTGAAATCGGCGGGTTTTAGCACGTTCATATCTGGCAACATTGGCTTTTCGAGAATAAGCCGTATTCTTGAAAAGTATGAAGTGACGGTTCACATCGCCATTCACATCACCTTTCACATCACACTTTCGAGGATATGGGCCCCGAGTTGATAGCTTGGGCTGTATTCTTTTGAGTAAGTTATCACTGATCAAAGTGAAAAAAGTGATACTGATAACTTCATGTTCTTTTGAATATGCATGTACTTGTCATTGGGTCGAAGTGATCATGATTACTTCAAGTGACAGAACTGAAAGTGAAAATTACTTAAAAGAATATACCTTTGATATTCTGAATGTACCTTCCAAACTTAGATGCCATATTTTAGAAAAAAAGAAGAAGTTCTGTAGTAATGTAAACACGCCATATCAAACAAAACGATAATTTTTTGCCTAAAATGACATAAATTTAAGATATTGAACAATAGATCAGGAACGAAACCCAAAGTTCAAATAATAAATTAGAAATTAAAATCAAATAGTAACTGTAATGTAATTTTTTTAGTAACTATTAAAAAATAATGGATTTGAAGGTGCGTTCGTTTTAGTAAGGGGTTGAAAATATTTTTGTAAATACTTTTTATTTTAATTTTAGGGTATTTCATGTGCTCTCTTAAAGGGTATTTATGATAGTTTTAGAGGTATGCTAGTTATTTTTTATTTAGACAAAGAAATTAATGAAAGGACAAGAAATAGACATAGCCCTACGATAAGACAAAAACATACTGATAACAAGGAAGAATCACCCCATCGTCATAATAAAAAGCATGAGTAAGTTATTTTACAGTGAGAGTTTAAAGAAATAGTGAAGTAGTTTTATTCTAATTGTCTATAATAAATTAATCCTAATGTTAATACATTTGGAATAATAAAGATAATATTTCTGTTTTTTTTAAAGCATTATAAAGAGGAATTAATATGGTAGTAAACTAAAGATTAAAGTGAAATAATCTGGATGTCAAATATACTTCAAATATTCTGGGAACATAAGGAGTTTCTATTACTCGAAGGGTATCTAAACTCTTTTTCACTTAAATTATGTATATGAATTTAACATAATTAAGCTGTATTTTTGGTTTCTCTGGTAAACATAAGGATGATATTACTACCTTTCTAATTCATTAACTTGAGCTAATTTTAAAATTGGTCCAAGTTGACAATAAAGGGTTTCAAATGACGAGTACCACAATAAGTCAGTTCAATTATACACCTTAAAGAAAAACAAGGTAAAAAATTGCTTTCTTTTATAACCAACCTTTCAGAACTAAAATTTCATTTATTTTCATAAGGCCACTCGTCCATTTGACAACTACATAACTTTATATTTTCATATATTAAGATTTGTTTGTTGACATATATGGTACAAATTCTAATAAAAGCTCAATCTCCGAGCAGAAAAATGAAAAACAATACTGACAAACTAGAAGATTTACCTTCAATGATGACTAGATCCAGTTTAAAACTTGAACCTTTTTAGAAAATTTGTTAATTTATAAGTTAAAGGATTACTATTTTGAGTGTTCACAATCAATTGAGATACAGGGAAGATCATGAGTGGAAATTTTGGTACATTTTGATGAAAATATTTATAAATAATTATAAAAATCACTAAATTGTATGGACACCATTAGTGGAAGTGGACACATCAGGCACTGATCGAAGGGCAGGGGCAGTGGTGGCTATCCCCCCCCCCCCCCAGGAAAAAAAAAGCTTTGAGTTCAGGAAAATAGACCCGATTTTACCTCTTATACAAGGAATGGTTATGCTGCTGGTATCTCCCCCCCCCCTGTCAACAACTTGTTTTTCTTATGATCACCCTCCCCCCAAGAGCTTCAAATTCAGAAAAATTGACCCAACCCTGCCTTTTACAGTAGAAATGGGAATGTTGCTGGTGTGTGCCCCCCATCGACAACTTGGTTTTGCTTGCCATAATGTATTTGGTAATATCACCGCCCCCTCCCCCAAAAAAGTGAGGCTGGATCCGCTCTGAGACACAAAGAGGAAAAATCAATTCAGACTAAATAATTAACATCACGGATCTTAAAAGTAGAACAGTTGCAGATCTATATTAAGATAAACATTCTTCTAAAATCATCTAAGGATTTACAGTTTACATTCTTAAGTCTTATTATGTAATTATGAAACCTACAACATATATACATATATATATATATATATATATATATATATATATATATATATATATATATATATATATATATATATATATATATATATATAAACTAAATGGGTACTTGTTTGGAAAAATGCTGAGACCTGTCGAATTTTATTAATATATAATAATAATATCCTTTTTATTGCCAACCAAATCATTGAAAATTAAACAAGCAACGTCATAAACAATAGGGAACAATTTCGTTCTAGTAAGTTCTTAGCAACAAATAATGGTTAGAAAAAATTAGAATGACTAAGCATATTAAAATTTCCATATAAAACAAATTAAAATCAGCATTACAATTACACTAAAAAAGTTACAAAACATTTGAAAAACAATTAAAAACAAATACAATTTAAAATTCAAAAGAATAGGAACATTTTTCTCTTAAAAAAAGCTCCTCTTGCTTTCTAAATTTGTGCCCTTTTTCTATATTACTAATGTGTAGCGGTAACATTCTGTAAGCCTTTATCGCCCTGAAAAAAGGGCGTTTTTCATAAAAAGTAAACTTGTGCATGGGTATACACAGCTCCGCCCTGCTCCTGGTTTCCATAAAGATGGAAATTTTATTGAAATAAAATAGGATTCTTCCTAACAAACATAACAAGAGGTAGAAAATATTATGAAGGAACAGTAAGAATTAATGGTGTCAAAGGCCTTTGAGAGATCAAAATAAAAGCCTGCCACCCATTCACCTTTATCCACTTTCTCCACAATAGAAAAAATAGCCCAGAAAATTACTAATTCAGTTGACCTACCAGGTCTTAAGCCATATTGTTGATCACTAAGAATCGCAAAATTTTTAATTTAAAGTTTTCTTGCATCATACCAAAATATACATGATAACTCAAGAAAGGGCTATAACATCATCGATATTTTTTTTCAATAAACTACATTTGTTATTTGAGAATCAAAAAGTGCTCATTTTTTTTAAATACAACAAGGTAAATATCAATGTAGGTTATGTGAGGAAATTGTCAAGAAAAATTACTGTAAAACCTTAAATAATAAAAATTTTGTTACCATCTGAATTAAATGTTCAAACTAGGCCACTTTAACAATTTGACAATAGCCAAGTCGATGAATAAATTCTTTTTGAACATTGTCAATGACATCTGCAGTTATGTTTCTTACTTTAAATTATATCATTTATTAATGGCAAATAAATTCATATGTACATAAGTCCAGGCATGACGACAGTGGGGGGACGGGTTGATTTTCAGGCCCGACCTTCATAAGGGACTCGGTTTTGTGACTCCATAACTTAAAATTTTTTAGAATATAGATACAAGAACCCGTAAGTTTTTCTGCAGGGAACGATTTCCCTCTCACGTCAATAAACACAGATTTAACCTGAGACATTCATAATAAAGAACAAAAGCTTTCACGGCTTTGGTCAAGTTGAAAATCATGGTGCTTGGGTGCAATCGTAAGCGAAACGTCGGATAATAATTCCAATTTAACACGGTCTAAACCCAAGAATCATGATTTTCAACTTGGGACATTCATAATTAGTCATTAAAATCGGTCATTAATATTGAATAAAATCCTGACTATTAGCAATAAAACAGGTTAAAACAATTTATAATTTTACAGTTTAGTATACGCAAACACATTATTTTCAAGTAAATCACGCTAATATTCTTAACACTTACGGCTTGATGCTCACTATATTGCCGCTCTCGATACGATCTCGGTTCGTTCTCAGTTCGATAATTTTTTTTAAAATGAAAAAGAGTTTACGATATCGAAATCTCCGCGAAACCGATAGTGTGAATAGGTTCATTATTTCTCCTGTAAGAATATTTTACCGGACCGAGAGCGTGTCGAGATGGTACCGAGAGCGGCCTATAGTGAGAATCTGGCCTAATTGCACACACAAATCTCAATTACAATAAAACTTACAAGCTTCCATTTAAAAATTCAGATATGCTATAGGGAGCAAATTGCAGCAGATACTTTTTAAGGTATCCTTTAAATTTATTAAAATTCGGGCTTTTGGCCTATTGAGGAAGTTTATAAAACAATTTCACAAACTGTTCATTTTTTTTGACAAACGATACACTCTCAAGAACAAAGGCAGCAGGAAAGGTCAAAATACCCAGCTCAACAAAGGCCCCCTGTAATCCTTCCGAAAAGACAAGGCCGCCAATAACCTAATAGCATCATGGCGTATTCAAACTTTTAGGACTTTTAAATTGTCAGGCTGGGTTAAGTATAAGTTAGTTTTTAAGTATCCTCACAAGAATCGTTCAGGTGGTGTCTAATCTGATGATCTGGCTGAAAACTTAATTATCCCTCTTCTGCCTATTCAACGATTCGGAAAAACCTCTCTATCTTGTTAGAGAAAAAAAGCTGGAACATATCGGGTTCTTGTGGGTTTGGATACAAAGTTATTAGTGCAGAAATGAGATCATTTTGAAAAAACTCCAAATATCTCGTACCAGTGAAGGCACCTTCAAAGAAATATGGGCCTAGAACTGGACTATACCGCACCTCCGGTTCACTTTTTGAGGGTTTTGGTTGTTAACTGCTGTGAATCAGTGAGGATTTTGAGTTGCCCAATGGCGACAATTTTGTCTATTAACATGGCCATTTAAAGTGAGTGTTGCCTCATCACAAAAAAATTATTATTATTTCAAAATTATTGTTACCATTCCATAATTGTTGCATTTGGTCACAAAATTGATTTTGACGATGAAAATCATGTTCCGACAACTCCTGAACTAACCATATCTTGTAGGGATAATACTTTGCCATGTTCAGTATTTTATTCACACCACAATATGCTGCATTAAAAGTTGAAGTTGAAGAGTGGATTATCTTGAGCTGTCAACAGAATATTAAACTGATCTTCTGTTATTGAGGGTCAACCAGATTTCTTAAGATCATGAACATTTTTCATATTCCCTGAACTTTGCCGCATCTCTGCTTACCATCCATTGGTTTATAGATTGCCGATCACGGTGAATTGCAGTGAATAACTCGACCACCTCTGTGTGCATAATATTTCTATTCTTTCACATTCCGTTAATTTTATCGTCTTAGCGCCTTCTTGAGTTACCCTGTATATTTCGGTATCACGAAAAAAAACCCTAAACTAAGAATAAAATCGCCGGGTCTGAACGTTTTTCCAAACAAGCACCCATTTACTTTGTATTGAATTTATTCGCTATTAGACTTATAGTTAGTTATTTGTAATAGAAATTAATTTAAACCTTATTATTCCTATATTTTAGAATAAATAACGAATTTGTGTTACAGAGAATCCAAAGTAATACACAATGTAATTCAATGTGCGATTATGAATGGAGGAGTATTTTTGATAAGTGTAATGCTCTTTGAAAGTGTATTGCTTCCAAGCATAGGAACTTTTTTTAATATGGCGTTTGGACCCGAATCATTTCTCACAAAAGTTGTATGGTTTTGGGTGGAATATTTTATGTTGCTGATTTACAGGACTGCCTGGCTTGTGCCTTTATTACTGATTAGTAAAATTATTAATGCATTATGGTTTCAGGTAAAACTACATTTGTGATATATCTGAACACATGATTATTACTAATTACATGTTACAAAATGTTGTTTTTTAGGATATAGCAGATTCTGTTTACCGATATAGTCGAGGAAGACCAACTTCCTTTCCAAGTTTCAGCATGCTATTTGCTGATTCAATTTTTAGTATAGTGGTTCAATGTCTGTTTCTTGTTCAAGTAACACTAACGAAATATATACCAGTTTATCCTATAGGATATATTTTATATATGGTTCAAATGTCATTGTTGTATTCTTTATATTCTTTTGAATATAAATGGTTTAATATGGGTTGGGAACTACATAAGAGACTTTCTTTTATTGAAGAAAACTGGCCATATTTTATTGGATTTGGCTTACCACTTACACTTTTCACACAACTGTCAGAATCGTGGATCGTCAGGTAAGTTCGAAATATTTTGTTGGTTAATTATAACTATTATAAAGGCAATAGTAGCTAATTTGATAATGTATTTTTTTTCTCGGACTTAAATATTACTTAATTTTAAATCTGCATTCCTATTACTGGGTCCTTACAGAAGAACGTTTTTGAAGTTGAATAAGTTATCTTCTAATGACTTATTTAAAAACTTGTTGATACAATTTTATGTTAAAAAAAAAGTCCAGAGCCGCTCTATCTCGCTCCTTATAGTATTTATTCATGTTCACCCATGCTCAGTAAAACATGCAATTAAAATATGTATAATAATAATAAAGCTAAGAAAATTATCTTTAAACAAACTACATATTATTTTTAGTCTGTTAAATTTGAAATGAAGGAAATGTCTATTTAGTACCTTTCCAATATATATTTTTATTTATATGTATATATACAGTATGTTTCAATAAAAATCCGTCTCTCTAAAATTTCACGAGTTCAATTATTTAATCGGTCAGTACTTGTTTTACTTAAAGAAGTTGTTGTTTTAGCTAGCTTTTCTGACAAGTATTGCATAATCTGTATGTTTCAGATTTTCAATATGTAATTCATTTTGCTTAGTTTATGTTTCCATACTGGTTAACATTCCTCTTCTCTCAGATTACTTTTCCCTCTTCAATAGTAATTTAGAGGTGGTATAGTGAAATATACCTATATTTTGCTTAGCGACATGATTCAATAGTCAGTTTTTACAAAATCTCAATTTATACCAGTATTTGAGAGTTTTCAATTTCTTAAATTATCAATCCATAAAAAAATTATTAAAAAAAATGACGAATTCAGTATATCGAATTAAAATATTTGCAGTCCTTAAGTTTTACAATAATTCTGTTTCTGAACTTTTTTGGGTCTTATACCATAATCACATTTTAAAAATTGGGAATGGTTATCCAGCCTAGTGGATTTTACCAAACTTCTATTAAATTTGGATTTTTAGGGTCTGGAGAACCAAAGATGACTAGAAATGACAATACCAAAATAGATTATATATATATATATATATATATATATATATATATATATATATATATATATATATATATATATATATTTTATTTTTTTGTTTTTTCTTGGGATTATGGTCCGTTTAAAAATCGAATTAAAATGTAATGGTGGTGTTGTATTTTATATTACATTTTTTTAATACATTAACGTTTCAGTAATTTTTTTTACCTTCGTCAGAATGTGTAGCTTGAACAATGATTCAGGAACAACATTGCACTTACATGTATAAATTTATTTGAAAATTTTTGTTCTATTAAAAATTTAGTTTTTGCGAGATTCACTGAGTTCAAGATGACCACGTGTGTCATCTTGAAGTTAAGATGGTACTCTCATCTTAACTTCAAGATGACACACGTGGTCATCTTGAACTCTGTGAATCTCGCAAAAACTAAATTTTTAATAGAACAAAAATTTTCAAATAAATTTATACATGTAAGTGCAGTGTTGTTCCTGAATCATTGTTCAAGCTACACATTCTGACGAAGGTAAAAAAAATTACCGAAACGTTAATGTATTAAAAAAATGTAATATAAAATACAACACCACCATTACATTTTAATTCGATTTTTAAACGGACCATAATCCCAAGAAGAACAAAAAAATAAAAAATATTTTAATAAAGGTCCAAGAAATAAATAAGAAATACCTCATATACAGGGTGTCCAAGATAAGGATCCTAAGCATGGGGATCTCAGTACCTGTTGGAGTTACAGCTTAGGTTAAATTAGAAAAAAGTTGCGTACTTTGAAGCGTATTTACATGCCGTTGAGAAACTTTAAAAATTTTCATGGCCAGCTGAGATATTGGGGAAAAACGAAAATTTGACGAAATAGATTTTATTTTTTTGTGACTTTATTTTAAAAGATATTAAAAAACTAATAAAACTTTTTCATTGGCACTTTTTAGATAATACGTGATGGCGTTTTTAAATTTTATATCCGACGTTTTGTTTTCGAGAAACCATCATCAACTTTATTTTTTTATATGGCCCAAAAAAAAAGTATACCCTGTATCTGATTCCATTTTTTATTACAAATTCAACGATGTATCACATGTCATATTTTTTTTGTTAGACAAAAAAAAATGCGATTTTTCTATTTTTTTAAACATATTTTTAAGTAGGCTTTGCAAACAAATAATGCTTTGACACTTTGACGTAAATACATGTTATTCTGTCACATATGACTTAATTTAATGTTTATGGTAAGATAAAATAATAATTGTTAAGTTGATTTAGAGTTATTAAGTTGTTTGTAGAGTTCTTGTCGTTGTTGTTACTGTTGTTATTGTTTATTGTTGAATAATTATTATTGTGTTATTATCGTCGAATATGCCGGGTGGCCATTATAGTCATGAAGAAAAGTTTGACATGCTGACCTGCTACATTTTGTGCCAGAAGAATACTATAAATACTGCAGCAATGTATCTAAATAAATTTCCAGATAGAAAGCAACCATGTAAGTCCATTTTCTTACAGTTGGCGCGAAATTTAAAACAATATGGATCATTTAAAAAGCCAGTTTCATCCCGAAAAAAGGATTCTTCCGAAGAAACCCAAAATAACGTATTACAAGCAGTTGTTGAGAACACTGACATCTCTTGCAGGCAAATTGAAAAAAATATAGGAGTAGCCAAATCCACTGCTCAATTTATTTTGCGTAAAAATAGATATCACCCCTATAAATTTAGGATTTGCCAAGCACTTAAACCAAGGGATCTTGAACGACGCCGGCATTTCTGTGAGTGGTATACACGCGCATGTGAAGATGATATCAATTTCCCTGCAAAAATAATATGGTCTGACGAAAGTCTAGTCACTAATAATGGTGTCTTTAACCGCCGGAATACTCATTACTGGGCGCAACAGAATCCGCGTGTTCAAAAAATTTCAAGACATCAGGAGCGTTTTGGGTTTAATATGTGGTGTGGAATTTTCGGTACCAAAATACTAGGTCCATTTATCTACCATAGTTCGTTAACTGGAGAACGATACCTTCAATTATTACAAAATAATTTAGAAGACTGCTTGGAGGATTTACCTCTGGCACAGGTTAGTACCTGTTGGTTTCAACAAGACGGTGCTCCTGCACATAATTCTAGGCAGGTTCGCGAGTATCTTACGCAGCGATTTCCTGGAAAGTGGATTGGAACCTCCAGTGAAGTGCCTTGGCCAGCGCGATCTCCGGACTTAACCCCTATGGACTTCTTTCTTTGGGGGTTTCTTAAAAGCCAAATATACCATCATTCTTTTGAGACTGAGCAGCAGTTACGAGAATGTGTAACTAATGCATTCAACAGTATTACACCTGACATGTTGCGTGATGTTTTAAATTCTACCATAAGAAGATCATATTTATGTCTGGAAAATAACGGAAATCTGTTTGAACACCTGCTTTAAATTGAATAAAAAAAATTGTTAATTTATTTGTTGTTTTAGTTATTTTTAAATAATTTATCATTCTTTGTATATCATTAAAATAATGATTATCTTATGGTTAAATTTATGGTAGATTAAATTTTCTTGTTTCTAAGTAGTACTATGCTCCATTCAGCTTCATTGCTCTGTAAATAGATATTAACTAATATGTGAGATCAATAACTCATAACAGGTATTTACGTCAAAGTGTCAAAGCATTATTTGTTTGCAAAGCCTACTTAAAAATATGTTTAAAAAAATAGAAAAATCGCATTTATTCTTTTATCTAACAAAAAAAATGTGACATGTGATACATCGTTGAATTTGTAATAAAAAAGGGAATCAGATACAGGTATACTTTTTTTTTGGCCCTTATAAAAAAATAAAGTTGATGATGGTTTCTCGAAAACGAAACGTCGGATATAAAATTTAAAAACTCCATCACGTAGTACCTAAAAACTGCTAATGAAAAAGTTTTATTAGTTTTTTAATATCTTTTAAAATAAAGTCACAAAAAAATAAAATCTATTTCATCAAATTTTCGTTTTTCCCCAATATCTCAGCTGGCCATGAAAATTTTTAAAGTTTCTCAACGGCATGTAAATACGCTTCAAAGTACGCAACTTTTTTCTAATTTAACCTAAGCTGTAACTCCAACAGGTACTGAGATCCCCATGCTTAGGATCCTTATCTTGGACACCCTGTATGTATATATATATATATATATATATATATATATATATATATATATATATATATATATATATATATATATATATATGTCCTTTTTTTTTATTTTGTCGTTGCTTGGGTTTAGGTTCTTTATTTAACAAAAAATCCAAAACAGGTTGACGTTGCGCCCTTGATTTAAGTTATTTTCAAAATGTTTTGTTTTTTATTTATTTATCTTCCTAAAAATATTTTTTATATAATTAAAAACATTCATACAAGAACGTATCTACAATTTTAAAAAACAAACACTTCAAATTTTTTAAAAATTATTTAATTTTACCAGTACACACCTTGACATTTTGTTTATTTATTAATAATCAAATGCAACTTTTACATCGTCTGTTTAACTTCTGAGGATACATGGAATGCGAGTGTGGTTTATTTTTTATATTTTACAATGTACCGAAACAACCGAAAGAACGCATACATTTAATTTTATGTTTAAGAAGATATTCAATTTTCTGATGTTTATTAACAGGATCGAATTTTTGTTTAAATTCGGCTGATGTAAATGTGGCTCAAATTTCGTATATCCGTTCTGTCGTTAACAGTGTGTTTATCGTTTTTCATTTCTATCTTTTCTTTTATCTTCAATTTTTGGTAATTCATGTCTTTGTTTTTAATTATGGTACTGTTATAATGGACGGTAGGTTTTTCGTCCTGTGTGTGTTTGTTTAACGCTGTTGGTTTTTCGTATATTTATGGCCATTCAATCTGTTCTTTAGTAACTGGCTCGTCATGCCTATATATTTTTTGTGACAATTTGTGTAAGGGATCGAATATACCACACTTGATTTATTTATGAGAGGAGTTTTACTTTTTAAATTAGTGAATAGTATATTTAATTTATTATGAGACCTGTGACATACGATAATATCATGCTTTTTAAAAATGTGTTTTATTTTTTCTGACAGCTCACTAGTGTAAGGTAATGCTACATATTTTTGCTTTTTATGTTCTATGTTTCTTGTTATTAGGTTATTATAAAATTTATATGTTCGTTTATTAATTATTTCGGTGATAGTCTTTTCATTGAAATTATTATTTATTAGTGTCTTTTTGACTTTTTGCAGTATTCTTGGTCGGTGGAGACGTTAGAGAGATGGTACGATCAGACAGACCATTTATAACACTATTTTTTTCAGTTTTTGAGTGAATAGAGAAAAAGTTTAGATATCTACCTCACCAAGTTGGTTTGGTGTACCATTCAGTTAAAATTTAGTTTTTTTCTGCGTATAAGTATCATATCTAGAAAATTTAACAAACACGCACAGGACGAATCAACATACCTTCGCTTATAACAGTACCATAATTAAAAAGAAATATATGAATTACCAAAAATTATAGATAAAAGAAATGATAGAAATTAAAAAAAGATAAAAACACTGTTAACGAGAGAACGGATTTAGGAAGTTTGAGCCACATTTACACTAGCCTAATTTAAACAAAGATAATAAGTATTTGATCCTGTTAATAAACATCAAAAATTGAACATAAATTTAAATATATACGTTCTTTCGGTTTTTTTGGTACATTTTAAAAAGATAAAAAAATAAAACACACTCGGATTCCATGTATCCTCAGTACCTAAATAGACGATGTAAAAGTTGCATTTCATTAGTAATAAATAAACAAAATGTCATGTCATGTGTGTACTGGTAAAATTTAATACTTTTTTAAAAATTTGAATAGTGTTTTAACATATTTGTTCGTTCTTTAAAATTGTATATATGTTCTTGTATGAATATTTTTAATTACATAAAAAATATTTTTAGGAAGATAAATAAAAAAAACAAAAAATTTTAAATATGCCTTAAATAAAGGGCGAAACGTCAAATATTTTTGGATTTTTTGTTAAATAAAGAACCTAAACCCAAGAAAAGGTAAAATAAAAAAAAGGATATAATCTGTGGTTCAAGAATCTGAAAAATATAATTTATATATATAATGTGACAGAAGTATAAATTTTCACATACTTTCTATACTGTATTATTCATAATCGACTCCCACCAGTGCCCTAAATATCATAAATAATTTCTTGTTTTAAACAGATTACTATATATTCTATATTCTTTCTGACTTTTAGGTCTTTGAAGTTGGTTTTTTAATTTCTTATTTTAGATTCATTATTATAAAACCAATTTTTGTTTTAAAGTACCTAATATTATTAGAGAGTTTGATAAAATCATTATGCAAACAAACGCAAAATTGAACATCTATTATAATTAGCTACTAGTGTCTTTAAAGGAATTAAAAGCATCATTGTTCAAATAAAACGGTCTTGATTAGTGGTCCTCGTATCTATAACTGTTCGATAGTTGTTTTTTCAGAAATTGAACTTAAAATTTCTTACTTTTAATCCCTTTAATATTTAACTACAAATAATGAAGTTGTTTACAACTTAAGTTACATTTTTTGAAATATATTTTGGCATGTAAAGCAAGGCGCGCACTAAAGTGGTAAGCAAGTAAGGAGGCAGCAGCGTAAAAGGTGGATCACTTAAATCCGAGGTAATGAAATGCTACCGCGGTTATTAAAATGTAGTTACCATAGAGTGATGTTTTGCAAGTGGCATGGCGTGGTGTCAGTATGTGGCCACAAATCCCAACAAGTTTAATTTTCTAGTGTCAAGTGCTTCTTTGATATTACTTCATTTAATACTTATTATTTGTCTACTGGGAGAGGATGAACCTCTAAGGAGTTTGTGGTTTATTTACACTGACAAATATATCAAACAAAGAGGGAGTTAATATACCACCTAACTATTAGAAGTGTCTTTTTGGAGGGCTCACAATTCTTAAAATTTGTATATTTTTATAGAGCATTAGCTGTAGTTTTTTAGCAATTTGTCAAATGTCACGTTGTCTTGATACAAAATTAAAATTTTTAGTCAAGATTTAAATCATCTTTATAAAGATTATGAATTCTGTCTTCACTTGTTCAGCCAAAGAGAATGAGGAGTCCGTGGAAGTATTTTTGGTTTGTCGTTTTTCAATTTGCACAAACAAAAGAGCATCTTTATCTGCTGACGACGACATTTGATGAACTGGTACGCTTCAGATCTCTTTGATACCACTACACAATTTCAATGTTGTATCAAATTTTTATGATTCCTGTACCGTTCAACTTTCCTTTACATTACCATTATCACACTACTTCAGTGCGCGTCTTGCTAAAAACGTTATAAGCATTTTAAAGTGTCTTATGTTCTAGTTCTGATATTATTAAACAATACAATACGTCAGTATTACAAATATACTTTTAATTTGCTGCATAGTAATGTTAGTTTCAAGTTGAGCATAATTATATTTCACCCCGTAAATCTATAAAAAAGTCCCAACTCCAACAAGTAAGTTTTAAAATATACAAAAAAAAAAACTGCTTTATTTTTCCGAATTAGGATTTTTTTGTGGTTGTGCAAGATACAAAATAGTGTAAAATATATTGTAGGTAATAGATTTCACTAAAACAAAAAAAAAATGTTCCTACATAGGTTTTAACACGTTTATTCCCTAATTCACTAACAGGATCTAATTTAAAACTAGTTTAAGTTAACGATATGTGGCTTAAATCGACAAGTATATTATTATCAGTTTTAATACATAAAGGTTTACGAATATTTCTTGGCTTATACTCTCTGTCGAAAAATAAAAGAAACTTTTGAATTTAAATCGTGTGTGTGTATGTACAATCGCATGTGTCACTTTTTTGTAAGTTAGTACAGCTCTACACATATTAGTAAGCAGGTTTCAGTGGTTAGTTCAGGTTGCGTTAAAATTTCTGTTTTCAACCAAATGTTAAAATGTTAAATAAGACCTATCTGTAGGATTGTATGTAGCGTATAAAAGTTTTTAAGTAGCATAAGACATTCACTAAGGGCTATAAAGACGTCGGAGATAATCCGCATCCTGGACGACCATCAATATCAATCGACAGCGATCACGTCGCTTAAACAAAAGCTATGGTCTCTAAAATCGTCTGTCTATCTGGTTAGAGAACTAGCATGTCAGTTGGAAATCTCAAAAACTCAGTGCCATGTGATTTTGGTCAAAAAATCAATTATAAGACCCGTCGCTTCTCGCATGGTGCCAAAACCACTAAATTTTTCTAAAAATAGCACTGAATGCCTGTTACTTCTGTAATTATTTCCAACATAGTCAGTCACACAAAACTTCTTAAAATGCAGGTTTTGGCCAAAAACTCGACCAGTATTATTCCATAAACACCGTATTCACCTGATGTGCGCCATGCGACTTTTTGTTCCTGAAGTTCAGGTTGTCATTACAAGGGTTTCGTTTGAAGACCACTGAAGACATAAAAAGAAATTCGCTGCGTGAACTTAGGGCTATATCAAAGCGCCTACGCACGTTTGTTTGAAGACTGGAAAAACTTGGCATATATGTGTAGCGCTTAGAATGAGGAATACTTTAAGGGGGCAAAATAAGTAATAATGCATAAAAATTTATTTCCGAGCAGAAGACTTAATATGGATTAAAGAAATATGGGCAAAACAAAACTCGCCAACTAAAAAATCTAAATTCCAGGGCAAATACATCGTGTCGAAATCTGAAGGTGTTAGCATTTAAGATATTTACTAATAATCGGTCTTTAATTAACTTGTATGTATAAGTTGGCCAAATAAGAGAGAATACTTCCAGAAAAAAAAATGTTTATAGTAAAAATGGCTGGAAGTTATTTTCATGTTCTGCGACAGTCGCTAGTTGGCCTAACAACAAAAGGGATTTTTTTCCGATGAAGTTGTATTGAAAATATTTGCGTTTGAATCTGGAGGAAATTTTAAACTTTTTCTATTTAACACGAGTTTCTCAATCCTTTAAAATAAAGTGGTTGAGGAACGTCAATCTTTTTTCCATTAAAATGCTGATAACTCCACTTTGCATCAATCAAGTGCATGCTAAAACAATACCTAGCTGGCGAAGAAATACAAGTACAAGAGAATTGACAGTATATTATTTGAAAAGTATGAAATAGGCATTAAAAAAACACTAATAAACACAACATTTTCCAGCGCGATAATATTTTTACTTAACAAATTATTAGAAGACATCACATCGCCTCTTCTGTATCCCAGGCCTGCTTATTCAAAAATGTTATTAGATAACTGGATTAGTTTTAATTTGTTTCTATATTGATACAAAATAAATACATTCATCAAAAACGACAGACCCTATTGATTTTAAGTTTTGTGTACAATATTGTGTTGTTAGGTTTTAATAATACATTAACAATCAAGAGTTGAATTTGAGCCTCCATCTGAAAATCAAAGCAGCTAAAGGGCGTATTAGTTTATAATTATATTTGTCTTGTTAATATCTCCGGTTTCGCTGGATTTTTGTCCCATTAATGGTTAAAAAAAATTTACCAAGCTGTCAAAAAGCGTCCTCTACCGGCCACCATTAAACATGCATAAATAGAATTTATAATTGGAGAGATAAAGCAAAAAAATCCTTTTTTTATAGGGCTAAGTTTTTGTTCAATTCTGTTAGGCCAAACCTGAATTATCAACATTTTAATTTAAAAAAGATTGATCTTTTCGATTTTAAAGATGAGGACGCAAATATTTTCAATACTTCATCAAGCAAATTACGCAAAAAAATCCTTTTTTCTTATTGACCATAGTCGTTACTTTCTCTACCGACCGTCGTCAAAGGCGGATTCAACCTCACCCTCTTGGAGGAGGGGGTGATATCACAAGAGCAAAGGAAAGATCGAAAAGCAGGGGATAGATCCACGTTACTAATGTAATAGGCAGGCGAGTCCACTTCTTTTCTGATTCGAAACTCTTGAAGGATCTCCCCCTCCCCATTGGCTCCACCTCTGACTGTCGTAGAAACTTAAAAATAATTTCCAGCCATTTTTTAGGACAGCTTTTATTATAAATCTTCCTTCCGGAAGCCCCTCGGTTAACGGTTTCTAGTATCACCCTGTACATCAAAGCCCCTAGTGATTGTAAGTTGATAGGTCATTATTTTAATATTACAAATCTGGAACAAACTTTTTTTATTCCTTTCTAAAAACGCAGGTACACTGACGCAATAGCTTATTTGGTCATTATGATACCTCACTTGATTCCATTGAACTTATTACATTCACACTCTGGAAAAATATATATCGTTAGTTTAGGGATGTACTATTAATTTCAAAACTTTTTCATACTATTTTTTTTACATAGTGTATATATAATTTTTTATTTTAGTGGCTGTGTTTTTTCTATCCTTTTTCCATTCTTCATAGTTAGTGGAAATGAAGCTAGTCCGGTAATAGGAGTTAGGTAAGATTTAAAACCTTTTAAGTAATAACAGAAATTATAGTATAAAATAAAAACCTTTTATAACGGTTTTATATTAAAAATAAAACATTTTTTTTTCAAAGAAACGGTTGTTTGTTTTTAATAATAAACACTAGTTTGATAACGTTCACGCGGATGTCATTTTAAATATTTTTTTTCTACAAATATATATATAATAGATATTTAATTATATTGTAGTGATCTGCATCTGCAGCTATTTTCACTAGTTATTGCAGTTGCAAATGCTTTGTTTAGTAAAACAATTGGAAAGTCAAAAAAACCAACTGCTTCAGCTCCAGTGCCACAGTCACGACCAATAAGAACGCATAGAAGATAGGGCTATATAAATTATTATAGGCAGTTATTTTTATACTTACTGTACATATTAATTATATAATTGTATAATTAGGCCGACTGATGTTTTACTTTGTTTTTATAATGTGTGTATAGCTGTTTTTATAAAATAAATTGATTTGTAAGGTGTATTTTTAATTTATTTTAATAAATACTTTAAACGGAGGCTGCACATTACTTTTAAAAAAGTTAATATTGTTTAATGCTGTTTGACAATAATAACCCGCAAAATATAAAAAAAGATTCTAATAACGAATTTCATATACTACCGATAGTGTGAATAGGTTCATTGTTTCTCCTGTAAGAATACGTTTAATTAAGGCAGATTTAAATCTTACAGGTCAGCCAAGAAGATGGTTTTGGATTACACAAAAAATATTTAAAACGCTAACTTAAAAGCTACTTAGTTCTGCTCAAGTCTCCTAAATAATTTCATACGTTAAATAAATACAGATAAGCAAATGTGAAATAAAGAAACCTACCTTCAGTGGGTTAAGTAAAACCAAAATTAAAATCTAACAAAAAATTGAAGATATTATTATTTCTATTTTAAGGAGGTGGCACGTTAATTGCAGTATGTAAGAGAGTAAAATTTAAGATACAAGTAGATCTTTCACATATCGAGCATGTAAAAATGTTCGTGTTCAGTATCTCCTCCTCAATCTGGTCATGAAGTGTATGCAGACCATTGTGGAATTCTCTTAGAGCTGGCTGACAAGTATCCAACTCGTGAGTTTGTTATCTCTGGTAACTTTAATTTTTCGAACAGCTATGTCATGATTTTAATAGCCTTAGTGTACAGTGTTCTGTTCTTCTTCGGCTAACATTATTTGTGTGTATCAGTATCCTAATCTGCATGATCAATTTTTAGTTTTCATATTAAGTACCCAGATAGCACAAGATTTCCATTGGATATCCAGAATAGGTACATATAATGTCCTGTATGTCCATGGACCGTTTATGGATGTCCATTAGATGTGATGACCTGTAATCTATATGGACGTCCATATCTGGATGTCCAGTGTAAGTCCATCAGACGTCCATCAGACGTCCATTAATTAAATTTCGGGTTGTCGGTAAAATCGGATACTGTAATATCGGCCTGTAGAATTGTCATTTCTTAACTCGCCGGCCCGCCATGATCACAAAGTGCCCATTATTGTGTTGACGTCGAGCTAAAAAAGACCTTTGGAGTTTTAGTTGAGCTAAAATCAAGTGTGCTTTTTATTTGAAGAAGATGCCACCGTTAAAGGTAAGTATAGTTATTTTCAATTTAATTTTTTTAATTATACCAAAAATTACCGAACGAAACTACAGACATGCCCGACGAAAAGCTGATAATTTAGTATCAAACTCGCACAAATTTAAAAGTGAACAAAACATTCAGTATCAAAACACGTATGTTAAAAAATAGCTTTTGTAGCTATACTTTTTCATACAATCACTTATTTAAATGGAAATTACTACAAATAAGTGCAAATATTTTGATAGGCAAATGAATTTTGTATCTTGTTGGTTAAAATGGAGCACAGATAGAGTTGTAAATTTGTGTAATAATAAAATTGTAAATTTTAGAGAAAATTCTCTCTGACAAAGTCATTATTGAGTAATCAGTCTAATAAGATTGCTGGCATTAATAAATGTTATCAAAATTTATAATGGAATAAAAGCTATAGCAAATTTGAATAATTATATTAATTTTTTTATGACTATTTTGGATTAAACGCTAGTAAAAGTTTACATTGATGTGTATTTTTGTGCAGTATAATTGTTAAAAAATATATAATAAAGTTTTGACAGTTCGACTCTAGGTTTAGACTTATAATTTAATTTATTTTAATTATTTTTTAGATGAATTTTCCACAGATTAGTCCAAATAAAATTCCTATGTGAAAGCCAATTTGTACCAAATTAGAGAGGATATTCAGGTAATCTTAAATAGGGAAAAAACAACAAGTATCTACAAAGAATTTTCTGCAGGAGTTCAACTATCCTTTTACTTAAGAAAATAATCAGCTGCTTCAAGTCACATAAGATCTTCAGGACAATTTAAACTTTAAAGATGCAGTAAGTTTATTACACTTCTCCTGAAATAAAAGCTGAAACTTATTCGAGTAATGCTTCTTTATGTGTATGAGTCTATTGATAAAAAAAAACTTAATTTACAGGATTATTTTATATATATTTTTTTACTTTGATTCTTAAAGTCAAAAATATTCTTAGGTTAGCATATGTGGAATTAACGTTTAATTATCTCAATAAAGTAATATAATTTTAGGTTTTACAATTAGCGAAAATTGGAGGAAATTATACCTATTAACTTATTAAAAGATATTGTAACAATGACAGATAGCCTTTCCAAGAATTATACATATGATGGAACAGTAAAGTGCCCTTTAAAGAACTTATGTTCACTATTTGTAGGTAAGTTACCACTTAAATATAAAAATTTGATGAAAAAAATCTCTGTTTTATTTGTCATACTCGTAAATAATAAGAACAAATTGGGTGTCAGATTTCACACGTTGAACTCTAGATCCTCTTGTTCTGATAGTACCCAGACAAAAAGTGTGTTAAAATTTTTTTTCTGGTCTGTTGGTTTAAGCACTCTAAGCAATAACGATGCATTTGGTTTTATATATATATATATATATATATATATATATATATATATATATATATATATATATATATATATATAGAGAGAGAGAGAGAGAGAGAGAGAGAGATTTAAATTCCTACAAAACCATAAAATACTGCATCATTTAACGTTAAACCTTATTAATTTTCAGCTGCGGTAGAAGAATGGGGGGCCGATAAAAAACAGCCGAAGACGAGATTAGACAATGGCTGAAGAGAATAAACGACAGAAATAAATCTAGAAAAAAATAATCATTGTAACAATAAAAAGTTTTTATTTAAATAATTGGTATATTTTCTATTACCCAATTGAAATTGTACCTATTACTATGGAACCAGATAACTTATTCATAGCGATCCTTCTACAGCTTGAACAATTTAAATCAATTGAAGCTATATTTTGTAACACTTGCAATTCGACTAATTATAAAATTTTATATTCTTATATAGTATTGTATTAAAAACTTGACAATTGTAATCAATAAGTGTAATTTGTGGATCCAGTTCCTGTTACCTGGTTCGCTAATGTAATTTATATCTGTTTAATTTTTGGGACTAATAGGGCCATCTATGGTTACTTGTTATCGACGTTTTGATGACATGAGTGGTCTGTGTCTTCAGAAGTGCAGATTAATTAGGTACTGTAAGCTCTCGGACCCTAAGCAAATTCTGAAAATATCTACCATTCACGTTAGCGGAACGTCAAGAAGAGGGACAATAGATTATGACCTATTTATCCAAAAAGCACAATACCATCGGATAATATGTCCACAATCGGGTCAAGAATGTACAATATATGGACATCCAAAATTAGTCCTATTAATATCCAAAAATGATCCATACTTGGACAATATATGTAATCCAAAAAGACATCCATGAGTAGGACAATCGTATAGTGCAGTGGATATCCATAGGATGTTGGTGAACAAATTCTGGACATCCCATGGATACCCAGTATGTCCAGCTTTGGATAAACGATGGATATCCAGTGGACTGAAATGTGCTATTTGGGTAATAGGATCTATATGAGTCTCTAGCTCCCCTCTGCCGACTGCGATATATTTTGTTCTTGTATGCAGGTCTCTCGTGTATTGGTTGATTTTTGTTTCTTGATTTTTTATTAATATTTTCCATGTAGTTGGAATGTGTACAGCGTTATCTCGTTTATTCAGCTGTCCCGCTTTTTCGATTTCTAGGGCCTCTCTTATGACGCGTACCTTGTAGTTCTGTACTGGTGCTATTTCTTTTGCGTTTTCGAAATCGACGGTATGTCCGGTTGTTTGGTGATGTTGAAATAGAGCTGAGCTTGTCTGTTTTTGAGGCTATTTTTGAGTTCTTGAATTCTTGCTGATATGCGCCTGTTTGTCCTATATATGTTTGATGGCAATCTGCACATGGAATGCTGTTAACACCATGATTTTCAAGGTTGGTCTTTGGGATTTCCTAGGATGTGAGCTATTGTTTTTTGTGGTTTAAATATGGGCTGTATGTTGTGTTTTTCTTAAGATTCTTCCGGTTCCAACAACATACTTTGAAACAACTACGGAAACCAAGATCAAAGCCTCAAAACTAGACCCAGAAATTAAAAAATCTATAATACCAAGGGAAAAATCAAGCAGATGTCCAAAACTGTATGGCCTACCAAAAATACACAAAACAAATGCACCACTCAGACCAGTAGTGAGCGCCGTGGGATCTCCAACAGAGAAACTAGAAAAATATTTAGCAAGTATCATGCAATCAAGGGTCGAACTGGCCAATTCCTTCGTGAAAATCTCCGACCATCTGACTAAAATGATCAAAAACATTCACCTCGAAGAAAATGACATCTTAGCAAGCCTCGACATAAAATCGTTATGTCCAAGCATACCAATAGATGAGATTTTTGACAAAATTGCCATGAAAGAAGATATTCCTGCCTACATAATTGAAGTTGCAGAACACTGCCTAAAGAACACATATTTCATGTTCAATAACCAAATATACAAACAAACAGATGGCGCACCTATGGGTTCCTCACTTTCACCAGTTATAGCCAACCTTTTTATGATATATTTCGAACAAGAGGCACTGCAAAAAGCACCTTTAAAACCGAAATTTTGGAAACGCTATGTGGATGATATTTTTATAATATGGCCACATGGAAAAGAACACCTCATATACCTGAAAAATATCCATCATAGAATGCAATTCACGTTAGAAATCGAGCAAGAAAAGAAACTTCCTTTTTTGGACCTGTTATTAACTAGGAAACCCAACAACACCCTAGCTTTTAGGGTATTTCGGAAGCCCACACATACTGACCAATATCTCAATGTAGAGTCAAATCATCATCCCTCTCAAAAGCAGGAAGTAGTCAACACACTAGTATCAAGATCTCTTCGCCTAATAGAACTCGATACAAAACAAGATGAACTAAGACATTTCAACAGCTCTAGAACGGAATGGTTTCTCACAATGAGATATAAAGAAAGCCATAAAAAGACAAGAGAAGACCACAACAAAAACCAAAGACCAAGATCAAACAAAGAACAAAGCCATAATCCCATACATAAAAGGAATAACAGGCAGAATCAGAAGAATCTTAAGAAAACACAACATACAGCCCGTATTTAAACCACAAAAAACAATAGCCAACATCCTAGGAAATCCCAAAGATAAGACCAGCCTTGAAAATCATGGCGTTTACAGCATTCCATGTGCAGATTGCCATCAATCATATATAGGAAAAACAAACAGGCGCATATCAGCAAGAATTCAAGAACACAAAAATAAGCTCAAAAACAAACACAACCTCAGCTCAATTTCAACATCACCAAACAACCGGACATACCATCGATTTCGAAAATGCAAAAGAAATAGCACCAGTACAGAACTATAAGGTACACGTCATAAGAGAGGCCCTAGAAATCGAAAAATCGGGACAGCTGAGTAAACGAGACGACGCTATACAGATTCTAACTACATGGAAAACATTAATAAAAAATCAAAAAACAAAACAACTAAAATCAACCAATACACGACAGACCAGCATACATATATATATATATATATATATATATATATATATATATATATATATATATATATATATATGTATTCGTCCACTGAATAGTAGACCCTTTGTAGTAAAAGGATCTTTTAAGACATACGGCCACAGTGAGTATAGGTTGGCCTTTAAGTAGTTGTTTACAGGAATCTCGTTGTGCGATATCAAATATGTATCGTAGACAACGTTTTTGCAAAACTGAAATACGACGCACTTCATAGCCATTCCCCCAGAAAATAATTCCGTGCCGTATGCAATCAAGGCAGCTGTGACACATATATTTTGGAAGAAAACCTTGAGGGCATGAGTATATTTTGCTAGAGTTCCTACAAGAGCATCAGTATGTACTCTACAGTCTAAACGAAAGTTCAGATGAATTTCTAGAAATGATAACTGAATTTACTGTAGTAATTTTTCATCTTGACTACTGTAAATAAGCTGTTCACTATCAAATAGGTATGAGAAATGAATAAGATGTGTTTTATTGATGTTCGATTTTAGCTCATTGGCAGAAAACCAGTTTTCTAGTATATGAAGTATATTGAAAATGATAGTGGATTAGTCTTCCTATCTAGGGCGAACACGGCAGCAAATTGGAGCAGTGACCCCTGGGGACTGCCTGCTTCACTGGTTATAAGTTTAAGCCGGCCTTTTTGCTATTCCGGGAACAATCGACTACACACCTATTCTCCAGATATGACTTGACCCACTTCAGTGCCACGCCTTTAATACCACAGTGTTCAAGTTTAACTAACTGCAGTTGATGATTAACACTGTCGAAAGATTTTGACACATCCTATAGTCTTCTCACCATTATTTAGAGAGTGCAGTATATGTCAGTAATTGCCTAATGAGCAGCCCTTATATGGACTTCTCTCTACAGAAACCTTTTTGAGCATCTGAAAGACAATGCAAGTCCGACCACATCATAGTCATCTGAAAGTAAGTTGTTGCTTTTAAGAAAATTTACAAGTCTTTCATAGATTTTTTTCTCATACACTACTTATATTATTTAAAAGCGCTACCGGTCTATAATTTTTTATTTCTCGTTTATCTCCCTTTTTTGAAAATTGGTCTACTTTAAGCTATTTTTAATTTTAAAAGAAATACTCCTGTATTTAGAGATAGATTGATTAAGTAAGTAAGAACTGGAGAAATTTCTTTAGGAATATGTTTTATTACAGCGATAGGAATTTCATCAGTACCTGTCGATTTTTTGTTCTTAAAGCCTTTTATGACATGTAAGATTTCATGTGCTGGACCTAAAAATATATTTTTATTACCGATCGTAAGGTACCTTAATGCGATATTGTCTATTTCAAGAAATGGACAAGCATTGACGTAATTAATTTTGTTTACAATTTGTTCATTATATTCATTCCCTCGCGAACTATTATCCATAACTGATTCTTTGTTTTTTTTTTTTACATTAGTATATTTATTAACAATATTCCAGATCGTCCTACCTCAGTTATTAGCCTTTGAGATCAGGTTATTATTATATTTTTTTAGGTTCATTTATTACCCGTTTTAGAATATTTGAGTAGGTCTTATATTGGTTCCTTAAAATTTCACCATTATTCCATCTATTATAAGGCTTTCGCTATTTTTTGGACGAGATTCTTATACCAATCGTTATCCAATTTCTAGGTGTTCATATCTTTTGACATATTTTTGCGAAAAAAGATCTTTATTAAATTTGATAGACTTAGTGTGAACAAATCATAGGCCTTATGTGCATCAGAATGGATGCATTTTTGCTTGAGATAAAATCCTTCTTTTAATGCACGAAGACTCCGTAACTGATAAAACAGAAGCAATTAGCTATGCCTCGTGATCCTGTCGGGTGCTGTTTGACTTTAGCTTTATATTCTAAATTAGTAAGAATAATTAACTTATCACTTTCATCCTCATTATCTCTCTTTTTTATTTTGATTCTTTTTGACTATTGTTTCTTTTTTCATTCCGTCTCCAATTTTCTTTTTTGCCTTTCTGATCAGTTCTGACAGCAGCGGTCATACTTTCTTGGGAATATTGGAAAAATGGCTTTTTATCTTTTTCCTGGACTTCTAAACCTACACTAGAAATGGACCCGAACTAATACCAGTAATTTACACTACGCATTATGTCAGTTACTGAATAAATTGAAATTATGTTCATATTAATGCGAGACATAATTCAGACTAAACAGATCAGATTCGTATTAAAAAAGTTAGTTATAGAAAATAACCAGTGATTAACACAAATGTCAATTAATGGAAAAAGATTTTTTTTTGTTTCGGTAGCTGACACTCCTACATAAATTTCCTGGTAAGAAAAATTAACTCTATAAATATACAAAAAATTAAAAATAGCATTTCTAGTTATTATCTGTATGGGTAGCATACATTTTACATACACTGAGTTATGTTAAGATGAATTTTTTCGAACAATTATCCAAGGATTCACATTCTTAAGTTTTATCATGCAATTACGAAACGCAGAATATAAAAACCAAAAAGGGCATTGATGATTTCTTTGAATAATTAATAAGGTATATGGGAATCATAGGTTAGACATTTCATTATCCATACGGTAAACTAGTTTACATTGAATTTATATTAAAAATAATAATAGTCTTGAAGTTTTTAGAAATAAATTGGAGGTCCTCATGGTCAGTTTGACATCTCTGGCCTGGTTCATTTAAAGCCAAAAAAAATGATTATTTTTGTAAGATCCGGGCGTAGCCGTTTTTGTTCATTATTTTGTCAAGTCCGGCTTTTATCCCATAATTATTTCATGCACAGTGCCTTAAAGAATAGAAATTTTCAGAATAAAAAAACAATTTTCATAATAAAGAATCAACTATATATTTCATATATAGGTAGGGAATTTTTTCTTTTGGAAACATGGACGAACTGCAAGTTCATCGAAAGAAAACTGAGACATCATATGACCGTAAAATAAATGACCATTCACCAGTGTGGTACATCCACCTACCCCTCGTCAGCTCAACAAGAGTTGGCTCGTCGCTGCAATATATTTACCTGATGCAAAGATAATTTTAAATTAATTCGAGATTTTTTTTTAAAGTAAATAGGTTGCAAATATCATCAGGAAACGAAAAATTTACTTTAGATTCACAAAAAAAAATTAACTGGAGGAAAATGCTGTAAACAATTCTTTAATACCGATTTTAAACTATAAAGCAGTTAAAATTGCCAGGAAAAAATACCGCCTTGCCCCCTTCCTCTCTGACGAGTACCAAAATTTCACTATTGCCATCTAATTTTTTGGAATGTCATTAAACAGTTTAAAAAGGTTTTGCAAATCTTTTACGAAAATAATTGTAAACGAATACATATTTTGTATTTAAGTTTCAGACTTGTTAGTGATAATAAAACTGATTCGCATAATTACTTAAAATAGAGTATTATTTCATTTGGTTAGATTATATATTATTCATTATAATGGCCAACAAATATGATAAGTTAGGATAGACAACATGGAATATATTACATTTTCCCACCAAATTATCATTATTTGCAAAAATTGGGCATAAATTATTCTATTTGTTATTGTCTTATTAATCACAGGTACACGAAAGAGAATAAATGGCGACTTTTAGTACAGTTACTTTACGAATGGGAATACAAAAACAGGGTAATGAGTCAAAGTTGGATTTGAATCACACATGACGCAATACACTGCAGCGGATTTAGAAGCACGATGCGAATGCACACGTACGACTATAAAAATAAAAGAATATGTCTAGAGAAAAAACTTGATAGAAACACACTACTAAACTATAATGAACACTATAGTTCTTTATTTAGGAGGCTATATTGAGAGTGGAAATAAAGTATCACCAATTGTTAACCTAAATATTTAAAAACCCAAATTTTTTATTCTTCCGACAGAATCTGTCATTGCAATCAGTTACTGAAATCGAACCTTTACTAAATTTCTCTGAAAGACTATTGGATGATAACTTTAATGGTAGGTAAAATATAGTAAAATATTTAATTTTACCGTACAATTTGATATGCGGATTCATATACTCTCTTTACATGCCGGCATCGGCCTGCATTAAAAAAGGATGACTTCGATAAAAAAAATATGTTTGTAATAAGTATAAGTAGTTACATATTAAATGTTCTTGGAACCAATTTCAAGAAACCTATTTATTACGATCTCTTTTTTTTGCAATTCTTTTGCCAATTGCCAAGAGAAGATAAGTAAAAAAATCAACTACATAGCCTCAGTCGTAGAATACCCTAAAATACAAGTATTTTGTTTTTTGCAGACCGATTTTTTTTCTTTAATTTATATTGGCTATGTAATTTATTAATACAATAATTTAAAAAATTGCAATATTCGCAATTAACCGTTACTCTTAATTTTTTATGTGTTGATTCATAAGTTTAGAAAGTGTTTTATCATTTCACCTTTAAAGTAAAATGCCCTGAATATATTTTTAGGTCACTAAGAATGAATAATTATACCACAACTATTAAGGAGGTTCATTCGCTACCACATGAATCAAATAAAGTGTAGTACCCAATATTTGACAAATTAAATTAAAATGCTAATAAAAAATAATACACTTTAAAAATAAATTTTTTTGAAGGCATTTATCATTGAGACAGAATTACGAAAAAAATAATTAAATACGGAACTTAATTTGACTCATTTAAATAAGCTAGTCGTAACTAGTGTGATTTGGCAACGTTGAGTTTTTACTGTTTATGTTGATTTCCGAGACAGTAGTAACCCCTTACTCTAACATAGTAAATAAGTTTACAAAATAGTAAAATGTTCGCTCATAATATTCGAAAGTCTCATGGCAAAGATGCTGGTAAATTTGTTTCAAACGTAAATAATGGCATCAGAATATAGTGAATGCAAAAAAACCGTAAATTAGAATAAAATTTCAATCCACAAGATGTGTATGCTCATATCAATAACCTAGTGACAGCATTAAAATGTATTGATGATGATCTTTAAGACATGTCCTTCAAGAAGAAATTTTCAGGTCGGTATATAACATATTACATACTTTTGTAATTTGAGATTTTCAATTAATAATCTTAAATTATAAATATACAGGGTGGAAACAAACTGTAATAAATTCTAAAACAAAGAAGTAAACCATTTTACAGATAAATCAAAAGATACGTCAGTTTCAACAAGACGGAGCGCTTGTCATGATCGCTAATACAACCAGAACGCTTCAGCGCTTTCAGCATCGGAACCAGTGAGCGGGCTCTCATTTATTTACATGTAAACCAAAACTGGCCGATTGTGCGGAGCCGAGCGGTCTGAACCGAACCGAACCAGGGGGGCGCTGCTTTAAGGAACATATTAAACCCGAGAGAAGGCAAATAATGTCGCAAATGAATAAGTTTTATTTCCGCTTGAGGGTTTGCTAATAAGAGTTAAACAATTCCAGTATTTTCTTAATAAAAAAATAACCATAATAAATTATGTTTTTGAGTCTTCACACCTACTAATTTAATTAAAATTTTAATGTGCGCTAAATTTATTTTTTAATGGCCTTTCAAGTGAAACAAGATATAGCGTTTCGTTTGAAAAAAAAAGTTGGGGTTGGTTTTCACTACCGATAATATTCACAAAACACAATCTAAAGCAACATGGTTTGGGATTTTCTTATAAAATGGTTTGTTTCTTTGTTTTCGAATTTATTCCAGTAAAAGTTTCAACACTGTATACCCCACTAGACTATGATAAGGGGCTAATGCATCAACGTGTAAACTGTTTATTTCAACTATCATTGAAATGCAAGAAAGTTAATAAAGAGACCACACTACAATCTCAAATTAACATTAATTTGAAATGACTTTATAAATTAGGTCAGATAAACAAGGAGCAAAAAAGCACATATTTTAAAGTAATTCATTGTTCTAATTTTATTAACATCAGATAAATACATTATTTTTAATCATAAATTTAATGTTGGTAATAGTTTGCGGAAATAGTTAAAGCAAAGTTACAACTAACCATTACACACCCACCCTTTAATCTTCACTACTCATCTTTGAATTTATAATATTCTATATTGCAAAGTAATCACATTCATGACATCACGTTTTATCGATCAGCAATCAAAATTTGGTCATAATATACACTAATATTATCACTACAATATTATTTAGTTGTTGATAAGATCCAAATTCTCGAGATAAATTATTTGTATACATTAATTTTTTTTTCTATAAGATTTAGCTAAATCAAATAAATATGAAAAACAATCAGTACACCTCTTTTAACATTTTTAATCCTAAAACACATTTATACAGTTAATTGCGCAGATTACTGCCCAACAAGACATTTGTAGTTAAATCGTTGTTCCGAACAACATTGTAATGCACCTCAAAGGAATTATGAAATTTTAAAAATTCAGGATATTGGATGACATTCTTTTATACATTATCTTACATTATTTTGTAACCTATGCAAAATTTTGGTTACAACATTGTTCGTTCGAAAGATTCAAAATTAAAGATACATTTCAAAAGTAAAGAATTAACATTAATTTAAATGGAATCCTTTCTCTTTAGTCGCAGCTAGTAGTCTTTCTTTTAATATTTCTTCTGTGGTGTAATCAGGTAACTTAAGATAGTGGACACAAGTGTTTACAGACGGATAGGAGCCTTCTCCGGCGTCTACTTTGCGTACAATAGTTAAACGTGGATAAAGATTAGCTAAACCACCAGGTGGTAATGAACTGCAACCTGTTGTGAACTGCAAAAACGCTTTTCTTTCTTCGGGCGTCATATCAACTAAAACGTTGACAAATCTTTGGAAGCCGGGACTAAAAAAAAAAATATCAATAATTAAACTCGTACGTAATAATGCATAATTCTGAGGAATTGAGTAATATCTGATTGTCGTTACTATACAAAATATAGAAGTGTTTTGTTTTCATATCGGTATATTTAATGATTATATTTATTAATAATATTTTATAATTTAAGAATAGATTCATTATCTAAATATCTGGTATGGTCCACAAGACGTAACCCCTATTTCAACACGATTACCCCCCTCTACACACAAGCAAGCGACAAAGTTGTTGGTGTACCATTTCATTTTGTCTGGCTACTACAAGGATTATACATAAACAACACGGCCGCAGTAAATAACCAACAAACTGTATGCCAAAGAGGAGTCTGACATGAAGGTATAGTCTCGCCACTCTTGTTTAACGTATATAGTGAATATATTATATGAGGGTTGGGAGGAATTACGACTGCTACGCCAATGACTCTTTGGCGCTAGCTGTTAGAAGAGAACATCATCGAATGTCTCAAAATAAACAAAGACAAAACTAAGGTAATAGTCATCAACAGAACCAAGAATAATTAGTCAGAAAGTACACAAATTGTCAGATACGAAGTTGTACAGACATTCAATTACTTGGGTTCCAAAATTAATAACTAAATAAAAATAATATTGTACGGTTTTTAATCTTATCGCTAGAAGGGGGCAATCACTGGACACAGATTGTCCAAGAAAAAATTGTGGGCCACAGGCCTTCAAGATCACCATCTGGACGGATAGATCATATTAAGGCTACTAGCGATTACACACTTCCCTAGACAGCCCAGTAGGCTAAAGGACCGCGGAAGAAAAGATATTATCTGACTGCTACACACCTACAACTATTATAGAATATTTCAAATTGCGTATGTAATGGCAAATATTACTGACGAGCTAGATGGATCTGGTATGAACCAAAGGCAATAGATCTAATTTATTTAAATTAATTACAATAAAGTACAATACATACAATACATCCGTTATGCGGATGACGCAGTTCTAATCGCCGACAATATAAACGACCTCCAAAATTCATCAACATAATAGAAGAGCGCAGTAAATCAATAGGCTTGAACATCAATACAAGGAAAACAAAATTCATGATTATCTCAAGGAATCCCAATTTATTCCAAAACGCCAACATAAGATTCAATGCAGTACCCATAGAAAGAGTAACCAAATTTAAATATCTGGGCACATGGATATTCAAAGAATGGACTTCTGCCAATGAAGTAAAATGTCGCACTGAACAGGCGCGACAGGCTTTTATAAAACTCAGGCGAGTGTTTACGTGTTCGGATTTTGACTTGAAATTAAGACTGAGGTTCATAAAAGGTTACGTATGGTCAATACTTCTTTATGGTGTGGAGGGTTGGACACTAAAGACAAGCGCTATCAATAAATTAGAGGCTTTCGAGATGTGGATATACAGAAGAATCCTTAAGATATCATGGACAGCGAGAATGACAAATGAAGAAGTTCTCTCAGGTATTGGGAAAGAACGTGAACTATTCAACATAATCAAGAAAAGAAAGACGGCCTATCTTGGGCACATCATGCGAAATGAGAAATACCAATTCCTACAGTTGATAATTAAAGGCAAGATCGAGGGCAAAAGAGGAATTGGAAGAAAGAAGATGTCCTGGCTCCGTAATATCAAACAGTGGACGGGGTTGCACGATATTCAGACACTGATACACACCGGGAGAAGTAGGGAAGAAATGGAAACTGTAATCGCAAACATCCATTAGTGGATATGCATTTGAAGAAGAAGAAGAAAGTACAATATTATACTTCCACAACTACTTAAAAAAAATTCTTCACAGGTAAAAATGTTTGGTGACGAATCACTTCGATAACCAGGCCTAGTCTAGTCGCTAAATGGTCTCCATTACCGATGCCACTTTAATCCAAATCATTTTATCTACTTAAGCGCATTGATTAGGTATTTCCAGAGATTGCATCAAACAAACGAACGAACAAACTTTACCTATTTACTAGATTAGTATAGATTAAATATAACATTGTGATAAAAACTAACAGTTTTTCGAATTGATACTCTCAGGCTCTGTTTCACTTTGTGTTAGGCGCACTTTCGAGGTATAAAAACACAATTTTATGACTGGACACAGTTAATAATTAGGAATAAAATATATTTCCAAGTAATAAGCAAAAAATTGAGGGATATATGGATATTAATTGAGTAATATTTAATTCTGCAATGGATAATTTGTTGTATAAATTTTTGTTTGCAATTTTTCCATCGTGTTTGTTTTAAATAAAATTGCTAGCTACTATTTACATTTGCAACTTTATACTTATGTATGTATAACTATTTGTTAAATAGTGTATACCGCTATGCTAACAAACAATGAAATAGAAGCACACGGTTTTATTTTTCTAAATTTAGAACCGACCAAATTTCGACAACTAAAATAAAAAATCAAATAAAAATACATACCTGTCCTTTGTATAGCCCAGCTTAGGTTCAGTATAATTTAGTAGGTCTTCTCTAGTCCATTCTGGATTTTGATCGCCACACAACATGACTGTGACCTCATCTGGACTAAAAGCGGCTAACTTTTCCATAGGGAAAACATCACAAAATCCTTTATGAAAAGCTTCTAATTGTCTAGCAATGCCATGATCTAAACAGAAGGAAGTGGTGAGCTCTGCGTATTCCTCGATATTTTCTATGGTTACTTCTATGTCCCCTCCATTTGGTACTAGATTGACACTTTCATATTCATAAACTTCAGAACTTGGCAAGTAAGTAAATGTTAGAGCTAGATCTTCTAATGATACTGGGCCTGAAGAATGATGCAATGATAGATTTTGTATTTGATGAGCTTTGCTTTCAGGAGACAATGAGTGATCTTGCAATATTTTTTGTTTTTGTTTAACTAGCTCTTTTATTTGCTTTAAGAATGTTGCTCTAACAGGATCAATCTCATAGAGATCTTCTTCATTGAGAATATTATTGTACCAAGGCTTTTTATCTTCGATAATCATCTTTGGAGGATCCAGCTCTAGTTCTTTTTCACTTTCTTCTGAAATGTAGCTGGAGGTCATGACATCTTCCTCAGTAATCTTTTTCACTCCGACAAGGCCTATTCTTTCATTTACAGTGTTTCGAATCTCTCCATGACACATAAGTTTTAAAAAGCTCTTACTTAGCGGTAAATCAACTAACCGATTATCTTGTAGAACTTTGGCCAAAAAGATTCCTAGGAACCTAAAGTATTTGACAACCGTATCACATATTGTAGAATTTTGGGGTAATGGAGCTGGGAACAATCCTGAAGATCTTCTTACATAATATCCAGGTGGCTTCATGCCCTCTCCTAAATCTACAGGTTCATTATTTAATTCATCATCACAGATCCACATGCCCAAGTTACGTCTCTGCACCTCTGCTGCAACCAGAGCATAAAATTCAAGGGTGGGTCCTAAACCAGTACCTTCTTCTCCTGCAAATTCTACCTCTAAAATAGATTTTCGTCCCGAATGCAGCTTCATAACCTGCATTGCCCAGTCTAATAATTCATCTCCTCTGGGTACTTTAACCCTTTCGTGTTTCAGTCTTCCTACTCTAAATTCGTGTGGGTCATCTCTTCTTGGAGATAAACCTGGTGTTCGTTGTCTTTCTATAGTAACATCGCGTTGAGTCTGCAACCAAACTATACTCCTAGAAGCACCAAATGCTGTACAATTAAAGTATAGCTGTCTGGTTTCAAAGGGAAACAAGAATGGACAAGAATGATTTAGTTCTTCACACCATGCGGGTAAACTGGCACTGGATAGAACCAAGGGGTCTTGAATTTGCTAGAATAAATAAAAAAAAACATATAAAACATTTAAATTGACACTAATATAAGTGATTTCACGATTACTTCGTACAAAAAAAGCGATTTTTAATGGTTATTGTAACAGCTTTTGTCTCAAATATATTCCCCAGTCCTAATAAAGTTTCCTAATATAGAAATATTATTCTGATTATAATTCTGCAGAAAGCATTACAAAAAATATACAAGTGCTTTTAGATAACTTACTTGAAGGAGCTTGTTAGTTATCTTTTTGCTGGAATATAACTCATGGTTAACTTCCGTGATATCAGAAAATTTATGGTCTTTACTGTTAGAAGTGGTAATGACATATAGGTGCCTTAGTAATTGTAGGACGTCTTCTACTGTACAACTGGATACAGATGGAGTACCCGGGACTGGTGTAGATGGCGATAAAGAGTTTCCTGCAACTGAACTTCCTCCGCTACGTGAAAATTGGCTAGCCACTGGAGTTGCTCTGCCTTCTTCTGTATCATAAGAGCCTTCTTCTTTTATTTCTCTATACACGATTCTATAACAAAAATATGAAAATATAATTTATATAAAAACAATAAATTATAATATTCAACAGAATGCTTACAAATTATCAATTTATTTAAATTGATTTTGACAACCACATCTGATACAGAAACGTGAACTAGTAAGGATTTACATTTCAATTATTTTTAATTAAGATTTTTTTTAATGGTGATATATTAAATAAATATATTATTCAGTAAGAAAATTATATTTACAAGTATGTAGGTTCCCACAATCTTCTTAACTTCTCTTGTTTAGACGGGAATTCGGCAAGTTGCATTAACTCCTGAACAGCTCTAAATATCGTCCACGATGGATCATTAAGCTCAATTTCTACATCGGTAATACCAGGCATGTTTGGGCCTTTTAGAATTAACTGCAATTTCGGTTGAGGAAGAAGTTCGTGGTCGGACGTGGTTGGCGTTTCTTCTTGACCTGCAAAAAAAATTGAAAGGACATTAATATCAATCAATTTCCTGTAAAAATATCAAGCTTTTATCATAAATCATCTATGAAATACAGGTGTCAGAAAATTATTCATCAAAACTTGTTTGATACTTCCCGTGTACTAAGAAACTTAAAATTTTATTCATATGTTGACGTTCGAAAACAAAAAATAAACCAAATGATTAATTTTACCACTCTAAACGTAAACTTAACTAGGAATTGAGATTTCGTATGAAGAAAATTAATATAATAGTCCACTTTACACGTAATTAGGAACATAGGTTTTAGAAGGCAAATAAAAGAAATAATTAAAAACTTCAAATAGTACTGTTCTAAACTTGGAAACTAGGACACTAGCTAAAAATAAAATAAAATTTTAAACAGTTCAGTGTGTATTTAAGACTTCATTATTTCAACATGAAGGTGGGATCCGTCCAACAAAATTCAACTATCCCAATAGGCTAGTAAAAGAAAGTTAAAAAAAGGACAAAACCTGAACAAATGTCAAAAATTAATCTAAATACCAAAAATTAGTCGCTGCAAAATTCTATATGTCTTGATATTCCACCAAGAAGATTAGAATTGGCGCAAATTCATTTGAAAACTTACATTTGAAAGACACACTCTGAACTATGAATACAGTATTACCAACCAATTAGTAATATCCAGCTTAAAACCTTATAAAATCAAAAACTTGCCCAGTAAATCCCAAATAGGCGATACTACATTAAATATTACAGAATATGTGTTCGCATTATTATCAAATTTGCAGAATTTGTCTAAAAAGTTTCAAAATATATTTTGTTAAAAAAGAAATTACATTCGTAAAAAGCAAATTAAAACACTTTATAAGTTGGTATGTAAAAATATTTGCTGCCATTTGGTAAATATATATGATGCCATTTATGTTATGCCCAACTATTTATATATACGATAAAAGTTATATTCTATAAATTCAACATTAGTATACGAATCTTCTCTAATAACGTCAGTTTTGCAAAGAAATCAAATAACTCTAAATAAAACAAACCTAGCAGGAACACTCAGACAATGCCGGCATTAAAACCGAATGAAAATTTTATAAATCAGTAATCTGAGAACTCCACTACCTATTTACTCAATAACAAATTTAACTGTGAAATTATTATACATATTGCGAACTTTTCGCTTCAACGACATAATATGAAACATTTTTTTAATCAAACGATAGATATATAATAGAAAGTAAAGTTATTTCTTCTTCACGCATAGGACTAAAAAAAACTGGTGTGAACTGCAATTTGATAAATAAAAAATAAATCCTGTTTATTTCAATGTCTAACTAATTTTTAATGAAACTTAGTCTTATAAAACAAAATATAAGTAACATTAATCTAGTTTATTACACGACTGTTCATAACAAGTTTTCTGTTGAAAAAGACGAATATAAACGATCAAAATTGAAAATGGGAAAAAAATAAGGACCAAACCAAATGACCGATTCGGTGCGCTGAGAAACACCACATGCTACTTTAATGTATAGGCTATTGACTATGTCGAAAAAAAGAGGGTTAAAAGGAACTAAAACGTTAAAGTGTTTTCATTGTTTCATATATTGAATTAACCTCCTACTATAACAAAATCACAAAGTGCGTTTTTGCGAATAAGATATATTTGTCCACTTTTCGGTTTTTTGCATGTATTTTTCGTACAAAAGGGTTGTAGCCAACAAAAATTTCCTATCGAAATGATATCCCATGAAGTCTAAAAATATCATTTTTCAAAAAATAGTCACCCCAAAAACAAAATAACAAAAGCAAAAAATGCATACTTTTTTTTTATTTTTTCTCCATAACTTTTTTCCAAGTGAAGTTAGGTATAGGCATTGCTTAATAAAAAAGAAAGCTGACGTTACGTTCGTTAAAATGAGCTCCAGCAGAAGTCTGTACGATGAAAAGTAACCGAGATACGGCGTCTCAAACGTTGCTACTTTTCGCGATATTAGCAAAATGTGCTTTGTTTCCAAATTTCTTCCCCCGTGTAAGGGAATTTAGATATAGACATTGTCCCTTTACAAGAAAGCTAATATCACGCCTATTGAAATGCTCCCCAGCTAAAGTCTGAAGCATGAATAGTAGCTGAAAATGACCTCTCAAAGTTTTCAACTTTTTACGGTTTTTGTAATTTTTTTTACCCGCACATTAAGTAATTTTATTTTTGCGTGAAAATTTTCCTTTATTCAATGAACGAATTATTTTAGGTTGTTCAATGATAAAAACAATTATGTTCTGATGTATTTTATAGCGAAAATGCAAGTCCCGAAGACATCGGTTCTGTATCTGAATGCATCGAAACTTTATTAGACGGCTTGAAAATTGAACTTTCAACCACGGATGCTCTTAAATAGCATGGCTGAAGAACATATTTGCAAATGCAACAATGGAGAGGGAATGTTTTAAATCCTCTCGACTGGGGTTGGAAAACATCGAAAAATGAATTGATACCAATTTTAGCGAATAAACCGCCTGCCAAGGAAGCCAAGAATTGTGTGGTTGCAAGAAGTTGGGAATTAATTGCTCCATGTTGTGCAAAGAATGCAAGGATTTATATTGTGAAAATGCTGATGTACCTGACGTTACTAAAAACGATATTCTCAAAGACATTGACGAAGAAATTCACAAAAGTTTTGAAAATAATTTAACTCAATCCAGCTTTTGAATAAAAATAAATAAATTAAAAACGGTATAAAATAATGAGGACAATTATATTTTTCATTCCGTACACTATGTCAATAGTTTTTTCAAAATTTAATTATTTTTATCATTAACCACCATAAAAAAAAAATTCACGCAAGAATATAAAATTACTAATGTGCGAGTAAAAAGTTATAAAATCGTAAAAAGTTGAAAACTTTGAGAGGCCATTTATCGGCTAATGTTAGTACAGATTTCAGCTGGGGACCATTTTAATGGGCGTGATCTCAGCTTTCTTCTTAAGGGACGACGTCTTATCTAAATTCTCTTACGTCGAGATCAGGTATTGCAGAACACGCCTGGGATAAACAACACCATATAAAATAGTCTGAGGCTGTGGCAATATATATGGAACCCAACATGAAAAAAAGAAAATTTATAGAAGCAGCTTACATTAAAAACAATAATGGAATCTTCAGTAAACCGAGTGTTGAGATACCTAATCTTTGGCAACCACTACTTTGTAACATCAAATCCTGGAGGTTTGTACAGTGAAGCGAAACTTTGCGCTTCAGTGGACACAGTCCCTATACAAGCTCTTAAGTCGTAAAAATAAATAAAAATAAAGACAATGCAAGTCAGACAACTAGATTTTTTTTTTATTAATTAGCACCGATTAAAAATACCAAATACGAACAAATTTTGCTATTTACATATAAAAATAAAGGTTAATTCTTACAACGTTTTGGTCAGAAACTTGGTCCGTGAATAACTTCATTAGTTTTTAGATTAGTTTTCTGTACAAATAGTGCCTGGGGTTTCTTCTAGATACTAGAATGGAGTTTACGCTTATTGTGTTTAAATTAAGCTAGACAGTTTAGCGATTTAACCATTCAATCAACAATTTAGCTAAACCTGCTTATTGAAAATTATTGCTTATTCATAGATTCGCAGATATCATTTATTTCCAAAGACAAAATCAGAGCTTTTAAAAACGATAAAAGTAAAAAAACACTCTCCGAATATTCCAGGTCATTGATAATTTTGTTGGTTTTTATAGTATGCAAGAAAGGTTTCAGGAGAAGAAAAGTTCTAAATTATAGAGGATAAAGAGCAAAAGAATTATGTTAAAAATTGCTTAATAGCTGACTTAGGTATAGTTCGATATCTTAAGTTATTCCTTCTAGACGTTTCTGGATTAATTAGTCGTTCTTTTTTATTTGAAAAATTATTATTTATCAAAGGATGCAACTTTGTAAACATTGCCATCAAGTTTTTGCGGTAATTTAAAATTAGGCATGGTGTTCTAGCAAACATGTTAGTGTCAAGAATAATGACAAACATATAGGATAAGGCTATGGAAAAAAAAAACAAGACGGATTTTATGCCAATCGAGAGTTTAAATAATATTGAAAAATACTTCAATATGCCAAGTTAAAGATAATTTCAAAGTCTGTTGAGCTTCGAGTATAAGGAATAAAATACAAAATTTATCAGATCCTTACTAAAAGAGGTAGAGAAGCAATTCTATAATAGTTGCATACAATGTATTTGAAATCTTTAGTTTAATTTATTATAATGTTATTTAAGAAGGATAAAAATATTGCTGCCAGGTCATAAATTCACATTGAGAAACGAATTTTAATTCTAAACATATTTTTTAGATGCCAAAAAAATGTAAGTTATAAACTTATAAGCCAATAATAATTATTTCCTTCTTAAGTCAAATAATAAGCGCTATAGCGTTTTGGTTTCCCGGCAAGTCTAATCTATGTTATAAGGCTGCTAATTGCCATTCGTAAGATTCTTTTGCGTTTCGTCAATAATCAAGGGTTCTGGAACTTATTAAAATTATGTTCCAACTTAGTTTTTGGCCATTCACCATTATTTCTAATATCGGTAATTTGACATATTTGATCCCAAAATATCGATAGAATTAAAATCATCATCCAGATCAAAATCATCATTCAATTAATTTTATTGAAATTGGACAAACAAATTTATCTTTGCAGAATCAAGAGGAAACAAAGGTCGCAAAAAATACCCGTTTTAGGCAACATTATTGTAAACACACGAAATTAAGCATCAAAAAATATTTTGATTCTGAGAATCCTCCAAATGCCAATTTTGTCCGTCACAGGAATCCGCTATTTTAGAAATGAATTTTAGATTCGTAATCTACGTCCACGGAAACCCCTCCAATACCGATTTTAAAATAATTTGTGATATGTAAATTTTTTTAACCCTCTACTTTTTACTGCCATATTAAACTTCAAAAAATTAATTTTAGATGTATAATCTAAATGTGTAATTTAAATGAAAGATCAGAACTATGCGGTAAGTATGATTTGCAGGGACGGGATTGCCACATTTCGAATGCAAATCCAAAAACTAAAAATTTTTGACACCTGTTTTTTATAGAAACACGTGGCATTTTATTAGTGATAGTTAAACCATTGGCAACATTGTAGACTACTTATGAAATGAATAAGTCCGGCTAGTTGGGAACCACTTTTCGGGCCCTTTTTATGTGCGGTAAGATTATAGCATATTAGTAACAGTCTTCGTATAAACTGTCTTTGGTTTGTTACTCTTACTTACCGGGCGGTGGTATTTCAAGATCACTAGTCTGATTGATATTTGTTCGTCCAGGTCGAGGATCAAAAGCGGGTATAAGAGCGCTGAACTGACGCTTTAGGACATATTCGTCATCCCAAGACCTTCGTTTGGTATTATGCAGGGGATCAAAGCCTTCCTCTTCCATAAAGCTTAGCAGATTTCGAGATACCATAACCTACAAATTTTAGAAAACCGTATGTTTGATTCTATGAGAGCAAAGTAAAAACTATGTTTTTTTTGTTACTTTAAGACCATTTACCGGTCTTTGCGTAGCTTTCAAATGTTTTTAAGAAAACTGAAAAAATGTAAGATACAAGCTTAAAAATATATATACATTTTTTTTTATTCAATTCTACTTTAGCTTAATCTGAATAGGATATTCCGTTTATATAACATCTTATGGGACTTTAGCATGTAGTCATATTCATTTTTTAAAAAAATCAACTTAAAATATTGAGAAGACAAATATGTTGTTTAATAGCAATTTTCTCATATGGAGTTTTGGAAACTATTCATATTCAACACTGTACAAACCTCTTCATAATCTGCATCATCCTCGTTTTCATCATCGTCATTTTCATCATCATTATCACCCATTTCCTCATCATCATCTAATTCTGCAAGCAAAGTGGGTGCTCTACAAGATTCTAGAAAGTCTTCTAAAGAAACTTGCTCACTGTCACTACTTGTTGATGTCAGGCTCATTGTTAGGGCTTGGCTTAAACCTTGGACAGCACCTATTTTTGACAATAGTTGGTAACAAGTCATATTGACGTTTAAAAAAAAAATAAGAACCACAAATTTAATAAGACGACTAACTTTGATTATTATATGTGTCGCTTTAATAGGTTATGAAATTTTATATAATTTATGACAGTGAAAGAATAATCCATAGCAAATTTTTGGCACTTTCTTTTGTCACCGCTTCCAAGACAGCGGGTGCCTCCGCATTATTACAAAAACATCAAATCATTATTTTGATAGTTGCTTTCACTATGATTTTGGTGTAATGTATTTTCCGTATTGCACAAAAATCTATTATGGTTTGCGTATGTAGCAACTTGCTTAGAAAATTTTGATCAGGAAATCAATAAATTTACGGATGTTATAATTTTAATAACAGATTTTGTTCTTTGAACGGTTTCGGCTCTTATTTGATGGGAATTCACTTTAAATTAAATGAAAAACTAAAGTTGACGCGTTTCGCTACACAGAAACTTCTTCCGTTTTATCCAACAGATTTTGCTGTCTGAGTGTGATAAGACTAAAGAAAAATCTCAATATATAGAATAAATTTAAGAATTTGATAGAGCCAGATTTGACGAGTCGCAGTGCTTAGTAAAACTTCGAAAAAATCTTCTTTCCATTTCTGACCAGAACCCCTAACTGATTGACGCTGAAAATAGGAGGTGTGATGCCTGTGAACTAGGAATCTCAATCCTGGTAATATGTGCTTTAAAATTGGCCATTTTCGCAAATTATTTATTCTCTAAAACTATACTATTTCTTAAAAATGTGAAGCTTGTCTATACTACATAAATTAACACATTGCCCTAATGAAACACTTCAGCTTTTCATTCAATCTGTGAGAGTCGTATATTTTTGTTTTTAATTATCTACTAAAAAAGCAGTTTTATTTTATCGTAAATTTTGAAAAAATATAATAAGAGACATGCATTTACCTGCTGTTGTAGAAATGCCAACTTGCTGGCCTCCAGTATTGTTACTCGAAGACAAACTAGGATAACTCTGGGCAGTGCTAAGCAAACCGCTGGGAAAATTACTAGACAGGGCAAGCCTTACTAGACTAGATACCGAATTAGGTGCTCGCGGAAAGATACAACCAGTATTTTGATTATTTTGTGCATTCGTGTTAGCAACTTGGGCGTTGTTAGAGCTAGAATTAAGTGCTGAATTTGCTGCTGTAGTTGATGAACTTGATTGACGTCGGCGAGCTAGTGCTGCAAATGTCTCCAACAGGCCTGCGAAGTTTAGTACTATAATTTAGTTGGTATGGCTGAGTATGAAGTGGGAAAAACGGGGGGGGTCATTTGAAATTAAATATATTTTTTAATTTGGAGTGTATTTTGAATTTATCTATCTGAAATTTATAAATAAAAGCTCAAGTTTACAAATAAACATGCCTGCTGCTCAAAAAAAAAATATATATATATATATATATATATATATATATATATATATATATATATATATATATATATATATATATATATATATATATATATATATATATATATATCATTTTTCTAAATTTTGTATTTTCTTGGGTTTAGGTTCTATAATTAATAAAACACAAAACGATTGACGTTTCGCCCTTTATTCGAGGCATTTTCAAAATTTTTTCCTTGACATTTTGCTGTTCTGTTTCTAAATGAATGAATTTAGAAACAGAACAGCAAAATGTCAAGGAAAAAATTTTGAAAATGCCTTGAACAAAGGGCGAAACGTCAATCGTTTTGTGTTTTATTAATTATAGAACCTAAACCCAAGAAAATACAAAATTAAGAAAAATGATATAATCTATGGTTCAAGAATTAAGAAAATTAATATATATATATATATATATATATATATATATATATATATATATATATATATATATATATATATATATATATATATATTAAATATGAAGTTGCCCAGTAATTTTTGTACTTGCGTTCGTATTTTTTAGTCTAGGCAATACAATTCGTTGAACCAAAAGTTGTTAAAATATATCATTTAAAGCTTATTGTAATATATAAAAGCTGTCAACATTAAAATGCTGAACCCTCTGTTTAATAACAGAATTAATAAAATAATTTTCTAATCAAAAAATCTTTTTCTTCTCGTTTCAAAATTTATCTTTCTGAAATTGGTAAAAAAAAAAGTGCTGATTTACAACTGATACTAACGAATTTTGAACAAAAAGGTTCATATTATTGCATGTGATTCTCAACAACCATTTGTCATCCTAAGTTGGCGCGAAAATATCTTTAAACTACTCTAAATTTTGCAATGGAAGTTCTTTTTAGTATAAGAATAATGGAGTAAAATTTCATAGAAATTCAAAAATTAATTTAGTGGACAAAAGGATTTATCTCAGAGAGCAATGGTATTAGCTGGTGTACCTTTAAGTAATTAATTTGTAAAATCAAAGTAAATTCATGACTTCACTCCAAAAATAAATACATAAATCAATAAAAAATTACCTGCTGTGGTAGTGGTTTCAATTTGACTATTTGCCTCAGTGCTTGTTAGATTAGGTACACTAACGCTCATTGGATTTGTTACTACAATTGAATTATTCTTAGCATTATTAGCATTATTCACAGCCTCTTCATTATCACTACTACTAAAAGCACTTTTGCCACTACTGCTTTCACCGCCATCTTCCTTTCTTCTTGCTGACTTATCCTCATCAGCCTCTGAATTTGAAGACACTGAAATTCGAACCGTGTTGCCTGCTAGGCTAGATAGATTATTTATTGTTTGATGGTTCGACTGGCTAATGTTTAACGCTGATTGTAGCAATTCTGCTGATAAAAAGTTGTTAGTGTTATTTCTTAACATGTCTGAACCCTCACGAATTTTATCTAACGCCTCTACTGCTTCTACAAAGCTTTGTGCTGCTGCCGCGGCCGTAACATTACTTAATCTAGAAGAGCGGTTTGATTTAACATTAGACAATTTTTGGGGATCCTTTTGACTATCAGAAGGTTCATCACTGTTCTGTCTCTTGGTAGATGTTGGTTTTGTTTCTGATAATGTTAAACTCTCTACAATTGTGGCCAAGTCACTACTATTATTAATAGCTGATAAGTCATGGTGTGGATCCCTAAGAGGATGAACTACAACTGATAACTCACTATCCGTACTTGCTGCTTGGGATTCAGATGTTACAGCAACTAAAGCTTCATTTCTGGCTACTGATAACACACTCTCAGCAATCGTCTCTGCAGCTTGTTTTGCAGCTAAGTTATCAGCAGAAGCAGCTTGTTCAGTAGAGGCTACAGATGACTTAACATCAGTTGCTTCCGGTAAACTAGGTGTAGAACTACTCTTCCTACTAGTCAGGACACTTTGTTTATCATCTTTAGTCTTATGTTTATTTGTAGAGCTAGGTTTGGATGATGATGCAGCTTCTACATCAAAACCTGGGGCTAATTTGAGATCATATTTGCCTTCTGCACCCATACGGTAAGAATTGGAACCACCATGGTCCCAAGTAACATCAATCCATCCTGAGTGAAGTTCGCCAGTAACAGTCCCTAAAAATTTTTTTTGAGGAATTAATACATCATTATGAATATGAAACAACATAGACTTTACTGAGTCATTAACCTTAACAAGTCCTTACCTTCACCAGAGGGGTTGCCATCTTGATCTCTCCATTTCCAATCCACACCTCTAACAACTCGAGCACCAACAGTCATATATTTTAACAACTGCGTTTTGACTAATCTTCTTTGTTTCCTTAATTGAGCTTCTTGCTCTTTGTGAGCTTTTCCCATATCTTCACAAACACTAGTAACTTGGCCATAAATTTCAAAGCCAGAGAGACTTAGGTAATGAGTTTGTCCAGAGGCGTTTTTACCGGCTTGTTGAATTCTGACATGTCGCCAACCTAAATGGAAAAGTTTCAGATTTTATACATGGTAAAATGTATTTGGCTAGTATACTTCAATCAAAATCCTTCTATTTTATATGGTGTATTTTCTTTAACGTGGAACATTGGGTTTTAAATGGTAAATGTTTACAAGAAACCCAAAGACTAGATTACAATACAATTTGTGTAAAAAAATGTTCAGAAAACCCTAAAAAGCGCTTTAAATGAAAAAAGAAATACCCTTGTATAATTGATCATAATGTTGAGTTGTGATTGTCTATTCCAGTGTTTAATGTTTATCAGTGTGTTATTATTATTATTGTTTATTTTATCTTTTTTATTGTAAACTATGATGGGCTTAAGACCCTGGATAAATAAATAAAATTAAAAAAAAATTGTTTGACATTATTACAATCATCTCTGCATCTTAATAAAAACCAGACAGTAGTTTCCGCGTCCTGTTTGTTATAAATATATTTATCCACTACTAATATATTCGTTCGCCGTGTTGTCAGATATTTAAATTAAGTTATAACCAACTATAATCGAACGAACAAAATGGATCCAAAATCAAAATTTTAGCATTACTTAAATATGAAAACGATTTTTCTTCAATTGATCATAATGTAAAAATATATGCTGTGAGAAGAAAGCAACTGCAATCAATTAAAGTTTGAAGCGTCCAAAAGTTTTTATAATATTCTAACGAGTGGAACAGGTTTTGAAAACAACCTTAATATTAAATATAAGGTATTTCTGCCTTCATGAAAAATTAAAAATGCGTTCTTTGTCTTCTGGCCAGTGTTAAGAAAATAGCGTTTGAAAACTGATTTAAAGTTTTGATTTTATTTTGCTTTTATAAATGTACAAAAACGGGTAATACAAAAATTCAATGATTATATTAAATTGGAAACCTTAAATAAGTAAAGATAAACAAATAAACTATAATTTAGACAAATAACAATGTCACCTTACTAATTGGTAGATTTGCAAGACGTAATATATATAAATTTTTTTCAATAACATGGTAGAATACAAAAGTATTCCAAATGAGGCTATCCCATATCTGATAATGTTTTAATGTGTTCACTGTTAGAAGTAAGCAAACATTAATGTCATACATGAGCTATATTTTGGAAGAAACTTATCAAAGTGTGGGGGTAATTTTAAAATATCCGCTGTAATATAAAATAAATTGAGAAGCAGCAAATTCTGAAAAGAATTCCTAATTTTACATTTAAAAAAAAATAATTTTTTTACGTTTTAAACGGCAAATGTTGTATTTTGGTTTATTGGATAAATTGCAATATTCTAAATTTGCATATTGAAAAATAGATTAGTTTTGCGTAAAAACCACAGATAATATTTTAAAAAACCTAGCAATCACAAAAACAAATTATGTATTATAAACTTTTAAGGAATCATTAACTTCCGTTATTTTTGGCAATATATCTGTTAAACGTTATGATAGCACAACTGCTTTAAATGGTTATACTAGGTATAAAATAAATATTACCTTAAAATGTAACGTAAATTTGAAATTAACACACACGACTATTTTTCCTTTTTAGGTGGTTTGCTTTAAAAAAAACGTTTTAAATAAAACCTACAATTAAAAAAAAAACTATAACGACAAGAAACCTACAAATTATATTTGACAAAACTGCTTTGGCGCTTATTTATTTAACTAAAAAAGTTAAGTTTTCTTTTTTTTTGAAGGAAGCACTAGGTGTTTCACAATATTTTATTAATCTGATAACTCTGACACGTGCAATGATGTTGCCATCATTCTCAAAGAGTATTTTGGTCTATAATTTTATTATTGCATCTAATATAGGGGTATCGCCAAAATCTGTTTGTGTGTAATGTTTTCGTTATAAGTTATGTAGGCTCGACTTTAACCCGTTAAAGTCTAAAAAAGTTCCCCGATAATCCCAGGTTTGTCATGATGAAAAAACTTTCCATGATAATTCCAGGTTTTCCATATTTTTCATGATTCTGAACACACTGATGTACTTTCAATATTAGCAAGTTCTAAGTTCGGCATTAATTTTCAGATTTATATTGTTGTTTGAAAACTGCTCATTTCGTACCAAATTGTCTAAGTAAGGACGCAGGCTATAAGAACTTGCATTAGAAGTAAAAATATGTTGGTATTGGTAAGCAGTATTTTCTTAATGGATTCTATATTTAATTGCGTTACTTTAATTTTCGCCTATGACCCGTATTTTATGGAAAGTATATGTATGAAAATATAAATTGTAAGGGGTAATTTAACAACAATAACTTTTAAAACTACAAAAACAAATAATATAGAGAAAATAAAAATACCATTTTTAAGAAACAGATCGCGATGGCAACACCACCACATGTATTATCTTTAACTACAATATTTACTAGTTTTATATATAATCGAATTTTGGAAGTCCATTTTAAAACATTTTTACAATACAGTCACATCATAAGGAAGCATTTCATAAAAATTACAATTCTGCGCCCATATACGGATAAGGAATTACAGAAGACGCAGAATTACACAAAAAAAAAACAAATATATATACATATATTTGAATATTTGAATTTGAATATTACCTTGCTGCTCCTCAGATGGAATTTCAATAGGCCAAGTAGCAGTTGATCCTGGCTCGTTCAAAGACATATCATGTGTATGGGTGAACAATGTTGTCCATAGAACGCCATCTTTGGACATTTGGAAATACCAATTTCGTAAAGCTGATCGACCATAACCTCTAGCATGCCTTAAAGTATAAGCACTAGGAATAATAAATAAACCTAAATCTATGCTAAACCAAGATCGTTTATCATCATTTGTATGACAATTTAAAGCTGAAGTATCACGTGAAAGAATATCTTCTAATCTTCCATAAGGTAAGTTTCTTCCATCAGAGCTAGTTACAGTTACCAAGCCATATTGGGCAGGATTAACCCACTCCCCACTAGTTTTGCCATTTGTACCAATAAAGTAGATCACACCATTCTCATCAAAATCGTGACTATGCTTAAATGTTTGATACTTAGGTTCTTTTAATTTCTTAAGAAATTGAAAAGTAGATCTATCAAAATCATACCACTGTTTTGCAACCATCTTAAGTAGGTATCGTTCTAATTGTGCTACTGTAGCAAGAGGTTCCATTTTTAATCCTCTCCCAGTTCTGTCGATTAATGTGCTATCTCCTTGTGCTTTCTCTAATCTAAACCTTAGTCTCCTAGTTAAAACTTGTAATCCATATCCTGAACCAGGACTATCATAAACGTATACTGGAAGTTTTTCAATGCTTTCTAACACTGCAATAAGTTTCTGTACAAGTATTGCCATAGAGTTGTTTTCTTCTGTAGATTTACTTTTAACACATTCCTTAAACACTTGTATTCTTTGTTTTTGATATTTGTTAACTTTGCTTGATTTGAGTCCTGAAAATATCAGGTTAAATTATTCTTAAGGATTTGATAATTTAATACAGAGTAAGTCCAAAATTTATGGTAGTGACATATTATACAAGTCGACAAAATAAGGTAATTTGACAAGGCATTTTTGTTTATTTGTTACATCATGAACCAATTTTTACTACTTATCAACGATTTTACAAAATAAGTCACTGCCACCAATTCTGGACTGGTATTATGATAATTTACTTTAAACCCGTTTGAGCTAAAAGTAAAAATAAAGTAACCTATTTTAATAAAAATATACAAAACTGAAACTAATATTTTATAGTTTAATATAACTAATATTGACAAATATTACCAAAGTTTCAATAATAGCAAATTAAATAAATTTTCTAATTTCTCATAATTGATGACTGTGTTCAAACGCTTAACATCACACTGCTCAAACATAAAAATCATTTTGCTTAAGAAATATAAATAATCATTGAGCTTAGTCATTTCATTATATTTATTTTATAAGATATATTTTATGTAAGACATTAAGAATTTAACCAGCTAACAAAATGTAATGACTAGTTTTGTTTACCTTGATCCCAATAACTAGTAGAGAGCAAATTTAACAGAGCTTGGACCAATCCAGAACTATGTAGCTCATAAGCGCTAACCACACCATCCTCTTTTAGAATTTGAGTTAAGTCATCTAAAGCTTTTAACAGAATCTCTCGCCATGAATTACCACCTTCTCTATTATTACCGTAGGAGCACTGCTTTTGACATGCGCGCTCTATTTGTGCCACAATATTGCCCAGTTTAGCCACTACTCCTCTGGGTTGTGCTTGAGCTGCTCTAAAGTACTGTTCATATATTTGATGCGCGAGATATTTTACTTTCATTTTAGTGGCTTCCGTTTTAGAACGTATGCGTTTTCCTTTTTTGCTAGTCCATCCAGTAGAAAATTCAGAACCTAAAATAGAAAATAAACATTGTACCTATTTCGTGATGGTACATTAATTAGTGAATGGTCCCCATTGCTCCTCATTATATGGAGAATTTGAATGAAGCTGAAGAAAGACTTGCATAAAATGTAACTAGATGTTCCTATGGAGCTAATAATTGTTATTACATAAATTTGAAATATTTATTTTGGGATATACAGTAGTGGCAAAAAATTGCTCAATTTTTTAAAAATTACAATAAAATGAAAAACTTTAAAAATAATTTCAACTAAGCTGACTTAAATTATAATCATATGGGATATTAACGTAACGCTGCTTAAAATTTCTAGTTTTTTTCTTAATTCGGTTTAAATGATAGCAAACTATTTGGATGTGGTACAAAGTAGAGCAACTTTTTTAAAAACTCAATATATTTTTGAACCTCCTTGTAATTTATCTTTGCTTGAAAAGCCGATGGTATCTACTTCATTCAGAATGCCCTCAACATTTTATCGAATAAAATGTTCTTTTGGAATATCCCTATTAACTGACATAAAAAAAAAAGATTTAACTGTATCGTGATGGAAGGAAAGATACTGGGAACAGATTTTATTCAAATAGGTAAATCGTAAAGCATGTTATTCAATGTTTTTTAAAGTTTGGAAGCTTATCAAAACAAAAAAGTTAGGAAGACCAAAAACAACAAATACCAGGATAAGCAAATTATAAAGAATTCTAAATAAAATTAATTTTTAACTTTGACAAGGATCTCATTGGGATATGAACATTAAAATATCCATGACTATGAGGAAGAAAAAGATAATTAGATGCCGGATTACATTCAAGATCAGCCAGAGAAACTTTACTATTTGGGAAAAATAGACGTGACCTACTAGAATTCACAAGAATTTATGGCAACTGGACAGATAATGACTGGAAACGTATCATTTTAAGTGACGAATCCAAGTATAATTTGTTCAGTAGTACTGAAGTTTGTATGTCAGACGTCCTGTTAATAAAAGACAATTGACAATACACTATAAAGCACGGAGGAGTATCTAGTATGGTATGAAGCTGCTTTGGCGTGACTCGTTTAAATTGAATAGAAGGTAATATGGGCCAATTTATGTACAAGAATATAGGAAAATTTAGTGGCATATTCTGTTGAGGTAATGCTTTTAAAACATCAGTCTCATCGGTACGATGACCCTGTACATTCCTTAAAAAGCGTGGTACCAATGAGAAAAAATTAATGTTTTGCGGTGGCCAACTCAGCTTTTTATCTAAATCTCATCGAAAATTCGTGAGAAATCTTTAACGAGAAAATTCGGTAGAAAATATTCAAATTTTCAAGAATTTTTTACAGCTCTGGAAGCTTGGAAAAACAAAGATCCGACAGTTATCCTTCATAAAAATATATTGATGCTGTATAGATGAATTGATGAACAAAAGGTGGTAATACTTGATCATTGATGCCTAGACCTCACTGGGCCCTTAACATCCCACCATAATGCAGGTTAATCGAGGCTGATCGGCTTTATGAATTCTAGCAGCCTTGTTAATTGAACTTGCCTAACTGCTACCGGTAACGAAATTATATCTCCGAAATGTCTGTCTCAGTCTGTTGAGTGCTGGGCACTGAGTACATGGTCAAAAGTTTCATCCTCCTCCAGACACCATCTGCACCTCGAATCATCTAAGACATCTCTCAGGTGACAATGTCCTATCAATAGTAACACCACAATTCGCAGCTCTTTCCTTCCCAAGAACCTCCCTAGTAAGCCGTGCGCTAGGTCCAGTTATATGTTTCTTAACACACCTCATTCCACGAGCTCCACGATTCAATAAATTTGCTTTCTATCATTGCCAGACGGTCCGCTTCCTCATTTCCGTGTATACCCGAGTGACCTCGGACCCTCACGAGTCTGATTGTGCAACTGTTTCAGTACATCCTTGCACTTAAACACGAAGCGAAGTTACGACACTGGACCATAGTGCCATTATCGCAGTCCTACTGTCTGAGCATACGTTTATTACCCTATTCCTGTTTATGTACTTTTTACAGAGGTGATCACACTGCAGAATAGCATAAATTTTCGCTGTAAAGATCGTCGCACGTTGGCCGAGAGAGTAGAACTCTCCGACTCCAGTGCTACTGCTGAACACTCCGGCTCCAACTCTTTCATCTTGTCGAGATCCATCTGTAAACCACCAAGATCCATTTCTCGAAAGATTTTGCTCTTTCTTTCCCAATTCTCTCTACTTGACAAAAGTATCTCAAGACAGTGCTTGGGTTTCAAAAGCGGAGTGATGGACATCTCTCCACCACGCTTTCTCAGACACCCAAGTAGCCACCGTTCTAGTTTCGAGGTGCTCTAAGCAACTGATGCGATAAACACCCTTCAGGGCCTCGATCCCTATGTATAAGTAGAGAGGAGGCACCAGGATCACTAGAACCTTAGTGGGGGCAGTCCTCATCACACCCAATATTCCCACAAGCCATTCTTTGAATTTTATCAAGTTGAAGACGGTGTTTGCACTTTCCCGTACTAGGCCGCGTTACAATAGTGGCTTACGTGATTATGGGATGGATCACCACAGAGTATATCCAAAATAGCACTCCTGGTGTCAGCCCCATGTGCACCCAAAGGCTCGTTTACAAGCCTTCTTGGTTCGAGCCTCACTATGATCATTCCAGCTCCGACGTGAGTTCAAAATAACTTCTTTGGATTGAAGAGTGCTTCGCCACAATGTAATTATGCGAAGTCTCCCCGTTGTTCTCTTTTTTGTAAAGAGTATCACCTCGACCTTGTCCGAGTTTATTCCGAGCACTTCTCTGTGGTATCATTACTCCGCGATCTGGAGGGCCCGCATCATTGGCCCCCAGGTCCCGGATATCCCGACCAGGGCACAAAAAAAAACAGATCTTCAGCGTAGAGTTGTGTATACAAACCAATCTTATTTAGTTCACTCTGCAGGTTGTCCACCACAAGACTCCACAACCAAGGCGATAGAACTCCTCCCTGTGCACAGCCCCTATTTGACAATGCTTTAACAGTAACATTGTTAAGCTTAGCATATATTAGTCTTTGAGTTGACACTGCTCTGATCCATGCCCACTACTGTCGGTTCAGAATCTCGTCGTTGTACAGCATTACATACTGAATCGTGTTTTCAAACGCCCTCTCAATATCGATAAAGATACCTAAGGATCCGCCTTAGGACCATTCGACACGGCGTTTTCGACTTTTCTGACGAGTCAATGTAGCGCCGTTTATGTAGATTTTCCTGCCTGAGAATTGTAAAAGATGTAAGGGACACTTTTCCATTGATTTTAGTAAAAAATTGATCAGGCTGATAGAACGGAAAGACTTAGGGTTCGTGTAGTCTGTCCTTCCTACCTTGAGAATAAAGACTATTTTTGTTTCCCTTCACGCCATCGTCATGTATCCCAAGCTCAAACACGAGTGGAATAATTTTACCAGATGGCTTATTATAATAATATCGGAAAAATTGTGTAGTAAGGCTAGAAATATACCATCCTTACCAGGTGACTTGAAAGGGGCAAAGGTTTCCAACGACCACATTACCCTTTCATATGTCACTATCGTTTTAACTAACTGATAGTAATTATGTGCTATGGTGAATTTTTTTTTTTTAAATTCGCTCTTATATTGAATTGAATCTGAAAATTGCACTATTAGTAGCTCCCCTAGGGTTCCCTCTTCTGTCGTGGTTTAATCCTCCCTTCAAGAAGAACCAGCGCTCCAATCCAGGCACCAGGATCTCTAGATAGTATTTTGCAGAGGCGAGATGCTAAAGGCATACTTTCTATGCTCTCGCAATATTTCTTCCAGAAGTTCTTCTATAAGTCCCTTATTAGTTTCTTGTATTCTCTCTGGGCAGTTTTACATTCTTCCCAGCTTATGTTCAACGTTTTATCGTTTTTTTTTAAGGGTTTCTCAATGTGTTTCCGGTGGTTCTCAATATGAGAGTTCCACCAGGACATCTTGGAATTCATGAGGCTTCGTTTTATTTGATAGCAAGCCTCAAATGAACCACGAGTGAGTCACTGATTTATTTTGTAGCCATCTCCACATTAGCTTCATCAAGGTATAAGAACCCTACAGCTCTCCTTCCCAGCTCCTCCAGAAAGAGATCCCAGTTTGTAGTCCTAGGATTTCAGTATTCCTCTACTACCACGTCTTGCTCAACGTCAATTTTAAAATGGATGTGTCATGTGTCGATAATTAGACAATAAGACCTTTGGGCTAATATTGATGATGATAAATAATGACCCCTGAATTTACTAACTTGGTATAACCTTAAAACCGTTCTAAATTGACAGTAGTGTTTAAACTGGCAAAAGCAAAAATAAGCCGAGCAAGTGTTAAACCCTAAAAATACAAGCATAAAAAATCATTTTCTTTTATTACCGAACCGGAAAAACGGAGAATTTTAATTCTTTTCGGAATACAACTATTTCTCTTTCATATTTCAAGGCTTCATGGCAAGGTTCTTATCCTTGATATCCCTATATAAGCGTTTACTTGTTGACATATGTAATATAAATTACGACAATTTCATAAGCAAAACAAAAGTGGCCGACTAGAAGATCTATTTTCAATGGAATCTAGATCAGGTTTAAATCTTAAACCTTCTTAATGAATCTGCATATAAATGTTTTACTAAACATTAATGTTTTTACAATTACAACAAAAAAATGTTGAAAATTTAAAAGTTTTGCTATTTTTTTCACCACACACTTACTGAAATTATTAAAAAATAATTTTTAAAATAATTAAATTTACCATTTCAAAAATATTTCGTATTTAAAAAAGTTGCTATTTTTTGCCAATACTGTACGCCATTTTAAACTACTTTTTTATGCGTTTTTTAAAGTTACATTTAAATTTAGAAACAACTTTTAAAATAAGGCGTCTGTTATACTACGGTCTTTCCTTCTTCCTATATATTGTTTTAAATTGTTCATGTACCCGACCTTTAGCTCCTCGTTTATATCTTAAAAATATAAAAACTAGATACCTAAACTTGTCTCGGCAATGAAAGAATGTTTTGTTCCTCTATTGGATTCAAATATAAAACCAGGGAGATCATCTCTCAATATGGTGGTTTGCTGTTGTCCATCTGAATTGTGAATGTGAATCTCAGCTTCTTTTTTGGAGATCAGAGACCAATTTCCAACCACAAGTCTAGTAGGGCCGGGTTTTGATAATATGGGTATGGAATTGTTGGTAACTCTAACTGCAGCTCGAGCTCTTTGAAGTTTTTCCAAAAATTCGCCTCGGTTTTCTGGAGACAGCAAAAAAGGTTAGTGTTAGCAAGTATAATTTATTAAGAAGAATAGTTAAAATGTAAATATACAATGATATAGAATTAGTAAGGCTTAACAAGATAAGTTTAAACAAGGAAATAAGCAATATTGAAACGAAATGTGTTTAGCCTAGTGACCTCTTTTTAAGTCAAGTTGTTAAATTATCTTTTTTGATATATAAATTTTAAAACCTGTTCCGTATATTATCTTAAAAAGCAATTAAAATATTTTTATGTGCACATATTATTCTTAAGCGCAAATTGTTACAAAGCAGAATAAGAATTGTTAACACTGTATTAAACAGAGCATTTAAAGAACACTGCAAGCACAAAAAAGCACCCAAATTGAAGAAACTCTAATAAGCTACCTAAACATACACAATAAAAACCTTTGTAAAAAAAATAGTTAAGCATTCTTACCTTCAGTGGTGAGGGAGTCTGCTGCCCTTCCTTTGCCTAAAGCCAAACAAAAATTAACGATCACTTTGGTTACTACACACATAATGAAAAAAAAAGTTATCAAGTGATGTAATATGTATGTAATGGTGAATTGTCAACAGTCAGTCAAAAGATCTTTAAAATTCTGAAATAAACTGGATGGCTATAATTTATTAGAATAAAATTATGGATGTATGCTTCTAAAAATATTAATAAATTTTAATAACGTTACAACGAAAAAAATCAGTACTTATGTGGTGATCCTAAAACAATTTGTTAAAGACCTGACAAAATACAGCAACTAGATTAATAGGGCATTCGATTTAAAGTAAATATATACTAAATATTAATTATACAGATTTAAAAAATAAACTAAACGACATGAAGTTTATTGATTTAATTCGGCAATTACATGTTTACAATTCAACTCCCAAATATAGCTATTATATATACTGATAACGTTTGTGACATTGTTTAATAGCAATCTATAATGGTGTTTAAACGTTGGTATATTATGTATTTTCTTGTAGTATTAATTGATATTTGCACGTTTTTCTAGAACTACATTTATTACGAAGTAAAAATTAATAAAATGTAGTTGTTTAAAATAAAAATAAATTATAGAAATATGTTGAAAATACCTTTTAATGCCAGACAGAAACACACCTTTCGACCTAACCTTGAATAAGTTTACAATATTAAAATTTGGTTTAATATAAAAAAAGGAAAATCATTAATAATACTCTGAAGTCATTTTAAAGATAAACGCTTAGATTATAGTCGCATTGGAAACTGACCATTTGGCAATTGAATCTACAATTTAACGTTGGCTCCGAACTACAGTCAATCCTCGGCACTTAATTAACTCCATATGTAATCGGTCGTAGAGCAATAGTTTTAGTGTCTATCTACAATGGGATTTTTCAAAGAGTCCAGCCAAACTTTTTTAATAAGTGGATCATGGCGGGGATCAAACCACATCTACTATCGAGACCCGTCAACACAACTCAATACTTTACATATTCAAGATCATTAAAAACTATTCTTTTAGTTAACGTATTTGATTATGTAAATCATCACTTATACTTTCTAATTTAGTAAATTATTAATTTTGAGAGGGCAGAATGTTCAAGTATATATAATTAGTATTTTATTCTTATTACATGCAGGCTCCGACAATGGAATGTGTCACATTTCAGCGCGCCACTGTATGACACAGATATGGGTTGGGGAACTCTGCCTACTTGTATCGTGTTTGTTATTCTATGCCTTTTAGAAGCCATGGAGAATTGACCAGTGAATCAACGCGTTCGCCGTAACGATTTACATTGAAACGAAGTCTGTGATTACGGTTCAACGACGATTTCGGGCTCAGTTTAACATCCCAAGACGAGGTCTCATTCCGTCGCAGAACGTCATTTTGCGATCGTTTAATAAGTGGAACAATCATGGAACCGTTTGTGACCGTTTTGTTGGTTTTTTTACGCGCTGTGCGGACGCCTGAAAATATCGAAAGGGTAAGACAAGCAGTGACAGCCAGTCAAACACGTTAAGCGAACAAGCATGCAGATGTTTTACACCTATCAGATCGAAAACTGCGCCGTATTTTATATGCTGATCTGAAGCTCCACCCATATAAACTTCAAATAGTTCATCGACTTTCTCCACAAGATGCACGTAACAGACTTACATTTTGTAGGGAATTTGTAAGATTGTTGAACGAAAGAGAGCAGATGTAATCAATAATTTAAATATGTCGGACGAAGCCCACTCCACTTATGGGGTTATGTTAACTTCAGATATTGGTGTGCAAAACAGCCTGTGCAGTTACATGAACAACCTTTACATGTCGAAAAGGTTACTGTTTGGTGCGGTTTGGCATCCTTTAAAAAATATTGGGCCCTATTTATTCCAGAAGAATAATTGAATAGTAACAGTTACTTCAGACCGCTATTTGCAAATGCTAGAAATATTCCTTACTGCCGATTTACGACGTCTGGGTGTCAGCAATAACGAAATATGGTTCCAACAGGATGGAGCAACGAGTCATACCGCTCGAATAGTTATGACGTTTTTAAGGAATGTTTCCAGGACGATTAATATCCCGAAATAGAAACATTGCCTGGCCAGCGCGCTCTCCAGACTTGACGGCTTCAAACTATTTTTCATAGGGATACTTGAAATCCAAAGTGTATTTAAACAAGCCCCGTAACCTTGATGACTCGTCCGACCACGTCCGAGAAAACATCGAAAAATGTATAGAATATAATAGTGGACATTTAACATATGTTTCTAAAAAATAATTATACTGTCAAAAACTGCATTAAATGAGTATTATTTTCCGAACATTTAGGATTTTAGAATAATATTTCTCATTACTATAGTGTAACAAAACCGGCACATTCCACGACAATCGCATCTTTTCATGTTAAATAGTGACATTTGGCCGTCACCTTAAAAGTTAAATTTCTGTTTATATATTTTTTAATTTTTTTTTACATTATATTTAATGCTTTAACATTTAAATCTATCTATCAAATAAATAACAGATTTTTTCAATTTATTAACAACGTATGTTTTGTTTTATATTTTGGTTATTACGGTAATTGAATTATCAAAGATCGATAAATGTTGTTGTATCGTATGGAATGTAGGTGGTAGATTTGAAAGTTTTGCTGCCTAACCTAGTCTGATGCCTTCTAAAAATAAATAGTATCTGTAAGAAACAATCGATTTTATTTATGTGAACCGGACTTTACATAGACAAAAGGAAGTGAATTATATTTTCAGCAATTGTTTCAGTTAAAAAACTTCTCCATAATCAGATAAGTCCTTGCAATTTTATAGTACTTTTCTTATACTCTGAAATAGGGTATATGCGATTGTAGTTAAATGAAAATTACACTTTAGTGTCAAGTTTCACGATGCCTGATTTTCCAATCAACTGAAGTTCTTGTAATTAAATTACCAATAAATTAAAATTGGTATGATAGTATTTTAAAGAGCTATTTAAGTCGATATTATAATTATATTCAATATTTTTTCTTAAATTTGGAAATAGAGAGGAGGGTTGGCGGTTTTTTTTCAGAGGACTACTTTAATAACAAATAACATAGATATTAGACCTACCGGGAGATACATATTAAAAAAGTATAGTACTCTTTCCCCGCGGTGGTGTTGAAAGAAATACATTTTTCGAAAGAACTACAGACACTGAAACGTTGTTACAAGTTTTATTCGAAAATGACTAGTTGTACGAAAAAAAAGGCAATGGACATTTTAGCGTATTTTACTACCTACAGGGACTGTTAAGATTTTGTTTAAAACCTAAAAATAAAGATCCACATAAAAATTTAAACTTATTCATACTTTGCTTATATTTAAAATTTAATTATTATCTCTAAAATACCCTACAAGTAATAGTCAATTTAATTAAAATTTGAGCTTCCTTAGAGTGAATATGCAACATCAATAAACCTTGATGAATTCACTCTTAACGCTATATAGTCCAACGCTTTGAGAAGGCTTCAAATTTTTGTAAAATATCTCAGGAGCTGCGTTTTGTTATCAAATATGTCCCTTGGTCAAGTTTATATAGCTGTGCAAACCCATCCGAGTTAAGTTTTAAATAACTCCATCACAAAAGTGTAGTGATGTAGTTTTCCTTTCTTTAAAACATGTTAGAGAAGTGTACGCTTACATTTTGCATTTTGATAGTTACCTCCTTAATCTACATTAAAAATTCAACAAGTTGTGTATCAACACAGACCCGTAGTTTGACAATTGACGAAGGGTGTAAAGTCTCTGTAGTGATATTATCAAAAATTTTTGACTTTTTTTGTGATGCATGACATGTGAATAAACAAAAATATAATAACCGAAACATCTAATATTAATAACCATGATATGAATTGGATCTGAATGATTGTTAGAGTTGAGCAGCCCTGCAGCCTAGTGACTTATAGTGTCACCTGTTTTCTCTGTTCTATGTGAACAGGAGCTTGTTCACTAGTTTGTCCTTTGAGTATAAACTTTCAGAAACCCGATTCTTGAAATGTCTCCAGTAGATTCGAAGATAATGTGCGAGACTGTTTCGTCCTCTTCGTTACTACATAGTCAACATGTTGGTTCTTCATTATAGATACCCAATGTTTATAGATATTTCCTAAGCTGCAGTGACTGGTTAATTAGTTCCGTCACCAGGCCAATCTATTGTCTGGTTAAACGCAGGATATCGCGGCTTAATTTGCTCATCAATAGTTTGCTGTGTCTGTGGCCCGCAATGTGGTTTCAGCGTGTCATTATTTATCCAACAGTATATCCATTCACGAATAGCAGCCTTAGCGATGCCAAATATTGGTTCCGGTCCAATAAATGTGGCAGCGAACCTTTGTCTTGCAAATTGACCCAGGATAGCCTTATATCCTGGTACCGACGCAAGAGTAACTTTGTTGTGTTTTGCCAAGGCGATAACGTTTTGAAAATTGGACCTGCGTTTAGCATTTATTTCAAATTCATAGCTATTAATTATTTCTTTGTAATACCCTATAAAATCAAAGCCCCTATAATTTTCACTTGAGAAATGCTTGGTAAATTGTATTAAAATCTATAAGGTTAAAAACATCTTTATTAAAATTTAACTATAATCAAGGAAATTGACAAACTCTATTAAAATTGTGATAATCAGAATAAAAACTTACCATATTTTTTTTATTTGATCACATACTTTGACTACTAAATCTTCACGCAGGCAAATAATAAAAATATAAACATGTATGTAAGCTTACTCAAGTTCTTGAAGCTTTAAAACTTTTAAAAAGACAAAAAAACTGCAAGAAGCTTAAAATGAATAAGCTAAGTGAAACAAAAACACATGCAGCGTTAAAAAAGTTAACTTTGTCTTATACAAATTAAAAAAAAAGTGGTTATATTTTATGATCATTATAAAGACGCCAAGTTATCTGTTAAAAATAATGCATCATGCCAAAAATACGACAAAATCAAAATATAGCGGCAGGTTACAGGAAACATATATCAAGCAATAAAATGTCTCATACAACCTGATGTGGATTTCTTAAACTAGAGTTTCTTTGATAAATCTACATTTACCAACAGTAAAATATGATGGTAACAGATAACATAAAAATATATTGAATTGACGGAATGACAACTATCAAACAAGCTAATTACAAAAGTAACAAATTCTTGAGAACAATATAGGATATATGAGTTTAAATATTTTAATAAATTATAATCAACCTTTTTTATAGAAAGACTCTTAGATTATACAATGCTAACTTTTAAAGTAACATAACGTCAAAAGACAGTATGAAGAATATTCACGTAATTTAGGAATAATATTTGACAAAGAGAAGGACGTATTTTGACGAGTTCATCGTAATTTCAAACTATCTAATTTTTGAAGACTGCTTTTTAGATTTCAGGTAAGATGATGTATTTGTAAAAATTTGAATCTACACAAGTACAAAACAAAATTACTACTTCGATTATTCTTTTATTCTTATCAAAAGGTATTTAGGACACCACTGAGAAAATGTTTGGAACTTAAAGGCCTTTAAGGTACATTTTATAAAGAATACTAGACGATAAATAAGACTAAAATGAAAGTGAAAATTATTTATAAACCTAATAATTATGCAACAAATGTCATACTAATTGTTTGTAAATATGTACAACTTTTAGCGTAGATTCCAAGTAAGAAGAAAATTTCGTGATATTTTAAAATTATCTCACTACTAAAAATACAAAGACGTAAAAATTATAAAAACGTGTATTCCCTTTTCATCAATTATTCTCTCCAAATTACGCATAAATACTTCAAACCGTTTTGCAAATAATGCATTGTAACACTTTATAAAATTCATTTTATGTAATGAGCCCAACGACATTAGAAAAGATAAACCACGGCTAAGTAAAACATCAAATTATAAAGTTTTTACAATTCCATTAAATTAAAAGGGAAATCATTTATCATATTTAATAGCGTTATAGTATTTAGAACTACAGTTTCAAATATTAAAACCAAATTTAAAAGAATAAAATCTGTTTTTATCCAAAATCTGTTTTCTACTTAAAACCCTTTTTTTTTTAGTCAATAAGAATATTTTCGTAATTTAACAAATATTCAGGTATAATTCAAAATTTTGGCTATTTTTATTGATAAAATTGAGAAATAGTAATATGGTAATTTTTGTATTAAACATAAACAATTATACAGACCAATTGATTATTTGTCATAGTCATAATTAAGTATAAAAACTACAACCCCAAAATTAATGATTTTTTCATAACACAGATTAAGAAACTCAATGGTTATAATTGTACAAAGAGATAAACACACACCTCCTGTTTTTTGTTTTATTTTTTTTTTTGCTATTCGGTATAAACTTCGTAGTAAAAATAAATGCATTTTAAATGTTTGTTTAGGAAATAATTTACTTAAACTGGTATGTATTATTTGCTTTTTAAAAATATCAATACGTTAAACTCGCACTTATGATCATACTTAGCCGTAGTTTTATAGTAAATATTTGAAAGTCAGAGTTAAGCTCTAAGACAATTATTTATGACTAGTAGGTATAACTCAATTGTATTTCAGCAGGCAAAAATTTTACAAGTATAATTTTTATTCAACCTACAGATTGTCCTGCAAGTAACTTTTTCTTAATTACTGAATTCTATTTTAGGCATTTAAATATTATTAAAATCGCTTATCTAAATAAAGCACCGGAATAAAAAAAAAATCGAAATATGCATTTAGCTCCCAATTAAAACTACTTAAATGCACTTTTTAGGCTACAGTCACAGGTAAAGAATAAGACTTCTCATTAAAAGAAAACAGTGATTATATTTTGCAAGAACGCTTAAGGTCAAAGTAAAATTCTTGTTAGTTAAATACAGGAATTCAATTTGGTTTAAAACAATAAAGTAATATTTAATTTAAGATGATTAAATTATAATCTGCAATATTAAATGGAAAAGAACTTTCTTTTAGAATTTTGCCTATTTTACCTATATTTGAGAAGAATTTTCCATTAAGCCTATAAAACTAAGAGAATACACTAAAAACTAATGGCATATCACAATTTCTTAAATAAATAAAAAATATCTTACCTGTAGTATCAGCTCCACCTTCAGGAGATCCGCTAGAATACATAGTTGCTAATTTACCGTCCAAAATAAATCTGAACCAACCATTTGAACCGTTTGACAGTTCCAAGGCAGCCGCATCACTCCAAAGATACAGGCAATCTCTTCCACGACAGATAGACCAATCTCGCCAATGGTAAGCCTTTCCTGGTAGAATTTCTTTAGCATCTTCAAGTCGTTGTTGTTCAATAGGTTCTAAAAAAGCATTGGTATTTTCAAAATTTTAGAAAAATATTTAACGTATCACTTGAAATATTATTATTTAAGGTGAGATTGTGGATCAAACCAGTTGGCGAACACGTATACATATTTAAAACTGAGTAATAGTCGTACTAGATATTCTGTCGTCTTTAGATCAGTATTTAAGCTTGCACTATAATACTGGTTTTCACACAATCCTAGTGCCTACACAATGCAGTAAAATTCAATAGCTCGGTAATTATATGAATAATAAAAAATGTTTAAACATATTTTGTTTATTAAATTCCTTTCTTAAACGAGGCCAAGTTTATCAAATTTGTTTCAGTCAAACCAAACTTATGGTAACTGTTATCGGTAGACTTTCTCCACCCTCTCCTGTACTAACTTTACATCTTACAGCAAAAAGTGTTAAACCAAAAAGATGTAGAATTGTAGTAAAATAATCAGTGTAGTATTTTTTTGATAACGTATATAGGGATATTTTCCAGAAAAAATTTTTTTTACATGACCATAGCAATTACGCCCCCTAGCGGCAGTTAGGAACTTAAAAATTATTTCCAGCTATTTCTTTTGACCACTTTCCTTAACGGGATTTTTGTCCCAAAGTTCCTGGGCTATCACTTCACTTCCTGAGATATAGTACCTGGCCACCCGTAATGAAATACCCTGTATAATAAAATAAAATAAAACAGAATTACAGCATTCAGATCTACAATTATTAAAATTAAGACATTGGACAATAAAACAGGAATGATACAAAGCATACTGTAGCCACATCAATTATAACTAGACGTCCTTCACTCACTTATGGCTTATATTCCATGAAGTGCTTGAACGAGTAGAAAGCATGATTAAACAAAAATTTGTTTAGTTTTTCACTGAATTTGATTGTCGAGTTAGCCTGGTTAATGCCATTTGGTAATCTGCTGTAGATCTTAACACATGCATAATAGGGCGAATTATTGTACAATGTATTCTCACTCCCGTTCCTGGTAGGATATGTATGAATTTCCGAATTTTGAATAAAGTTATTTTTATGTTGGTATGCATACATAGAACATTTTAGTACGTAGACGAAGTGCAACGTAAGAATTATTTCGTTTAATTAAATGCACTTATAATTATTTAAAATAATAAGTTTTAATAAAATTAGACAGGTACCTTCTTGTGATGACTCTCCTTCTTCGTTTTCTGGTTGTTCTGGAGGAGCAGCTAATGCTTGTACTTTAGTAAAAATACCTAAGCGTGCAAAATGATCTAAGAATATCTTCTGAGCTTTTACCATTAAATCTTGAATAATTGCCAACACGACTGAATGACCTTCCTCATCTTCCTATAAAAAAAATACACAATAAATAAGATATAATAATCACTAAAAAAATTGTTAAATTAAAGCAACAAAACGCAGAATTTGGCTGTTATGCATGTGTCACTCAAACAAAAACAATAAATTACGAGGGTCTTTCCACTAAGTTAACTGTCTTGACAACTTATGACTTAAATGCTGCCATCCTAGAGGTAAATTTTTTCATTATTATATTCTATTCAGAAATATTTTTTTAGTATTTGAATGAAACAAAAATTATCTTTTAGGCCGTTTCTAATATCTTAAACAAGGATCAATCTGTTGCTAGTTTCGCTTCGGGACGCTAATTGCTGACCTTTTGTTATCATAGGTTTATTCAGCCTCTATACACTTATCCCAACATTGCTTCAACATCTCTATAGCTTGGAGAATAAGTTTAATAACAGGGGCGATTATATGTATTTCTTTATAACGTACTATCTATTATTCTAATTAATATAATTTTTAAAGGACAATTATTGCCTATTCAAATGCGTCTGAACGGTCTTAGTCTCATATTGAAGCCGAGCCATATCAAGATAATCCATCCACATAATACGATCATTTAAACACATTGTACCGCCTCTTATATGTACCATAATATATCTACCGATGTGATGCCAAACAGTAAAATAGCAAAACCAGTAAAGGATGATTTAGGATATACTTGAAGACCGCAAATTTTTTTACAATTTTACTATGCTATTGGTGTGTTACAGATATCATTTGATATTGATGTTTTACGAGTCGGTCATAACATAATAATTACACCCTACTGACAAAATGCATTGCACTGTGACTTGTAACTTTAAGTGGAGGTTATGTTCTGTGAATTTTGCTTTCTTTTCGGTATAGCGTCGCTAATAAGATATCAAACAATCAAATCGCACCTAGAGGGAGAACTAACCCTAAACTTACTAAATTGACAGAAATGGTAAACATCAGAGTAACTTTTTTATACTGTTTTTAAAATACGATTGAAAAAATTGTCAAAAATTAATTTAATAAAATAATCAAAATTTTTGGACCCAACGAAGGATAATTCAAAAATTTATAAAGTTGTCTAAAAATGGAATTAATAGACTCTATATTTAATTTTTTTGAAATTATTGTTAGCAACTTTTTCTGTCTTGAATATATTACAATCTATATTTATGAACATTTATACTCTATGACAAATATAAATATTGCAATATGTAATTTAGTTATTTGGTTCGCAAGTATAAAAAACCACATACTAAATTATTAACCTAAGATTAAACATTACATTATCTCTGAATAGCATATAGAATATATATATATATATATATATATATATATATATATATGTGTGTGTGTGAAGTAGTAGATGTATGTCATATCACGACGTTTCGGCTAGCAGTTATCACTAACCGTTTTCAAGTAAAAAATGGACAAATTCTTAAGCTACACAGCTAATTATACTAAAAATAAAAGCACAACTAATTATACTAAAAGTAAACACAGTTCTTCATGTCCCCTTGAATTGTTTTTTTTTAGTAAGGTGACTTCTCAGAGAGTTATTTGAATTGAAAACAACGTCGATGTTATATCTTTTTCCTTTTCCGAAATGCCTCTAATATAGAGGATGTTCAATACTGGTTTTCGTTCGTCGTTCGTTGTCGATCTTATCCTATTTCTGCGTTGTTCCAGAATCGTATCCAGCAGATTACGGTTAGCCGTCAGGTCACTTTTAATGTAATCAATCTATCTCTTTCATTAAGTTCTCGTTGCAGTTGCAAAGATTTAATGCCCTATCTACAAAGTTTCTGACAATTCCTGTTTAGTGTTGTTGGATGAATAGTTCATATTGTCCTATGTGTGTGTGTGTGGATTTTCTGTAGACTGAGGTTCGAATTTGCCTGCTATTTCTTTCTCTGCGAAAACATCTAAGAATGGTAATTTATTTTGTATTTCTTTTCCCATAATGAGTTTAATGGTTGGGCTAATATCGTTTAGATAAGAAAGGAAGGTTTGAAAATCTTCATCGCTTTCATTCCAGATAATGAAGATGTCGTCTATGTATTTAAGCCATAATAATGGTCTCCTATTTGCCGATTCAATTGCAAGGATCCTGAACCATCTCATGAAAATGTTTGTGACCACCGGTAAGAGCGAAGATCTCATCCTGGATAAAGAATTTTTCCTTTTCTTAGAAATATGAATTGGTCAAACAACATTCCAGCAAGTCCATGATGGCGTGTGGTGGTAGAAATGTTCTTTCTGCTAAGGACTGGTCTTGTTCAAGTTTCTCCCTTATGATCTTTAGTGACTCCTTAAGCTAGGAAAAAGGTCGTTTGGCTATACTTCTATTTCGTGCATAATTTCTACGAAATGTTGCGAGTTCTTACTATTTCCAACGCCAACCACGCCTGGAGTCATGGACATCTTATAGAATCCTACACCGAGGACAACACTGAAGAAAAAGGAAATTCAAAGTGGCCGCGGTTACACATCAGAACCGGAATTGTTTTAGTAAACCGTCTTTAACTAAATGCAACATAAATGGGACCGTAGCATAGCAGGCATGAGTGCACTCATCTCATAAATGCACTCCTCTGCATTTACTTTAGTATAAATAGTTGTGTAGCTTAAGAATGTGTTCAGTTTCACTTTCAATAAAAAAAATAAAGACAATAGAAATTCAACATATATCTACTCATATCACTACTATTACTCTGCAAGAAACATCGCTCTCTTAAAATATAATTTAAACAGGTATCGCTATTCTTTAACCGACTACATATCTGTTAAAGTTTAAATGATATCAATAGGGGTATTCTTCACATGGAGACCTTGAACGCAGTTGATGATGATCAGTTAGTCGTCTAAGGAAAAATAATTCGAACTGAACTTTGAAAATTTATATCAAAGGCCAATTTTAGACATACTTTAAGTAATATAACCAATACCTAAATTAATTAGTTACCTAGATATTAATGTTTATTTAACTACATTCTCTACATTTAGTGGTTCGTGACCAAACGATACAAGTTGGAAGAAAATAGATTGTATGTTCCTACTTTAGTTTTTCGTTCTTTATCAAAAAATTGTAACTTCCAGAAGTAGTCAATACTGGACCTAGGATTGTTTTATTTTTATTTATTTATTTATATATATATATATATATATATATATATATATATATATATATATATATATATATAAAGTAAAATTGACTAGTAATTTTTTATTACAATTCCGCATAATTTTCAAAATGATCGTTAACATTTTAAGAAAAATTTGCGACCCATGATTTTGCTACGATGGAACATTATATGATAAAGTTTCAGATCTAAAATTAATAAGGAGATAAGCTTTTTCAACGACACTATTAATTTTTTATTTGATTAAAACATATACTTGATAATTCGTGATTAATATTATTATAAGTCAATAGGATATTAAAACAAGTCACTGTCCATGTAATATCTAGAGCCAGTTTTTCAGCTTATGTTTGTCTATTTATTTCATAGTCTGCGGAATCATTAAAATACTATAGAACTGTATATTATAAGGTTGTACGTTAAAGTTAAGTATTTCAATTATTTTTTATCTTGGAAAACAAGAATTGTGATTATGACCGATCAACATCCAAGCTTAAATAGTTGGTACCACAAGTTCTTACAAAGAAAATGTAACGAAAGACTATCTGAATACAGCCGTGTACTTATAGAAATATTGTAACGAAGAAATAGCTGAATACGGCCGTGTCCTTATAGAAATATTACCTTGATTAGACATCATTGTTAGTCATGTTTCTAGGGAGACTCTAGACTTTTATTCGACTATGTTATGTAGGTGTATATAAATAGGTAGACTAGGATTTAAATTTTATTCGTGATTTAACAGTGAAAGGGTTAACAAGTAGTTAATAAAATATTGGAAGTAAATGGCGAACCCAGTGAGAGAAAACTGTAACAATTGGAATCAGAAGTGAGGATTGACACCGGATTTCTAGAAAATTCTATTTGCAAATCAAAACAGATAGAGAAAAATGGATTTCACTGTAGAATTTGGCATCAAAAAGGAAGTTTTGAACAGAATTTTCGATAAAGTTCTAGAACATTCTATTTAGAAACTAGAAAAGATAGCGAAAAACAGAGCTCACCACCAAATTTAACATCAAGAAAGAAGTTTAGAATCAATTTTTCAACAACATTGTAGAAGTTTCTATGGTAAATACTAGACAACAAATAGCCGAAATGGAGCAAATAAATAAAACATTGGCTGATTTTATGGAACCTATAGAAGAAAGTTGCCTTAAATACAAACAAGAAAACGGACGTCGCCAAAAAGAAAAACAATGTCGTTTGAAAGAAAAACAAGAAGGATAATGCCGTCCTCAAGACAAACAAGAAAAAGAAGAATGTCGCATTAAAGATCAAGATAAACTTTGCAAAATGATAAAAGAGATAATTGTAGAAAAACAGCAAAAATACGATCAAATTATACAGAGACGAAAGCAAAAGTTTAAGAAAGAGATAGGCGAAGTAAACCAAGAAGTAAATAGTATTAAATCAACTGCGCGACAAGACATAGAAGTACAACAGGAAGTGAAAGAAATCGTACAAGAGAGAATCTAAAATGAAGAACCTTCAGACAGAACTCAACAAAATAAAGACGCTTGGCCCTTCTGATATAGTAATATCCATCGGACAGAACATCAAACCCCCCAACTTACAACGGCCAACATCTTGGATAATGTACACACTAAAAATTTGAAACTACCACTACTACAAATAACTGGAATTTCAAAGAAATGGCTACTACACTAATAATTGCACTTCGTAGGCCAGCACTAGAATTATTGCAAACCATTCCTACAACACAACAAAAAAAATTAAATTCTTAATGTTGCATTGGGCAGAAGATTTGGAGATCAACATCGACGCCGGTTATACCAGTCTCAATTCAGACATCAGAGAAATGGAAAAATTTGCAAGAATATGATACAGATGCCCGACGCCTTGTTCATCAAACCCAGGAGCTACGGAAGAATTCCGAGAAAAGCAAGTTTAGTTATTATAGTAAAGTGTTAGACAGGGCTTTGGAAATAGAAGCAGCTTATAATGTCAAGACAAAGATAAGAGCCGTTGCGATAGAGGACAACGAGGATTAATCAAACCAAACTATGGAGAAATCATCCGAAATCTTTAAGTGATATTTCACGTTATAGAAGATACCAGATAGTGTTACAAATGTGGACAAACTGGACACATGAGAAGAGACTGTCAGGTGCGATTAAGGTCTCGTTCAATATCCAGAGATCGCACGGAAGAGAACCTGGAAAAATTATAACAGTACAATTTTAAAATCAAATATAGACCAGGAAGACTGCATAACAACGCAAGCATTATAGCAAAATAGAACAAAGAGAAGGGTTTCCTATTTAAAGACTCACTTTTGACCTTGATCCAGAGTGGAGTACACCTCAGATGAGAAAAGACCAACTTGAAGACAATGATCTGGTACCATTTCTTCAACTTGTTCCAGTAGTTTTAGAAAAAATTCACAGTGGAAATCTGGAGCTTATTTGAAAGTTAACAAAACTCTTAACAAACTTAACTACTGTCAAGAGGTAAAGTTATGGTGCAGACAGTGCTCTAAATGAGCAGCCAGCCAAGGTCCAAATACAAGATCTAAGGGAAAAATGAGGAATTATAATGTTGGAATACCTTTTGCGCGGATGGCTATTAATATAATTGGATCGCATTTCCAGAAACAGATAAAGGCAACAAATATGTCTTGGTTGCTATCGACTACTTCAGTAAATGGCCTGATGGTAACTGCCATCCTTAACCAGGGAAACCTCAATAGTAGTTGAAGTCTTAGTCAACAATGTGTTCAGCTGACTTAGAATTCCTTTGAAGATACATTCTGGTTCATGGTTAAATAATTTAATAGGACCATTGAAAAGCACTTCTCAAAGATTGTGGACAAACAGAAATATTCTTAATGATCTACCAAACCGCAGTTTATGAAACTACCGGAGTTATACCAGCCGAGGTATTATTTGTAAGAGAACTTTGGCTGTCTTGCGACATAATGTTTGATTCCTCAACTGATGAAAGTATGGAGATTGAAGACTGGGTGGATGCGTTACAAGAAAAGTAGCAATGAACTAGTTAGAAAACGCATGGATCTGACCATAGACAGATCGATGCAAACTCAGCACGGTTTCAGCAATATGATAGAGTTTGGTTATGGAATCCATATAGGAAGAAAGGCAGATCACCTAAATTAATGCCAACATGGGAAGGACTTTATACTGTTTTGAAGAGAATCAATGAAGTTATTTATAAAATCCAATGGAGTCCCAAGGTCAAAATGAAAGCAACACATCTCCACAGGTGGAAGCCATATCACGGAAGTATGGAAGCTGATCGAAATTAGGAGAGGAATAGTGTGACGAAGGACTATCCGAAAACAACCATTATAGAAATATTTTAACTAAGAACTATCTGAATACGGCCGTGACCTCATAGAAATATTATCTCGATTAATCATCACTATTAATCACGTTTCTAGTGAGATTCTAGACTTTTATTCAAGAATGTTCTATAGGTACAATAGGATTTAAGTTTTAGTTGTAATTTAACAGTGAAAGGGTTACCAATTAGTTGTTAATAACGTATGGGAACTAAAAGGTCAAAAGCGATATTATTATTTGAAATCAGCGAGGGAATATAGGGAAAGGAAATCGTGACAATAACGACTTTTGGATAAAGATAATTTTCAAAGAAATCGAAAAATCTAAATTTGACCCATGTACAGCTAGATTTACCAAAAGGGTTTAAATTTTAAACCGAATCTGGTTACTATGGAAATTAGATCTTCAAGATGCGACAGTTTTGTTTGTATTTTTTTGACCAAATTTTTATATAGGAAAATTAAAAATAAAACCTGTCTGGAAATCAGTACGAGGAATATTTGTCTCCTGAAAACAAACAGATTTTTCTTTTTTTGTCAATTTGGTAAACTTTCCAGTTTAAACCTTAACAGCCAGACTCACTAATGTTGTGTCCTAGGTGAACAGAAATGTTAATTCCATTAAAAACATGTAAGCTGTGCCATTCAGTCGGGACTGTTGAAACGCCTTTCGGACAGACAAGGAGTTCAGTGTGTTGCTTGAGCAACGTGAAGCGGCTGGCACGACCGGTGCCACTGTTGCGGGAACGGTAATTGTATTAAAAACATTGGTCTGTCCTAAGTTACTCCTTGTTGAAGATGTCGTTTTACCGTTTTTTTTTTTTGGCGGATGATGAGTATGTGAAAAATCCGCCATGGCGACGCGTCGTTTCTCGCATTTTGGTGAATTGATTTCAGACAAATGCTGCAGGAATCATCATCATCACAAAACCGATAAATAATCAATATTTTAAAGTACGTACTTTAAATAAACACGGTGTCCATTTAGTACTTCAGTATTTCATTGCGACTATATTGTTAAATTGACGAAAAATTTGATGGGCAGAATGTTATGTCAAAGGGAATAGATCTAAACAAAATTGTCGAGTATATACAGGTAGCACCTGCGTTTTACATTTCCGTATACAGATGTTCGCTAAGGCCCAATCCCTTGATATTAAGCAGAATACTTTTCTGTATTATTTCAGTTGTTGATAGGTCTCTGTATTTGGCGATCTGGCTTAGATTTTTATCTACAAAAGTGAGTTCTAGTCTGTAATGTATAACTGTATGATCTGTAAACACCGTTCGACTTAGCCAAACGGCCCTAGTGCTCCATCCAGGGAAACATTCACTTATGACAGATATACTCAGATATCATAAGGATGATATTTTTTATTAGTCTTCTTGGTATTAATATTTAATTTTTATTGAAGGAAAATAACAGAGGATTGTATAGAATGGCAAAACGCTTCTTGGTTTTATATTGCATATGAAAAACCATAATTGGTTTGTATCCTCGTGAAAGTCGTAATGCATAAGTAAAAAACGATCTTCCTTTCTTTAATGACAATTCTTGAGAAATAAAGGCAAACATGTTAGTATTCATGTAAGGATAAATAAGTGCTCTATTGATACATGTCGCTAGATACAGATTATCCCATTTAAAAAAAAAATAGCGTAAAACAAAACTGAAATATCAATATTTAAATAACAATTACAAAATTGAAGTGAAGAACCGTGTTGAAGATATCAAAATTTAAGTAAAATAATGATATAGGCCAAAAAATATTTAATAGTTTAATAATTTGGCAATGGTGTATTTTAAGATAAAAAAGATTTAGGGTTGAAGCGAGGATATAATGAGATTCCAAATTTGTTGAAATAATAAAGGTTGTGTAGTTTAAAAAAATAAAAACGTGGGACTCTCTGTATAAGTTCGACTATCTTTAAAATGTGCCTCTTAAACCCTATTATTACTCCACAATTCAAATTTTTTATCGATCTAATGATATAGCTACAATTGAATACCGGAGTACTAAATGTGTACTATTTATTATTCACACAGATGGGCACCATGTGGGCTGAGTTAGCGGGTAGTTCAATGAACCATGCTCCTTCTTGTTGGGATTGTGGAAAGATTATCATTAAATATTCAAAGGAAACGCTTAATCTCCAAAAACTATGTTTGTCAATCCAGGAAAGCCTTGTTCTTCTGGTAAAACTAGGTGTCCAATTTCTATTGTATGGCGGAGAGGACAGTTTTTAAATACATCAATATACCTTTCTGTTAACGGTCTGACGGAGAAAAATCGTAACTTGTTAAACTTACTTTACGACAGTAACGATTTCTCTAAATTTTGCAAAAAACAGGGAAAGCCCTGTAAAACTATTTCCTAGTTTTTCAAATACGGGATTAAATTCGCCATGTTTATGTCTCCTTCAATAAATAATATTATCCGATTAATGTTTTTTAGAAATTTCTCGATAGGTATTAGTAGTGTTCCGTAACAAAATTATATCTTTCTGGACTACGACATCTTTGTAACTGAATCTCTCGATCCCTAATCTAGAATAAAATGTCAACCTCGCCCCGGTTGTCGTACACATAGAACACTCTTACCGCAAATATCCCAGAGACGCATTCGCTGTACAAACAACGCCTTTGTCGACTCAGCAGAGTCAAGTCGCTCATCTAGGACACAGGGTTAAAAATTCAAATCCGATCTAGATGCCAAGGAAGTTACATCTTCTAGTTGGTAAGTTATTATTTTGCTTATGAGATTGTTATAACTAGTATTATGTCAATAAAAAAAACTTTATATACGATATCATAGATTAAAACCTCGAAATAAAATCTTGGAATCGGCAAGGGAAGTAGTTGTCTCACGAAAATAAACACAATTGCCCATTTTTGCCGGTTTGGTACTATATGAAAAGGTTTTTTTTTTCATTCTTGTATTTCTAAAGTACAAACTTTGGTTGAGTTACTCTTGTTAATTAAATACTTTATTGCAAACTTTCTTCAGTTTTCAAATTATACCATGTTAATGAATTAGAGGATTACTAAAATCTTGAGCTGAAAAATACACTGGGCGCAATAAAGCTTAAAAGTGTAATGGAACTGAAATTAAACCTACTTACATGCAGATATCTTGAACGCTAGACTACAAATTCTATGTTTTTCAACTGATAAAGGATTGTTAATGAGAAGAATTTTAAGCTGCTAATAACGAGATGAAATTGTTTTATGTTACTATACTGCTGTGTAGTCACAGATATCCTATTCGTCTATTTCAGTTCTTTATTTATTTTTCTTATATTTTTCAACTCATCCCTGCATAATCTACTTCTTGTTGTTCCTATGTACTGTATTTATCATTGAAATATCATTTTATTTCGAATATAAACTTTTTATAATCGACCTCTGGCGTTTGCCATGGGTTTAAAAATCTTTTGTTAGATCATCTGTTTGCTCCCCCTAATTCTTGTAGGACTAGGTATCCATATCAAATTCTTGTACAAGAATATTTTCACAACAATATCGACTCACCACAAATATTTTACTGGTAGTTTAGAACTGAAAGTAATGTAGTGGATGTTGTCCTCATAATGCCTAGAGCAATTCTTAGCGCTTGAATCTGAATTTCATTTATTTTATTTTGCGACTCTGGAGGATGTTTAGCGCAGATTGTTCTATACGTGTTAAACCATGCTCTTACGATGTAGTAGTATCTATTGAATATTTTATCTATTACCATAAGTCGTCTTTGTTCTGTATACTCTGGCAAGTGTCCATATATCCATGACTATACTGTCTGAACAACTCTGGAATTATGGTTGTATGATTCCAATTAGCTTATGGTTATTATATAAATTCGAATATGTTCTATATGTTTCTACCTGGGAATTTAGATCGCTAAGTTAGGTGTCGTGTGTTAAAATCTCACAAGATGAGTTTTTAGCATTGCCGTTCACCATATGTTATAAATACCGTTTGGTGTATAAATTTAATTAGCTCCAGTACAATGTATTTAATACTTAGATGGTTATTTATTTGCGAAAGGGAATCAAATAAATTATATTGTGATTACCACTAATTATATTGAATAAAATATCTTTATTCCCATTAAAATTTCTAATGTTTCACTATATGAAGTTCGTAAATTATATTTAACTATTTAATATATATAACTTGGTATTATTTTTACTTGATAAATACTTGTAATAAATAACTTTGTTTAGCAACTCCTTTACACCCGAACATTCATTGTGGTATGTAACCCTAAACGTTTTTCTATTGAAGCTTTCCATTTCATAACAATGCATTTGATAATTCATACTAGTTGATTTCCACTAAATCTATATGAAATATTTTTTTGAAGATTGAAGCTGTTTACGTTTATTCCATTCTCATTGTGTTCTACTTTTTTATTTCTCCCCACAGTATTATTCCCAGTTATTCCAGCTATTTTCTTTTATCCTCGGGTATACCAACCTGACCTTTTTTAAATCAAAGGAAAGGTCCTCTTTTCCCAAAGTTAAATAGAATAAGGATATTGTGAGATTTTTCATATAGCAAGTAAGCAATAAGTTTATTTTCATAATTTCGCGACTTCATCCTCACAGGAACCCCGGAAACTTACTTTTCCCATTTAAAAAAAAATCATACTAAAAATCGAAAAAGGAAGTAAAGCGACCAACTAAAAAAATTAAACGAGATGTATGAAATATTCACAGGCACTTACTAACAAACAATCGAAAGGTAAAAAGGGTAACTGATTATTCTAAAGTAGTGTGCATATGAATCAGTCATCTAGTAGGGTTTTTCAAAAACTTAAAAGTTTTGATGTAAATCAAATGATACTTCTTAATGAACTGGTCCTGTATTTTGATACAGGTACTTTTAATTTGTAAAATATTTTACATACACAGGGCATTTTGTTGATAAAGATCATTAGGATTTTTCTTGGTTATTTACCGTATCGAAACTATAGATAAAACAGCCTCCATAGAGTGCAAAATTTCACTGTAATGCTAAAAAGATAAAAGATCTGCAGTAGTACCTCTCGTGGTACAAATACAATAGATAAAGAAAAATCCTAGAAAATTAATGCGTATGTAGTGTCTAACATTCTTAAAAAAACAAAACACATTAAACTTTATTGTTAAATAATAATTTTAAATGAATTAATGTGTCTTAAACAATGTTAACTAGTTTTTCAATTTATTTCTTCTTTAACCTACATTCTTAATGTGGTTTTTATTAAACTAAAATTTAAATACTAGTTTAATTAGTAATCAGTAGAAATAAGGAGATTACTCAAATGTTCTGTCATTTGTTATCTAAGATTAGTTAACTATTGGAAACCCTTCCGAAAAAAGTAAAGCAGCAAATGCAGTAAGCAACTTATCAAAACTTAACAGAAAACTGACCATAGAGGAGTAAGGTATTACAGAACGCCTATCATGCAGGTAGGCGCGCATTGTACGAACAAATAAGCTGAACGGTGTCGACTGAACTACGGGGGAACTGCGAGAAGGGCTGGGCCAGCAATAACTCATCTGTAATGATAATATTTGTCCCTATTATAAAGCGTTTTTTATGCATTATTTTTATTAAAAAACTGTAATTTTTTAAAAAAATATATTAATTTAACCTACAGAATGACAGCATCTTGTCAACCTTTAACAGTTTAACTATAAATTTCGGTAAATCCGTATTTTTAACTGACCCTGTCATGTTTACTGCAACGCCTTCACAATAGATAATTTAGTTTGTTTATAAAAATATTTCAGTAAGAAAATTTACCTCAAAAAAACATACCATAACATGCCGATAAAGACAGCATCAAAAACGTTATTTACTGTCAAAATAATATTACAATACTGTGTGTCAAATAAATATAATTAATCAACCAGAGCATTCTGAACTACGCTCTACGGTACGTATATTTATTGAATACATGTTATCTGATCCTACATTTACCTATTAATATAAGATGGATATCAGGCAGCTATTTTTCAAGCCGTTCTACGTGCCGTTTGTCGATAAGAATTATTTTCTCAAATACGCGGTTAATTTTTCCTAGTTTAAAAAGGAAAGTCCAAAACACCTCGTTTTACTAAGCATATGATTATGCTGTTTTAATAGTTTTAACTTTTTATAAATTATTACTTAACCAAATCACCAGCATTACAGAAAATTGAACTCTTCATCATGGTTCGTGTCGAAACTTTCAATTTCCTGTCAATTAATGAGTTTTTATTATTTAGTATTATTCCAACACCCATTATATTTAAAATTAAAAAAATTTCTGTTCTTGCGGTGATTTAAATGAAAGGCTGCCAAGAAACTAGGTCATAACTTTGAATATAAAACTCTCAAGAAAAACCTATAATTTCTTCAGCGTAAATACGGTCTAAAAACTGTGCGTGAACATTGACCGACACGACGGTGGTGCATCATTGCAGTATCGCGTTTTTGCCTTTATTTTTTTTCTATAGTCGGAGTAAATACTAAATTTTAAAATTTATATTTTGGTAAACTCTGACAATGTCAAAATAAAGTCGGTCAAGGTGAAATTCAGACGTTCGGTAGGCCTAATTATGAATTTGCTGTATATTAATAAACTTATTTTCAAAAATAATTTTAAGAAAAATATTCAAATTTGAAACATTTGTAAGATGATTCTCAAAAACAATTTGTTTCCAAGAATTCAATAAAAATAATTTCCCCCAGAATTTCTTAACATAATCTTAAAATATGTTTATATGGAATACAGAGTTCACTACCTGAAAACACAAGGTCTTACTCTTTAAGATTCGAAAATTGTATTTTTTTTTAGCAAATAAATAATGTTAAAAATCGAATTACAAGTTTTAAAATCAATCTGTAGATTTATTGAAATTCAAAAATTTGAGAAATAATATATATAGATAATACTGACTAAAAGGTAGTTGTCGGACTTGCATGGTATTAACAATGATAACTGTTTGTAGACATGTTATGCAAACAAGGGGTTATTGCATTGATTTTAAAAAATCTCAAAATGGCAGAAAAACAATTTTAATACAAGATTATCATATTTTATCATTTAAATATTAGGTATTCTTGAGAATTTAATATTAAAAGACCATACTGACTGGATATGGTTCCTATTTTTATATATTTTTCAATTTTGTATGAATATTTACGAATCATAATTTTTGACAGTTAAACCAAGAAAAAGTGTGCTTTGTAATGGTCGCAAACTGCAATATATATACCAAAATAAAATTGAGAAAGCACCAATATGAAAGGCGATTCTAAGAAATTCATAAACCTCAATTACTTAATTGGTACGGCCTTTGCTCAAAAAGTAACAAATTTATCTACAAATATCACTGGAACATTTTTTCTGTTTTAAAAATTTGTCTGTATGTTGCAAAATACGATTTTCATGATAAGCTGACAATTTAATGTATTCCATAGAAATTGATTTTAAAAATACAAAATCCTGTGGAAACTAAAAACAGTGTATAAATCTTTTAATAAATTTATGTGCTCTCTATGCCAAAATTTTATGAAGAATTAAAATTAAGATATCGCGAATTTTTGAGGGAATATTTATAAACATGTTCTTTTCTTACTTCAAATTCATGGTTAAAATCACCGAATATGTGCATGCTCACAAAAGAAAAAATTTTACAGTAAAAAATAACAAATTATATAAGAACTAAGCAAGAAAGGCAACATAAGTATCTCTACAATAAATCAGACATAAAAAAAAATACTAAAGTAAGCATTTAAAGAACTAATTTCAATTGTTTAAAATTGAGCAAAATCTTAGGTACACTTACTTCATTGTCGAGAACAGTAGCAATAACTTCAACCAACTGTGTTCCAAAGTTTGGCGTGATCTCCATTAAACACAGTTCTTCAAGTAAATTTGACTGAATATAATGTATCATCTTTTTGATCAATCCTAAACTTGACTTTCTTACACTCGGCAACATTGTAGACTGGAAAGTAGTACAAAATACTGGTAGCAGTCTTTTTAGGTATATTGGTGCCATTTCTGGGTCACCTTTAGGCTCTATACTATCTTCAGCTTCAGATTCAGATTTTCGACATCTATCTTTATCTAGAGATACCATCCACTCTCCTAAAAAAAAGTGGGCATATTTAATATCTTTTATTTGACATATAGTAATTTTTATTTATAAATATGTAAATAGGTCGAAAAATGTTTGACCTACCCACTTTAGAGCAATAGGTGTTACGAAAATTTAATATTATTAAGTTATTTATTTATTATCTACCTGTAAAAAATTATTATTTAGTTTCATTTTATTGTCGAGATATGATTTAATAAACATGGATTGTAAACTAAAAAGGGGGTAAAATGTCATCGTAGATTAAACAACGTTTAGATCAAAGAGATTTCAGGTTAAAACAGAGACAGGTAAGGACAAGAAAAACCCTGTCCAAAATTCCTGATCTATGTACTCGTTTAGCCATGGTACTGACTAAGTAGATCTGCCTGTTCCTAAGCCTACATTGTTTGTTAGAAAATATAAAGTTCTTAAAATTTAAAGAAATTTCATATAGTATACAAATTGTAAAACAACTAAAGATTTTCGAATATATAACGTAAAACAAATTATGCAAACATTTTTGTGGCAAAAACCTACAGTCAAATGTGTTTTTGTTATTTAATTTACAAATAAAAAATACCTGGGGATTGTAATATAGCTGCCACTTCTCGGTGGCCTTCATCTGCTCGTTCTCTAGCTTTATCAAGTGGAGTTTTACCATCTTCGTCTCGTAAATCAGGATTGGCGCCATATCTTAGTAAAACTTTAGCAATCGTTGGTCGTCCAAAACAAGCAGCATAATGTAGGGAAGATGATCGTTGTCCCTTATTAACGTCGGCGCCTTTTTCGCATAAGTATTCCACCATTTCTTGAGTTCCAAAAGCAGATGCCCAATTAAGAAGCGTCTGACCAACATCATCCATAAAGTTAACCTAAGGAAAATCATGCATTATTTGTAGACCATCGATGAAACAAAATAAAAAGCTCGACAATAGAAAAAATTACTAAAAGATAAACCGCATCATAACAGTGAGATCCAAGTTCCATCTGCACAAGATTATCAATGTTTAATTATAAACAGAATCAAGTTTAAGCATCTAAATGTTAACCATAATTAATATTTAAGTTATTTTGACGACCAAAGTCACTGATCAGTAATGGCATAACTAAAATTGGCTCGTTTTTACATTTTAAATTTAAAGTCAAACTAACCTCAACGCCACCATTTTCTATAGCCTCAATTAGAGCATCTGTATCCTTTGATCGAATGCAATCTATCAATTGTCTATGAGACTTTTCAGCAGCCGAATCCATACGTCTAATTCTGGGCATAAGTTGACCAGAAGAGCATGCACCGGGTTTTCCAAGAGCTTTTCTTCCTTCAAACAGCAGTACCAAAAGTAGATCAACTAACCTCATTGAATCTAAAGCGCAACGCTCATCCCCTTTAAGTGATTTCTCTATAGCATCTAATAATTCTGATCGTAACAGATCCTAAAAGGAAGAATATACATTGATTCATAAAAACTGCGAGTTCAAATGTACTTAAGGGTTTATATACCTTTTGAAGTAAAAAAATTGGCAATGATTGTTGACATGTCTCAACAAATTGTGTGAAATGAAGATATTTTAAAAATTAAAATGTTTTTTTTTATTATTTTTTAAATAAACAGGTAGATATGGCAATGAAACAATTATAAAATTATTTTTACAAAGTGTTATATATGGTAGGATGCCATTGGAAATTTTAGTATCAATATACTTGGTGATGACAATAACACAGGCAAATGCCCTCTAGTAATTGCTATTGACGTGTTTTCGGAATTTTCTAGGAAACAAGATATTAAAAAAACTACTTGTGAGTTTACTCATGATTAACCTTGAATCTAGCGCAAAAAAAGTGGGGAGAAATATATCTTCTACAGAGCTAATGGGATCAAAACACAACGAAATAAAATGGGACAGTAAATATCCCTTTCTCTTATATATAAAGAATAACCCTTTAATTCACTAACAAGATTTAACTTTAAAACTGATCTAAGTTGACGTTTAAGAGTTTTAATTGACAAAAATAATAATAAGACAATCAAACTTTGAACCTTAAAATCACAAGGATAAAAAAAATTATCTTGAATTAATAAATCGGTAAAAATTAAAAATTTTGTTAATTTTCGGGATGTATCTATTCCTCTTATCGATTGATTACAAGGCATACTCTAGGTTTGATTCTGAACTTTAAGAAAAAAGACAAAAATAAGCCATTTCGGTAACATATTGGTTAACTGATTTAAAAGAAGAATTTGTAAAAATTATGTTACCGTCACAATTTATTTTTATGCTTAGTTGCTAATAATTTAATTAACGGCAGGGGGTTCCTGCGTTAAATAATAATAACAACTCAAATAAAGTTAAACACGAAAATATCAACAAATTCCTGAAACCTAAAGCTGGCTATCCAACATCAGGTCATCCCAATGAGAAACTATATGAGATACCTAATCAGAAATCCCTCGATCCAGAACGACCAATGCCAATATGGATGTTGAACAACAGACAATCTAGCACATAACAGGAGGATGTCAAGCACTTACCGCATTGGAGCACAAAGGGAAACACGATTCAACCGTCAAAACCATCCATCAAGAGTTAGCAAAGCAATTCACACTGTTACAGGTAGAGAAAGTACAATACTATGAATACAGCCCGGAACCTGTACTGGAGAACGAGTTCAAGATGTAATGGGATCGAACTGTGCTTACAAATCCTACAGTTGCATATAACAAACCAGACCTTATTTTAGTTTATACAACATCCAAGTGAGCAACAGTATCGGAGGTCGCCATCCCTAACAATAATCTGAGGGACAAGCAAAATAAGAAGATCGCCAAATACAGAAAGCTGGAAGTATAAATAAGCAGATAGCGGGGTATGAATAGGATCCAGACAAGTCTAGTAGCGAAAAGTCATCTGCTTAATATTAAGGGATTGGGCCCTAGCAAGAACACCTATGCAAGGCTATGCAAAAGCCAGTGTTACTTGGGACCGCTCGAACTGCCCGGAAGTTTATGGGGAATGCCGAAGACCATAACATCACCTAGCCCAACAACATGCAAAGGACCCTCACAGAACTCCATACTTGTGATATCTGGGATGAATGAATGTTCCCAAAAGTGAGTTCGAAAGCCCTTTGGCTAAGACTTAAGAAATAATAATTATTATCCCCATAAACCTAGCCAAATAGTTCTAGTACAGGGGAACATTTACTCGTACCTGATATACTCAGATATCATAAGGATGAAGCTCTGTAGGGGCCCGTTCCATGCTTTCGGACCCTTTGCATTTCCCATACACTTCCGGACAGTTCGAGCGATCCCCAGTAGCACTGCTTTTTGCATAGTTTTACACAGGTTGTCGCTAAGGTTCAATCCCCTGACAGTAAGCAGAAGACACCTCGGTACTACTACGGTTGTTCATAGAATTATGGCGTTGGCTAATTCTTGTATTAATTATGGGATCGTCCGGACGCTACTTACTCCCCACTATCTATGTATTAGTACTTCCAAATATTTGGCGACCTTTTTATTATGTTTATACCTTAGATTGTTGTTACGGATGGCGACTTCTATTAGTGTTGCTCACTTGGACGTTTTATCCACTAAAATTAGGTCTGGTCTGTTAGTGCAACTGTATGATACGTAAGCACAATTTGATTCCAGTACAGCTTGAACTCATTCTCCAGTATAGGTTCCAGGCTGTATTCAAGTATGGCACTTCCTCTACCTGCTGCGGCTGAATCATGTCCCTCTTTAAATTCCGATGCAGCAAATGCTTGACGTCCTCTTGTAATGTACTGGATTGTCTCTGATATCGATATCCATATCGGCATTGATCGTTCTAATTATTATTAATATTATACTGATTTTCAAGTCAAACGGCTTCGCACTCCCTCCAAGGAATATTGACTCATATACCAGGTATACAAAGATACCAAAAGTATGAAGCTCTGTGAGGATCTTTTCCATTATTATTATTATATTTTCATTAATTAATCATTAATAATAGTTATAATCAAATAATGAGACACCGTTAATTACCGGAATGACTATATTATGTTACAAAAATGACAACGAATGTACACTTGAATAAGTAATAAATGATATTTTATTTATTAATAAAAAATTAGCACCACATACAAATAAAACGAAAATTTAAAAGTTCGAATTATTTCATTTTTAAGAACATCATTGGTTAATGTTTTTTTTTTCGTGGGATTTCGGTTACTATTTAGAAATGTATTTATCAATATTTTTTATTTCCAAAAACAGATTGATTTTTAATGTACCATTAATATTTATAGAGTTATATCATGAAACAAATTGCGACTGTCATTTACCGCCAAATTATTGGTTGTACAAAAAAACACGTTCATTTTGTCGTTTATTTTATTGTATGAACATTTTTTTATATACAAAATTTTTTGCTAACATACATATTTTTGCTTAAATCTATACAAAATATTTATTCCGTTTTCCGTTTCTTATAAATCGATGGACACTCATTTTTGAAACCCTTATCGATTTCATTATTATAATTATAATTACAATCATCATAATCATTATCACTCTCATCGTCATCAGCATTATCGCCACTCTAATCATTGACATAATTATAAGCACCATCATTTTTACTCTCTTCGTCATCATCATTATTACTCTCATAATCATCATCACTTTAATCATTGACATAATTATCAGCATCATCATTATTATCATAATAATAATTATTTTCTCCACTATAACTTTCATCGCCCTTGAAAGTAATATTACAGTAATATAATCGTCAAATGTAGTTTATTCTACATCTCGAAAAATAATGCTATCAATAAATGTTGCTATTTGTTTCATGCTATATCTCGATAAATATTAATGGTGCGTTAAAAATTAATCTAATTTTTAATATTTCTAATTAATAGTATACTGTTGACCACTATAACAATTTTTTCGCAATTTAAAAAGCACGTAAGTACAGTAAAATTATCATTATGCATAAAATGTACAAAAGTGCCACAATTTATTTACTGCTATGTTTAACAATAATTTGATTACAAAAACATATCATCCACTGGTCGAATTTGAAACGTCCGAGTCACGTTTTTTCGGCGCGTCGCAGGCTGAAAGAACGCCCCCCCCCCCCCCCATTGTTCACTTTCTGACTCTCGGAGTAGGTGCAACTTCACACTATAGCTACATCAACAACTTTTAAGTAATTGAGTTGAAAACTGCTGCATACATTAGTTTAACCATCTCCCAATGAGTTTCTGCTTAAATATCTTAATATTAAGTATAGGTTCTGGACTACGCCCATGAACGAGTTAATAATACGCATCTTTTACAGGATAACTCATCTAGGACGAGAGATGATCGGATACAGGCAACAACTTCACGCCGAATTCTGCAGGGAGTATCCACACATACAAGTGTCACAACAGAGAATAGCTGACCAATATAGAGTTATTCTCCGAAACAGCCTAATCCCTGTAACACGGCTTAATACCATCAAAGCGGAAGTTGAACATGAGATCAGGGACACTGACAATAACGATCCGATTGCTGAACCTGAGCCAGAGCCGGAACCCGAGGTCCAAGAACAGCAAGAACAGCTGAATGACGATACCCAACAGGACAACGCTGAACTCCTTTATCAGAAACTATCAACAGAAATGAGTGCTGCGATATTGGAGTATACTGGAACCAATCCGTTATACAGACCGGCACTGCCAAAAATTAATTCATCTAAAAAACTGGGTATCATATTGGACATCATGAACAATCGGATTTTACCAGCTTATGTTTCAGAGACCTATACCCTGGGTTCCTTACATATAACAATCTATTGTGCTGCCTTTGCGATAGCCAGAGCTTTATAAATTAAAATTACAACAGAGCTCCAATCAGCAAGAACGAAACCCAACACTTCACAATGGGAAAGACGTCTAAATAACAAAATCAAAGATCTTCGAAAAGATATAGGACAGCTGACGGAGTATATTAGGGGCACGAGGGCAAGTAAACTTCAAAGACGAGTTGAGGAAATAATGGATCGAGCCCGGTACCATTCGCAATACGATCCAGCGAATGGTACGGCTCAACAATGCCTCGACACGCTGAAACAGAAGCTCTCTGCTGTTGCAGGATGGCTAAGGAGGTACAAGATCAGTAATAACCGGAAACGAGACAATGCGCTGTTCCAACGATCCGAAAAGGCTTTCTACCGTAAGCTAAACTCTCCACCTAACATGGCAGATAATAGATATCTCAACAGAGAGCAGGTAGAAGAGTTCTGGGGAAACCAACTTTCCACACCCGCTAATTGCAACATCGCAGCCGGCTGGATCAATCAAGAACACCAGATCTGCCAAGACTACAGCCAGATGCAGTTTGAGCCATTTACCACCGAAGAAATCTCAGGAATAATCAAGGAATTCCATAACTGGAAATCTCCAGGTCTCGTCAGGATCCAGAACTACTGGTTCAAGAAGTTCTGGTGTATACATCATCAATTGGCTAAACTTATTAATGATGTTTTTCTAAATCCAGAGAAGATGCCATTGTTTCTGACAGAAGGCATTACGTATCTCTATCTCTTACCAAAGGACCAACATAACACACATGACCCAGCTAAGTATAGGCCGATCAACCTGCCTTCCCACACTATATAAGGTAATCACCTCCTGCTTGACCCAACGCATCTATACACATTGTGAAAAAAATAATATCATTGTAGCTCAACAAAAAGGATGCACTAGGGGAGCAATGGGATGCAAGAAACAACTGATTGTTGATTCTGTTATATGTAACCAAGCCTGTACCAACCGAAGAAATCTTTTTGCTGCCTACGTGGATTATAAGAAGGCCTTCGAATCAGTGCCACATGAGTGGCTTACAACTATATTAAGACTGTATAGGGTCGATAATCATTTTGTTTCCTTTTTAGAACGCATAATGTCTACCTGAAGAACTAGGATCCAATTGCAAGTGCCATCGCAACTCAACAGAGAGGATGCAGCAGAGGAACAATGGGATTCAAGGAGCAATTGATTGTTGACTCTGTCATATGTAACCAGGCCTGTACCAACCGAAGAAACCTCTTTGCTGCCTATGTGGATTATAAGAAGGCCTTCGACTCAGTGCCACATGAATGGCTCAAGACTGTATTGAGAATGTGTAGGGTCGATGATCATTTTGTTTCCTTTTTAGAACGCATCATGTCAACCTGTAGAACTAGGATCCAACTGTAAGTTCCATCCAGCGATACCATCGAAACTAATACAATCCCAATACGAAGAGGAATATTTCAGGGCGATTCACTAAGCCCATTGTGATTCTGCCTTGCAATGAACCCTCTGTCACGCCGTTTGAACTCCACCAGATACGGCTTTAGTATTAGAAAGAACAACGAAGAGGTAGCAAGATCATCTTCTATACATGGATGATCTTAAACTGATGGCTGCTACCAAAAATCAGCTGGAGCAAATGCTCAAAATTGTCGAGGAGTTCTCCGGGGATATCGGAATGCAGTTTGGACTTGACAAGTGCCGTATTTTGAACATCGTTAAAGGAAAGATACAACCGGGAGCATTTGAGATGCAGAACGGTGAATGAAACCATTGCTGCAATGGAAGCAGAACAAACATACAAATACCTAGGTATGAAACAATCTAAACTATGAAGGCCGAATTGACAACCGAATTTGTCAGCAGGGTAAAACGGGTGTTATGAACTGGTCTAAATAGTAGAAATTTGTTCAAGGCGCTCAACACGTACGCATGCTCTGCGCTTAGCTACTCTTTTATAATAGTAAAATGGAGCAGGATGGACATCAAAGGCCTGCAAAGAAAAATAAGAACACTCCTAACAAAAGCACACAAACACCACCCTCGGAGTGCTATTGAACGTACAATGCTTCCAAGACACCAAGTAGGAAGAGGATTGGTCGATATTGGTAAGCAGCTCGATCAACAAATAATAAACTTACGTTCTTATTTCCATAGGTTAACGGACTCTTCCACACTACATCGAGCAATATGCGAGGCAGACGATTCAACGCCGCTACAGCTGAGGGAACGGGATATTGCTTCTCACCACCGAACAGACCAAAAGAAGTTACAAGCCTGGCTACAGAAGCCACTTCATGGACGGCATCCAAATGAAGTCAACCAGGACAATGTCGACAACTTAGCGTCGAACTACTGGTTGATTTCAGGACAGATGTTTTCGGAAACGGAGGGCTTCTTGTTGGCTATCTAAGACCAGGTTATTCCGACGAAGAACTATCGGAAATTTATTATCAGAGATCCCTCAATAGAAAATGACGAATGTAGATATGGCTGTCGAACAGCAGAGACGATCCAGCACATAACTGGAGGATGCCAAGCATTTGCCGCAACCAAGTATAAGGAAAGACACGATTCAGACGCTAAGATACTCCACCAAGAGTTAGCAGATAGGTTGGAACTATTGCAGGTAGGAAAAGTGCCTTACTACAAATATAATCCAGAGCATATTCTTGAAAACAACGAGTTCAAGTTGTACTGGGATCGAACGGTCCTGACAGATCAAACAGTTGCTCATAACAGGCCAGACGTTATACTAACAGATAAAATTTCCAGGCGAACTACACTAATCGACATCGCTGTACCGAACAACAACAACCCAAGGCCAAAATACAACGAGAAGATCGCCAAATACAGAGATCTGGAGGTGCAAATTCGCAGACAGTGGGCAATGAACAGCGTCCACACGATTCCTATAAAACTGTCAACAACTGGAGTGATACCAAAGAACCTCCTGCAGAACATCAAGGGACTGGGCCTTAGTGAGCATCTGTATAAACCGATGCAGAAAGCGGTTCTCCTTGCAACCGCGCGAACCGTCCGAAAGTTTGTAGGAAGTGCAGAAGACCACGCCACCTAGGACCCGATAACATGGAAAGGATCCCCACAGAGCTTCATACTTTTGGTGTTTCTGTATACCTGGTATGAGTGAATAATCCCTGGAGGAAGTGCGAAGCCGTTTGGCTTGTAAATCATAATAAACAACTCCGCAGTGATTTGAAAAAAAATCTATCTCAGCTTCTAGTGGTCGTACACAATTTTTTTTTTCAAAATGTGCGTCAAAATCTCAGTTATCACGTCCACTTATAGGCATTTCGATATTAACAATTGTCGAAAAGTTATTCTATTGGTTTATAACGAAAAAATGAACCCCAATTCTGTTTATCTATTTCAACAATTTAAGATCAACAATTCACTTCGTTCTTTTTTGTTATTGTTGGTATAAATCCGGAACTTTCATTTGCGTACCCGCAGACCGCTGTACGACCTCTAGATCGCTGAGAATAAACAATAAAAAAATATATAAAAAATAATAAACAAATTCACTGTGCAAAAAACTATTGAATATTTTTACTTGAAAAATTGTTTATAAACAATTGAACAAATAGCCATTTTATCAGGTTTTTTTGGAATGACCAACGAACAAGTCTTCCGATTCGGATGGGCCTTAGCTTATTTTATGGATATTTTCAATGCTAAAGTTCCATATCCTATTTGCCAGCTTTCGTCTAAATTCTATGTAAATATTATTTTCAATACTTGAAACCCCTTTTTTTCATATAAAAGGGTTATATTAACTGACAAAAACATTTCGAACAATTAAACAAGAAAAAATAAGATAGTACGTTAAAATAAAATTCTTACATGTGTAATGGTGGGTGATCCTCTACATAAAGTTGACAAGAGGCTTATAATAGTTGAAACCGAAGCCGCAGTTGCTTTAGAGTCAGGAACAGCTGCAGCAGCATTACCAGCCGCCGATGATTTTCCAGGCGTGCTTTGGGTACCACTTGCGGCTGTTGGACCAGCAGCGCTTGAAAGGCGGCTTAAAAGTTCATTGACTAAACCTGTAGGAAATAAAATAAATGATACGCGGAAAAACAATTACTACAGAATGACAATATGGACAAAAAAAAGTAGTTACAAATTTTTTGATAAATGTACATGCATATCAATGAAACTAAAAAATGCAACATTACAATTATTAAAGCATAATTTTGAATATGTACTTAAAGTGTTCTATTTTATGTCTTTAAGTGGGGATAAGTTTACATAAAATGGTGAAGGTAGTTTAAAGTTCAGTCCTGATGTTCTACCAATTGATCAAAGTTATATAAACCAGAACCAATTAGGCCTGTCATTAATGTCATATGCCAATTCTAACTTTATTCAATACTTTGACTTTAACTTAATTTTTTAATATGCACACCTATGGTCTTGAGTGGGAAATTTAATATTTATTGTTTTTATACCGAAACACCACTTTTTGTTTCCTGTCAAATTTAATGTGTTCTAAAATAAAATGCACTATGATTGGCTTTACTAAAATATTCTACAAACATCTTCAATATGAGGATATTTAGCTGAACCAAACAGAAATTTTATTTATCTCCAATCTATGTAGGATAATAAAAATATAAGGAGAGAAATATAATGCTTAATTAAAACTAATATTTAGTGCTTCAACACATGAACTATACATTTTGGGTGAAATTAAAATAAGGTTAAAAACTTCCAAGTTAATAAAATTCATAAACAACTTCTGTACTTCCGTCTATTTCTTCGCGGAAGCAAAACTTTCAATCGATTACTATTACTCAGTCACTATATTACTCACCATGTTGTGCCAATGGGGCTGGATCTACTCCTCTTCTAGTAAATCTATCAGCAACAGAAGCAAAACATCTAAGTGCTCCATCAGCTACGTGGGGATCATCATGTTGAAGTAAAGAACTTAGGGCCTGTAGTAACAAAAATTATACTTTTTACATAAAGTAAAATACCCGTTATCCAAATCCTCATTAACTAAAGTCGTTATTTGGAAACATATTTTTCCCATACAATGACATTACATGACGCTGCCTAAAGTCAATCCGCTAACTTCTTTATATAGAATTTTTTTCAGAGGATTAAACACATAACCATCAAAATATTTAATATGTTCTTTAATATCAACTTAAACAATATTAAGAATTTCTTACTTGTACACATCCAGGCAATTGGACATCAGCTGGCTCCATTTTAGTACAAAGACGCGAAACAACTGCCATAGCGGAATGCAGAGTATCTTTATGTACACCCTGACCATTGTCGCGGATAAATGGGAGAATGCAACTCAAGCCACCAGCATCGAAAACAGCGCCAGCTTCTCTGGTACAGATAAGTTCTAATACCTAAACAGAAAAATTTCAGTAGAATATTTAAACCACGGATTGATTTGATTTAAAAACTAAAAATATAACTATTTTAAATTAATTTAACATTAGAAGCATCTGAAAACCATGATCTTAGAATTTCTTTTCACCGTTTCGTCTATATCTGTATAAGACTTCCTCAGAGATCTTCACGCCGCGAGATTAGATCCCAGAGCTGCGATAAAATTTGTGAACCTTTTAAATCACCCAATGGTTATGTTCTTATTATGCACTGAAATAACGTGTATCCCTTTGACGACTTTACGTTTATACTTCTTTTCCCTCTCCCCTCAAAGACCAGCTAACAAGAAGGTTCATGACGAATGGTAAAGTAATTTAATATTTTGTCAGTATGTTTACGCAACAGTTTTAATAGCTTTTAGGGGTTTATAATTATTTGAAAATGAAATAATAGTTTAAAAAATTAAAAATAAAACCGTTTGGTGAGGGAAATCAACAGAAAAGTAAGGTTAGGTACTAACTTTTTTTCTTAGTAAAAAACATCCTCTTTGAAAATCGTATTTTTTTATGGATAAAGGTGCTTAACCGGCATGAATGAACGTACCCCTACCATAAATGTACACTGCGGTTCTCGGGTTCTGTTGCCTGATTGAGGGTCATATCTATTTTCAAGACGGCTAGTTTATTTTCATTGAGAAAATGTCAAAGAGAATTGGATATTATACACGTTCTTGTTATGACCGCCAATAGATCAAATTTTTCGGCAAAATGAGCATCGGCGATATGTATCCAGCAGCGCAAAAGATGTATTGGTGACAAATACAACGCACAAATTGATAACTAAAAGTCTACTTTGATATAATACTCTTAGAATAATTTCTCTGACGACTATAATATAATTTTAATCATGACGGTTATTAAATGAATAAATTAATAAGATAATTACAGAGCATTAGAACGGAAATTTATGTATATCATATCTTTATACCATTTTAGAAATATCAATGAGTCAAAAATACACATCTAATAGGTAAATTTAAAAAATAGAATACCTTCACACATTGTTCAGCTAAATCTTTGCTGGTTCGGCTAGATAGTTCTACCACAACTAAACGGTTGCAAATAGCTTTAATAGCGCCATCTATGGCTACTATGCGTCTTGTACATTCAGCCGACACATCCAAGTAGTATGTAATAGCACGGGCTGTAACCTAGATTAACAAAAGTACAAATAAATATAGGAGAGACTGTATGTTCCAAGTTTATTTAGGATATCTTAAAAAAGATATTCTTAAAGTTTACTATTTCATTATGTCCAATAGCACTAATGTAACATTTGTAAAATGATAAATAACTCAAAATTGGTTATCATGAACAAAAGAAACAAAATTTGAACCTTTATTTTGTCTACACCAACCGCTGACAATAGAAACAATTTTTGTGTTCCATTTCGAGTCTCACGATCTCGCTTAAAGCATTTAATTATTTATTAATAAGTTATACATATAGCCTAATAGAAATAAATAAAAATGAATTTGCTTGAAGTTGAACCATTGTGTTGCCACAGGCTACCGATATATAAAAATTATATAATGTAGAAGTTTATTTCAAGAACTATCAACATTAGGTATAAGGTGTATCATATGAAATGGGTTTAAAATAAATAACTGATTAATTCAAATATTTAAAATATTTAAAAATACCTACATGTACATATTAAAAAAAAATTCCAAGCTACTAGTTAATATAAAAAAGTAAAAAAAATTATGGATTTGTGATTTTTATTTAAAGTCTTCTAGAATAGTCTATAGTCCTAATCAATTTTCTTTTAAAATTTTATTTCTATTCTGCGATATTTATTCATCTATGCTAGTTTGTATTAGTATACAAGGTTAGTCGGGACGATCACAAACAACTCTAGTAGCGTATGTTATGAGTTATGACATTATAACATGAAAACAAATAAATATCGGATAATAACATTTGAGCCTTTTAAAATTATTTTTACGTGTAGAACAAACTCCTAAAATTTGTGGAGTTCCTTCCGACTCACCCTGTATACGCATCTAATATTCTTAAATTTACGTTAACTTACTTCAAGAACATTTTCTGGAGCTTGGTCGTCTAAGAAAATTCTGCAAAGCGCTGGTAAAAAAGTTCGAGGTGGACAGCTTTCAAAGCACCGATCAACATTGTCAGACATAAGAAGTAGCATACATAGTTGTTCTAAAGCAATGAGCTGCATATCTCGCTCATCACCTAAACCACTATTTAGCCATTCCAACAGGGTTTCTGGATCTGGGTCCGCCATTTTCTGTGAAAATAAAAACGAACTTACGTATTAAAGATAGATACAAATTGTTCTATTCTAAGAAATAATTCTTAATACAGAATGATGTCTGTTGATCAGTCTTCTCAGATTACATAAATCGAATCCCAACCATGACTTTTTGATAACCTGAAGTTTCAGAAATAATCATTGCTAATTTCTTCTTTCAGATATCAAGGGGAATGTTTTATTGCTGAATACTACCACAATCTTTTTGTTTTAGATAATAAATTTTTTCCCCTTTCGATTTAAAATTTTTCATTGTCATCAGCTGTGCACTCTTATTTATGTATACATACATATATTTATAACTGATGTTAAGCCTTAATCTGAGAGATAAAGTACTAAACGAGGAAATTAGGCAAAGAACAAAAGTCCTAGATATAATCTCAAAGATAGTCCAAATGGAATGTAGGTGGACAAATCACGTGGCTACACAAGATCCCAATAAATGGATCCTTAAAATATTTCAATGGATGCCAATAATTACCAAAAGAAGTGTGCAAAAAGGGTGGCTGGATGATGTTAAAAAGACAGTGGAAAAAAGATGGACTCTGAACAGAAACATGGAGAAATTTGGAAGAGGCCTATATCTAGCAGTAGATAGATGAAGGCTGAAAAGAAAAGAAGGAAAAGTGATTGAGGTTACTATAAGATAGCAAAACATATCAACTGTTTGAAAAAAAAAATGCTGTTTGATGTTCTTAAAAGCATAAAAACGCTCGACACGCATAAAAATGTCTCACGGAAGAAAATACCTAAAAAAACCTATATTAACAAAAGAGTAGGTCAAGCTATTCTTCACATCATTAAAAAATCCTTTCACGACATCAAAACAAACAAGAACTTCTTGCAGAAACTACTAGTTGTTCTCGAATCATAAGACCATATGATGGGGTTAACTTATCTGGTAGAGAAAATATTAAATTATGGGATTGCTTGTCTTGATGTAGGGTTGGCGCTTTAGTGAGGATTGAAGGAATTTTAGATCGGGAAAAATATATAAATATCATTTAAGACCACATGCTTCTTTTTGCCAAAGAAAACATACCAGTTACTTGGCTGTAATAACAGAACAATGAAACCAAGTATGGTAGCTGGTTCAGTTAAAATTAGTTTTAGGAAAATTAAGTTACATTCATAAATTAGTCATCATGCCTTGACCTAAACCCCATAGAAAAGCTTTAACGCGAACTTAAAAGGCAGAAAAATTACCAATCATACATATTAATGTATTTAAGTTTAAAAACAGTTCCTTCACATCACCTTCGAATGCAAAGCCTTAACCTGCTGAAGACATCTTGAGGGATCAATCAATCTAGAAGGTTCTATACCCAGAGGATAAACTAGTGAGCAGGCTGCTAAACCTGATCAAGGCAACCAACTTGTTGATATAGAACATATATAACGGGCAACACAATAAGTTATAAGGCTGTAGTGTAAGGGCTTCCAAACCCTGGCCTGTTATGTCATATAATCAATCAACCGATCAAATAGAGTATCCTTTAGAAAATTTTGACCTTAGTTCGAAACGCGTTATTGTAAAAAATATACTTCAATAGTAGCTTGCTGAAAGTGCGTCTCTTAAAAAATTTCACATATACGTGTGTTGCTATGTCATTCTATTGATTACAAATCAAGCGTTTATGTATGCGATAAACGCACTGCGTTTTTATTTTCCGCGGCGGGATAATAATGGCAAATTTTTTTAATTCTTGGCTTTTGCTATTCAACCATACAACCAGAAAGATTTATTCTATGAAAAACAAAGTGTTCTTTGCTGGAAAAAAAGCTCGTCGGTTAGCCTAATACTATCGTTAGAAATTGCGAGGGTTACTTATTTACAAATTACAAAAAGAAGTAGATAATTTATGATACAAAAAAAGAAATTTCTATCGATTTATTGAATGTTTGGTACATCAATTAAATTATATAATATTTATTATTCTAATTTTTTTAAAAGCCTTTAATACATACACCTAGTGAATCGTTAACCGATAAACCATCCTTTTATTTTTCAACATATCAGTTGAATATAATAAATAGTCTTATGGTCAATGAAAATGTAATTATTTCTAATATGTTTAATGCAACCCTGTATATTTTAATATCATAATTCAATATAAAACTGTCTTTTTAATGACATATCATTGATGTAATTTGCTTTTAAGATGGAGTTTGGATCAATTATCTTTTAAATATTAGGACTTAATACTAAATTATCTCTTTGATGACATTATTACAATGTACCAGTGAATTATAGAAAAAAGAAATAGGTAGTCACCTAAAGAAAAAAAAATAATTTGTGACAGGTATCAGTTTAAATCACTCTTGTCATGATCAAAAATTTTTAAGACGAAATGACAACCTTGTCCAGTAACGAGAGTGAAGAAAAAATCTGTAGCAAATTTTTATATTTTTAAGTTTATAAAAAACTACTAATAAATATATTCAGTCAATCGAAAAACTTTGTGTTTATTTCATCTCTCGCATTGATATATTTATTAGAAAGGTAATTTTATGTACATGATTGCATTAAAAATATCAGTATTTCTGGTGAGACAGGAAACGACATCAACGTCAAAAGTCGCCTAACCCAACGTGAAAAGCATCGTGAAGAAGGGGTGTATGGTACATAAGGTGATGTATTTCTAAAGAACTAATGGAGTTAGTAGCCTTATCCCAGTAAGCAGCTCTGCTGGTATGGACCAAACCTACCGATTTACTCATAGGAACTTTATAGAAACCTTAAGTAAAAAAGCACTTCTCTTCTCATGACACGACTATATAAGCCCCACAAAGTCTAACTACAGCACAACTCGAGGGAGCACAACCTGGAGGAAGTAATGTTGTTTTACCCCAACAGACACTGAAATCCAGACCGTACCTGTCGTAGCAAGCTCGTTTAGAAATAACACCAAGGCGGCAGGTCTTTGAGAGATGGTTGAGGTTTTAAAAAACCTGAACCTCAACAAAAACAAAAACTTTAGAAAGCACAGTCATTATAGAGGTCAGGGCTAAGAGGGAACTCATTTACCCCAGGAAAATCCGGACCAATAGGAAACCACGATGAGAACAAACATAAAGGAGATTTAAAAATCTTTCTGAAAATCTGGAGAAACAAAAAACCCAGATCCAAAAACCACGGACTCAAGTAACATAGAAACGGGGCAGGTCAAAGTTGTATTGTGTGAGATAATTGCGCAATATACCCCTATCACATACTGGTTAGAAAATTTGTTAAAAAATTTTTTTTGTGGTTTTTGGTATGCTTTTGTAACATTTTCCTACTTTTTGATATAAAAAGCAGTAATATCTGAGGATGCAACGAAAGAAGTGAAGAAACATTTTCTATTAAATTAATTGAGGCAAGATAACGGCGTATATTAAGTAAACTTTACATCCACCAGGAGCCCTTTGTTAGAAGTTCTGGATTCATGTTACAATATCTTAATTTGTTTAAATCTTAATATATCTGTAACGAAGAGTGAGATTTTTATCTTAAGGTTATACAAATCTTTTCAGAAGAGATCTATAAAAGGTCTAACGTGACAAGCGTATAAATTGTTCTCCGAAAACAAAATGTAATCATTACTACTTTATTTTATAGATTAGCCTTACTTTGTTGATATAATTTTTATTTGTCTATCTCTTACCGCTATTGAAATATCGATAAAACACATTTTTCTAACTCTTTTTTGGGATATAATAAAAATAGAGCTTTGATTCGAAAATTAAATTATTCGGAATGAAAAACATTTCAGAAGAGGTTTATGTATCTATTATTGCTAATTTTTTCAATATCACTTTAAAAGAACAAAAAAAATATTTAGTTTAGGTAAACGATAGCGCTGGCAAACGATTTAAATTTATTCATGATATTCCCTATAATGGCTTTTTGTATTCTTTATTACATTTAAAGAAAATAGATTGAAAAAACGTTTAAACATCATACTTTTCAATATCCTTCCACGATTTGGCTTTAGGGGCAAAATGCATGTGCTTATTACGTTATATCCTTATTTTTTTTAGGACGATATCCAAATGAGGCCAACCAGAAAAACTCCAACAAATTAGTGCCAAACTACTGGATAATACCATGGCAAATATTTCCATAAATCGAAGGCTTTTTATGAGCTATTCAAAACCACATTATTCCACCAATAAATTATCTGAAATATGTCATCAAAGACTCCTCTCTAAAACGACCAATGCCGACATGGATGTCGAACATCAGCGGACAGTTCAGAGCATAACGAGGGGATGTGAAGCACTTGCCGCATCGGAGTACAAAGGGAGACATGATTTAGCCGGCAAGATCATCAAGAGTTAGCAAAGAAATTAAAACTTTTGCGGGCAGAGAAAATGCCATACTATGAATACAGCCCAGAACTTATACCTATACCCTTAGCCAACCGGCTCTGACAGTCCCTCCAGAGAACATTCACTCATCCCAGATACACTTGGATATCAAAAGGTTGGAGCTCTGTGGGGACCCTTTCTATGTTGTCGGGTCTTAGGCGACGTTATGACCTGCTATATTTCCCACAAACTTCCGGACAGTTCGAATGGTCGCAAGTAGTACCGTGTTTTGCAAAGCATATAGAGGTGGTCGCTAAAACACAATCCATTGATAATAACCAGAAGACTTTCCGGAATTACATCATATGTTAATAAAATGAAGGGGATAGTCCGGACGCTACCCATTCCCCGTTGTATACGTATTTGTACCTCCAGGTCTCTGTATCTGGCGACCATCTTCTTATACCTGACGACGGTTCACTTCGGTAGCTAGGCCATTCCACGCCTGATCACCGAAGTGAACTCCAGCCGGGCTTAGTAAGTACTTGGATGGGTGACCGCTTGAAAAGACCGAGTGATAGTGATTCAGAACTCACATTAAACTGTAGGTTCAGTTGCTAAATGGTCCCTGTTACCGATGCGACTTTAATTCAAATGTTTCATTATGACTATCCCATAGATTGTTGTTGTTTGGAAGGCGACTTTAGTTAGAGTTGCTCGCGTGCATGTTTATCAAATAAAATCAGATCAGGTATAACCAGCACCCTTATTAATTAACCGACATATAAATGAAAGAGGTTCTAAATTCAATAGCTAGGTATTTTTTTTATATATGTACATCGATTACTACGGTGGCACCGATTTGAATGAAATTTTTTACATTATTGTCAGGAAGTTGCTGGTCCCATATTTTTGGTTAAGTAAAATTCAAGATGGCGCTGATAATATGGCGGTCAAAAAAAAATAATTTTGTTCCATACCAAAATTGGTATGGGGGAGCTTTCGGCGATTTTGTTCAAAATTAGTATAGCGGGGTTGGTTTTTGAGGTAGTAAATTACGAATTTAAAGTTGTTTTAAAAAAAACTCCATATGGCGGACTAAAAATTTAACCTCTCTCGATTTTGTCCAAAACTGGCATAGGGAGGATATATTTTTGTATTATGTCCAAAACTGGTACAAGGGGATTTTCGCGACTGTAGATTAAAATTTGATTAAGAGTTTAAATTATTTTTTGATATTCAATATGGTGTGTTAAAAATTTTACGTTACTCACATTTTTTCAAAATTGTTATTAGGTGGTTTTCGGAATCGTAGGTTACCAATCAGAAGTTAATTTTTTACAATTTAATGTGGCAGATAAAATATAGGGGGACTATAAATTTTACGTTTTTCTGATTTTGTAGAAATTGATATTGGGGGATTTCTGGGGCGTATATTACGGATCTTAAATTTATTTTTTAAAACTCCATATGCAGGATAAAATATATATCGGACTAAAAAATTTACATGTCTGAAGTTCTTCCAATACCGGTGTTGGGGAGTGTTGGGGGGGCATAGTTTACAAATCTGAAATTAATTTCTTAAAATTCCAGATAGCTCATTTCCTATAGCAGACAAAATATTTGTATGGTACAATTTCATTCAAAACTGATATTTTGAGAATTCCCAAAATAAAAATATTTTTGTTGTTCAGTTTAGTATGGTCTACAACTTTGGATAAAATGAGTAATTTTTTGCGACCTTAGAAACTCAACTTAATTCAAAACTAAAAAACGAAAAATAAAAATGTTTATAAAAAAATAAACCCACTTCTAAAAAAGGGCTAAAAAGATAAAAATAATATAAATATTTAATATACATAAAATTGAAAATTTTGAAATCGGCACTAAATTATTACTAATACAAGATACATAAAAGTAACAGAAAGCCATTTGTTACAAATAAAATATTCCTCAATATTTTTATAAGAATCACATTTTGTCGGGTATTAGTTTGGCGCCCACTTCAAAAATTTCAATTTCATATAAAAATTTATATTGGTATATTTGTTTTTTAACGCTTTTTTAGAAGTTGGTTCACTTTTTTTACACAAATTTTATATTATTATTATTACTGTTGAATATGATTTTATTCTATTATTACAATAATATTAACAAATAAATTGTTGTGGTAAGAATTGTTTTGATAAAAATGAATTGAATTTCTGGATTCCATACATAGAAGTAAAAATAAATCATCTATTTAGAATATCTTTAGGTCTGTTACAGTTCTAAAAAATCCATATTTATTAAAACCCAAACAAGCCTTTCAAATATTTTACACAACGACACTCGGTCAAATAGCGTAAATTTCAAAAGTTACTTAAATTTCAATGCTTAGTTAACACGTTATGATTTATTAAAAATAGTATTTTCCCATAATTACACACTATTGATTCAGCCAAAAAAATTACATTTTTAAAAAATGTGTTGGGAGATTTGCCAATGTTTTGATAACCTTTTGCACTATATAGGGCGAGGGAAAAAAATTCTAGATAAAATAAATAATTTTGTTTTCATAAATTTTATTTCAGAAATCTAGGACTATACAGAGTTCTGCAATAGGTTTAACAAAGTAGTACCTAAGCTACCTCCGCAAAAATTTATTAATAAGGTGGCTTAATTCTCTGTGACCTTTATTCATGCTGCCATGAATGAATTGTAGTCTGAATTATTATTATTATACCATAGGCGTGTATTCTTGTTGGGCATTGTCGAATGGTATTAACATAATTACGCGACTACATTCATATATTTTAAAAACAATATATATATGAAAACATTAAAATATTCTGTATTAAGGATGTTTTAAAGGTAACACTGGAATTTTGTTTCTATGTATATTACATGTACTCTCCTTAAAATGCCAAAGTCTAAATATTATATTTACAATATGACGAAACATTGTTTAACTCTATCACAATGGAAAAAAGCATATAAATCATTATCAGAGTCATTAAACATTCATAAAGACACAGTAAATCCAATTATTAAGCGATATTTATGAAGAGGAACTGTAGATTCAGCCTTGAAAAGCGGAAGCCCTCGTAAAACTAGTGCAAAAATAGACAGACTTATTGTACAAAAAGGAAAATGAAAATCCGAAGGAAACTGCTGTCGATATAAACATGCAACTATAGCAGGAATTTTGGGAAGTGTCGGTGCCGGATATAAGACGTTGCCTAATCTCGAAAAATTTTCATGGCAGGCGTACAGCCAAAAAAACCGTTACTTACGAAGTTCGATATTTCTAAGTCGCTTGTAGAACGCTTGGCTTCAAGAACGCTCGAAACTGTCGATATAAACCTACTACATAATTACAGACAAATACTTACAAACAGCTAGCAATTACAATAGACCCTAATAATAAATGAACCTGAACTTTTAATCGATTAATATCATCAAAAAAGGATATTCGCAAGTGGCCAATTTTATTAGCGCGGTTGGCAAATTAATAATTTAAAAAATAATTGTTGATAATTTTTTTTCTTAAATTGTTTATTTCGGCGACAATTGACAGTGAAAAAAGAATGGCAGGGATTTACTCCCCGAAACCAACCCTTAGCGGAAACAATAGGGGTGAGAATAGAATTATATTTGTTATTTCCGACCCTGAGTTTGAATGAGAGTTTTATTTTCTTGATTTATTTATTTCGATGACAGTTGAACGTGAGAAAAGTATGGCCGCGATTTACTCTCCGGAACCTACCCTTAGCGACAAAAATAGGGTTGAGAATAGAATTATATTTTTTATTTCCGACCCTGTAGGTTTCAATGAGAATTTTATTTTCTTAAATTATTTAGTTCGAGGACAATTCATTGTAAAAAAAGTTTGGCTGCGATTTACTATCCGGAACCCACCCTTAGCGACAAAAATAGGGTTGAGAATAGAATTTTTTTTTTATTTCCGACCCTGTAAGTTTCAATGAGAATTTTATTTTCTTAGATTATTTAGTTCGAGGACAGTTCATTGTAAAAAAAGTTTAGTTGCGATTTACTATCCGGAATCTACCCTTAGCGACAAAAATAGGTTCGAGAATAGAATTACATTTTTTATTTCCGACCCTGTAAGTTTCAATGAGAATTTTATTGTCTTAAATTATTTAGTTCGAGAACAGTTCATTGTAAAAAAATTATGGCCGCGATTTACTCTCCGGAACCTACCCTTAGCGACAAAAATAGGGTTGAGAATAGAATTGTGTTTGTGATTTCCGACCCTGTAAGTTTCAATGAGAATCTTATTTTCTTAAATTATTAAGTTCGATGACAGTTCATTGTAAAAAAAGTAAGATTTACTCTCCGGAACCTACCCTTAGCGACAAAAATAGGGTTGAGAATAGAATTTTTTTTTCCGACCCTGTAAGTTTCAATGAGAATTTTATTTTCTTAAATTATTTAGTTCTAGGACAGTTCATTGTAAAAAAAGTATGGCTGCGATTTACTCTCCGGAACCTACCCTTAGCGACAAAAATAGGGTTGATAATAGAATTATTTTTTTCCGACCCTGTAAGTTTCAATGAGAACTTTATTTTCTTAAATTATTTAGTTCGAGGACAGTTCATTGTAAAAAAAGTATGGCCGCGATTTACTATCCGGAATCTACCCTTAGCGACAAAAATAGGGTTGAGCATAGAATTACATTTTTTATTTCCGACCCTGTAAGTTTCAATGAGAATTTTATTTTCTTGAATTATTTAGTTCGAGGACAGTTCATTGTAAAAAAAAGTTTGGCCGCGATTTACTATCTGGAACCTACCCTTAGCGACAAAAATAGGGTTGAGAATAAATAAATAAATAAATAAATAAATACACTCTTTATTTCAAATCATATAGGTACATGAAATGAAATGACGTCAATCTAAATCACAACTACAGATCTGGACAAAAATCTCCTAAACTATATGGTTCTAACTCTATTAGAATTTTTCTAATTTGTACCTTAAATGTTTTTATGGTGTTTATACTTTTTACTTGGTTTGGCAGCGCATTAAACAGTTTGACACACATGTAAAGAGGTGCTTGCTCAGTAAGTGTAAGTCTGTGTGCTACATATTTATAATCTAATGTTCTAGTGTTGTATTTATTTTTTTGTTTTGGCTTCAAACAAAGTTTTATTGCGAAAAATAAACATCAGACTTTCATAAATATATACAGCATAAACCGTCATAATACCGTTATTTCTAAACATCGATCTGCAGCTCTGACGGTAATTCATGTTTTTTATAATTCTTACTAATCTTTTCTGGACTATAAAAATATTTTCCATCATGCTCTTCCTTCCCCAAAAGACAATTCCGTATTTAAGAACCGATTCGAAATTAGCAAAATATAATATTTTAAGAGATTTTTCATTCATATATTTACTTATTACTCTTATACCGTAACATATGGAATTTAATTTTTTTATTAAGGTAGAGATTTGATATGACCAATCCAGATGTTCATCTATGTAAACCCCCAAAAATTTTGTATGTTGCATAATATCTAAATTGTTGTTATCAAATTCCATATGTGTCGGCTTGACAATTTTAGATTGTTTGGTTCTGAACAAAAGGACATTTGTTTTTTCTTTATTTAAAATTAATCTATTTGTAATAAACCAATCAGTGACTTTATCAAAAAATTCTTTTGCCTTGAACTTTAGCTCTTGCAAGTTCTTGCCCCCAACAACTAGACTCGTATCATCCACATATTTTACAACATGCCGATCAGACGAATCCATCAGCAGGTACAGGTCATTTACGAAAATTATAAACAGGATTGGACCCAATACACTTCCCTGTGCTATTCCTATGTCATTAGGCAACATTTTCGAATATTCAGTTTTACAATTTTTTGTTACTGTCACCGATTGCCTTCTATTGTTTATATATGATTTGAACCATTTTAACGTATTTCCTCTTATACCATATTTTTCCAATTTAAAGGTTAATAAGTCCCTATCCAGACAATCATATGCTTTGGATAGATCCAGTAGCATACCGAGAGCTATTTTTCCATTTTCCAAGTGCTCAAGAATATTCTTAACAAAATCGAAAATTGCCGTTTGGGTTGATTTTCCCTTTAAATATCCATGTTGATAATGACTAAATAAGTTATTTTGGTTAAAAAAACGAATTAATCTGGTGTACATTGCATATTCAAAAATCTTTGAAAATCCCGGTAATAAACTAATAGGTCTGTAGTTGTCCATTATTTCAGGGTCACCTTTTTTGTAGCATGGTTTAATTAAAGCTATCTTTAAATTAGTAGGGAATATTCCAAACGTAAAGGAGTTATTTATAACATAACACAACACATTTTTTAGCTCAGTAGCCGATATTTTGATTAAACTTGTCGGAATTTCATCTATTCCCTTACTGTGCTTATTTTTTAGTTTTTGAGCTATTTCACAAAACTCATCAGATGTTACAGGATTTAAGAATATAGATTTTGTGTTATTTTTTATATTGCTACTAAAAGGAACCCTGATTAAGCTATTTAGTAAGTTCAGCACAACTGAGAGTAAAAAGTCATTATAATTCTTAGCAATAATCTCAGGCGAACCCTCTATTTTTAATTCGCGATTAGTTTCTGTCCCATTAATTTCTTTGCATATTGTCCACATACACTTAGATTTATTGTCCGACTTTGTTATACGATTCTCGTAATGTTTTGTTCGAGCTTCTATTAATAACTTATCATAGTTTTTTTTCTCATTAATATACATTTGTTTATATGTTTGATTTTTACTTGACAATGTTAATAAGATATCTAGCCTACTTTTACATTCTATAATATTTACATCTTTGTACACTAGCGCTTTTTGTTTTTTTCCTTTTAACCTTAACGGGAAACTCTGATTAAATAGGTTTTTAAAAATATTCATAAAGGTATTCCATTGACCATTTACATCCGATTTATCGATATGATATACCCTTTCCCAATCTTGTTCCCGTAAACTGCATAAAAAATCACTTTTATTTTCTTCAGAAAAAATACGATTATAACTGAGATTATTTTCTGTTTTAAACTTTAATTTAAAGGTGATTTTCTGTGCCCTATGATCTGATATAAAATACTCCAGTGTTACTGCTTCTATATATTGCATATTTGTAAAAATATTATCTAAACAATTTGCAGAGGTTGCCGTTATTCTAGTGTTCTCAAAGATTGTTTGATTTAGATTAAAAGAGCTCATTAAAGATAGCAAAGTCCTACCATTCTCGTTATCTATCAACAATTTAATGTTAAAATCTCCTACTATAAAAATATGTTTTTTAACGCTAAAAATATTTACTAAAAGTTGTTCTAATTGTAACATAAAACTGTTTATGTCTCCATTTGGGGGCCTATATATACAAACCACATTTACACTATTTTCTTTTGCAAATGTACATTCTACTACGGCACACTCGAACACACCACTTATTGATAAACAGTTAAACTTGTCCAATGCCTTGCTTTTGAGGCTATTTTTGCAATACACCGCCGCACCTCCGTGTTCTCCTTCTCCTCTGCAAAACGTTGATACCAAACTAAAATTATTAATTGCCATTTTTTTCAATTGATCTTCCGTCTTCCAATGTTCAGTGATACATAAAATGTCGCAGTTCTGATTAATTGTTAGCATGGCGTTGATGCGATCTATTGAATTTCCTAGGGACTGTACGTTTTGGTGGATGATACTTTTTCGATGTATGTTGGTTCCTATGTTTATGTTCGTAAAAAATCTTTAGATTGTGTACTACTGTAATTTATATTACTTTGATACTGGTTAAGTCTTCGTTGATATACCGGGCATTTGAATTCTTTTGCAGAATGTCGACTTTCTTCCGATTTTATTTTAAATTTGGTACAGTTGGGACACTTTAATTCTTCACTGACACGATTGTTTCCTTGATGTTCTTCTCCGCATCTATAACAGGATGGTTTTTCTCTACAATATTTCGCGACGTGACCAAACCCCGAGCAATTAAAGCATATTGCCAAATTAATATGTTCTTGGACGTAAACGACCATAAGGTCTACATAAATTTTTTGCTTTTTAAGAAACCATTTAGCTATGTCTGGTGGTGCTTGCAGAATCCAATTTTCTTTAAATTGATCTCTACAAGATCGTTTTGTTACAATTTTTACTTTGTCAATTGCTGACCTTCCTAGTTCTTTTTCTAAGTCTTCATTTAGGTTTATTATATCCTCCAGTAATTCAATATTTGTTAATCCTTTTCTTAAACCAGTCAGCATGAACGTAGGTTCTTCATTACCAGTATCTACTATTTTTACTTCTTTGTTATTTTTAAATGCCATATTTAATTTCTCCTGTTGTTCCTCATTGTGACTTTCGATTATAACAGCTCCACTTTTTAGATATCTCACATTTTTAAATCCGCCACCTATATTTTTTGCCGATAAGTTTTGCTTTATTTGTTGCATAGAATTATATTTATTTCCGACCCTGTAAGTTTCAATGAGAATTTTATTTTCTTAAATTATTTAGTTCGTGGACAGTTCATTGTAAAAAAAGTATGGCCGCGATTTACTCTCCGGAACCTACCCTTGGCGAAAAAAAATAGGGTTGAAAATAGAATTATATTTTTCAACCCTATTTTTATCGGTAAGGGCCAAACTTTTTTTACAATGAACTATCATCGAACTAAATAATTTAAGAAAATGAAATTCTCATTGAAACTTATAGGGTCGAAAATAACGAATATAATTCTTGTCTCAACCCTATTTATTTCGCTAAGGGTAGGTTCCGGAGTATAAGTCGCGGCCATACTTTTTTACAATGAACTGTCCTCGAACTAAATAATTTAAGAAAATATAATTCTCATTAAAACTCACAGGGTCGGAAATAAAATATATAATTCTATTCTCAGCCCTATTTTTGTCGCTAAGGGTAGGTTCGGGAGAGTAAATCGCGGCCATACCTTTTTGACAATGAACTGTCCTCGAATTAAATAATTTAAGGAAATAAAATTCTCATTGAAACCTACAGGGTCGGAAATAAAAAATTTAATTCTATTCTCAACCCTATTTTTGTCGCTAAGGGTAGGTTCCGGAGAGTAAATCGCAGCCATAATTTTTTCACGATCAACTATCATCGAAATAAATAATTCAAGAAAATAAAACTCTCATTCAAACTCACAGGGTCGGAAATAACAAATATAATTCTATTCTCACCCCTATTGTTTCCGCCAAGGGTTGGTTTCGGGGAGTAAATCTCTGCCATACTTTTTTCACTAACTGTCGCCGAAATAAACAATTTAAGAAAAAAATTATCAACAATTATTTTTTAAATCATTAATTTGCTAACCTCGCTAATAAAATTGACCACTGGCGAATATCCTTTTTCGATGATATTAATCGATTAAAAGTTCCGGTTCATAATAATAAATAGTTCATTACAAGTAATAAAACTAGGTATGTTAGATTTTGTTAAGCGAATTTTTTTTAACTTTAATGTAGTTCAAGATGTCTTGACAAAACCCTAAAAACACGAAGCATATGTAGAACAATGCTAAACATGTTCGATAAAAAAACCCACTGCAGATTCCGTGAAATATAATAAAATTTTATTGTTCCACGAAATATAAAGAACTAACGAAATATAAAGAACTAGAAAATCACATATAACAAGGACTAAAGAGACCGACAGGTTCAAAAATTAAATACACAGTTTGTGTGCCGATTTCTAGATCAAAGTAATAAATTGGAAAACCTGCAGCATGATAAATATAATGAAATTGATAAACTAAAAACGAATATAAAAGCCATAGATAAACTGTACAGATAAAAGTACATAGAATTTTGATGAATACGCAACCGAAAGTGAAAAATAACTTATAAAAGCGCTTGCTGGATAATTAAAGTTAATATGATAGGAGCTACTAATAGTCTTAGATAAAAAAAAAGATTCAGGAAGAAAAGTGACAACATGTCTTGATGAACTTAAAAACCTTCAAAATTACATCGACAAATGTATTGAATTGAGTAGATCCATGGTTACTTCAATTAAGAGAAATTTCATATCACAAGAAAAGGAAATAGAACAATCAACTATAGAATAATTGATCGTTTGAATATAATTGTTGCTAATAAAAAAATATGCCGTTAGAAAGGTTCTCCTTGGTAATAAAATAGTAAAAAAATTGGATAAAACATTACGACGGATTATTGCATATGACAGATTCAAAATACTAACATTTGTAAAACCAAATGTAACTTTTAATCAAGTTTTAGTCTCTCGGCATTGACAAAGGGTATCCCCGAGAGAGACTTTATAATAATTAGTTGTGGTTCTAGTGACCTGGCAAGTGTAAGAAACTTGAGAATGTGATTAAACAAAGTATTAAATTACAACGCAAATTAGAGAGTTATGTTAATCTTCTTGATTTACTAACAACAAAATATAATTTATCGATGTACGTTAATAAGTTATGTAACTACATAGTTTCTCAGTTAATACGGACTCCTCTCATTTGGATGTTTACCAAAGCGAGAAACTTAATACACGTCGAATCATTAACCCTGTACAAGTATTGTCGGACTAGCGGAGGCCCGTTGAAGTTGATTGCGGGGCCTGAAATAATATCGTTGTTTACAGAAAAAATAAGCAAACACTTGGTGTGTAGAAATGTTTTAACTCAAATTTTACGGCAAAAGAGTGTACTTTAGAAGTGCATAAATCAACTAAATTCATATTATCAAAATTATAGAGGTATCAAAACCAAACTTAAACATTTATAACGTAATATATGAAATAACAATTCGGTTGGTTGATTTGAATTAAGGTCGCGTCTGTAACGGAGAACATGTGGTGACTAGATCTACATATTAAGGTAGATTTCGAACCACGGTTTTCGACACCTTACTAACCCCGAGTTTTTACTCTTTGTCAATTTGTGTAGCCACTGACTATTAGGCCTCTATTCACTCTAATATTTTGACGATTTTTTTAATGAAGTCGCCGGTACGAGAATTGAATTCGCGCTGGCTATGGTCGTTCCCTACTAGTTCAGCGCTTAAAACGGTTGGACCAATACCACACCTAAATACATAACAATTCGGATATTATTGGTTTTTCTACAATTTGGTTTAATGATCCTTAACACTGCATTGCATAATTTTGAGCAAAGATAGAAATGTTGAACTTACTGGTAAGAAATAGGATGGCGGAGTGCTGATATCTGTAAAATGTGACCTGAAGACATATTTGATAACAATCTTGAAGCTTTATGTGTAAAACTGAGTTTAAACCAAGGAAAATTTTTAGATATTATAGTATAGGTTTGATAATGGCATTGAGATCAAACTTACAGCAGTAGTGGCTTCAGTTTATTTATAAATTAACTAGCTTTCACCCGCGACTTTGTCCACGTGAAACTTGCGAAATGAACAGTAAATACAATTAATAAAAGAATGAAGGTTTTCACGGGTTTGGTCAAGTTGAAATAATGATTCTTGGATTTAAACCGTGTCAAATTGGAATTATCGACGTTTTGCCTACGATTACATGAGGCATCTTCAGGGATCTTTACTAAAGTGTTCTAATCTCGTGGAGTAAAGATCCCTGAAGATGCCTCATGCAATCGCAGATGAAAAGTCGCATAATAATCCAATCTGACACGGTCTAAACCCAAGAACTCTGATTTTCAGTAAATATAATTTTTATAAACAACAGCAACCTATGAGATTTCATCGAAATCAGTCCCGTCGTTTCGAAGATTACCTCGTACAGACAGATAGAAAGAAAAAACCCAGCCTATATCATCTCCGATAACCTCCTCTTCATTTCTGTAAAGTTTCATCGAAATCGGTTAAGCCATTTCGAAGATTAGCCCGTGCAGACAGACCGAAAAAACAACCTATATCACTCCTGATAACCTCTCTTTATGTCTGTAAAGTTTCATCAAAATCGATTCAGCCGTTTTGAAGATCATCCGGTACAGACAAACAGACACACAGAAAAAAAGCTGCCGATATAACTCCCAACAACCTTCTCTTCGTGTCTGTAAAGTTTCATCGAAATCGGTTCAGCCGTTTCAAAGTTTATCCCGTACAGAAGAACAGACAAAAAAAGTAGCCTATATCACACCTAGCGACCTGCTTTTTATGCCTGTAAAATTTCAGTGAAATCGGTTCAGCCGTTTTAAAGATTAACTCGTACCAACAAATGGAAAAAAAAAAGACAGAAAAAAGCATCCTATATCATTTGTGACAATCTCCTTTTCATGGCTGTAAAGTTTCATCGAAATTGGTGCAACCGTTTCGAAGACCAGGCCGACTGACAGACAGAAAAAAGGAGCGTCTATCACTTCTGACAACCTTCCCTTTAAGTCTGTAAAGTTTCATCGAAGTCGGTTCAGCCGTTTCGAAGAATAGCTCGTGGAGACAAATAGACAGAAAAAGAGTAGCCTAAAGCACTCCCGATAATCTGCTCTTCATGTCTGTAAAGTTTCACCGAAATCAGTTAAGCCTTTTCGAAGATTAGCCCAGACAGACACTTCAATTTTATTTATACATATAGATTGATCAAAATCGCTACACTATTGACATACTTTTAGAGTTAATGCGAGGTTTTAATTGTATTGATAGTCAAATATTACAAAAAAACGGTATATACTTTTAAAAATTATACTCTCAAATACATTAGCCAGTACCAAGAGTACTGGAGTTGGTTGGCAATTAGTTATGTACAATATATTTTCTTTTTTTATACACCGGACTATTCTTTACTCTTTTCCGCTTATTTGGAAAAATGTCAACACATCCTTTGATTATACATTAGGGTACACTATTTGGCCCTGTAGCTTTAAATTTTTTACAGTATCTAATATATTTTTATCAGTAATTACATTGAGAATAACCTGTCCAGTATAAAGACACTCTTTTATATTTGTTGTCACTGCCTTCATCCGTACAAACATTACTGAAATGCCTTGCAAAACCATTACATATCTTCATCCCGCGGATGCCTATTGTAATCACTATAGATACTTACACCCGCTTCATGAGCTAAATTGTACAGGTTGGCTTAGGCATGGGTATGAGTCTCATTCGGTTCAAAGTTTATTAACCCAAAAATTTGCCGTCTTCCGATTTAATGACCCGCAATAACATATATGTTTTACCGTTCCCCTTACTCGGCCACATAGTCTACTATTAAGGTCCTCGGCGTAAAGACTCATTTTATGCAAGTAAAGTTTTACAACCATGGATCCTGACATTATACCTATAATAACCCTTAAATGGTTCCTAGTCACTTGGAATAGTTTTTTGGCTAATTTCGGGTTATAATTCCCTAAAAAAACTATCTCTGATTCAATCCCTATCTAGTTATCCCACCAATTCCCTCGCTGAATTAACATATCGTCAGAACTGGTGCCCGTTGTGTGAATGTAAATAATGTAATATTTTTATTTACATTTGGAAAAATGTGACAAATAGTACAAGATCTTTTATATCTTGGTACACACACCAATTCCAAGCTATCCTTTTTTAATTGCATTATTTAGACTAGTATAACATCAGTTCGTCAATTCTAGAATACGGTAAGAGTATGAATTTGTGTTTGCCCGAGTTTGCAAGGAGAGAGTCAGATATGTTCTTGGTTGTTACGTAAATATATCAACTCTGGTACCCATTTTGATCTATCATATACCAGATAAACGCACGGTGCCATTTTGTTTGCATATCCTTCAATCTTTTGTAATGATCTCTAAGAGTATGTTCTGACACTAGATCGAGAATATATGATCTATTTCTGCTTTATACTCTTTCTAAACTTTGTATAAAGTACATCCTTTCCGTTATTTATAAATTTATCTATTAGATGTTTGAACAGAACATATTAATGATTTTAAAAATTGGTCGTGTATTTGGGGGATTCTCTGAAACAAAAGACCATGTAATCAACAAATATCCAAACTGGTTCGACAGTTGACTTTGTAAATCCATAGCCCATAAAATTAAAATATGTATGTGTGGACCTGAAGAGTTATCCCCTTCTGCTCCTGTCATTGGAATGCCTCGTCAACTAAAGCAGGTCCTACAATCCTATTTCTCTTGGGAAACTCAGAATGTGGGATGGCTTCAAATGACACACCGGGGTAGAGGGGAATGAAATAGTAGACAGGCTCAGGAGAAAAGGAGCAGAGACACTATTTCACGAGTCTTGCTGTGGAATCAGTAGCTATGTAATACTGGAAGAACTAAAAAGATAGGAAGAAAGCAGGAGATCCAATTATTGGATGGAGCTGCAAGGATCGAGATAAGCGAAGATACTTCTTTGGAACTATGCCCAAAAAAGATTCAAGGAATGCACAAACCTAAGTAAGAATCAACTCAGACTTCTGACGGGAATCCTTATGAGGCACGGTCACCTGAAGGGGCACCTCAAGAAACTCAGATTGGCAAAAAGAGAAGAGTGCAGCTTCTGCGAGGAGGAGGACAAAACCTCAAGTCACATCCTTTCAGAGTGCAGTGCTATAGAAAACCCTGGAATGCGGTTCTTGAAAACACTAAATAGAAGAAGGGAAGCTACCTACTTTGAAGCCGTTCAACATCTTAAGGTTCCTGGGGGAAATAGGTCTGCTTTAGCTGGCAAGGTATCCCTTACAACTTAGGAGCAGTAGGGGAGCCAATAAATCTACTAGATCGCAGTGTACAGATCTCCAAGTTTACACACGCACGCAAGCAGTTCAGCCTGGGTACTGACATTAAAATTAATATGACTTTGCAATAAATCAATGTTTTTTTTTTATCTTAGCATAGGTCTCCCTTAAAGAAGAGTCTTCCTTGATATTACCAATAGTTTGATGATTGTTTTCCGCTATTCTCACCACCTTTGAGATTTTATCGCCATTTGTAACCCATAGTGATTTTAATTCCTCCATGCTAGCAGCCAAATTTTCAATGTTGTACTTAAAATCGTCATTAGACCCCCCCATCTTATTCAGAACCGGGAATGTGAATCAATTTCTTCAGCATCACAAGATTTATACTTGACCATTTTTAATGTCGACTTCTTATATGAATTTTAAATTATTTATTGCATGAAAAAAAAAAGCTTCTTGGCTTACTTATCAATCAGAACATGTTAAAAAGTGTCTGTTTACCATTTTATTGTCCTATTGTTTTCGCTTAAAAATGGATTAAGTCCAAAACAAGAAGTATTCTGGTTATAATAATTGTACTTTTAAGTCAAGTGTATTATAACACAGAATTTGTGCAACAATTACAAGTTTCTAACCACTATGATCACTGAAATTTTAAGTAGAAGCAGATCAACTATAAACGCATTCTACCAATACAATAAACTCTATACAGAATTGTTGTGGAGCATGGTTCCTTTGAAACTACGTTAAGACAACAAGACACTAAAAACTCTTTCAGGAAAGTTGCTATCCCACCAAGTACAGCCAGTCCACTTTATAGACAGAATAATTGTTAATTACAACTGCTTCTTTATTTTCCAAGACTCGCTATCAAAAATTAAAAGGGTTATGGTTATAAATTTTAAATGATTTTTTCATTTTTTTTTTTTTTTTTTAATTTTTTAAATGAAATTTTAACTTGTAGCATTGTTTGTACATACATTTTGTTTTCCTTGTCCTTATATCTTAGTTTTATCTATCACACCATTTAGAATTTGTTATTCAGTAGTGAATATCCTTAAGTAAATATGTTCACATAATAATCTAGTTATACCATAGTGTTTCTAAGCTATCAGTAGCATGGCTCAAAACAAAAGTCAGTGAAGACCATTTAGAAATTTAACAAGCTATGTATCTATTGTTGGTAGTTATCTGTTTCATTTAGTTTTAGTTTGGCACTGACTTAAAAATCTTAAATTCCATATAAAAATTTATGGTGTTATTTGTCGTTTTAACACTTTCTTGAAGGAAGTTAAATTTTTTTTAATTTCATTTATTGTGTTTACGGTGAATAAGAATCGAGCTTATAAATTTAAATAATTATCTCTGAATTCACCATAAAAGTAATATTAATTTCTCTTATGTCTATGGAATCCATTAATATGGTCTAACCTTACAACCATCCTAAATTGACAGCAAAGGGCTTAAACTGACAAAAGGAACAATAAGTCAAGCAAGGTTTAACCCCTAAAAATACAAGCATAAAATTTTTTTTTTAATTACTGAACCGGCAAAAATGGATAATGTTACTTATTTTCGGGATATAACCAGCTGTCTTACATATTTTAGGACTTTAAACGGTGGGTTCTTATCCTTGCTATTCCTATATAAGCATTTATTTGTTGACATATGTAATATAAATTATGGCAATATCATAAGCAAAACAAAACTAGCTGACTAGAAAATCTATTTTTCATGGCAAATATATCAGGTTTAAGTCTTTCTACCAAATTTAGGATGTAACCAATCTTGTGAAAGTAATTTCAAAGCCTAAATTGAAAATATCATATATTATTAACTTAATTAAGAAAGTTTCATGTATATAGAACTTTTTATATACACCTGGTAGAAAAAAAATACTTGAGCATTGTACAAAACTTATGATAGTTTAGCATATACAACTTATGACAATTTTGTTAAATTGTATGTTCACAAAAACCATATCTGATTCAAATTCCAAAGTAGTATGAATATCATATATTAATTAAATTTTGAGCACACGATTACCAGCTTTTAATAAAGAATACCACATAAAATATGACCAGAATAAAAAAAAATTAAAATAGTTTTGGAACTTCTGACAGATAAAATTAAAATCAGTTTTAAAAAAAAATGTCACACATTCCATTAAAGTTTATCTCATTTTCAAAACAAATGGTGATTAAGTGTATATCCTAATTAATGTCTCAATTATTATCTACATACAAATGGTGGGAAAATTTGTTATGAAAAATCAAGAAAGTTTAAAATAACAAAGATAAAAACTTCAGAAGTATTCCCAGATTAGTAATACATTGTAGTTACATAAATAAAAAAATACATGAAATAAATTGAATAGGTAGAAAATAAAAATAATAATAGCAGCTTACCTTCAATTTATGTGACCCCCTCGAGTATTTTCTCGAAGTGTAAGAGCGAAAAACGTCCTAAAAAACAAAAGAGACATACTTGTAGAGGTAAAAAATGTGCTTCCTTGAACCTACCATAACATCTCGCAAATGAGCAAAATCAATAATAACGGTGTTTGTCCTACCCCTCCTATTCTACAATAAAAACAACTAAAAGCTGTTAAAGGAGCCAATATAAGTTGGAAAATATTTCATCAATGTTTAATAGCAATGACATTCTTAAACTGACAAAGAATTTATAACATTTTTCGACGCAAATCACGAGAAAATTCTGTGAAAGAAGTGTCACCAGTTTTTATGAAAATATAAGTTTACCTGGATAAATTTTCAATTTCACATATCCACTACACTTTATATTATAAAAATATTGTAATTAAACTAAAAAGATCTACTAATATTTTATGTATTTTACAAAAAAACCATTTATCATACACATTTACCTACACGGAGATTACTTGCAAAATGTCAAATAAATTCTAGGACATAATAACGTTGTACATGATAGTGAGGACAAATGAGTCAATCTGCTAATAGGCATGTTCGTAGTGCAATCATAAACCCAGAACAAAAAAGGTTAGATCACAAATAGACAGTACCAACTACAATTAGTAAAAGCAGTCATGTGACAATTTGGAAACTGTTTTTAGACGATCTGATTGGTGTTGACCTGTTTCTGGTTGTTCCGCCAACTCAACTAATTAGTCATATAATATCCCAGAACAAGAAAGTTTTGGTTGTTTTTTTTTTATTTAGGACAAAAAAACAACTTGAATAGCAAGTAATACCAAAACCAACATATATTCTAGTTCTACTCGGTCAAAACTATTATTTTCCTTTCTTCACGGAGAAAAATTTATGTGGTTAATACATTTACTACGCGAATGCGAGCAAAGGAATACCACGGACCTGCAAAAATAAAATGGATGACAGATTGAATTGAGCTGTCAGAACAAAAATATCCATGGTATGATCGTCGCCATTTTGGAACAAAATAGAATAGAATAGTTGTTTATTCATATTAGTCACAATAAGTGTATCATACGTCAAAGGTACCATAAAATAAGTATAATAGAAATCTAGATAAAAAGAAAAATTAAAAACAAAGATATACATTTTAAGATAGATTAAAAATACCCATACAGCTTAAAGATTAAAATTGCACAAATCATGTGGTTAAACGAAAGCATACAAGATGCAAGTTACAAAATAAAAACATTAATAAAATATACACACTATGGCACAAGGCATCGTAGATTGAAAGTAGTTTAGACAAAGTGGTAATTCAAAAATTCTTCTGTGCTATAAAACGCATTTTGAACTAAAATTATTTTTACGGTTTTATTAAAGTCACGTTCATCCATATATTTAATTTATTCGTTAATATATTGAATCATTTTATTGCCCAGTGTCCTGCTCCAGTTTGGCACCTCTTTAACCTCCAGTAGGTACAAACAATGTTTTGTTTGTGTCTAGTCTCATATTTGTGAATGTCATGGTGAGTTTTATAGGTCATAATATTTTTTTTTCAAAAATATACTGTGCTAGACCTGTCAAGATTTTAAGATTTTTAAATGCCTCACGACAGTCATCTCTTAACTCAAGAACTGTTAGAACTCTTACTGCCTTACGTTGAAGGGCAATGACTCGCTTGGCGTCTGCTGCGGGTCCCCATACCAAAATAGAATATGACAAGTGAGAGTGGAATAGAGAGAAATACGCAGTCCTCAATGTCCTCTAATTAAGTTATCATTTGAATTGATTTTTGCTTGTTGAACTGCAATTTGTATTATTTTTTTAAATTGTTTATATGCCTCAGTTATATGTGTTTCCCTATACCGCCTATTAGGTTCTCATAAAAAGCTTAGATGATCCCTCATTTTCCTAAGGTCGTTGCTGAACCAATTTACATTTTGGGGTTGATCTGTTCTTACAATATAATTTTATCCAGGAAATGAATTTAGATAGGGTTTTTCAAGAGTTGTGGTAAATAATACAAAATTTTCGTCAATTATCAAATCACCTGCATTCACAAATGTCCAGTTAGTCTCCGAAACCCAATTGTAAAAATCAAACAATCCTCTTTGCGTTATTGGCCTGTATGTTATTATTCTCCTTTCCGTTTGTTCTACCTTGCTTACCCCAAAGTTTACTATCAGGCTTTTATGATCAGAAAAACCAAACTCTCGAAGAGCCGCAGATAGAAGTCTGAGATCTATATCCAGGAAGATGTTATCGAGGCAATTTATCCCCCGAGTTAGTTCAAAAATTGTTTGACTGAGATGACCCCCCCCCCTCCCCAAATAAATCCTGTAGACTAGATCTGTTTGCATTGTCTATAAGAAAATTTTTTCGGATGTCTAGCGATTCCAAAATCCCCCAGAGAGACCAAAAAGGTGCCAGAATGACCAGAAGGGCTGCGGTACACAACTACAATATTGAAATTAAAATCACTTAAAAACAATCTACAAAACTCTATACATTGCTCAATATTGATTACATTAAAATTTATTACTTTAAAATCTATTTCACTTCTAACAAAAATGCAAGTACCTCCTCCTTATTTTGCTCTAGTAGAATAAGCCGCTAGTTTGAACCCTTTAAGATAATTGCCTTTAGTTCATCTTCAGTCATCCAGTGTTCTGTGACGCAAAGGATGTCAACCTTCTTGTCAATAATGAATGCTGCAAGCCCATTAGTTTTCTTCCTTAGAGATTGAACACTGACATATACAACGCTCAGAGTTACTTCATTATCGTTGGTAACCGAAGTGGGGATTTTACTGGTCTCACCCTCGCTTGGCTCTGTAGATTCAGAAAATGGTTTATAATAACTCCGTTGGGCCATAATTCTGAACAAAAGTAGCTTGCTCTTTCCACTAAGGGAACCGTCAGCTTGAATCAGCTGTAGTACTTTTCTCTTCTTGTTTTTAATTTCTCACACTTGCAGTCATTGCCCAACTTGCAGGATTTAAGGAATTCATTAACATTTTCAAGAGTTGTCTCAGGTGACAAACCAGTAAGGAACAAGAACGCCATTTTTTGTGCAACTTTTAATGAACACGTCTCTTGTTTTGCATCCTTTAGGGGCTTGGGTCTGCTAATTTCTTTTAAATTCCGCCTCCGGGATCTTCTGTTAGTAACTAGATGCCAATCATTTGAATTTTCACCGTCCATTTCGAGAAAATCGTGGGTTCTATGAAGTAATGCATCTCTTGTAGCTCCATTTAGTGTTGGCGACAAAGGCAAAGTATCGATATCGATCCCATTTCCATCCGTTCTTTGACCTTGTCGGTTTTTAGTTTTGGACTTTTAGCCATCTTAACTGCTTGTCGTTGCTCCTCAGCAGTGGTATGGTTGATCACCGACTCTTTCGCACCGGATATACACCGACCCGATGTTTGTATTCGGAGCTTCTCGTCCAAATGTCCGTCCGACCAACCTGAATGCACAGCTGTTTGTTTTGATTCTGGTTCTGAACTTCGAACCTACCCCTGTAGAATTAGCAGAACGAACAAGGGCCCGGTTGTGTGAACGTCGAATAACCAAGGAAGTTAGAGGGGGTAAAAGGAAGGAGAATATCGTAGAGTAAATTGGGTCCGGCATGTAAAGCTGTACTCCCCTTAAATGGGCTATGCTCTACTTGCGCAGTAGGTCAGGGGACAGGACTGTACTTGAGCAACCTTTTATTATGTTATTATATTGGAATCATTACAATATAAAAATCACTATTAACTGATTAATAAAATAAATACTGACATAAACTAGATTTGAGCATAATTCTCTAGGTAAAAATTTACATTATGGAAAATCTAGGAAAACGTTTTTTTGAAAAAATTTCCTTATTTCCCCTTATTTCGATGTCATAGACACGATTCTGACCACCGTTTTCCATAATTTTTCCTCAGTTTTGCAGATAATAGTGAAAAAGATTTTTCACTTCAGGTTAGTCCAATTTTTGTACTAAATCATTAAAATTTTGTTACAACCACAAATACCACACTGCTAGAAGTCTCTGTATAATATAAAAATTCATAAATTTGCACATTTTTATCGAAAATATCAAGAAAATTATCAAAAAACAAATTAAAACAAAATAACTTCCGCCATTAAATATTGTTATGACTCGTTCTTAAAACCCAAAAAATTAGCGATGTTGCCAGATTGCCAATACGATTTTTGTGAAATTCACATATATTCTTTTCTTTTACAGATTGGCCCGCCTTCACGTGATTTCTGATTAAAAATTTTGGATGGTTAAGATTAATTTTACGCTCTTTTATAAATTACAAAAATTAAACTGTGTTGTTAACTGCAATGGATAAATTTTATAGTTTATATTGCGAAAGTATAAGTCTATGTCATTTTAGAGTGGTTCATATTAGTTTCAGTTTTACAAATTAACCAAAAATCAAGCTAAATTTGAACTAAACAAAAATTTTGGGTGGTTAAGAGTACTGCACACTGCACGACACAATAAAAAAATCAGGAGAATTTTAGGCGTCAGGACGATGACAAACGACCACATTAAATACAAAGAATTCGCCGGGATGCCGCACTTTCAAAAAATCTTGCTCTGTTTTTTGGTTCTCATATTACCAACCCCACACCACAAATTTACTATGAAATTTTTTTCTACGTTTACTCCACATATCCACTTGATGTCAATTTATGACATTTATTTTCTGCATGTTGGGTCAATTTTTTAGGCATTTAGCCTATTTTTGTAGTTTTTCATATCTCCTCTAACTCCCTTGGGAATAACGTAATAATATTTTTATTTATATTTGAAAAAGTGTTGATAAACAGTAGATATCTCATTACTTGCTACACTTATATCGATTTTATGCTATCCTTTTCTAATTGCATTATTTAAACGCGTATCATTTGATAATCGGTAAGTCAATTCTAGATATGAATGTATAATTGCCTAAATTATTATTATTATTGTTATTTTCAATATGTAAACAATATCTAACGATATTTATCAATGAAAATAAGTTTTTAAATCCTTTTTTTATTAATATTAATTGCAAACTTCACATTTATAGTAATTTCTAACGCTTAAAAACACCGAAAAGGGTCACGAAAAACAATTAAACTAAAAGAAAAGATAAGTAATCATGTTTATGTCAGTCAAACATCAAAAAGCCTCTCCCTACCGACCATAAACAGCCTTCAAACAAATCTATTGTTGTTTAAATCTATAGGGTATGACTAAAGGTTCTGAATATTTATTGTTTATGTTTACCGTTTTTACTAGGACTACGATTATGTTCTTCACTTTTTCTAGTTTTTTGCATAATGATTTACTAGAAATATCCTGTTGCAATTTGCTCTTTCAACATATCGATTTCTTTATTTTTTTCTTCAATGATTCCTTGTTATTCTTAAGGCACACGAATGGTGTGCATTAACAATACTGGCAGATCTCACATTCAACCTTTAATAAACTTTTTTTTTTATTTTCTAAAGATTTGCAGAGGCTTGAAGATCAAATGTACACTAAATAAGGTTATTATGCTGAAGGGCATCGTTCGTTGGCCTGTTGGGTCCATATTTATATGTCCCAATAAATTATAATAATAATTGTAGTGTAGTGTAGTGTTTAACACATCCAAATTAAGTGAAATGTTGTAGTTAACATTATTTAAATATAAAATTTGTTATTTATTTAAATAAAAGTTCCAAATATCTTACAAACTGTTATTTCTCAAATATTGACTGATTGTGTTGATGACAACAATTATGTTAGAGATAACTGTTTAAAACTAAGATATTTGGCTGTTATGGACATGTATTTATGTTAAATCCATAATCAGAACTAGCCGTAGAAAAACATTTTTAAATAGCACGCTCATACTATTGAGATATGAACAGAATCTCATGTAATAATTTTGTATGTCTGTAATCTCAAATTTACTTGAGATTTGCGAGGTACATTCAACTTTCTAAGGATATTTTAATTAAAAATTAAATAATACTAAAAATAACGGGGTACCACCTAATTAACATTTCAACTTTTTTTAAAAAATAAAATGTTATTTGTACGACCGACCAATAGTATCGCAGATATCAGAGATTATAATCAGTTGACACGAATTGGATCAGTCGGGGAGTTTATTACGTAATACTGTCATATTATCTCCTTCTATTATCCGTTTCGTTTAACTACTTAAGTCGACAAAAATTCGGAAAGCTATGCAAATTACTTTTACTTTTGCCAGTTAGATATAACCGATTATATTGAGCCCGTATAATTTTCCTATGGCGACAGCGTATTCACTGTTGTTAAAAGCGAACTTTCCCCAAAATGGCGGATAGTATGATGCGGATATTTTCAGTTTATCATACGCTAGGTACAGTAACTTTCTATGTGCTTGTGGAATACACATCATCTAGGGCCCGTATCCTCAAAAATGTGAAGTGAAGAGTGATATGAACGGCGATCTAGGCACATATCTTCGAAAACGTGAGGAATGATATGAACGGCGATCAGAACCTTCATTTCATACTTTGACAGTTAAAGCATTATTCTTGAATTAACAATGTTGCCAGATATAAACGTGTCTATAATCATATTTTTATTACGTAGTTTTATGCCAGGCACGTCTGCATGAAAGAATTTTTTGGGATATTTCAGGTTAACTTTTTTTTTAACTTGAATTTTGCCAAACAATTTTTAGAAAGAAGAATATTTGAAGTTCTTCCTTTACACAAGAAGAATCAAATAGTAACCGAACTTATAAACAATAGACTGATCTATATTATACTTGAAGATATTATATGTCAAAATTTAATATTTTAAATTGTTCGAAGACTGCTAGGTTACACTCATTTCCGTCAACTGCAAATCCTTGATAATTTGGTTTGTCGAAAAGACTTCGTCTAAATTCTTTATAATTTTAATTAAAAAAATAGTTTAGCTAAAAACACAATGCTTTAATATACTTAACTATGCGGCAAGTAACAAAAAATACTACGTTACTTTCCACCAGGCGAAGAGGGATGTGAATAACGACTATGTCGAGAATATAAAATTCACTATTTTTCATGGCATGTGACCGGTCACTTCACATTCCCCAGTTCGAGGATAGGGCCCCTAATACTTTTGTAGAGGGCTCCCAAAGACATATATAATATAGACGGCGGATCTTATAGAAACCTGTTGGCTCTAGCTTAGAAAGGGACAGAGCGTTCTTGATGAATGATACCCCTTTTTCTAGGAGCGTCAGTTGGAATCCACTCTCACCTCATCGTCATTAGACAGAGAGGTTCTACTCATCGAAAACATTCTTTCTAAGCGAGAGTCAACTCGCTTCTATAAGATCCGCAGTCTATATACTTACTTTTATGTCTATACGGCTCCTAAATATAGAATACGTATTAAAATAACCCGCACAATCTGAATAATTATTTAATACGAATTAGTCCGCACGCTTATTTAGCACACGGAGTACAGAATGTAATGGGTTTGGATTCTATAAAATAACAGGAAAGAGAATGTCAGAATAAGGATGAATGAATAAATGAAATAAAGATGGTGATATTTGATCATCGATGCATAGGCCTCAATGAGCCCTTTACATTCCACCATAGCTGCAGGTAATTCGAGGCCGATCGCCTTTGCGAATTCAAGCAGCCTCGTTAATTGAACTTGCCTAACTGCTTCCGGTAACAAAATTGTATCTCCTAAATATCTTTGTCTCAGTCCGTTGAGTGCTGAGTACTCTCTGAGGACATGGTCAACAGTTTGATCTTCCTCCAGACACCATCTGCACGTCGGGTCGTCTACGACACCGATCTTCTGAAGATGGCCCCTCAGGTGACAATCTCCTGCCAAGAATCCCACCACAATTCGCAGCTCTTTCCTTCCTAAAGAAAGAAGCTCCTTAGTAAGCCATGCGCTAGGTCCTATTATATGTTCCTTGGCACACCTCATTCCAAAAATTCGTCTCCACGATTCAATAAATTTGCTTTCCAGCAACAATTTTAATTATTTTTGCCAACGGCAATTGGGACAGGTAGGATTGGCTGGGGCCCATATGGTTCAGTTGCGGAACTCAATTTTGCCAGACGGCCCGATTCCTCATTCCCTCGTATACCCGAGTCATCCGGGACCCACACGAGTCTGATTGAGTAGCCGTTCCTTGTCAAACTGTTCAGTACATCCTTGCACTCAGACACCGGTTGCGAAGTTAGGACACTGGACTTTGGTTTCATTATCGAAGCTTCACTGTCCGAGCATATGTTTATTACCCTATTCCTGTTTATCTCCCTCTTACAGAGATGGGCACACCGCAGAATAGTATAAATTTCCTCTGTAAAGATCGTCGTATGTTATCCGAGAGAGTAGAACTCTCTGACTCCTGTGCTCCTGCGGAACACTCCGGCTCCAGCTTTTTCATCTTATCAAGAACCATATGTATACTTCCAGGATCCATTTCTCAAAAGATTTTGCTGTCCCTCCCAGTCCTTTCTATTTGGCAGAAATACCTCGAGAGAGTGGTTGGGTTTTAAAAGCGGCGCCATGTAATCTGTCTGCATGGAGAATGATATACACCTCTCCACCGTGCTTTCTCAGATACCTGAGTAACCGCCCGTTCCAATTCCGAGATGCCGTAGGCAACTGAGACGATAAACAGTCTTGAGTGCCTTGTTTTCTATGTATAAGTGAAGAGGAGGCAGGTTCACCAGAACTTCTAGAGCCCTAGTGGGAGCAGTCCTCATCGCACTCAATATTCTGACACAAGCGATTCTTTGAACTTTGTCAAGTTAAAGGCGGTGTTTGCACTTTGCTGTACTAGACCACTATAAAATAGCGGCGTACGTTATCATGAGGCGGATCACCATAGTGTATATCCAAAACGGCACTCAGCAGGTGTCATCTCCGCTTGTTTACAAGCCCAGCAAGCATATATGGCTTACTTGGTTCAAGCCTCGATATAATTATTTCAGCTCAGTCGTGAGTCCAGAATTACTCTAAGGTATTTAACTGTCCCCCTGTATTGAAGAGTCGTTCCTGACAACATAATTGTGGGGAGTCTCTCCATTTCCCCCTTTTTTGTAAATAGTACTACTTCGGACTTGTCCGGGTTTATTCCGAGCCCTTCTCTGTGGCACCATCGCTCAGCGATCCGGAAGGCTTACTTGGTTCAAGCCTCGATATGATTATTTCAGCTCAGTCGTGAGTCCAGAATTACTCTAAGGTATTTAATTGTCCCCCTGTATTGAAGAGTCGTTCCTGACAACATAATTGTGGGGAGTCTCTCCATTTCCCCCTTTTTTGTAAATAGGACTACTTCGGACTTGTCCGGGTTTATTCCGAGCCCTTCTCTGTGGCACCATCGCTCAGCGATCCGGAAGACCCGCATCATTGGTTTCTCCAGGTGCCGGACATCGCGCATAAGGCACACAATGACCAGGTCACTCAGCAAGCTATCCACCACAAGGCTTCACAACAAAGGCGATGGAACTCCTCCCTGTGGACAGCCATTACTTGACAATGCTTTAACAGTTACATTATTAAGCTCAGCATATATTGTTCTTTGAGTTAACATTGCTCTGATCATGCAACTACTATCGGTTCAGAGCCTCGTCGTTGTAGACCATTACATATTGAATCGTGAGATGTATTGTCAAACGCCCCCTCATATCGATAAAGATACTTAAGGCGGATTGGCCATCCAATAACGTGTTTTCGACTCTTGTGACGAGTCAATGTAGCGCCGTGTCTGTGGATTTTTCTGCCTGATAGGCAAATTGTAAAGGATGTAAGGGATACTGCACCATTATTCCTTCCTTGATGTGTCGATCCACCAACCTTTCCAATATCTTTAATAAGAAACTGATTAGGCGGATAGAACAGAAAACCTTAGGATTTGTTTAGTCTGTTCTTCCTACTTTGGGAATAAAAACTACTTTTGTTTCCCTCGACGACATCGGTATGTATCGTAGATTCAAACATAAGCGGAATAGTTTCACCAGGTGGCTTATTATAATATCGGAGAAATTTTGTAATAAAGTTGGAAATATATCGTCCTTACCAAGTGACTTGAAGGGGACACTACCGTTTTAACTAATTTGTAGTCATGCAGTCACTAAGGGGAGACTTTGTTCTTTAGATTCGCCGTTATATTGATTTAAACCTAGAAAGTGCACTCTTAGTAGCTTCCCTAGGGCCCCCTCTTCTGTTGTGGTTTGACCCCCTTCAGAAAAAGTCAATGCTCCAATCCGGGCACCAGGATCTCTAGATAGTATTTCACAGAGGCGGGATGCTGAGGGCATACTTTCGATGTTCTCGCATTATTTCTTTCACACGTTGCTCTGCGAGTCTCTTATTAGCTTCTTGTATTCACTCTAGGCAGTTTTATATTCTTTCCAGCTTATTTCAGTTCGGTATTTTAACGCTTTTTTTAAAAAGTTTTCGAACATTTTACAGGTGGTTTTCGATTTGAGAGTTCCACCAGGATATTTTGGAGTTTATGAGCCTTCGCCTTATTTGACAGCCAGCCTCAAGTGAACACCGAAGTGAATCACTGATTTGTTTAGTAGCTACCTCCAAATCAGCTTCATCACGGCATCTCGATAAGAACTCTATGACTCTGCTTCTCAGTTCCTCGCGAAAAAGGTTCCAATTTGTAGTCCTAGGGTGTCGGTATTCCTCTACTGCTACGTCTTGTTCAACGTCAGTCTCAAGTAGGATGTGTCGGTGATATGACAACGAAACCTCCGGACTAACTTCCCACTTCTTCACCAGGTTCTGCTTATTTGCAGAACAAATAGTTAGATTTATGACAGACTCTCCTCTACTTGTAATAAAAGTAGGATTGTTTCCTTTGTTACTAAATTCCAGGTTGTTAATACTGAGGAAGTCCAGTAAATCCCATCCCCTGGGATTGATATTTCTGCACCCCCATAAAATGTGGTGCGCATTCGAATCGCAGTCCAGAAGAGTGGTAAGTGTTCCTCCTATCAACATTTTACTAAGTCTACCACCTCGGATGGAGGACTTTCTTGTTCCATGAGAAAGTATATTAATGCCACAACATAACTCTTACCAGATTTAAGAGAAATTCTCACCGCTACCAGGTCTACTCAATCCTAATAGAGGGAAGTATTCCAGCTGTTGTTGAATTATAATACAGGTTCTATGGCTCTCACAGGAGGTGCAATACACTAATGTCCCGCCCGCAGAACCTGAGCTTGCTACGATTCAACCATGATTCCTATATTAGAGCAAAAGGAGATGTTGCTTCCCCACGTTGTAAATTAACCTGTATGATGTTAATAGGATATAAATAATTATATGTTATTTTTAGGTATATCCTCACCTACCCACTCCTAACTCAGAATTTTAAAGATAAAAAGAACCCAAATCAAGAAAAAGCAATGTTGATTTACCTGAGGAAGTTGATCCTCTTCTGATTAAAGATACAGTGTTTAGTAACTCCCTCCTTCTTCCTGCTTGGGACTGGTAGAAGCCTTCTCTTCTGCTGCTCCATCCTCATACTTTTTCTCAAAAGATCCTGATCCTCCTTGTTCCTTCTTTGTCGTTTCTCAACGATTGCCTCGTCGCATCATAAAATGGCTTGCTTTCTATTCCTTCCAGAACCCTTCCTGAACCCTCGTCGATCTCGAGAAGAAGCCGAAGTCCCTTAAGTTCCTCTTTTCGTTCCTAGATCCTCCATTTGGAGTACGAGAGCTCAGGATTGGCCCTTTCCAGATACCTTAAAGCCTCTTGATTGGGCGGGTCTTGATGCCAGAAATCCAAAGAATGACCCTGTGGAACTTGAAGGTGGCCATATCGGTGACCATCAATTCATCGCCCCAGGGTCTGATGCTCGCCAGTTTCTAGACGATCTGCAGCAGTAACGAATAAGCCTCATCGATAAAAAACGAAGCGTTGGAGCACCGTTGCTAAAAAGAGTATCCATAATGACCTCCATTATTGCATCTGCAAATTCCAATATATGGATGTCAGTAAAGTTAGCAGATTGCTCCGCTCGACTCACCACCAGACATAAGAACTGGTCGCCGGACACCTGAGCATAAGTAGCATGCATCCCAGTGGATTTCTCCCTTCTGAGACGCTTATTTGCCCTCACAGTCTCCTGAGGTGTTGAGCCCGGAACGTTCTGATGTTTGTTTGCTGAGTCGCCACCAAGTTTCCTGGGAAACTCCTTTTCGGAGCTTCCCGACCCGACCGATAATCCCTGCGGTCTTTTCAGAGGAGAAGTGCCCTTCTGGGAGAGACGGCAGTCTCCTGTCTACGCTACAATCGAGCCCTCCCCCTTCTTTTCCTTTCTGCCCCACAAATGTTGGGACTTTTTGATTTGGTTGTAGATTCTTGTACAGAACCTTCAACAGGTGGTACTGTTGGGAGGAACTAAAGGACCTGCATGGGTTCTTGTAGTCCTAATGGGAACCTGTTGGGTTTTTCCTCCGGGAGTGAGGGGAGAAGATCCGTTGGAGGTTCCCTTATTATTTTTTAGTTTTATGTGATCTATTTTGATAACACGAGTATAAGGAGAATAAATAAACCGCCGACACACGCGGCGCCCCCTGCATGGGTCCAAGGCTGTATTACCCAGATTTCGCCTGGTTTCTCAGAGGCTCCGTTGCTGACACCTGGTAGATCAGGTGCCACACATTCCTTCGACACAGGTGCATACACCTTGGGGTTAGGCCTTGTGTTAATGTGTTAGTGTATGCATGCGTGCATGTGTGTGTGTAAAGTGTATGTGTGCAAGTGTCACCCTCCTCCTTTATCAGGGCTTGGGACCGGTCATTACAGCTGTATGTAGTGTCTGTCGACAAGTTGTGCCTTTCCAAGAAGCTCCCCGACCAGCTCAGAATAAAATATTTTATCTTTGTTACGTTTGTAGTAACGCATAAGTATGTCACTGTCTCCAGAGTGACAAGGAAACAAATAACGGATGTTACGGACGGTGCCTGTTTCATTTGTATTGGTTTGTACTGTTTCGCCAACCTTCCACAAACCATATTCTGCATTTTGAGCCAAGGATCCGTATCAATCCGTATAGCCGGCACCACACATGCGGCATTCGCCAAATCCTGAATATTTGCTAATTTGGCGAACTATTTGACAAACTAATCGCGAATTCCCGAACACAGTGCGCCACACATGCGACTTTTGCCGACCATCAGTTCGGGGCGGAAAGATTACGAATGTTCGTGCTAATTTTGGCACGAAAAAATTAATTTAAAATACTACAGTGGAAAATAAATAATACAACCATTATTGCTGCTAGTGCTTTTATAGTAATGGGCACAGCAAACCTGCTGCTAAATAAAAAAAGAAAACCCAAGAGAAGATGATGGATGCGGACACAGTGGAGCAGGCAGGTCATGATAATATATTTTACTACATTCCTCAGACTCTAAAGTTTTACGTGGTGTATCTCTTAAAAGGCGTGTCATTCGTTCAAAGGCAAACCAATTTGGTTTATATATGTCATCAGTACCACTTCCTGTTTTTCTTGTCGATTTCAACTTATTTAGGCACGTACGAAAATAAGCCATTAAAATATCTTTTTTGTTTTTAAGGGTTTCAGCACTTAATTCTTCATGTATTCTTTTCCAGGAATCATGTACTACATTTCTATTTTTATGTAGATGATGTGCAGGATTCCAAATAGCCGGTTCTTTTTTATATAAATCTAAAAACTCTAATACCAATTCGTTTGACCAATCCATTTTTATGAAAATAGGAAAATAAACAAAACTTTTTGCTTGCACACACCGAATGTGTGGTCAACTACACAAATTTCCGCTTGGCAAATGTTCGTTTCCTTTGATTCGTGTAAATTTACCGACAACCGATGGAAAATGTTTGGTGTTCGGCGAATGCTGAACGTTCACCTCAAACCCTCCATCCACACTAGTAGATGTTTGTCGAATGACGAACATTTGTTGTTCGGGATTCGGCGAATGCCGCATGTGTGGTGCCGGCTTATTAGCACACACAGTACATATAACCACTGTATTGCGGATCGAAGTATAGTAAGAGAAAAACCGCGGAATGATATATGTAAAATTTCAAGTATTGTGATTTGTTAAATTAAAAAAAAAACAAAGACTGAAAATTTCCCGCCCAAATCCGCCTTTTTCAAGGTTATGAAGCAAAATAATGTTAAACTTTTCAGCAGAATGCTTTAAATATGGCATAAGCTGTTTATTTTCAGTATTTTGTGTGAACATAACATATAATTTTTTTAAAAGATTTGTTGTTTTATTTGTTTTTTTATATTGCGAGTTTGAAATAACGGATATTTATGAAGTATGTTAAATTGTTTTAATTTATTAAAAATGCTCGTTACTGAAGATATTTGTCCTCAAAAAAAATTCCTGATCATTTTTTTATTAATTATGTAACAATTGCAATAACATCGCGATATATTATTTAAATTGAATCTTACGTAATTAAGGCCGTTATATAATAAAATTTCTATTCAACGAAAGTCTCTGATATCGACACGCTAATCCACAGACATGCCTTAGCAAACTTTATATTAACCTATTGTAAACAATTAAAACGTAACAATTACCACTGATGGAAATTTAATAACAGAAATCTAGTTAGTATATTGAACATATTCTTGTAAAAACTATGAACAATTGTAATTATTAAAATGATTGTTAGAATTACACTCTTATATTGAAATTCTCGTCTTCGAACTCCCTGGCAATTATTTACCCAGTAGAAGTGGTAAACTTTGGAAATACAACTTTTTAAAAAAAGTCCCATATTACGGCGCAAGTTTATTTTATAAAAACTATGTTTGCTGACTCGGAATTCGCAGTGCAGCTTGGAAATGCTTGTTTTAACAGCTAATATCGCAATGTAATTTTCAACCTAGCAATGGGGGTATAGCTCTACGCATTTCCGTGTCGTGTTTCCTAATTATTGGCGCAACAAGAGCGAAGGGCTCTTCAAATTCATCAATAATAACATGAAAATATTTTGAATCAGGATCATTTTCTCGGATTTATTGAATTAAATTGTTACTATGTCCAAGTCTTTCCCTAGTGTTTTCCTCAAATATAGATCGGACACAATAACGACGACTTTTCTATTTTTTTAATAAAGAATATATCAATAATCTCTTTACATTTTGTAACTATTTCTTTTTGTAGATAACAACACTGTTGCATTTAATTTTTTATTTCGTTTCATTTTAATTTTTGGATGAAAGAAATATTACCAACAATTTTGATAAAAGTTAGGTTAAGACAAACACACAACACACTCCTCACGACTGCGGAACAAAATTCGGAGTATACATTAATGACGAAATACGCTTACGTTCAGAATTTTCTTGTCATCTGGGTACCTATTCTCGTTCTTGAGAGAACGATCATCTTGATGGAAAGTGGGCGTGGTTCTCACGAAAAAGTACGAAAACGTATTCAGAAAAAGGTTTCTTACTTTTTCGTGAGAACCACGGCCACTTTCCAACAAGATGATCGTTCTCTCGAGAACGAGGAAAGCTACCCAGAATACGGTTTCATACTTTTTCGTGAGAACCACGCCCACTTTCCATCAAGTGATCGTTCTCTCAAGAGCGAGAATAGGTACCCTGGACTCAACCTAAGGAAAAATCCTCAAAAAGATTCATATCTTTGCCTATTTCATGATGTGAGAATACGTATTAAAATAACCGCACAGTCCGAATAGTAAATTAATAAGTATTGATACGAATACTACTTTAGCATACGGAATGCGGAATGTGATGGGCTTGGATTCTATAAAAATAAAAGAAAAGAACGTCAAAATAAGGATATTTTATCTTTGTTACGTTTGTAGTAGCGCATAAGTATGTCACTGTCTTTAGAGTGAGAAGGAAACGAATGACTGATGCCGCAGATGGTGTATAATTCGTATTAGTTCCTGCTGTTTCGCTACCTTCCACATTCAGTATTCTGTATATTCAGCTAAACATCCATATCATTCCGTATTAGCAGAGAGTGTACGTATTACCGTTATATTGCGGATGAAGTTTAGTAAATGGAAAAGTGATTCACAAAATGGATTGTTAATTAAACCGAATACTAAATTCATCCGTTTCTGAACCCGAATATTTACAACACTACTGCTATCCTCGAATAGCGATTGGCTGGCAAGCGATGGGCAAGCGTCTCCATACGCTCTCTCTTTCTCTCCCCGGAATAAAAAAGGTTAGTTTCTCTCTCTTCACATGTAACGCTTGTGGAATAATTTTCTGCCGTCTTGCAGTATTTTTTCTGTTTTATGTTGTCATTTGTCAAAGTCAAATATATACAAATTCCCGCCATTTTTTTTATCCGGTAGTGTCTGGAAATAATTTATTGTTTTATTTAGAAGTATTTATTAAAATTGTTTGTAAGTAATTATGGCAGACGATTCAATAGTAGCTGATGAATCGCAGAATATAGATGAATCACAGAATATAGATGAATCACAGAATTTAGACGAGTCGGAAGTGGTCACGTTGACTTTAAACGATGTGTTAGAACTAGAGGATGAACTTATTGAAAATACAGCTGCTGTTCTAGGAGCTGCTAATGACAAAGCTTGTTCTTATGGAGAGGTAAAATCCACTATTAAAACTTTCCTATAAGAAAATTAAAACTAATTGGATTGATTTATTTTTTACCTGTTTGGGTACATCTGGTGACCCTGGAAGGTTTTATGTTTGCATACAAATACATATCTGATATACCATTTTTTGTCCAAAAGTTGTCTATTGTGCCGAACTTTTTGTTGTTTTATCGTTTTTCAATATTTTACTGGATATTTTTTCCTGCATATATTCATTATTAGTTATAATGTAGCTGATACATTAGCATTATAACATATAAAGTTACAGATACACAGATAAGCAATTACAGTGGAGACTCTTATTATCCATAAAAAAGAAACTAGTTGTAGATAAAAAAATATCAAATAGACATTTTTTTAAGAGGAACCAAAATGTAAAAATCAATATTAAACTTTAAAACAAACCATAAGTCAAAAATACCTTGTCTAACAATAATGAAATATATACATTTATGTATATAGCAACAGTCTCCATCAATCTCTACAAATAAAAAGTATATCGAGGGTTGAATGAGTTCTGCCAGTGTTGTTGATGTTAGCTTTCTGACTGGCATTTGGTTTTGGTCCCTGGCCATACCACTTCCTCTATCATTTTTCCCAACTTCATTATCAGGCCAGCAAGCTTTGCAGTAATGGGCTGGATGTTTGATAATTCGTATAATATTTGATTGGCTGGCTTATGTAATGGATTATTAGGATGATAAATTTTAGTGATTATATGTAGAGCAGTGGGTTACAACATTTAAAGGTTTTTACATGTTGGTATAATGTAGCTAATGTGTATAAGGTGCATTTATTCCAATAGGAGGTCAGTGTCAGGGGCTAATCCAGCCTCTCTCTTTGGAGGGGGGGGGGCGGGCGGTGATATCACAAAAGTACATTATGCCAAGCGAAAGCAAGTTGTTGATGAAGGGGAGACACCAGCAACATTTCAAGTGTAAGAGTAGGGTCGGGTCTATTTTTTTGAATTTGGAGCTCTTGGGGAGGCGGGCGATTGCAAGAATATACAAGTTGTTGACGGGGGTGGACATGCCAACAGCATACACATTCTTAGTATAAGAGGCAGAGTCAGGACTATTTTCCTGAACTCAAAGCTCGGGGGGGGGGGGGGGGCGATCGCAAGAAAAAACACGTCAATGGGGGGAGATGCCAGCAGCATTCATATTCCTAGTATAAGAGCCCCCCCCCCCTTAGATGTGTGGTCAGTGTATTGCTTTGGAAAGTTATTATTCTTGATATTTTTATGTTTATCTGTTGGACTCCTATAGAGTTTTGCTCTTTGTATGTATTTTTGTTTTACAGTTTTAGAATGCAAATTTAAGTTATTTTTATTGATAAACTATATTACATACAAAGTTATAGGAATTTTCTGAGCAAGATCATCATTCTAATTTGAAAATTAAAAATAATACATAACCATACTTATACAAAAATAAAGTGTGTTGCTAGTTTAATAAACAAACGATAGAATTATTGGAGTGTATTTAATAATAATAATTTACGGTAATACATATTTATATTCATAGTTATTCTATTAAGGCGGTTATGCAATAAGTAAAACATATGACAATGAGGAACTTGTAGCAGTAACAGAATGTGACTACAGGTCAGATGTGGAACATAAATAAATAATAATTTTAAGCATTCAGGACTTTTTATATGGTTATAAAGTATTTTGAGATAATAGGCAAATTAAATGTGAATAAGGTCATTGCTGTGTTCATAGACTTAGTGAGGGCTTTTGATACCGTGTCCCATGAAAAATTCTGGAGATCCTGGAATTCTATGGAGTGAGTGACAGGGTATTGGAAGTCTTTAGGAGTTATCTTTTTAACAGAGAGCAGTTTACAAAAGTCAACGGCCTTGGTGCGCTATGGAGAATTCAGATTGTTGTTCCAGAGGGGACCATTTTGGGACCAATACTTTTTGTGACCTACATTAATGTTTTGTTGGGCATCACTATCAATGATAAAATTTATTCTTATGCTGATAACACAGCCATTCTCTTCTGTGGTGATAATTGGGATGAAGTAGGAGATAATGTAAAGAAAGGTTTTATGATAGTGAAATGCTGGTTGGATTTTCTAAAACTAACTTTAAACATAAAGAAAACAAATTATACTGTCTTCTCATTAACAAATGCATCTATACCGCATTTTGACACCGTTGCGGTGAATGCGAGTACAGGGTTCGAAATTACATCTGTATCAAAGACTAAATACTTGGGGGTTATTATAGATCAATTTTTAAAGTGGTCAGATCATACTAAATATTTAACAAATAAGATCCGTAAGCTCATTTATAAATTTTATTTGCTGAGGGAATTCTTAAGTACAAAACTATTAATAGTTGTATACAAATCATTACTTCAATCACTTTTGATATATGGTTTGGTTGTGTGGGGGGTACTTATAAAGGTAACTTATAGACACTTATTGTTGTACATAAATATATCCTAAAAATTATCTACAAAAAAAATAAAACCTACCCTTCACACTATTTAATGCAGCTTATATTGTTTGTATGTACAATTAATATGTTTATATTACCATAAATCGAATAAATTGAAGCATTTCATTAATCATAACTATTCAACCAGGGCAAACATAGGTAAAAACTTAATCATACCTCGAAATAGAAAAACTATTAATTTAAAAGTTATTGACTATTTAGCCCCTAAGTACTACATTTTACCAGTAGAAATACGTAATATTAAGAGATTAAACCTTTTTAACAGTAAGTGTAAATCATATATTGTAGAAAATTATCAAATAATCAAAACAATACAAGAGGGCTAGTGGGAAAATTACCACATGGGATCTGAAATGTAAATCTTGTTTATACTATAAATTCAAACAAATAATCATTGTATGTGTATGAATAAATATATTGGTGTATAAGTTTGTGTGTTAGGATGTATATACCTATATGGATATTTCTATGTTGCACATACAAATGCTTTTGCATTTAGGTGCATTATATAACAGGCTATAGCTATTATAACATATGTAAATGTATAATGTGATTTATTTCATTTTTGTTGTAATAATAAATAAATAAAATAAAAATTTTGTAGACAAAGCAGATGTAGTACATTCTTTTTGAGGCAAATGACAATAGGTTCAGATAAGCAATAGTTTGTTCACTTTTTAAATAAATTTCTATTTTTGAAGGGTGTATGATGCAAATTTAATAAATTTGTACCGAATATTTTCTAATTGATTTATGTATATTTGATAATATGGTGACCAAACTATGTAAGAACAATCCAACATAGATCTAACAAATGATATATATATATATATATATATATATATATATATATATATATATATATATATATATATATAATATTGTTGTAATATAGGAGAAAGTCTAGTTTTAATACTTATCGACTTATCTCTGTATACCGCTATTTTACAAGCACGTTCGGTTTTCTTTCTCTGTCTCTCATATTAATTTTCTATATAGGTCTCTTTTCTCGGGTTATTTTGTCGTCATTGGGTAATTTGGCAGGGAAAACCTAGAAAAAACCTGCCGTGTCTAAATCGGGTTTAATATATATTGAATGTCTCTAAAAATGTGCGTGTTTCGTCCCGCTACCAATTATAGGTCTCGTCAGTGGAATTCTAGTTGGTATCTTTCCAGACACTCGTCGTCGTACTTATTCATGTTTGAACCTTGTATTTGAAGTTAAATCTGGCCAGAGGATGGCAGTGAGATATTGAATAATACGACAAAATATTTGTATGTGTATATATATATATATATATATATATATATATATATATATATATATATATATATATATATATATACACATACAAAGTTTTAATGGCATTAATGCCTTTAAAATCCTTAAAACCTTTCATTTCAGATTTGATTAGCTTTACATATTCTCTCAAAATGCTCAGAAAAAGTCAACTTAGTATTCAGATGCACTCCCAAGGTTTTTACCACTTGAATCTCCCTAAGCCCAGCACCACCTTTGATGAGGAAGAGAGATCTTAACATGACCGACTCTAATACAACATCTATATTCAATGACATATCATTAGACAAGCACCAGGTGACTACTGTATTAATATCATTTTGCAAAGGTGATATGTCATAATGGGATGTTACATGTGTGAATAATTTCAAAACGTCGGCAAACAGCAGGTAATTTGACGACAACTGATTACCCAGATCATTTGCCAAAAAGAAGAGGACTCAAGTGGGACCCCTGGGGAACTCCAGAATTGGCATGGAATGGATTGGACACATAACCATCTATTCTAACTTGTTGCTTCCTATATGAGAGATATGACTCCAGTCAGGACAACAGAGTCCCAGTAATTAAAAATTTTAAGGATGGAAATACAGTCATTCTTAATAAAATTGGTAACCGTATGAGGAATGTCGGCTTCTTTCTTAAAAATTCAAACCTTATATTCATTGACACAATGGTTAATCTCTCAAGGTCATATAATGATGAAATATTGGTGGTAAATTAGATCCAAGACCGAAATAACCCTTGGCTTCAAAGGGTCATTAGTCCAGAAACAAGGAAGGAGAATGAAACTAATTCTTTTTTAGAACCCTATTCAAAAACACTTTCACCTCCAATGATGGTGAAAGATTAACCTTGATTAGTAGATTAGTATTAATGCCAAATGTCTGTCCAACAAATTAACCGACATTGAAATTCTTTCCTACAAATGTAAGCCAGGTATCTTTATGTATCACAGAACATTAGAACATTGGACAAATTTATTTATATGGAATTAACTACTGTAGTATATTCTTGTAGGATGAGAAAAAATAGGGGAACAGTTGTGTATGCTCATGATAAAAGATATAAACATAAAAAAATTAATACTGTTACTGCCAAGTTCAGCTCATGCACTTTGAATATTGTGGTATTAAGCTTCCTATAAGGAGATTATATTGTAAATATGTATCATTCCTCACAGGGAATTTATTTGTTTATTTATCTAAATAAGCACTTAACAGATTTAAAGAATCCAATTACAAAGTAATTTCAGTAGTAATTTTTAAAATTACATACATGATAAAAAATGTATTATTCTTTTATAAAGTCTATATATAGAATATTTTATTTTAAATTTAACTAGTTCACTAAACACAATATACACTCCTTTGAATTGTAAAATAATTATGTATGGAGACAATAATAATAGTAGTCTATCTATATATAAATATGGAATCAGGTGAATAAAAAACGAAAAGGAAATAATACCTCATGTATAAATTTTATTGAGACTGATAAAGAGTATCCTCACAAGTAATCAAGATTTATTAGATTATATTGATAAATATTTCACTACTTATTAATATTAAGTACTTTTTGTGTGAATGGGCCTGGTTCATGTATGGATAACTATATAAATAGTAAAGGCAAAGTTGCATAATCAGTTTAGAAATAACATATATATCCGAGACGTGAGAAGGCGTGCACGTGTTTATAGTTGCTCCTTTAATTTGTGGTTTCACTCTGATTAAAATAAATAATTGACTTACAGGAATAGTTCAATGTATGATCACAGCTATGGTTGTAAATAAACAGTACATAAATAAGGTATTTCATATAAGAGGGATATAAAAAAATTTAAAAGTTATTCCTTGACCATTCCCAAAAGCGACATAACTTCCTTATTTTGTTCAGAAGATGAAACGTCCAAACAGATAAAAACTTATTCAGGTAAAATAAAAATTGAGAACCAATAAATAAAGATGAAGAGCGTATACAGGGCCCGATTAATACAATGCAGTTATTAGAAGTGGTAGTCTATTATCTCAAGATTTAAATGAAAAAAGTAGGGATAGCTTAATTGATGACCCTAATGAAGTTTTTCGACCAAAAACGGTAATGACACGAAATCCACCGAAAGTCCAAATTGACACCCAAAAGGCCAGTACTCAAGGTGAGAAAAGTGGAAAAAGATCGAGATCGGAGAACAGTCCTGAAATAGACAGAATTAACAAAAGAAATGAAACTCCTTTTAAACAATCCTCAGGTAGTCGAGAACTATCAGCCCAAAACAATGCCAAACCAAATCTGGATGATAAAAGATTAGATGTGGTGTTCAGCTCTGTAGAAGATATTCAGCAGGCAACTAACAAAAGTTCTGAAGGAGTTATTAATTTTAAGAAAGAGGAACAAAATATAGTTAGGCAGTCAACACTATGTTTACTTACGAATCTAACGACGATGGTACATAAAACATAAAATTTCAAAAACGAATCTAACATATGCCTCGATAAAAATACTGATGAGATCACAAGGACAACTGAAAATCGAAAAATATCATAGAGAGCACACCACCGATTATTAACAAACTAGAAATAATTATCAGAATTACAGGAAATGAAGACCCAAAAATAACTTTGTAAAAGATAAAACAAGATGTTGATGGAATTTTTAAAAACATAAGCTCAAAAAAAAGTGGAGCTGTTATAGTAGAAAGTCATACAAAAGTTCAACAAGAGATTTAAAAAAAGGCCCTTGCAAGTCAACCGGATATTACAATAAAAGAGTTAAATAAGACTAATCCTAAATTTACGGGTATCGAAAAAGAAGTTATAGAATTCCTTCACCAAAACTCAGAAGTGCAAAATCTCACGACCAGAGAAAAATCAAGAAAAATTGAAGTTGTAGCCAACAAGGCATGCATGAAATGATTCATAAAAGGGCATATATGAATTGCGGACCAAAAACCATAAACAATTTTCAGATTTTGCAATGTATTTTTAATAACCCAGGAATTGCGGACCAAAGATGAAAGGGCCATCTGAATTCTACCTATCCGATAACCTACCTACCTGATCTTAATAATTATTTTATTAACCAACTTCCAAAAGAAGGAGGTCCTCAATTCGTCGACTATGTACTTTTTTCATGTATGTACACCGATTACTCCGGAACGGCGGCACCGATTTGAATGAAATTTTTTCAAGAAGTTGCAGCGGTGGTCCCATATTTTTTTGGACGAAATTGGTGTAGTAAAATTCAAGATGGCGCTGACAATATGGCGACCAAAAAAATTAATTTTGTTCGATTTTCTCCAAAATTGGTATGGAGGAATTTTCGGGGTCGTAACAACGAATCTGAAATTATTTAAAAAAAAATTAATATGGCGGTTAAAAAAATTTAATTTTGTCCGATTTTCTCCAAAATTCGTGTGGGGAAGTTTTCAGGATCGCACATAAGGAATTCAAAATATTTTTAAAGTTTTCGGGGTCGCACATAACGAATCTAATATTATTTTTATAAAATTCAATATGGCGGATCTAATATGGTGGACGAAAAAAATCAATTTTGTCCGATTTTCTCCAAAATTGGTACAGGAGAGTTTTCGGGGTCGCATATAACGAATCTAAAATTATTTTTAAAAAATTCAATATGGTGGACGAAAAAGTTAATTTTGTCCGATTTTTTTTCAAAATTGATATGGGGAAGTTTTTGGGATCGCACATTACGAATCTGAAATTATTTTAAAAAAAATTAAATATGGCGGATCCAAGATGGCGGATTAAAGATTCTACATCTCTTGATTTTGCCTAAAATCAGTATTGGGGGATTTTTGTTAGTGTTAATTACGAATTTAAAATATTTTTTGAAAAATAATCTGGCGAATCCAATATAGCGGACTAAAAATTTTACATTTTTCGATTTTGTTCAAAGGTGTGACTAAATGATATTTGAGGATATAAATAGGGAATATAAAATTATTTTAAGAAAATCTAATATGTCAGATGTTATACGACGGTCTAGAAATTTTAGATTTCCGGATTTCATCCAAAATTGGTATTAGGGGGCTTTGTAGGGTTTAGATTTAGAAGAAGTTAAAAATTTTTTTTTTTTAAATTCAATATGGCCAATCCAATATGGTGTGTTGAAAATTTTACCTTATCCGCATTTTTTAGATTTGGTATTTGGGGATTTTCGGGGTCGTGTATTACGAATATGAAGTTAATTTTTTACAACTATTAGGTTGATAAGATACAATATGAGGGTCTGAAAATTTTACATTTTCCGATTTTGTCTAAAATTGATATGCGGGGTTCTTGGGGCGTATCCAAACTCAATATGCAGTATAACATATATATCCGGCTAAGAAATCTACGTCTCAAGTTCTTTACATGTCGATATTGGAAGGTTTTGGGGCCTATATTACCTATCTAAAATTAATTTGAAAATTAAGGTAGTGGATTTACTATGACAGAGTAAATATTTGTTTGACACAGTTTCACTGGTATTTGGAAATTTGGAATATTTAGTGGTTCATTTTAAGGGATTTACAACTTTGGATAAAATGGGTACTTTTTTGCCACCTTGAAATCATTGCGAGGTACACTAATCTCGATTAGTACTTAGTTCAAATAATTTATGGATATCATAATAAATTCAAAACTAAAAATCGAGAAATAAAATTTTCATAAAAAAAATTGAACCGACTTCTAAAAGTGCGCTAAAAAGTGAAAAATAACTATAAATTTTTATATGAAATTGAAATTTTTGAGTCGGCGCCAAATTATTTCTAAATGAAATAAATAACTACTAATATATACAAATTATGGTAAGAAAGCAATTACAAATAAAGTGTTTTTAATCTTTTTATACGAATCACATTTTGTCAGGTATTAGTTTGGCGCCGACTTCAAAAATTTCAATTTCATATAAAAATTTATAGTTAGTAGGTTCAATTTTTTTATAAAAATTTTATTACCTAATCTACTTGAAGGAATATTTAAATGTTATGTAATACAATTATTGGAAAAATATATATAACCAGTGAATTGCGGACCAAATACTAACGAAACCATAACTACCCCATATATTATATGTAATATTTTGGTTTAGTTGTTTAATAAATCGATTTAAAATCAATTTCTATAAATACTTATAATTTCCTTATTTAAAATAAAAAATCTATCACCCTTACCTTAGTTGTATAAAATGAAGCTTAGTTCGCAATTCGTGGTTTTTAAAAAAGGGGTTTTCTTGTTTTGGTCCGCAATTCGAGTACCCAATTATAAAAATCAGGTAGTTGGTCCGGAATTTGAGGCCGCCTTCCTAAAAAGGGAAATTATAAATTTTGACCTTGTAGCTATGTCCATACAAGAAATATTACTGTTTTAAATGTTGCGGTTTCACACATGTAGCTAAATATTGTAGAAAGAAGCCTTGTCATAAATGTGACTGAAGAGTATATGGTACAAGACTGTAACATAGCCCTTTTTAATCGTCCAAACTTCCGTTTAATGGGTTATATAGACCTAGGTCATTCAGCTAGAATTGAGTAACAAATGGCGCAAATTTTCCCGATTTATCTGACTATATATCTCTTATGGTTATCGAGATCTCTATACATACACTCGAATTTGTAGAACCGAGTATAGTTAAAGATTATTGAATTTTATCGTATTTCCCTACTCATTTGTAAGGTCCTATTTTTAAAGAAAATTATGTAGAACTACTTATATTATTTGAAATTTAAAATTTTCAGGGTTACCTAAAACGTCAAGCATTGTATTCTTGTCTAACATGTATTCCCGAGGCAAAAGATGATCCAGAAAAGGCAGCAGGTGTTTGTCTTGCTTGTAGTTACCATTGTCACGATGGCCACGATCTTATTGAACTGTACACAAAGAGAAACTTTCGTTGTGATTGTGGAAATGCGAAATTTGCTGAATCGAATAATAAATGTATCCTACATGAGGACAAGCTTGAAGTAAATGAACTAAATGTCTACAACCAAAATTTTTCTGGAACTTATTGTGTTTGTCATCGCCCATATCCGGATCCTGAAGATCCTATCCCTGATGAGATGATTCAGTGTATTATTTGTGAAGATTGGTATCATTCTCGACATTTGGGAGTTGAAGTGCCTAGTGATAATTTTGCTGGTAAGTTCAAAACAGTTATTCCTTTTAAACTGGTAGAATATCATTTATGATTTATGTTCTGTAGTTGATCCCAAAAAAATTGATAGCATTATAAATATTATGGAGTAAAAAAAAACAATTTGATTAAAAACTTAGGCTATATTTTTGATCCGTTGTCGCCTCTGTAGAATTAAAATGTATCATATCTTTGTAAAAGCAATCGTGTTTTTTAATTTGGCTTATTTGTCAGTTATTACACTAAAAACAAAATCTCATTGAATAATTACCAAGCTGTGAAGGAAGGTAGCGTCGACAAAATCACAGCGCTAGAGCTGGACAAAGAACACGCGAGTTAAATTGGCGGTTCACCAAAAACTGTTTTTAAAAAACACGAAGTTTTTTATGGACATTTATTAATTGACAAATTAAAGCAATACAATAAATAACTTAACTTAGACAAGAAACAAATGACAATGTTCTTAGCGTTTGACCTATATTTATAATATTTCGTAGCGTCTGCTACGTAAGCATAATTATATGGGAAAGATTAGCAGTTCAGCTTCCATAACTCCTCTGGCCCTAGTGGAGAACTATGGGGTTGTACCAGAGTTCGATAATTCGATATTGGGAACTGATTTAAAATTTTGTAGTTCCATGGCAGCTTGTGGCTGGGATTCTTTTTCTTTCTTCTTTTGATAGTAATTATAATTATAAAGACCAAAGGCTATAATAAAAATAATATAATAAATAAAGACCAAAGGCCACAATAAAATAAATTATTACAGTATAGAAATTGACATTTTGGAATCGAACGGAAGTTTCCGAAAAATTGTTCAGTTTTTGTTTTTGATTATCAAGAGCACTGAATATTGTTTTAAGTCCATTATTTGCGTTCACATTTTCTAACTGTATATGTTTAAAGTCTAGTTTTTTATCATGCACAGAGTCCAAATTAAAATGTAATTTAGGTAATGAAATATCTTTAAAATGTGGTTTTAAATTTTGAAAGGGTTTTAGAATATTGTCTTTTATTTTTACTTCACAGTCACTATTTAGTTCAATCAAATAGGTTCCATTTATTAGTATATTACCTTTGTTTTCTGCATTTTCTGCACATTTTTGAGTAATAACAACTCCGCTCGAGGTTATAAGTATATATTGATTTCTTTCAATTTTTCGAATTTCTATATCTTGAATTGTGGTAACAATTTGGTGACAGTACTATTAGTTGCATACTGTAATAACTGGACTTCACATGGGCGTCCCTGTTAATTTTTGTAGTATGGGCGTCGGTACAGAGGAATTCTTCTTGGATAATTTCTTTGCACCTTGTATTCTTGAAGGCGTATTGGTATTCATTAAGGAGCAGGTATTCGGCTTGTGGGAGTATGGTTTTAAATGTGTTAAATGATGGAGTTGGCAAAGTATAAAGATGGTAGTAGTTATAGTTATTGGATTCAACAATTGGAATTTCTAAAATAAACGTAATTTGATTTCCTTTGCTATAGCTTTTAATATCTATTATTTTTTCAAAAAGTAAAATGTTTTTAATATTGGTTCAAACGGGAATTTATTTTTCCCTAAATATTGTTTGACGTTAAATATTTCTATTAATAGATTATTTGGGTTTATTATTGAATTATAGAAAGTATTAAGTTTTGAAAACATAATTGCCACCTCAATTTTTTCTAAGATATCATATATTATTTGAAATGTTGAAATGAATTGAGATATTATTGATTGGTAATGAGTAAAATAGTATATTCCCGAAATTTTATTAGGGGTTTCTTTAATAATTACCTGCAATTCCTTAATTTGTTTATCTATTACTAACTGATTGCGTGTTAATGCATCTGTAGTATTTTAAAATATTTTAAATGATTTTTCAAGTAAGGTAATTTGATCTTTAACAATTATTTTTAGTTTATTTTGATTTTCAGATAGTGATTTAATTGCCTTTTCATATTTTTTGGCATCGCTTTGATCAAGGTTGCCTGTAATAGATTTAATGATTGAGCCTAGCCCGTCCATTAAGCCTCTTTTAGTTCTCGTTATTAATATAGGGTTTAACTGATTGATTTGATTTTTTATTTTGTTTACTAAAATATCTATAATATGATATGAATTGAAAAATTCTTTCCCATTGCCATGTTCCTTAGTATTATTATTGATTATTTGTTTCATAAATGTATAGGTGTTTTGTAATGATATAAATTCGTCAATGACTTTGTCTAAGTCGTATATTTGTATGAAAGTCTAATAGTCGATTTTATTTTGGGCATTGCCTAATTTTAAAGGAAGGAGTCCAGGGTTGTTGTTTAAGTCATGGTAGATAGGAGTGTTTAGTCCTGCTGCGATGCTGCAGAGGGTAAATCTGTAACAACAGATGGTTTTTTAAGTTCTTTGATATGAATGATTTCGGTTTTATTTTTATTATTTTTATTTATTACTTCAACACGGTTCCTATCTAATATTTTTGTTATTTCAAGGGGACCTAAGAATTTCTTGTCCTTTTTATTTGTACCTTTTAGGTTCTTTTTATAGACTATTTGTCCTAGTTTAAACTCTTTACTGATATCTCCCTGTGTATTACGTTTCGTTAATATATTAGTTTTATGGGATTCGAGTTTTTCTTTGACTTGTGCGTACGTGTGTTTTAATCTGTTTTGATGATTTTCGGTGTAATCTGTATAAAAGGAGTTTGGAATAAATGTTTTATTTGGATTTCTAGAATTCGAGTGATCAAAGGTTAGTTCAAATGGGGTGAATTTTGTAGAGTTATGAATTGAATTTTTATATCCAATAATTGCGTAATTTATTAAATTTTTATTTTCATCGGGGTATATTTCCCGTAGTACACGTAAGTGCTCTATTATAGTGGAATGAAATCGTTCGACTATACCATTGGATTCATGGTGTGTCGGTGTTGTGAAATGCACGTTAATTTTGTGAAGTTTAAGACTTCCTTTTACTGTTTCGTTATTGAACTCTTTTCCATTATCTACTATTAAATTTTGTGGTATCCCGTAAAACGCAAAATATTTAATTAAAGCATTACTTATGTGAATAGCAGTTTTTCCTTCGACAAAGATAGCTTGTCCTAATTTTGTAAAAGCATCTACTAAAGTTAAGTAATTTTTTCCGTCTAAAGTAAATACGTCTATGTGTATGATCTCAAATGGTTTTGAAGCTGTTTGCGTTAACATCAGGGGTACATAAGGGTCTTTCCTTGCATATTTGGATCTTTGAAATATGTCGCAAGAGTTTATATAATTAGTAATTGTCGCTTTCATATTTTTCCAATAGTAATTCCTTTTTAGATATTCGAGGGTTTCGTTTATACCTCGATGGTTAGTTTTACCTTCGTGATGATTTTTCATCAAAAGAATCTGTTCTTCTTTATCGGTAATTGTATTGACAAGTTTAAGACATTTTAATAATTTTGGACCTTTTTCCGAAAAGTGTTTATCATTAGCATTTTGTTTTATTGGTATATCTAATGGTGTAGAAGAGTTTTGATTATTTTGAGAGGATAATACATTTTCACTCATGGTTCGTAGGGTTTCTAGAATATCTTGATTAACATCTCCCGGATTATTAATTATTGATTCGTTTTCTAACGTGTTTAAATTGATTCTGGATAGACAATCAGCGTTTGTAATAAATTTGCCTTTTTTGTATATTATATCATATTCAAATTCTTCAAGCTTTAACCTCCATCTGACAAGTTTAGAGTTTGGTTCTTTAAGACTAAAAAGCTATGTTAAAGGTCGATGATCCGTGTAAATTGTAAATTTTCTGCCGTAGAGATAGGGTCTAAGATTTTTACAAGCCCAAACTATTGCAAGAAGTTCTTTTTCGATTGTCGAATATTTACATTCAGTTTCTTTAAGCGTTCTCGATGCGTAAGCTATAGGTTTATCGTTCGGAATGGTTCCTTGTGATAAGATTGCTCCTAATGCGTAATTACTTGCATCGGTTGTTAAAATAAACGATTTTGTAAAATCGGGATATTGTAATATAGGATCATTTGTTAAAATTTCTTTGTTAGTATTAAAAGATTCAATAAAATCTTGATCGTGAATAATTTTCGCGTTCTTTTTTAGATATTTTGTCATTGGCTTGGTTATCTTAGCAAAATCTTTAATTAAACCTAAAAAACTTTTAATTTCTTTTTGTGTCCGCGGTATCGGAAAATTTTTAATCGCAGATATTTTATCTGGATTGGGTTTAACTCCGTCCGGTATGATTATATGACCTAAGTATTGTACTGATTTTTGGAGAAATTCCGATTTGTCCAATTGTAGTTTAAAATTACTTTTTCTTAAACGATCGAATACTGATTTTAGTCTTTGTATGTGTTCTTCTAGGATAGTTGAAAAAATTATAATATCATCTAGATAGACTAAATAGATTTCATGTTGTAAACCTCTTAATATGTTGTCCATAACGCGTTGGAAGGTAGAGGGCGCGTTTTTTAATCCAAAGGGCATACGTTTGAATTCGTAATGACCTGATTCCGTACTAAAAGCAGTTTTTTGAATATCTTCGGGATCTACTTCAATCTGGTGGAAACCGCTTGCGAGATCGAGAGTAGTAAAATAATTTGCTTTTCCGAGTTTATCGAAAATATCATTGATATTTAGCAACGGATATTTGTCTGAAATGCTGCGTTCGTTCAATAATCTATAATCAATTACCAATCTCCATTTTCGGCGTCCCGACGCATCCATTTTTTTTGGAACAACCCAAATTGGGCTTGACCAAGGCGATACGCTATGATATTATTCCTTGTTCTAACATTTTACTAATTTGGGACTTTACTTCCTGTTTATGTATTTCAGGAAATCGATACGATTTGGTGAATATTGGAGAATCGTTAGTGACTTTTATTTTATGTCGAATTTCATTTGTAAAACTTAGCGGTATTTCTTCGCAATAAAATATATCTCTATATTCGAGACAAAGTTTACGGATCGCGTTATTCTCTTCTTTATTACAGTGTTTTAATCGCAAATTTTTTAAATTTTGTTTTAATTAAAAGATTATCATAGTTTTTTGGTAAAAATTTATTATTATCCGTTTCCATTTTTTCAATAAAATTAACATCAATTAAATTTAGAGGTTCGATATCTAGGGGTTCTAATATATCAATGCGTACTTTATTTTCGCTATTCGTTATTGTTGTGATAGCAAAATTATTTTTAATATTAACTGCTTTGGGAGTTTCTATACCTTCTCCGAAATTTGGATAATTTAGAATACCTATACCGTCTTTTTGGTTTACTGGTATTTTAACTACTTGTTGAACTCGTGGTTCAATTATTAACGAGAAACATTTATTCTGTGTTGTAGGCTTATTGTCTATGTTTAAAGTTATGGAAATAGTAGCAAAAGGTGTCTTGATTTCTTTAGTTCCTAAATTAACATTTGCATTGAGCTGTCTAAGTAGGTCTATACCTATTAATCCGTCGAATTTTTGATTAAATTTGAAAAAGTAAAACTTGTGTGTTTTGTTAACGTTAAAAATTTTGAAAACTGCTATTTCAGCGACTTCGTTGTGATATGAAATATTATGCGCTGTTTGAATATTAAAGTTGTCATTAAAAATAAATTTTTGATAGTATTTATGGGCTAATTCTGGTTTATTAAGAGTTTTGATTTGATTGATTTGGTCGAATGTTATTTGGGTTATTAAATATTTGATTAGGACGATTAAAATTTTGATTATTAAAAAGTTGATTTGGGCGAATAAAGTTATGGTTGTTAAATGGATGTTGAAATGGTTGTTGCGTAGTAGGGTTAAAGTTTGATCTAAATTGATTTATAAATGGATTTATTGGTCTTTGTTGAAATTGATTATTAAACATAAGTGGTCTAGGTTCATAAATTGATAAGGGCTGCAAATTTGGTAATGGTATGTTATAATTCTGTTGGTTTCTCAGTCTTATAGGTAATTGTCTCTGTAATGCTTTAAAATTTGTTTGTGTGTTTAAAGAGTTAGAACTACTTCTTGTAGAATAAAGAAAGTTTTCTTCTTCAATAACAAAACTCATTGCTTGTTCCAAGCTATTAGGATTTTTAAGGCGAATTATTGTTTGTAGATTTAAAGGTAACCCTTTTATAAAAGTTTTTAAAGCTAAATCATCATAACTTGCTAATCTAATTGCTTTTTCGGGTACATCGATATTTAGACTGTTAAGTTTATTTGTTAATAAACTACGAATATCTTGACATCTCATACCAAAATTGTAAGGTGTTTCGTTTTTTAAGGGCTTAAATGCTATTAAATCTTGTCAAAGGCGAGCAATGTTACGTTGATCCCCAAAACATAGATATAATGCCGTTTTAATTTCTTGCTACGATTTAAGTTCTGTTCTAGAACCGAAGATCATTAAAGCACGACCAGTTAGTTTGCCTAGAATTGCTCTTAATAAAAAGTCATTAAAGGTATTGTCATTTACTTGAGCGAAATTGGTTATTAGATTTTCGCAATTATCAATAAAAATGTTTAAAGTATAAGGATTTCCTTCGAATGATGGAATAGAATCGATATACAGTTTTAATAATTGATAGTTAATGTGCCTGCGCCTGATTCTCGTTAAGCATTTTTTTTATTTTATGTTATTTTTCTTATATTAAAATGAGAATGAAAGAGTTGGTTTTTATATAAAAAAGTTTAAATGAGGTTTATTTTTAAAAAGAAATCAAATTTTATTTCTTTCGCCAAAAATAAAATATGACGACTTTTATATAACTAACTACTACTAAATTATGGAATAAGAAGGATTGAATGGACTTACAGAACTACAATGATTTTCATTGATCGATTCTTCGATTTCTTTGATTCTGTTATTTCTTGATTCTGTGATTTCTTGATTTTTCTTAATTTTACCTTAACCTAGTGCCTTTAGGTTCAGACGATGCTTGTTCTTCCCCCAGGTATTCCTAATCTAAGTGTTGCCTTTCGGTTTGGACGATGTTTGTTCCTCATTCAGGTCTTGTGTTTTTGGTTGGACCACTCACTTTTGTTTTCAGCACGATCGCGAACACTTTGGCGCGATTGCCCGCTGACTTGATTTTCCCTCAAATCAATGTCCGATCACTTGCCTAATTTTAGGACGTTTCCTGCTAAACGTTGAGACGTAAAATTTTGCTTATTTTTCACTTGATCACTAGCACCTCGGCGCGATTGCCCGCTGATTTGATGTTCCCTCAAATCGATGCTGTTTTCTTGTTGAATTTCGGCAAAATCCAGGAATATCCTACCGACTGCGCCAGTTAAATAGGCGGTTCACCAAAAAAGTTTTTTACGGACATTTATTAATTGACAAATTAGAGCAATACAATGATTAACTTAACTTAGACAAGAAATAAATGACAATGTTCTTAGCGTTTGACCTATATTTATAAAATTTCGTAGCGTCTGCTACGTAAGCATAATTATATGTGAAGGATTGGCAGTTCAGCTTCCATAACTCGCAACTTATTAGCTGAAATAAAACAGCAGGGACATAATTACACTAGATAGTGTAGAACCGTGGAGGAAAAGCGATAAAACATCAATGCAAAAAAATAGTTTGTAAAAAATCAAGTGAGACTTGAGAACACAAAATTTGGCCGGGATAAAATAGCACTACAGAAAGTAACGCCGGACTAAATAGCATTGTGCAATACAATATAAACATCATTAAAAGATAGGAAAGGTGGTAGAAGCACATTTTTTTTTACCTGGTTAGGTCAGTTAAAAGTATCAAATTGAAGATGATAAATCACACTGGTTCAGCTTTTTTGATTTAATCAGTACAAAGTATAAAAGAATGTTCCATGTGTTCCGGCTAATATCGAAAATTACTGAACGAAGTTTGATCTGCAAAACTGGTTGTGTAAGAACATTGGCATTAAAGAGCAATTAATGATGTTTGAAAGGCATAAAACTTAACTAAGCAGTATGTAATAAAAGACTGTTTAAAAAACTGACCTCCGACTATGCTAAAAGAAGACGAAATTTTAAGAAATATGGATACTTTATTTTTTGCGTCTTGATGTGGGTAGTCGGGCAATTTTTTTTATTCATTGGTCTGAGATGGGTATCCTTCTTTCACAAGGGAGTTATTTTTGATGACAAATGTATAATTGCTCGTCCTATTCTATGTCTTTGGTTGTGTGTACAAACACCAATTATGGGTTGTACAAATAGCCCAGCACGTGTCAAACTTCTAGTTTGGAAATGAAAGACGACTGGCTTGTATGAGTGGCCCATCAATTTTTAAAAGGAATAAGTAATATAATTAGATTATTTCTTCTAAAATAATTGCTTTCTTGTTGAGCAGTAATAATTGTCACTGAGAAATTATTGACTGGAAAAGCCTTTTTATAACCTAACATTTTAGGAGGTTTATCAGTGACCGACAGAAAGTGCGCAGCATATGGGAAAAATTTTTATTTTTGAATTTATTAAATTTATTTTAACTTGAAAAAGTTCTCCATATCCCCATACCAAAATAACACCCATCATTTCAGGTGAAAGTTTTATGGTATACGAGGGAGGGTCAAAAATTTTAAATTACGTCATTTTTCTCTTTTGAAAATATTTTCATCAAGAAATGTTGGTTCATTTTAAAAGTTATACCCAATAAAATTTTGCTTACTTTTGATAAAAAGATATGATTTTCTTTTTTTCTGGGTTACCCTGTATAAAAAAGTAGATCACAACCATATACTACACAAATCCTATTATCTGTAGACTATTTATTGCTTAATAAATGTCTTTATTTTGGAGTCTACTGAAAATCGAATTGTGGTGTGTGCTTCACAGCTCGCCTGTCAATTGATTACCCAGTTTAAAATTGGTCTGAAATGATTGCATCTCTGAATGTACCTCAAATAACACTTTTTTACGCTTTTAGAAATGACCTGTGAACTTTGCATTACCAAACATGAATTTCTTTTGCATTATGATGGATTAACTACAAATAAAGTGGTGAAAACTAATGAACAAGCTGAGGTTGATATTACTGATACGGAAAATGGTGAAAAACCTGCTTCTGAAGCTTCAGGTCCTGAGTGCAAGAAACCTGAAGTAAAATCTGAAAGGGTCACCGCTAAATTTTGGTTAGAGGTAATTATGTATTGGTATTTTACTTTATTGAAAATAATTTGACACATTAATTTTTTTACATTTTTTACTGTTTCATATTTTTTACTATATGCCTAGAAATTGATAACAAATCAATACATTTATTGATTTTTAAGAAAAATTTGTTCTACATAAAAAGTGTCATTAAAGAAAGAAAGGTTTTGTAATTTTCTGTTCAGAACCGCTTTCTTTTTAAAATTTTTATAATTTTAATTGCGAGTTATAGGCGATTAAATATAGTTATAAATCATTCAACAAAAACGTTATCGGCACAGAATTTATTTGCAAAAAATATAACTATTAACATCTGGTTTTATCTCTTATACTTAAGGATTACACACTTACCGTTTTGAGCATTTTTATGTTTTTCTTTTTTTTTTTTTTGAAAAAAATAGATTTACTAGGATGTCCAAAAACTAATACAATACATAATTTGTAAGTTAGCCCAAAAATTTATTAACTCTAGTAGTCTACTTTATATTTAAAATTAATGTTAGTCTGCAATAATATTTTTTTCTAGAATGTTTTCCAAACAATCTTTTAAATTGTTTCATCTTAAACTCGGTATGACTAGAAAATTAACTCTCGACGGCGAAATTTTGGCTTTAGTCTCTACTTCTCATTTCATTCTCCCCTACTTATGAATTGTTTTTCAGGCATCATGGAGGAAACAACTGTGCACGTGTGATGATTGTTTAAAAATGTATGAAACGGAAGATGTAGCATTTCTTTTAGATCATGAAGACCCAGTTCATCTTTATGAAGAGAAAAGCAAAGCAAAAGCCAAAGCCATTGTAGAAGATCATGACAAGAAATTTATGAACTCAATAAATAGGGTCCAGTTAGTTGAAGCCATTGCAGGGTATAATGATCTGAAGGAAAATTTGGGAGAATATTTAAAAAAGTTTGCAGAAAACAAGAAAATTGTTAGAGAGGAGGATATTAAGGAATTTTTTGAGGGAATGAAAGCTCGAAAGAAAAATAAGGTGGAAATGCCTTATAATTGTCGCTAAAAAATATTTTCAGTATTATAATATATTTCATATTCTCATTATAAATGTAGTTGAAATAAAATTTTCTGGTTGGATATAATTAAAATGATAATCAATAAGAATTTTGTTTATTCTTCCCATTCTGATATTTGATTTATTAATATGGATTATAAATAGTTCGCTTCTGGAATAATTCAGGGTTACAGTAGAGGGTCGCAGGTTTGAACAGAATTCGAGCTTTAGACTTTTTTTATTTTATAGAGGGGCTTAGGAAATCTGCTGTCAGACTATCCCTGCCGGATATTCTAATAGCGGGGGTGTGTCGGATTGACTAACCGTCGTCCGACTAAAACCCTGTCCCCTCTCTTCATAATGATTCCTCCCCAGGATCACCTTGCAGTATTACTTCAGAGGGGTTGCGGAAATCCACATTTTCTTCATATCTGCTAGTTTTGTCATGTCTTCCTCTTTTGTCGCTGCAAGTTCTTTCGTGCCGACTTTATTAAAGAAAGACATGAATCCATTAGGCGCGCTACGGCAGTCCTTCGCAGACACAGCAGAAAATATTTAGAGGCTAATGGCGGTATTTTTGAACATTTATTAAAAGCACGTTATGATTAAATAAGTTAATGTAAGACATTTTCTTTATTTGCAATTGCCCTATAATTTGATAACAAATGAGAATCGGGTAAGATCATATGAGTTTTCTTGAATTATTTTCACGTCAACCATGCACTCTTGGAGTCCGTTCTTCCCGACTCGCTCTGTATATATTTATTAAATTAATACTTACCAAAAACATCTGAAGTTAATGTAACGTTTATGATGTGTATTATCTTCTTTATAATTGTATAGACTAAATTTATACTATAACATTTATTAAATATTTACTAGCCCAAAAATATCCTCTTTAGCAACATGTAAAGATATTAATGTCATAATTTCTACAACACAAATCATCAGCAATACATTTCATTTCTATCACTCGGTTATGGTTGGTTCATTCTACAGACGCAAGGGAAATTAATATTACTTAATATAGACTAGGGGATTCTATAGAAGAAAGTTGGCTCGCTCTTAAAAAGAGACGATGAGTTTTTAGTCAGATGACAGGAATATCCAATGAAGTTTGGAGTATCGTACTTAGCTCTGCCATTAGAAAGAGAGGTACTACTAATCGAAAACGTTCCATCTCTTTTTAAGCGTGACTCAATTTGCTTCTATAGGATTCGCAATTTATATTAAATAATATTAATTTCTCTTACGTCTATGGTTCATACTAAGAACTAACAACTAGCACTAAGAATTTCCACTAAACTAATACTTCCACTACGAAATAAAAATGCGTGGTTCATACTTCAAAATTTAACAATTAGTAAAAATTAAGGATTATCAATCAAAATACTCATAAATATTCTAACCTAAAAGTAAAACATAATTTTTTTGTTTTTCAATTGTGGTTGTTTACCTAATTTTATTCTAAAATGTTTCGACTATTTTATAACAAATATTTATTTTTAAGGTTTATTTGTTTTTAATGTTATTTTTTATATTTTTATGCACTTGTCAAATTTTCCGACAGTCGATAACATCCGAAAGCGGACACGAATTATGCCGCCTTTTTAAAAAGTTGAAAGTTGACCAACTTCTTGGTTGATATTGATAGTTGTTAATTTTTAGTTGGGACTAGGAACAGATGAAAGTAAAATGTATCATTTAACTTGCAAGTGAAAGTTGAAATTCTTGGTGGTAGTTGATAATTTTTGAAAGTATGAATCGACCATTATCGATATTGTGACAGAATTTGATTATAGACTCTTGCCGATGACATATTGATGTAGCGTTAATTATCTTATCTATAATCATTTTTGTCCCATACTAATTAGTAACTATTTTGATAACCTACAATTAAATATCACAGTAATAAAGACACTCTGGAAGTCTAGTCGTTCAACTTCTCTCTTGCAGCTTTAGTACCAAACACTACGGTTATTAAAGCTTACCACAACCATGACTCAGATCTTCAGGACTCAGGAAAGGCTGCTAATTAGTTGGTCAGTAGACATCTCTGGTCTTGTAGATCTCGCAGCAGCGCGCCCGCGAGTTTATTCGCGTGAAGGTTTGAATTAAATTGAATAAAACAAGTTTCTCAAAACACTTAATCTATTAACAAAATAAAAGAAAAATAAAACAGTATTTACAAATGAGAAACTTAAGAGTAAATTTGGATTATAATTAAAAAGCTTAAAACTACAAGCTCTTTAGGCCGTTCTGATATTCCCCTTAATGAAATAAACCCAAATTTATTTGTTTAATTAAAAGTTTAAGGGATGGTGGACTCCCTTCCCCGGTAGAAAATAAAGTAAATTTCCCCTTACTATTTGAAATGCTGTCTGGAAGAATAAAAAAAAATATAAGACAAAAATAGCAGAAAAGACAGCAGAGAAAAACCTTCTTACACTGGTAAAACACTAAAACGCACGCCAAACTGACTTAGACGAATTCTAAATCGTAACTGCCCCTAATTAATTTCTCAAAATCGAACTCAACTTTCATCCCTTAGAACCGCCCTTCTCCCTATTAGATGCGTTGGTCCCGTCATGCGTGCTTTTCCACCAATAGAACGCCCTTACGCGATGCATCCCCGCGCGCGAAAGGTAGTTTTCGTTCCCGAGCGTCGGTATGCTTTCGGTCCCCTGGTTCATAGATGGCATAAGTCATCCATGCATCGAATTTAATTTAATTTAATATTAAAACTGACCAGAGCTCAAAACTAATAATTACTTTATATAAATGTGATCAATAACTATTCTACAACTATTCTAAAAGATGCGTGAAAGAACCCATAAAAAAACCCCAAGGTTTTAACCATTTTCTCTCTTTTTCTTATTTTCATCAATTGGGGAAAAATGGGTAACAGTCGCGAACTTTGTACATAATAACAAATACTAATATTGCATTTCAGCGATTTTATTTAAATATTCTTTTGTTTTCTTATGATGGGAAAATTTGCTCAGTTTAAGTAAAAGAAAGCTCTCTCACGGTCGCCACATGTGGTTATCACTTTACAACTTAACCTTAGACCCTTAACGATATGGTTTTTAAGATTATTAAGTTACTTTGACAGATTTCTATTAAGAACTTCGAGAGGGTGGAATAGTTTAGTTTTTGTGTCACATAAATTCTCTAAGTTTATGTTGTTTTTTTCAGAAAAATTAACTACCCCAAAAGTAATAAAACTAGGCTTAAGTTTGTTAATGGATTTATATTTCCCTGATATGTGACTATTTTTGGCCAGACATAAGATATACAATTTAACGGTCCAAATCCTTATACAGAGGGGGACTCCAGTAAATTCTTCCATTTAGTAGAATTTAATTTAGAGTTAATAAATGTTAAAATTAGTAAAAATCACAATAAACTTTTGTTCCCTTACAATATAACCATACACATCTTGGGAGAAATTGTCTTCTAGTTTACGTTTTTTTACATTCATTATATTCCGACGCTATTGTTTAGGTTTGATACTTATAAATTTACCAGCATATTTGTCATGAGGCATTCGAATATTATAAGTAAACATTTTACTATTTTGTGAACTTACTTATTATGAAAGAGTAAGGTTTTTTTTTATAGACTACTGTCTCGGAGATAAATATAAATAATAAAAACACAACGTCGCCAAATCACACACTAATTACGACCAGCTGTTTTAAATTTGTAAAATTTATGATATTTTTTATTTCAATGATAAATTTCTCGCAACTATTTATTTTTAAATTACATTGTTCCTCATTAGCATTTTAATTTAATTTGTCAAATATTGGGTACTAAATTTTATTTGACTCTCGTGAGAGCGAATAGACCTTAATTGTTAACCATTACTTTAGTTCAACGAAATCTATGCAGAAAACATATACATTGTATTCCTATATCCTCATACTATCTAAAATACCTGTCGGTTAAGTGTCGCAAACTCTCCTCAACGGTATATTTTTTGCTAATTTCCCTGGCTTACTGCCGAAAATCGGGAACTATCCGGCATGTTTTTACAGGTCAGTCGTATTTTACAAGCCAATTAGGCTTTACTGACTAGTCAGAATTTAAGTCGGGCTTTTCGGACTGGTTAAACTTTCACAATGTTTTTTTTTTGGAAATAATCGTTTTTTAAAAATTCCATAAATCTTAAAGATTGTTTGTAGCATAACTAAGATGTAAATAAAGTTTGATTATAGGATTACAACGAGCTTATGGTATATGGTAAGTTATCTCTTCATTTAAATCATCTAAATATGTTATGATTATCGTAAATAAACATTACTGGATCTATTTGAATTCCAATGTGATTATATTATATAGTTATTTATTATTATTGTTGAATAAAACAATAATTCTAAAGTACAATAAAACCGCATAAAGTAGATAAATGTTTATAATAAATTATTTTTTTTATTTTCGTTTATGATTTTTCGAAAAGCAGTAGAAGCTCTGCTACTTTGTTGTCCCAGTTCGCATAATAGGTTTCGTAGAAAAGAGCACTGCTGAGAAAGATCTGTTTGTGATGGGTAGGGAAATGATGGTAATGGACCAGGTGGACGCATAATTGATATTATCAGTTCTCTTTTTTTTTTGGCTTTTCTCTAAAATGGAACTATCAATATATCTCCTCTTGTCTCATTCATCGTTCAACAATTTTCTTTCATGCAATAACTTAAGGGAAATTTTAAAAAGTGACCTTTTCTCCTCAAGACCGTTAAAGGAAGGGTAGACAGTTTGTCTCGGGTGAATTTATATCTTCATTAGTCCTGGGCCAATATTGCGGAACTGATTCTTTGTTGAGGTTCCAATTTGAGATTCTTAAGCACCAAGAATAGCCTAAGGGCTTTTCAAGGGTTGTAGCTAAATAACAAATTGGGTAACAACCAGCATGCGACCGTCGATAGTATCAAGATAACGATCCTAACTTGGCGTTGCTTAGCTCAACGTTAACCATCTTCGTTACACATTATAAGGTATTTAAATTAAGATGTATCAAAATTCAAATAAAATTGCTAGTCGATTTGAGTTTGGGTTAGGATTTACGGTACGGTTTGGTACATCTGAGCCGGAATAGGTTTTGTGACTGAAAACGATTTTGGTTGATCAACTATTTCTTAATTTAAACATTTTAGTCAAGTTTTAAGTTTTATCTAGAACATCAACGGAATAAGACAATCTGTTAATAAAAAAATCAGTTATTTATTTCATTTAACACATACGTGTATTACAAATTGCGACCTCGTGAAGCTACTCGTATGAGCTGGCAGAAATGCGGCAAACTCCTCATTGAACGTAGAGCGCTTTCGCGTCTTAACGCTTCCTGCGCAGTCGTAATTGGCCGCCGTATTTTTCCGTCACGTTATCCAATGGAACGTTCTACGACGGTAATGGTACCCATCACTACTGTCCATACACGTTTTGCCTAATTTGAATCAGTGTAGTTGTACCTAATCAAAAGCGAAATTTGCAGAAAACTATTATCTCAAAATGGGTCTGCAAGATGTAGACTGTCTTCCCAAAAAGTTACCTTTTTTCCTTAACACCGTTAAAGGAAATGTAGACAGTTTATTGCTTGCGCTTTGTCGAACCAAGAGCAAAATTAAATTCACAAGTAACAACTGCTTATATAAAATTTTATTGCTGGTATCTTCACGTTTTATGAAAGCATATTTTTAGTATTAGATATTTATTTATTTATTCATTTATTCATCCTCTTGTACAACAATAATAAATTGTATAGGAATAGTCACAATTATAAAATCTTACAAAATAAACTAAAATAACCAAACTAATTAACAAACAAATCGAAAAAAATAACGAAATACAATATGAACAAATGTGTTACAGAAGACATGTAGAACAAACTAGCACACTACATCTCGCAGTGAATACACACTTGTACACATCCAAAGAATAAATACCCTCAGAAATGAGGAAATATTTTAATTTACTCTTGAACTGTTTAATTTAATTTAATCATTATTTAATTAATTTTTATTATTTAATCAATTCATTTTCACAAACTCAACAGATTTTCCTATGACATATAACATAACATGTAACATTTTTATAAGAACAGAATAATAGCACCTAGATGATTAAACATCTGTATGTGCTAAAATGTGATTCTATATTCTAATGAACATATACAAAGTTTGGTTTCATGTACAAAACATAAGTAAAAATTTCCAAATCCATACTACATTAACCTACAAAAATATTTTTTCAAACTGATTCCACCTAAGAAAAACTAACTCTCTACTATGTGATTTAAATTGTTTCACACTTTGCGAATTTCTAATCTCACTGGGCAATAAGTTGTATATCTTTGGTTCAATATAATTTTGTACTTTAGGTTAAGATTGTTATTAGTAATGGGGATCTGTATATGCTTGTCGGTTTTTATTTTTGTGTTATAATCGTGATCAATAAAAGTTTGTAAGTTTGGATGTCGATATATATAATCACAGACAGATGAAACATAAATGGATCTTACATTTTGTATATTTTTATCGAAGAGTAAATGAGTGGGATATAATTTATTTTTGTGAAATATAATTTTTAATAGATATTTTTGAACTAAATTTAATTTATACAAATCATTATTGTATAGTCCTCCCCACACCAAAATACCGTACCTTAAAATCGATTCAACCAAGGCTTTATAGACCATCATCAAAGTTTTCCGGTCCAGAAAGTTTCTTAATAAATAAAATTTATGTACTAAGCCACGAATCTTTTTTGAAACAGTCGACGTGTTGTTGCCATTTAAGGTAAGAATCGATTACAAGACCTTGGTACCTGGTGTGTGGTGTCTCATTAATGACGTGATTATTATTAATCATAATGTTATTATATAAAGGTCTATTTGCCTTTGTCAGAGAGAAAGCTATATATGTTGTTTTTGCTAAGTTTAATGTTAATTTTTGAGTTTGTAACCAGTTTTTTATATCTGATAAATTTATTATTGTTTTATTTTTTACTTTCCCATGAATCCCCAGAAATTGTATCATCTACATAAGAAACCATCAGCCCCTCTGTTTTTAAATTAAGCAAAGAATCAATATATAGAATAAAAAGTATTGGACCCAAAACAGTTCCCTGGGGAACACCAATTTTCACAAATTTTTTGCCACTCAAAATATTGTTAATTTTAACCATTTGTACACGTTCTGAAAGATAAGTTTCAAACATTTTATAAGCCGTTCCCCTCATGCCATAATTGTGCAAAATTGTAAGTAGTTTGTCATGACGTACAGCATCAAACGCCTTAGCCAAATCCAAAAAGACTGCTAAACATTTTTTATTTAGATTCAAATTATTGACAACATCCGTTATTAACGTATGCATGCCGTCGGTAGTACTACACCCCTTGAGAAATCCGAACTGATTCTCAGACAAAATTTGAAATTGTTTTATAAAAGTCATCACTCTATTCTTAACGCACTTTTCAAAAAGCTTTGCAAAGTTAGTAATAAGGCTTACTGGGCGATAATTGCCAATAACACTCTTTAAACCGGATTTATATATGGGAGTAATTATTGATGTTTTAAACTGAAATGGCACAATTCCTTTTTCAAATATTAAATTATAAATATGTAACAAAGGCGTCAATATTTCTAGATGTGTAAGGGCTTTTTCCATACTTTCTTTCAAAATGTGTCTCTTATTGAAATATATTTTCTGTGACTAACAAAACAAAGCTAATAGTTGTTATATTTCTTAGTTCAGTCATAAAGTTATGTTATAGTTTGCATTTAGTTTTATAGACGGGTATTAATACAAACTTGTTTGATGATTCCATCTACACCGTCATTTGCCATGAAAAGTAGCAAAAAAGTGTCATTCTGCCTTGATTTTAAAATATGTGTTATAGGATAAGGATATTCTTTTTCTATTTTATATTTTCTCAAAAGCGGCTCCGATAGTGTTCTTCAAAAATTATATTAGCTTTGTCTGATATAGGTAAACAATAATAGTGTTTGGTTGGTATAGAGTGGTAAGCTACCACTTGTAACACGACAGTGCGGAGAATGCAGCTTGTTGCTATGCTGTTTTCTAGTAATTGTGTTGTGTTGCAATTTTCGGAGATAACAAATTTATATAGATAGGTTTTATTAAAAAGGGCGATAAAGGATAAGTGTTAATATTAATTTTTTTATTTAGATTATCAATCATCTTCATTTGCCTATCAATACCAAGAAGATATGTGGGTATCCTGTTCAGATGTTCCGTTTTCTTCGAAACCTCTTACATGAACTGCATGAACGTACAATTTGTCATGTGAGGCAAATTAACAGATTTGCTACTTTTCAAAAATTCTCGAAACAAAGATTGTAAAAATTGATATGTTATAAACATTTATCCACTATGATCATATATCATATTTGACTAATGCAGTTTTATTCAACAAATTATAAATGGCTAGATAATGCAACCATATTGAAACCCTAACACATCCAACGATGTAATTACATTTTTAGATTATTTAGAGGACATCTTAGACTATTGAGATCGGATAATCAAATTTTGGGTACATCTTAGTCAAGCAATGATCAATTTATAAGATCTTTTTCAGGTTTTTAAAAATACCACATTTATGATAAATAAGTTCTGAAAATTTCAAAATAACTTTTTTAAACTCTTTTGTAATACTACATATATTGTAAATTAGACGATAGATCGTGAAACTAGGAATCCACCATTACTGCCAGATATATTGTGCAGTAACGTTTCTTTAAATACAGCAAGAAATGGTGGAAATGGTGGCTTTTTGCAAATTTCAAAATTTGGTAAAAAAAAAGTGATCTAAAAACAAAAAAAATATTTTGGTGTCATTTTATGAATAGAAGAAAAGCACAAAATGGCACGAAAATTGGGAGACCACGTGAGAAAATTTTCTTTCGGTATGATTCAACATATGTAGCAACAAGTAAAAAATTATTTTGCAGAAAATAATCAGAGATTCTCTAGCTTTTGATTTCTTAAATTGTTTATTTTGCCTAACGAATTTTAAAATCATTTAAGTCTTAAGTATTTTGGTATACTCTATTTACAAATTATGTAAAAATTAACAAATATTTTAATGATAAAATGAACTATAAGTGCTACACAAAGGGACTTATCATAAACGGTATGTCAATACAGGATTTTCCGTGACCAATGTAAACAAATCCATATTTAGAAGTTTTTAAAAAGTGGTAAAAAATAAAACCTGGCCAGTATAGAGATTTTAAAATAACTATAGTATCTCCACAGGTAATCTGTATAATCCAGCATCCTTCAGGTATATCTATATCCAAAGGATCTAAAATAAAGAAATTAAATTATGAAACAACACAGAATTTTTGTTAAAAAAAGTGCATAAAGAGTCTTTAAAAATATCACACCATCGAATTGTCAACTTTTCGTGAATCAGAATGTCTAGGTTTAATTTTGTGATTCTTTGTATGAGATGGGATGCCCGGAAATAAACAACTTCATAAAAAATAAACATAAAAGGTTATTTATTCATCAATATTTATTTTGTCTCCTTTAAAGTATTTTCCATTAGAGACGATACCAGGGGCGGATCCAAGGGTGGGGCTGATCGCCCTCGTCAAAAGCTTTGAATTCAGAAAAATATTCCGCTGTCTTTATATTCAAGAGATTATAGACTCAAGCTTCCAGATTTACATATAACATCGAGGTCTACGTTTTCAATACATTGAATTGCCATAAACGCAAGCTTTTAAACCCACATATAGGCTGGCGGAGTTAGCCTCAAAATGGGATGATTTTGAAATTTAGTGTTAGTAGACTGCTGACTACGTAGAAACCTTTAGAATGATAATAGTAATTATGTAGTATCTTATGTCTCATTTTCTTTTTTGGGGAAAATTATTTATTTAAAAATTAAGAGTTTAATCATCTCCCTATGAGTTCCTGCTTAAATAATCCCTTAATAATAAACAACGCAGTAGAGATTTTTTGGGAGAAACTTTATCTCAGCTTCTAGTAGTCGTACAAATTTTTTTCAGGTCCACATATCGGCATTTCGATATCAACAATTGTTGAAGAGTTATTCAGTTTGTTTATAACGAAAAAACCAATCCCAACTTTGTTTATCTGTTACATTTTTACTTAAAATTTTGCACACTTGTTGTATGCAACAAGAGGCTTCTTTCAGTGCAGTATAAAGTTAATGCAATGTATTTTTCTATTGTTTATTAACAATTGAAAAAACAGCCATTTTAGCATATTCTTTTTTGCAATAACTAACGAACAAATTATCGGATTCTGATACCTCATTTTGTAGGCAACTTTAATGCGCACAACTTTTGTTTGAAACTTTTTTTTCTAAAGAACAATAGCTTTTCCTAGAACTCGAAAAAAACTGTTTTTTCACATCTTAATTGTTAAATAAAAAATTTTCTCCAAAAAAGAAAATAAGATATAAGATACTACATAATTACTATTATAATTCTGAAAGTTGCTACGTAGTCAGATGTCTACTAGCACTAAATTTTTTTCCAGATGCTAATTCCGCCGGCCTAATATCCATATAGAACAGGCAAGGGGTTCACATTATATCTCTTTTTAATGAACTCACAAAATTAAATATTATAAGTGTAGGATATCTAATATGTATGTATCTGGCATAATATAGATATTATTTGAACAAGAATAAGCTTGCAAAAAAAAAAACAAAGACATAACGTGAGAATAAAATTTCTCAAATACAAATTGCCCTACTGTATCGATCTTATAATGTTGCTGGTTCAAAACTCGATTTTGTGCACGTAGGTATTCGTTATGTCAAACTTTCTCAAAAAATTAAGTTCGCTTCGCTCGGATAACAAACCTCGCATGCATAGGATGGATCCGCCCCTGTGCGATATACATATGCCAACTTTTTCACAGGTTTCAAAGGCCTAGAGAATGCGCTTTATGGTATATCCTTAAGGTCATGTAGCGAATTTTTTTCTGTCTTTAATGATTTCAACACGATGACCTTAGAGTGGTAGTTTGACCTTCGGAAACAAAAATAAATCGCATGGTGCCTGTGTATTGCTTCACGCATATTCCTATTAACCATTTGGCCCTTTGGGAGAAATTCTTAGTGGACCATGCCTTGATAAGAAAAGAAAACAGTGAGTCTAACTTAGTTTTTGTATGCTTTTTTTGCTCTTCACTGTTCTTTCAGCCAATCTGTGGCGATATTTTTTATGTTAAACTTGTATACCCACATGTAGCCGCATTTCAAGAAGTTTTGATCGCTAGCTGCGTTGGAAATTATCTTGGAAGCAGCCAATATTCGATGTTTTTGGAGAAAATTCAGCATTTGTGACACCATGCGAGAAGCGACGCGTTTTTTTCGACTAAAATCGCATGGCTGCCTAATGGAAATACAACTATTTTTTTTTGCGCATCTTAGTCTTTAGTTAGCGAATCACTTTCGACGTTTTCAGGACCCTCAGTGAACGCCTCATGTCCCTCAAAAACTCTTGCACGTGACACACAATCCTCCGAATAGACCTTATTTAACATTTCCAACGTTGCGTAAAGCTACATTCTGTCCAAAACACTAAACTTAACGTAAATATTTTTTGCTCAATTCATTTCGGCATGGTAAAAATCGTCTCGAAACACAAAAAACGTCCAACCAAACCCACCGCAACTTATTTCCTAATGTTGAAATGTCACATAATTGTTACTTACACCTGTACCAACTTAAAAAAAAAAAACTACTGCGATTCTACATACGATCGAACTTTAAATCCAAAGTTCCGTTTATTGATGGACAGAAGGTACATACGATTTTATTAAAATTTGCACCATATGATTTTAAGGAGAGCCTTTGTATGTATCCTATTTAAAGTCATGTAACAACCAACTGCAAATGTGATAGGTCGGCTTACCTAAAAAGTCTGTGGCGTAGTTGTAGTCATCCCTTGTCAACAAGTTGGTATTATACTTTTGTGTAGGAGTTCTGTAATGTAAAAATGAACTTATTTCTCTAGCTTCCAGGGTTGTCAACCCTTCAAAGGATAAATTTTCAACCACAACTCCGTCTGGTCTTTGAAACAGGCCTCCTCGAGGAACGACTGCTATTTCGTTTGTTATTATACTAACTAAAGATGCCAATCTATCTTCTTCTTTTAATTTTCTTAATTGGGGCGTCCTTAATTTTTCTCCTAAACTCGTTTCATCTTTTTCTATTAAGATATCTATCACTAAAGCGGGATCTCCTATTAAAATTAGAATAATAATTTGAAACTTGTTTGCAATGTCGTCCTAGTTAATACTAATTTGTTTGGGTCGATTTTTTAGAAGTACTTCTATATAATTTTTTTTATTGATTTAAATTTGAAAAAAATGTCTAAATATATCCAGAAAATAACATCAGGTTTCATTTTTAAGTTAACAAAGATAATTTACATTAAAAAGAACGGTGAATGTAAAGATTTGTCATTTTTTAACACTGAATATTTACAATTATTCAAAAATTATTATGAACCTCATTTATTTTTTCTTTATATAAGATTTTGCTTAGTCTATTTGGTAAATTTTGGATCCATTCTTACACTGTTATAATTTTATAGCGGTAAACAAATTTGACATGTGTCAGTTTGAACTCGTTCTTATTGCATTATAAGCTTATAGCAAGGACTTTGTTTACAGTGATGCACCAATCTGTGTAGAATGCTTCTATAAGTTTCTTACAGAAAAATTTGACATACCGAGTACCGAACAAATTATAAGGGATACATTATTACTGCTGAATAAAAGGTATCGAAATTCGGGTCGACTTCATTTTCATTGCCTTTAGTACCTCTGTTTGAGGCAGATCATAAAAAAAATAATTTTCTTAAAGTATTCTTGAATGAAATAAAAATTTAAAATTCAGCTTAGTTTATGAATTTTTACAACTAAGAACTTTTTCTTTAATATTGAAATAAAATTCGGGAAATTGTAATTTTTTTTTTGAACTACTATTAGTCTAATTATTTGTTAATAACATCCTAACTGTTCATATCTTACCTTGAAATTTAGTTGTACATAAAGGTGTTAATAATAAACCATTTTTTGTGGGATGAGGTAATAATCCCCAGTTAACACAGTTATTACTGTAATAGTATATCCTTCCATATAATGCATCTTTAACATATCCAAACGCAATGTAATAGTCTTTTTCTGCACCTAAAATCTTCCCCCAAAAGAAAATATTTCGAAAATGGTTTTCATTCTGCAGAATTAAAAGACTATTATGCAATATAAGTTGTTCTTCAGTAGATATAACGTGCCCAAAATGACCAATGCTGGTAAGGCAATTCAATATTGAATCTAGATTCATATTTTGACACAGAAAAATTATTAGTCACAGTGACAATAGACATTACCGTGAATCAATAAACAGGTAATTGTTATACTAGTCCAATAAAAAAGGTAATTAATTTTTGTGTTTTGATTTAGTTCGTAATTATTTTTCTTTTTATTACCTTTTTGGGAAAAAATTATATTTTATAGCTGGATATCAAGTAAGAATTCCAACGGCAAGTTTATAGTTTTAAATAATCATTTTCTACGGATTTCATTCTCGGATCGAAAAAGGTATATTGAACGTACCTTGAGATGGTTGAAAAACACCTAGAGAGAGAACCAGTGTGAAAGTCACAGAAAATCATTCTTTAAGCGTCATATTAATTCAACATAATATCTTGGGAATATCTAAGTTAAAAATCACTGAGTGGTTTATTTAATAGAAGTGATTTGTAAATATTAAAAGCCCCAACTAATACCTCGAAAGAGTATATCTTTAAAGTCTTGTTTAATAATTTTGAATAAAAGATGATAAAAAAAAACCAAATTTCACGTGTATCTTATGGTATAAAAATTTAAAGCAAACGAACTAAATAACATTGTACTCTATTTAGTATACTGCAGGCATATTTGACTGTTTTTGTAATTTCTGATTGCTGCTGACTTTTTTTTGACTACGAACAAGCCTAATGGCGTCTGTCACTAATTTCTTATAACAAATGTTTTTGGAACCTATGGCTCAATGAATATATCATATTGATTTTACTAAAATTAAATAATTGTTTAAACCAATAAAAATTAGGTAAAGCTATTTCATTTAAATCATAATCATTTACGATTCGCCTTCTGTTCGAAAATAAACGGAACTTTTGATTGAAACCGCGCGCGAATGTATAATCGTATATATTATATATATATTTTTTTTAATTTGGTACGCAGCTATAAGTGACAATCATATGAAATCTCATTAGAAAAATTACAGTAGTTTTGGTGGATATTGTGCTTTGTGGTTATTTTTACCATACCGAGATCGATTAGGCAAATAATTTGCATTCAATTTTGTGTTTTGAACAAAATACGTAAACGTTGGAAATGTTAAATGATATTTATCTGGAAGATGATCCGCATTCTGGATCAAACAAATGAATTTTATCCAAAAACAGCATTAATTCAGATGCATCCAGCAAGCAAAACTTCTTGAAACGTATCATTATTGGCGATGAGCACGTCTTGTATCTATGGGTATACGAGTTTGATATGAAAGCACCACAATAATCATCGGAATTGGATATTTAAGAAAGAACAAACACCGAAACCGGCACACCAAAGCAAGTCAAAAATCAAAATCACGCAAAGGGTTAATAGGAAATTTTATTTAGTCATTATGGGTCATTTTCCTGAAGTCATACGCAAAAAATTGCCAGAAATGTGGCACAATAGTTGGTTCTTGCACCACAATAATGGACCAGCTCATACTTCACTCCTTCTTTTGGCCAAAAACCCAACCAATATCATTCCACAAGCACTGTATTGTACCGTGCGAATTCTTTATATTCTCACAACTCAATGTTGTCACTGCGAGTACATAATTTTGAAATACTCGAAGTCAAAACGAGATACGCGTCGTGAGCTTACTGGTTCTCAAAAATTCCGTTTAATTTCAGACAGAAGGTATATCTATACACCAATCAGTGAAGAATTTTTCAGATATCTTTGGGTAAGAGAAAACTGACTATCGGAAATGGTAAAGGGGTAAATACAAGACTAGTCACGATGGTTGGTGACTGTTCAATAATGAACTAAGAGCGTTCGAAAACATCAAATATGTGGTGACCTAAAAGTCATAGGACTATTACTAGGGCTTCATAATGGATTTCCGAAGTATTTCTGTTTTCTTTGACTTTGGATAATAGAGCAACACGGAACCATTACCAAATAAAAGAATGGCTTCCGAGAGATCAATATGTTCCAGGTCAAGCTAACGTAAAGAATATACTTCTTGCTGATCCCAAAAAAGTACTGTTACATCCATCACACATTAAACTGGGATTGGTTAAAAATTTCGTTATAGCATTAGATAAAGAAGGAGATGCGTTTAAATACCTTCAACAAATTTTTCATAAACTAAGTGACGCTAAGCTTAAGGAAGGAATATTTGTTGGACCACAAATTAGAAAAGTACTAAGGGATCAACAGTTTGATCAAAAATTAAATGATGTTGAATTAGCTGCGTGGAGTTCTTTTAAAACAATTGTTTCGGAGTTTTTAGGAAACAAAAGGTAGAAAACTACGAAAAACTTGTAGAAGAACTACTCGAAAGCTACTGCAAAATGGGCTGTCACATGTCTCTTAAAATACACTTGTTGCACTCACATTTAAATTTGTTTCCAAAAAATTTGGGTACGGTTAGTGATAAGCAAGGAGAAAGATTCCAATAATAGATATTAACAATGGAGCAACGCTACCAAGACAGATGGGATCCAGCAATGATGGGGAATTATTGTTGGTGTTTTGTTTGGGGAAGCGATCAGGAATATAAACGAAAGTCAACATTTGCCTAAAAGTCATGTACAAAAGACTATAAATGTATTTTCATGTGTATTTTTGTAAATAAATCCTGTTATTCTTAAAATATCTTGTTTTTTTTATTGTTTTGGATTCGCGTTTTTCTGTTTATAACGTAGTTATTGCAAAAATAATTTATTCGTTGGTTTTATTCCTTTAAAAGCAAGCCCTCATTATATCAAAAAAATCCAAAGTAGCAATATCGAAGAAGACGGCGAAATTAAGATCACATTTCTTAAATGTGTGAAAGGAGGATAACTATTTGTCTCAATGAGAGAGATAAATCTTCCTAATCCAGAAGTTGAACATAAAAGAGGTTTTGATTATTTTAAATTTTCATTTGATATTAACTTTTTTGAGAATTAATTTATTTAGTGTAGGCACGTACGGGTTTCGACTTTGCCTAAGAAAAATATTTTTTATCATTAAACTTTTGTACTTGAACCGGAGGTTTTCCATAATGATTTGTCGTAATGAGGCCATTTGTTAAGACTGCAAGTATATGTAGTTAGTGTAAGAAAAGTCAATTAGCTGATTAACAAGACTGTTATTGTTTGTAAGGAAGGCGATTATCTTCAAAGTTTCATTTATTGTTAAGAATGTTGATTGCTTGGTAAGCATTTAGGCACCTTAAAAAAATTCTAATAATAAATATATTCTATTTCTGTTTGTAAATCTGTGTTATTGTTCTTTTTAATATTCGATAAATACAAAATATAGGCCTATAAGGTTCTAGTATTTCCTTTGGACAACTAAACTTGCCTTTTGGATAACCAAGTTGTCCCTGTGTTTAAAATACACATTTTCATTTTATTTTTATTTTTACAGCAGAAAGGTTTACTAAACTTTCAAAGACAAATAGTACTAATTAAATAACTGATCATGTGATATTTGTTAGTAGTCATTATTTTCTATTTTAATGAAAAGTTTCGTTGCGTGAAAGGAATATAGTTGTCCAAGGGATAATATTAGAGATATTTTGTAAATTAAGAGTCATACTATTTATATACAGTTTAAAAATTAAAGTCTGTCCTATAATTAATAAAAATAAAGTTTATATTATTAAGAATTTTATTAAAATGTCCAGGGGACAGATTTAACTTGGATTTTTCGGGTTTTTAGGTCAAAATTACTAAATTATTAAATATTTTTTTAAATAATTTGCTCTGCTCAATACTGATTTTGAAAAATAAGGAATTACTTATTAAACATGTGATTAAATGCAGAACATTTGCCAAGAAAAAAAAATTATTCTTATCTGAACATTTAAAAGTTGATTGATCTATAAAAAAGCCACAGTGATTTTTTGAAAAAAATCGGCAACTTTTCTATTAGTCATAAAAAGTTTTTTTTTAGTTTGCGGAGTTTTCGGAATATCGAAACTACGTTACATAAGCGATAGTTGACTACATTTCTATTGACATTAAAAATGTTATTTTTTTCTAAACAAATCGACTTGTCAATAATATTTTATGAAAATATAAGGTCTTAGGAGTAAAACGCAATTTAGTTTAGATAAAAAAAAACGCGAATAAAACCAACGAAAAGGTTACTTTTGCAATAACTACTGTATAAACTAAAAAAACGCTAATTTCAAAGTTTTTTCACTTTTTTGCAAAAAATAATTAACTAAATGAATGTTGTCTATAATCAATACATGAGCTTCTAAAATTAAAAAAAAAAAAACTGCCTTTCAAATACTCGTTGTTAATTATTGAACATAACCAATCATAGTCACCTGCCATGAGTAGTCTTGTATTTGCCTCCGTTTTACCCAAAAATGTTTGAAATATATTGGGTCAATTTTTTATTGATTGTACTAGACATTCACAACAGTGCAGTGGTGTAACTGAAAGTACGTGCATCCCCCTACAGATTTTTGTCTTGATCCTTCGTATTTATTCATTTTCATCTAGGGACTTGAGGGCGCCCCTGGATTTGCTGCGCCTCCTCGCGCCGCGAGGTCGTATTTACGCCGGTGGAACAGTGCTTCGTCTCACATTCAAGGCGGTGGGAAGCAAATGCATTGTGTTATAATTGGTCCGATAGTTTGATTTTGAATGTAAAATTGTGGGGCGCCCCATTACCGATGAATAATTTTAGAGTATTTAATGGAATTTTTTTATTCATCGATCAGATCAGATTAGAAGTAGTAAAAAAGCGCCCCAGAATTTTAAATTCAAAATGAATCGAACATTATCTGCTACATATGTCTCTCAGTACTTTTTTAAACCAGAAATACGGATAAACGGTACTATTATGAATGTATTTCGTAGGGTGATATGATTTAGTGCAAATCCATTTTAAAATTTTACCTAATTTTTAGTTATTGCGAAAAGGCTCGCAGTACATTCCTAGCCAGCATCAGACATTCAAGGTTCAAGGTAGAAGGTGTGACTTAACATTTGAATCCAAACCCGAGTCTTCTAGTTGAAGTCGTTGCAAAGGTTCAGTACTACCTTCGTAATCATCATCAGATTTGAAGGATTTGTGTTGTCACTGGCTTTATACTTATGTGCATAATATCGGCTTAATCGAGTAGTAAAAAGCAGGGGAACAAGCGGTTACAAGATTTGTCCTATGTTACAGAGGTGTGAAACTAAAAAACGTTTAATAATATTCCATAATAGAGCTTAAATGTTGTAACAAGATATATTTTCCCTCTTCTGCTAAAGCAAATGTTTTTTGAATGAATTAATAAGAGTGGTGATACTTGATCTTCAATGCTTAGGCCTCGTTAGACTCTTTGCGAATTCAAGCAGCCTCGTTACCTGACTTTGCCTAACTGCTTCGGTGATATTATTCAATCTTCGAAATGTCTCTGCCATAGTCTGTCGAGTGCTGGACACCCTCTGAGAACATGGTCAATAGTTTTATTTTCCTGTAGACACCATCTGCTTCTTAGTAAGTCGCGCATTAGGTCCAAACATGTGTTGCTTAGCATATATTATTATTATATGACATTCCAGTAACTGTTTCAGTTCTCTCTTTCCAACAGTAATTGGAACAGGTATAATGGATTGGGATATGTATGATTCGACCACAAACCCCATCTTTGCGCCAAATGACTTGTTCCTTCGTTTCCGTGAAGTTACTGTCTGAGCATATGTTAATAGTTTTCTATCTATTTATATTCAACTTTACAGAGATAGTAACATTGCAGAATAGCGTAAACTTCCATTTGAAAGACTTTTGCATGCTGTTTGCACTTCTTCACAATCTTCTTTATTGAGTGAAGTACCTCAAGAGAATGCTTAGGTTTCAAAATCGGCGCCATGTAGTCACTTTGCATGGAATGTGATGGGCATATTTCCACCATGTTCCCCCAGCCACACGGGTAGTCGCCAGTTCCTGCTCCGAGATGGCCTAGATAACTAAGAAGCCATTGTTTATCGATGTTATTCAAACACCTTAACTAATTTGAACTAAAGCATGATATATCAGAATTTCATCGGCTTTATATTCCTTAATCATTTAGTTCTTTAACCTCTTTATTTAAATTATTCCTAGAATCTGGGTTATACACAGGGGCAAATCCAGCCTCACTGTTGGGGGGGGGGGGGGAGCAAAGATCGAAACTTGTTTTACAAGATAATACTATACGACAAGTGAAAGAGAATTGTTGAGGGGGGGGGGGGGGGAGTTGTCAGCAATATTCACGTTCCTAATGTAACAGGAAGGCGAAACGACTGGTTATACAACATTTATTTTCTTAATCAACTATTTTTATCTGTATTTTAAAACATAATATTTAAATTTTTCTACATGTGTAGTTTGATTGATGATAGTGTAATATAATTTGTTTCATCTGATGTTAAACATTTTAAAACAATTTTATTTTCTGAAGTTCCATAACAACACTTTCGGAATACTTACCATCTTGTGGGGTTGGACCACAGACCTCCATGATGGACCCCGACTATTATAGGCTGTTGAAACCAAAAACGGCAAAACACGAACGAAAAAGTGTGTTTTTGTGCACATGGGATGCCAGTCATATTTTTACATATTACCACTAATTAGCTTACACAAACCCGTTTCTTGTTATCGATCGATTGGTTTTTTAGTGTTACTAGTAAACAAACAGTACCAGTTCGACTCTATTTTTATGTTTTGGGGTTTTTGCCTTATGAATTGTGTGCGAATTAGATGGATTTATAGTGTTTTAAGTAATTTATTTATTGGTGTTTTATGTTATTTAGTATAATGAGAGTCACAAAGTATTTGCGTACGTTTTACCACAATAAGGGGGAATAGAATTTCGAAGTTTGGTCCTAAACATGTCATTTGCACGGATCTAATAAATATTTTGTCTAGGGATTGGACGCGATAAAAATAAACTATAACTTTTTGATGGACATAAAAGATGTGTATTTGACTGAACAAAATTTGAATTTTAAATAGTTATCAAATCTCTCTCTCTCTCTCTCTCTCTCTCTCTCTCTCTCTCTCTATATATATATATATATATATATATATATATATATATATATATATATATATATATATATATTCTTAAATTATAATATATAGGACTCGTTAGTTAATAATTCACATAGTGTCCATAAAATCACTTGGTTTTTGCAACACATCAGGGGCCATCTTGTATTTGCACATGTTAATACTTCTTTGTAAATAGTCGTAGCTAAGACCAGCATCATTATAATCTTGAGAGGTTTCAGCACTCTTTGATATCTCAAACCTGGTCCATTTATAATTTATACATTTTCTTGTTCCTGAAAATTAACATGCCGCAAATTACAAAAAGCATAACTTTAAATGGCTGTATTCTTTAGAGTAATTATCAAATGATCAAAGTGAAAAAAGTGAAACTGATAACTTCATGTTCTTTTGAATATGCATTTACCTGTCATTAGGTTGAAGTGATCATGATTACTTCAAGTGATAGAACTGAAATGTCTCAAAAGAATAGCCCTAATATTTCTTGCAAAATTAATACATGTCTCTCTTATTGAAAAATAATTAATAAAAGGAAACAAGATTAACATTTTTAACTGCTTGTTTTTTAGGTATGATTTATTTAACGCTAACCGATGTAACCACGGTTATATTGGTGACTGTGCCAAACGATGAACTGAACACTCTTTAGGATATGAAATCAAATCTCGGAACGAGATATAGTTGGGTGGGCAGTGACGAATTAAATAGCATATTAAATTATGCAGTATGTTTATTACACGTCAGCTACCCGCGTTCATTTGCTTGCCCATGTCATGGTCGGGACAATCAATATAAAGAAAGCAACATTTCACATTGGTTATATGGTAAGAGCCTTATTTAATGTGATATAATCATACATAACTAAAAAACTTTTCTATATCCTTTTCTAAAATACGAATATATTATGTATAACAATATAAGGTAAAATATACTACAAAATGGGGCTAATCAGCTTCGCCGTTAATTCACAGTTGTAATATAAATTTTGCTATCTAAAAATATTTCGAGAGGATTATCGGTGAAAGTGATTCCAAAAATGAAGACGCGGCAACACTGTAATACGAAGTAAGCGCCCAGAAACAATATACAGGGTGTCTTACGGTGACCGTCCATTAGAATGTCTCGGGAAGCGATTTGAACTCTGCGAATTTTTATAATGGGGTTTTCGGTGACGCTGTCTTCAAATGAAGCAACAGCGATCTTATGGAACTTCCGGTTATTCCGGAAGTTGTCAGAAACTTACTTATTTTGAATGGATCACCCTGTATGTTATATTTTTTGTATTTCTCTTTTCATTTCCAACAACTTTTATTCAAAGTTTTTATCTTACTCTAGCCATTTTTGAGGAAAAAAATATTTTTCCAAATTTTGACTTTTAATAGGGTGTCGCCTAAAAATGAATATCATTTCAAAAATTGATTGACTGTAGAGGTCACATTAAGAGAACACGGGAGGTAATTAAACATGAGGAGTATGCAATTTTTTCCATTGGTTTTATTATGATTTTTTATATTTTTTCCACACAACAAAAATAAACTAGTTTAATTATTTTTTTTTGTTACAAAGTTAAAAATGTTTAACATTTAATAATACGATCAATACATTCGTTTAGTACGATATTGCTCTGGTTTAATGTCGAGTGGCCAACAAGTTTTTAAGGGTGGCAAGAACTTGAATTTCGGATTGCGCGCTATTTTTGTTCATCAATTGTTGAGTCAGCCATATTTGGTAGTTTTTTAATTCAAACATAGACCCTTACGGAAATACTGCGTTACAGTTTGGAAGAACGTTTATTAATAGGGAAAACACTTTACATGGAAAAAATGTCTGTGATGATTTGCAAGTTACATGATCATTTTAGTATGCATAATCGACCGTCGCGGCTAGCTATTGAAAGTTAAGAAATTTGGGCGGACATTTTTGTCGAAAGATGAGAGAAATCCTACCCGTCATCACCCTAAAAATCGGCTGAAAACATCGCGGCTGTGTCAATGTCGCGGAATAACCAAACACCATTCAGCATAAGAGTTTCTCAGTATTTGAATATTAAAATAAAGGCTTAATTATACTTTAGACTGATCATGTACCTGTAGAACTTTGTATTAAGTGAAGTACAGTTGGATGAGTAAGTCCAAAAAATTCATTTCCCCTTGGCCTTGTACTAACTACATTAAGAGATAACGCGTCATTTATTTGCTGCAATAGTAGGGAATGGCATACATCTGGTGTGTCCCCAATTATTGCAGAGCTTCCATCATCACATGCAATTTCAAACCTAAAAAGAAAGAAATTAAATTATAATAGGAAGGATATATCATCTACGAGAATAAATAACATAAAAAAATTAAGATTTATGTAATATTAATATCGTTACAATTTTCTCTCTCTATATGCTCTCAATGGGTTTGAATAATCACCCCACTTTTTACTGTTAAAACCACCAAATCTTATATCTTATCCTATATATTTATATACCAGAATAAAAGTCTAGAATCTTACTAGAAATATGAATAACAAGGTCATATTTAGGTAGTTCTAGTTACAATATTGTGTAGGTTTATTTAAGATCAGCAAAGAAAGTGGTCAAATGGCTTTTGAAAAATTATTTCTTCAGGGCTATTTACTAAAACAGATTTGAGAGACAAGTTGTTTCAATATTTCATAAACATAATGTTAAAATCTATTCGTTTCGCTTATGTTTTTGAATTTAGTGAATTAGTGAATAAACGTATACTCACAAGAATGGACGAGTTATTATGTTTAATCAGATTTACTTCTTTTACACTGTCGTAAACAATGAGAATTAAAACTAAACCATCCCCCATTTCAATTGGTTACATTTATTTTTAAGAACTGTTGTAAAATATAGCCCCCCTAACATGATCTAACTTTAAAACCAGTTTAAGTTGACAGTAGAGGGTTTAAATTAACACGTGCGGCAATAAATCAAGCAAGTTTTGAATCTTAAATATACAACGATAAAAAACTCATTTTCTTTTCTTGCTAAACAGGCAAAACTGGAAACTATTTCTATTATCGATATCAAGGCTTATTCCTTATCCGGAGATACTTGTCAGTTTTAATTCATTCTTCTAGTACTATAAGCTTAGAGCGGTGTCAAAGTCTGTATAGATAGGCTATTGATTATGTCATAAAAAATAGGGCAATAAGGCACTAAGAAGGGTTTTTATTGCATAAATCGTTCAATTGGCCATTTGAGATGAGAAAATCGCGGAGTACTATTAAATTAGAGGTTGCAATTTGGTAATAGGGGTGAAAATGCAACCCTTTAAATTTTTTAAATATAACTCGAAAACGAAGCAAAAGTCGGATATAGTTAATAGGAAATTTTTTGTAGAGAATCAAATTTCTCATCGAAATGACCGATTAAGAAAATGAAAAACAATTTTTTACCAGATAAGTATTGAAAAAAACACTTTTGCTCTTTTGCCTGCAACTTTTTTTTTTGAGCAGAGATAGGTATAGGCATTGCTTCATAAAAAAAAGTAGATGAAATTTCCTGGTGGGAAAAGTAATTTCGATTAAAATTCACTGAGATATAGTCATTCAAAGTAAGCCATTTTTTACAACAAACCGAATTTTTAATTAATTAAAAAATGATTCCAAGTGTATTTGTTAATAACGAATAAGAATTTTAACAAATCTATTAAATTGTGATGGGTTTTTAGAATAAAGGGACAGTTAATTATACTAAAATATTAGTTTTTTCTATCTGAAATATGAAGATTTGTATAAATATATTTAAAATGATGTAGTTCAAAATTTGTTCCATTTCTCTTTCGGTATTTCTCAAGTCTACAAGATCGCCTTTTACCGTTACTAGAGATTACTAGAGAGATGCGCGACGTTTATGCAAGCCGTGAAAATAAATTTTGAATAAGTCGAAGTCAAAAAACTGTTCGCATCGAACAGATGGTGCACTTCTGGCTGCAATAATCTCTTAATCCTCTAATTGTCCTGTCATAAAAGACTCGGAAAAGTGTATTTCAACTTCTCGGATATCTGCCAGCGCATTGCACGCTACATGTCTATCTTTTGAAACCGAGTATAGGAAAAATAACGGCAAAAATATATGACCGGAACAGTTTCAAATTTCCGCAACAACAATATCTTGGTTTAATACATGCGTTTAGCGGCTATGATATTACGTCTGTATTTTTCAACATTGGAAAAAAAATGAAGTGAAATGAACTAAAATCATATATGGACACACTTTTACGCGACTGTGAAGCTCAAGAAGATATAGCTTCTGCATCAGAATGCACTACAGCATCTTTATATGGGGGGTAAAGTCGAATAAAATTCTCAGTAGCTGTAGTTTCCAACTTTGTTGCAAACTGTCTAAAAGTCCTAAGTTTTCTCTGGCTTAATTACCGCCAACGCGTGATGCCGTCAAACAGCATGGCTTGAGAACATATTTTCAAATACATCAGTGGAACGTAAAAAACTTTAATCCCCTTGACTGGGGTTGTTAAAAAATCTAAATATGGTTTGAAGGCTAATGGCACTAATAAACCTCCTGTTCTAGAGATTCTGTTTAAAAAATTCCTTGCGGATGTACTACAGGCTGCCACGGAATCTGTGGCCGAACATTAGGATTGACTTGCTCTATGTTTTGCAAAGCATGTATGGGTATTAATTGCGACAATGTACATGAAGCAGAGATTTTAGAAGAGGATGTCTTTGAAGACTTGGATGAAGATATTGAAATTTAATTTGAAAATGTCATCGAAGAAATGTTATAAAATGTTGTTAATTAATTATTAAATTAAATATTTTTATTGCACAAACAAGTCATCTTCACATTTCAGACAGAAAAAAAGTAATATTTTGGTTAAATTAACTATCCCATTATTTAAAAATCCATCACAGTTTAATAGATTTGTTGAAATTATCATTCATTATTAACAAATTATCTTGAAATACATTTTTTTATTAAGTAAAAATCAATTTTGTCATAAAAAATAAGAATGAAAACAGTATCAAGGCAAACGCAATAAAAACGAAAAAAAATTCTTACTTTTAACGACTATATCTCGGTCAATTTAATCGAAATTACTTTTTCAACACACCATTTTAAAGAAAATTTCATCTAATTTTTTTTTCTTTAAAGCAATGCATATACCTATCTCTGCCCAAAAAAAGTTACAGGCAAAAGAGTAAAAAAAAAAAAAAATTGAAAATTAATCGGCCTTAAATATAGGGAAATAAAATAGCTTTCAAATAAATTATAAATGATACTGTATCTGATTTACAAGTTTGAATTGGGAAGACGATATATGTTTGAAGTGTGAAGAGTAATTGCCAACGAACTTATTTTTTTTTGTCATCCGTTTAAGTTCTATCACTGCATTTTTCTTTACTATCGGTTAAAAATGAACAACTATAGGTAATAAATTTATCTATGGTTTAGCTCAGTGTCTTGTGATCCATTTAACTATGGCTTTATTTATATGACTTTTAATAATATTAAATAGATCCCATTGACTTTGTCAGTAATTATTATTTTTCTCCCACGATACATGGTATATAAAAATAAGCTTAAAAGGTATATTAGTCAGATGTATCAAGGAAATAAAAAAAAACAATCTTTGCACCCTGTTATTTTTTTTTTAATTCAAAATCGTTCTGACTTCTTTAGATAAATTTTCGATACAAAATTCGGGAACCAATCGAGTTGAAGTTTACATATGTAAAAGGTTTAATATATTTAAAACTATCTTTTAATAATGTAGAATAATGAGATTTTGCATGGATGTGTTCAGAACCTTTTTAAATATGCGCTTGACACTATTACCAAACTAAAAATAGTAAAATTTAGAATATGAATTATAATTTTTTATAATATATAGATAATTAAAAACAGTCAAATAATATACAGCTACTTATTTTTAGTAGGACGAGAATGTAGAAAATGTATGCAAGAAACTCGCAAGTTTGCTGGGCGACATTCGAGTAAATGTGCATTAAATGACAATTTGAAGACAACAATTTTTCATTTTTGCATAATAGTAAGCCTGCGGCGTGAGGAGGCTAACACGCCTCAAGAATATTTGAGTGGTAAAACTCAACTGGTATTATTAACAGAGATCACTGCAGATTTGTCTTTGTGGAATTGAAAATCCTTCATTTCCGTTATCTCAAACAAAATGAGCAACTATATAAAATATGTAAGGGTTCATGACTATGACTTTAGAAGAAAAAGTGATCTGACAACCTAACACTGCAGACTGAAAGGAAGTCAAAATAAACCTACACCTAAAATAATTAAAGAATTTTGTAACATTTTTAGTTTTATCAGATAATTTTAATGTATGTAAATGTTTATTTATAGTTTTATTTAATTTTTAAAACTTCATCAATTTGAAACTCATTTTAAAACATTTTCAACGGGAAGGGGGCTTCGGTGCAGTCAGTTCTTTAAATGTATAATCTTCGATAATCTATCTGTTGGCCTACTGAAGTTCAGTAAATTCTGCTTGAAATAACATTGTGTCTAGATTTATATCTATTTATAAGATAGTCGAGGCTAATCAATTTCTACTTATTCTGATTATAATACTACTGAGGAAGTTGATATTTTATAGTTATCTGTGTATCTGAGGTAAAAATAGTTACAAACTGCTCAGTAGTGTAACTATTCATTTAGATACCAGTAGTTATCACAAGATGTATACACTTGTTTCACACTATTAGGCTCATTTGCCAATTACTTTTGTTCACAATAAAATTCTGTTAGGGGTGTTATGTAAATCATGACGAAACCATGAAAGATATGTCCAGTAGAATTTAAAAACTATAAGTAATATTTGAAAATTAATAATTTATGACTAAGACTGTAAAAACATAAAAAGTTAGAATCACGAAGGACACGCGTCTTTTCTAAAAACCATTATGAATTCATATTATATAGTTGCTCCAGAAATATATACTGAAAATTAATCATTGAAAGGCTCGGTGCCTCCTGAATAATGCAAAGGCATGTTAAAAATAAGTAAATAGAGATTACAAATCTCTACCAGGACCATATAAATATGAAACTTATTCCACTACTTTCTTAAGCCCACATACATATTCACAGAGTCTAAGTCAGCGCAAAGTCAGATGAATTGTAACAAGCACAAGTGAAGCCATATGCACGTCGACTATATTCCGACTTTAATGCCGTGAGTCACCCTACCACATATGACAAATGTCGACGTCACTGCTATGGCTGTAGTTTTAATCGAGTGCACGCAAGTGTCTTTGGGGGATTTAAATATGTATGAGAAAATCTAACCTTGGTAAACCATTATCATCAGATATTTTGTTGGTGTAGACGCATCTAATAGTTGGGTCTTTCAAACTGCCATAAATCCTTGTGGACACAAAACCAACCGGAAAAATAGCTTCTTCAGAGTGAAATTCTGGTCGATCAGATACTACTTCTCCTAATGAATGGATAGTAAGTCTAAAACAAACAAGCAATACTATTACTGTTTTTGTTACCCAGGATATCATCTCTGTAATAATCAAGTTTAGGTATTGATATTACTAAAGGTCTTAATTTTTGTCTAAAAACAAGACTAATAAATATTATTTCTTAAGGAGTTAGGCCTCCCTAAGTTTTTCAGAAAATCGAGTTTTTATTTAGATTTATTTTTATACTTTTAAGAATAATTTAATGCTTTCCCATGTCAAAATCCGAATTATTACCGGATTTGAAGTGACGCGGCAGAGAATAAATTCGCATCTCGGGTATCGACAAGACAGGTGCGGCAGACAAAGCGTTGCAATAAATATTGTGGACTATACTTTTATTATTGAATCAGTCTCTTAAACGATGGCTACGTGAAATATTTGTAGTTAAAAATAACTCAAATACACAAAAATAAAATGGTTCTTTTTTATGTATAATAAATAAATGATAAATGCACACGGGAAACCCCTGTTTAAATATTTTAATATCTGACATCACTAGTATCACCTATTTGCACAATTTATATTTCAATGATATAAACCGGAAGGAGAAATAATTTAAATCTCTCATCTAATTTTTAACCAGAAAAAGCCTTTTCCACTGCCATAAAACTTGATATAAAAATGTTTGGGATTAACGCACCAAAAATTAAGTAGAGTTATAAGTTTATTGATATCTATTGTAAATTATTCTATGAATGACTTTGCTTAGATATCAGTACCCCTGTTTGATTCAACCCAGTCAATTATTTTATTTTATGATTATTTATTTAAATATAGGTTTTACATGGAAACTCTTTCCACTGCATTTTCAAGAGTAAATTGTGCTTCTTAATGTTTTTAATTTAATTTTATTACCTTTAAATTTCACTGTGTACCAAAGATATGACAACAATAGATAAGTAATGAGCTGAAGGCAGACGAAATTAATAAACTAAATCGCATTAATGCAAATATTGCACTGCCAGAGTATATCTACTATATTTTTCTAATCTGCAGACAAAGGTTTTACGTAAGTAAATATGTGTTTAGAAAAAAACGCAAGCATCAAATAAAGAACCAGAATATGTTTTGGTTGTGGCTTCAATTTTCAATTTTAGGCGAGACCCAATAATGCCAGGTGGAATGTACCTTGGCTAGTCTACAATTTATGTACTGATCAAACTGAGAAATAAAAATAGTTTATCCAGCAGTGAGCCTAGCATCACATATCACACTACCCTCGCTAAACAGTGAGTTAAAATACCTTTAAAAGGAGGTATCTTAATTTTTTTCTGAAAATTTTTAGACACTAATGCTCCTGACACTATTAAGTAGAAGTATTATCATTACAATACAGTACTTTAAGTAAAAAGACTGAATTATAGTTTTGATTAATTTGAAACTATTATTTACTAAACTCAGTTTTTATTAGTGGGATTGGCTTTTGTTATGTGGATTTTGGTAATAAAATATCTAAACAAAATTACGTGAGTGTTTTACCTTCCTAAATCGATTGGAAAGATTGGCCTTCCTGTACTATCTAAAGGAATCGGCTGTACATATTTCTTTTTGTTGCTTTTAACACTTGGTCGCCTTGATTTAGAAGTAGATGATCTTCTTTCTGACGTTTGCCCTCCTAAAAAATAAATGGTAATTTTTTAAAATTTAACTTTATATCACATTTTCTTTAGATATTCTATGTTTTATTTGGAAGTTTAAATAATATAAATTTGTAAAATTCGTTTTGTACTTGTTCCAGATACTGTACATAACAATATCCTATGCACATGTATCGATATGCAAGTAGGTGTCACTTAGAAATTCCAACGTTTTCGCGGTTTTTAATTTTCGTAATATTCGTAAATATTGGGAATTCTCACATTTATAGAATCGCATTACTTTACATATATCTATGTGAAGCTGCAGAAAATTTGTATAATGCCAATTAACTAAATTCTTCAGGTCCTTGTGAATAGATAAACAGACTTCTAGTGAGTTCACAACATCGAAGCTTTTCAGATTACCTAAATATAAAAAACATCACACTTTCGGGGTCCAGGTGGGAACCCTGATCCACACCGGACGAAAGTTATATTCCGAGATATCACGTTATTAACTCCCACGCACTGACTTCGACATGTCACTTTGATCCGCTGTATGTACAATGCAGAGCCGCCAATTTTCCACAGTTTTTTTACTAATAGTGGATGACACATTCTATGAAAAGCTTTTGTGTGGTCAGTCTAGATGACATCCATCTAAGAACCATTCCCATGATCCTCATCACAAAATTCAAAATCACTCTCAAATATGTTGCAGCAGATTTTCTAAAAAACCAATGTCGGTCTTGGGATATAAGACGTTTAAATCCATCAAAAACGTCATCAGTAATTATTGACTTCAAAACTTTATAATTGGTAAGAGGGTCATATGGATTCAGAGTTAAAAAAGGGAACTAACCATGATTTCTTCGAAAAGGTTGGAAAATTGTAAAATTTGTTCATCTGAGGCTACAACAAATATTTTATTTTTTAAAATCTAATGAGAAGTGTAAAATTAATCCTATCAAACTAAAATTTTTGGTTAGTTCAAGTTTAGCTTAGTTTTAGTTACTTCAGAAAACTGAATTCCTTAAAAGTGAAGTTAATCTGATCTGACCTAGATATATCAATTAAAAAATGTTATTGTCCAGTAGAGACCACGTGGAGGAGGGATAATCTCCACCAGAGTGGGATATTGGGAAAGGATTTGAGCTAGTAGGAAAGCGGATGGTTTAGTATCTGCTGCAAAAATAATATGGTCTATAAAATTAAAAGGATTATAAATTCGGAGGAAGAAAGGTTTTGTTTTGGCATCAGAAAGATAGAGGAAATATGCGGCCCAAAGAAATATCCAATAAAAGCTAATAACTATTAATGTTCTTCATCGTTCTAAGTGGAAATGTTAGTACCGACCAAATCGTGGAACATTTACACGACAATCTCTCCAGGCCCTATCAATGTTCTGAGTGTAAACACCATTATTGGGGTCTACGAAATTTTATGAATGATAAACAAATGTAGTAAGCCTTCCAATAATCCGACATGATCGTAAAGATGTGATAATACGTATTAAAATACGCTGGTATTAATCTGAATACTTCCTTCGCATATGGAATGGGGACGATACAATGAATCTTCATTCAGCGAACTATGCCTGATGCATCAAATACACATGTTCGTTCACCAGTGGTGATGATTATTTTATTATTTTAGTTGCTAGTAGTTTTGGTGACGCCGAGTAAAAAATGTATTTTAAAATTTTAGAGTAAAAATTTCATATATTAATAAACAAAAAATGTACAAGAGAGGTTTTATGAAAAAAATTTAAACAACTATATATTATAAAAAATATTAAGTTAACGCTAATTCCAAAAATATTTATAAGTTGTTCTTAATTAATAGAGGAAAACAGATATTCTAGTAATATATAATTTGAACATAAATCAAAAGATAATAATATGGCTTTCTTTGAAAAATATAAAAAATATATACACAAAACACGAATTCTAAATAAATAAAAAAGAAATGAAATAAATATGGACTTTTCTAAAAATACATACTTACTCTTTGGCTCGATTAGGTTAATACAAAAATATAGATTACAAAATAAATATATATAGAAAAATACAATGATAATACATATGTTTAAAAATAATTCTTTTAATCATCCGGATCTCTCGGATCATCCGAAAATATACAGCTCTACCAGTACCCATTTTTGAATGACGCTTAGAAGACTCTCTTTGATCGTTCTGCAACGGGAATGAGAAAAAGCCTCTTCGATGCACCGTCAATCACTGCACTTTGCCTAGCTTGCACTCATTTATTACAATAATTCATTTTTCAGAATTTTCTATAAGTGGTACTAGGCAAACTTAGCTGCAAAAATTTGCCTAATTAACGACCATAGTTGAGCTTAATTGTAATTTATTTATTAGCCAAAAACCATAAATATTTGGAGGAAAAATCACATACAAAAAATAAGATATTTGTATTTCATGGAAACAATATTTATGCTATAGCAATGGTGGAAATTATCCTCCTTTTGAGATAAGTGACGTTGCTAACAGATGTAAGCTGTTTTTAAATTTTTTTAGTTTTTCCTGATTTTTCCGATTAAAAAAGTGCAAATTTATGAAATTTTATATAATATAAGAAGTTCTATAACCGTGAAATTTTTGGATATATCAAAATATAACGATTTAATAGCAAAAATTAAACGTAAAGTGAAAAATGTTCGTCAGTACTTTCCGAAAAACTAAAGAAAAATTGTGGAGAGCCAAGACCAGAATCGTATTCAACGACCTTGAGATAGGGTATATGTAAAGAATTTAAATAATAAAAAAAACCGTCGTTTTACAAGATTTCACTTAAGCGAAATAATTACTAAGATTTAAATTGTTGACATTTCTGTTTGTCATCAAGGATTAGTGAATACAAATCAGAAGACCAAAGGAAGGCAAATGAGTGTACTTCTGAGTATTCAGCATTATAATATTCAATGTCAAAAAAATAAACATAACTTACTGGAACATCCTTTAATCTCTAATAAGCATAATATCCTGTGTTTTATTGAACACTGGTTAGGTAAAATTGAACTTGGCTGTCTTTGCTGAGGCTAGTTTAAGTGTTATGCCCTTGCCACTTCACATGGGGGCTTCACTGAAGATTTAAATTTTGAAGTGGCAGGAATCTTATGCAATATACCAATTTTAATGATATACCGTTCTTCTATTGGAGATTTGGATGTGTATTCCAAAGGATTAACATATTTGCATGAGTTTTTGGACTTGAATTAGACCATACACCACCACAGGTGACTTTAACATACATTTTCATGCTAACTCTACCAATGCACAGAGGCTGTTTAACTTGTTCCCCTCCTATGTGCTCTCCAAGATAGTAACTTTGGCCACTAGAAATAATTCATGCGTAGACATTTTTGTGAATTTAGATGAAGGTTTTTACCAAACTCAGGTGATTGACCGGGTCTTTCAGATCATCTAGCTGTATCACTTTCCTACAAAATGGAGAATGGGTGGTGCTAAGCGGTTAACCTAACCTGTGTCTTTTCCATCTATATAACCTGAATGAAAATGTAAATTAGTCGTCTCGATTGTACTATCTCTGTTGACACACAGTGTGAATGGTTTATGGAGACTCTAATGAGTGCATATTATGCTAGTTTTTCAGAGAAAAGTAAGACTGTTAAGGGTGATTTGTGCGAGTCTCGTCAAATAAACTGGTTCAATGACCAGTTAAAACAGGTTAGAGAGACTTTACATCTGCTTACTCATTGAAAAAAGTCAGATCCTATTCTAGTTACTCAAGATATGATAAAACATTTTAGAAACTATTATCATAATAGAATTGAAAAATCTAACAAAAAGCCAATGGTAAATATATTTTAATGACTAGTAATAAGAAAAAGGTGACGTGAGACATTATAAAAAAAAGCCTGTGAATTTAAATGCTTTAATATTTTTTTTGCCAAATTGCTGATAACATTGTTACCGATATTCCTATTTCTGAAAAAGATCCTATCAATTATGTTGCACCTGACGTAAGCATGGTGGAGTTTTTCCAGTTTGAAGAAGTCATTTAATGAAGTAAGAGATGTTATTACAAATTTTAAAAATAATCTCAGCAAAGACTACTTCAATTAAAGTAATAATTATTTATCTTTCACTAAATTTGTAAATTTCTGTATTAAAAATAATACTTTCCCTATCTATCTGAAGGTGAACTCATGAGATTTCACCGAAACGTCAGCTGCCTTACAGTCCAGAGAGGAACTCAGCACATCCACGGGATCCGCGAAAACCTTCGATTACACATCACACCCGTGAGAATATCCTACATAACATATATATATATATATTTATTTATTTATATATATAAACATATATATGTATATATATATATATATATATATATATATATATATATATATATATATATATATATATATATATATATATATATATATATATATATATATATATATATATATTTATATATAAACATATATATGTATATATATATATATATATATATATATATATATATATATATATATATTTATATACAGGGTGTCCAAGATAAGGATCCTAAGCATGGGGATCTCGGAAACAGTTGGAGATACGAGGTCGGTTAAATTAGAGAAAAGTTGCGCAATTTAGTGCTAAATTAAACGCAGTTAAAAAAATTTAAAGATTTCAAACACTTCCGGAGATTTCCGGAAAAAAACGAAATTTGGCAAAATCGTTTTTAATTTTTGCAGGCTTTATTTAAAGAGATATCAGAAAATAAAAGGTAGATTCTCATTGCCACTTTTTATTTTTTATAATATGGTCTAAACAAAATTTAAATCCGACGTTTCGTTTCTGAGATACCATCATGAACTTTCATTTTTTATATGGAACAAAAAAAAGTATCCCATGTATTTGATAGCATTTTTTATTACAAATTCAACGATGTATCACCCTTGCATATCGAATACGTAGTTCAAGTACTTTCCATAAGAGCTCCATGAGAGCGAGAGAGAAAGGTATATCAGTTTTATAAAAGCCAATGAACTACACACTTGATATGCAAGTGTGATACACCGTTGAATTTGTAATAAAAAATGCTATCAAATACATGGGATACTTTTTTTTGTTCCATATAAAAAATGAAAGTTCATGATGGTATCTCAGAAACGAAACGTCGGATTTAAATTTTGTTTAGACCAAATTATAAAAAATAAAAAGTGGCAAGAAGAATCTACCTTTTATTTTTTGATATCTCTTTAAATAAAGCCTACAAAAATTAAAAACGATTTTGCCAAAATTCGGTTTTTTCCGGAAATCTCCGGAAGTATTTTGAATTTTTAAAATTTTTAAATTGCGTTTAATTTAGCACTAAATTGCGCAACTTTTCTCTAATTTAACCGACCTCGTATCTCCAACTGTTTCCGAGATCCCCATGGTTAGGATCCTTATCTTGGACACCCTGTATATAAACATATATATGTATATAAACATATATATGTATATATATATATATATATATATATATATGTTTATATATATAAATATATATATATATATATATATATATATATATATATATATATATATATATGTTTATATATATAAATATATATATATATGTATATATATATATATATATGTATATATATATATATATATATATATATATATATATATATATATATATATATATATAAATAAACGTCTGGTAATGATATCTCCAAATACAGGCCGATTTCAAATGTACCTGCTGTCGATAAATCTTTGAAAGTATACATAAGAAACAGATAAGTATTTTTTTGGATAACCCGTTTATTAAATCCAAATCAGTTTGGTTTTAGAAATTACATGTCAAGCACCACAGCTATTAACCAACTTGTGGACTATATACAGGGGTGTTATAAAGAGAAAAGATATGCCCAAACATAGTTTTTCAATTTAACTAAGGCTTCCCATGGTGTCCCATACTTTTTTAGTGGAAAAGCTCTCTAAATGTCATATTGGTAGTAACAGTATTGCTTTGAGTCATATTCATCTAATTGTCTTTAGTATGTATCATATAATAATCATATTTCAGACAAAAGACCAGTTACCCATAGAGTTCCACAAGGCTCTGTGCTGGGTCCAGTACTGGTTTTGCTCTGTATAAATGACCATGGTATCTATTTATCCAGTAATGCTGTGAATTTCTTGCTGTTTGCTGATATTACCACTGTAAATAGCTTTGAAAACCTTGAGCAGTTGAGTCAAATGATAATGACTCATAAGGACATACATTCATTAGCAACAGATTGAGTATTAATGTATCCTAAAACTTTGCACTAAGACCAGTTATGAATTGCGTTACCTCTGTAAAATTTTTGGGAGTGCACAGTGACGCAAAGTTGACATGGGATGAGCATGCGGCCCAACTTTTGAATACTTCATACTTTATTCACCTTTAAGATCAATTTACATTGACATTTAGGTACATCACATATCCAAATATATTTACACTTAGGTACATGACATATCCAAAATATACAGTAAAAGAATACTAGCAAGAGGGGGTCAAAGAATTAAAAACTAGTTACAAGAATAAATAATAAAAATGAGGACATACAACTTGAGCAACACACCTTCAATTTTGAGAACTTTAAAAAATTTATCCTTAAAACTATTGTCACTATTAGCAAACGGTCAAAAATTTATTCACCTTTAACATTAATTAAGGTTGATGGGGAGGACGTCATATGGTCAGATATATATCAGAATTATACAATATACATGAAACACTAGGTATACTTCTTAAAAATTAAAAGCTAGTTACCTAAAATAAAACAAAGAATAAAAACGGAACACATAATTTAAGTCAACCATCGTATCACTTCAAGAATCCTCAAAATATTCCGCGAGTGAGTAGAAGCCCTTCCCAATTAAATATTTCCTTAATTTATTCTTAAAACTATTGTAGTTATTGGCTGACTTAATAATTTTAGGAAGTTTGTTGTATATACGAATAGGGTGATAATTGACAAAGTGAGTCACATTGTGCAAGATGTAGAGTGGAACATTTGCATGTCGGTTGTTATACTGGTGGTAATTCTTAAAAATATCCCTACATGATTCTCTCCTTTTTAAATTAAATATAAGTCTAATAATTCTCCTCTGTATTAGAAATACTCTATCTGTATTTGATGCGGTTCCCCAGAGAATCACATGGTAAGACATCGCCGAGTATACCAAAGCATAGTATACCTGCAGCAATGTAGTACGTGATGTCACGTCGTAAAGTTAAAAGAGCAAAACATGCCCTACTGAGTTTATTGTCAACCTTCCCGATATGCAATTCCCACGTAGTACCGTTATCCACTGTCAGACCCAAAAACTTGCTATAGGAGACACACGAAATTCCTGGAATCGCTAAGTTATTCTTGTTAAAATTTACACATTTAGTTTTATCTACATTTAATAAGAATCTATTTCTTCCACAGCACCTAGACATGTCACTAACGACCTGTTTAATGGAAACTCCAAGTTCTTCAGGATTTGCTTGTGATAGCTATTAAGGTATCATCCACATAGTTTACCACTAGACCCCTAGTTATATAAGAAGGCAAATCATTTATAAACAGAGTAAAAACTGGCCCTAGTACAGCACCCTGAGCGACACCCCTATCAACATCATACTCACTGGATTTACAGTCATTTAAAAGAACAAACAGTTTTCAATCAGACAAAAAGCAATCAAGCATACTCATCCTTATACCTAAGTTGGAAAGCTTATATCTAATAAAATTGATATTGATGCTATCAAAAGTCCTTGAGAGATCAAAGAAAACAGGAGCGACATGACATAGAATAAATTGAAGATATTTACATTATTCGCAACCTGAAAAACATTGCCTCCCTCCATGACCTTATGAATGTGTATTTCAGTTTTATAAATGCTCATTTATCTTATGCTATTCTGTGCTGGGGCATTCTTCTCATGCAGCTGCTGTATTGGCTGTGCAGGGACACTGCGTGAGAGTGATCGTAGGCTTAGGATACACTGAATGTGATTTCCACCAATATAACACCAGAAAAAGGAGTGATATAGCTATAAATTATAGTAGAAATGCAAGGGCCAGAGATGGTATAAATTCCTATGGTATTAAATTTTTTAACATTCGAACTGAAGGCATTAGTAATGCTACAGTTTTCAGAAACTTTATGGTACCATTTATATTTGTTTATTTCTGTTGACTTGTGAGATTACTATCATATGTTCATTCACAAATAAAGACTGATTGATTATTTTATATATTATTTTTACCAGATGCATCTGAGGGTTTCTTCTTAGTCCTTTTTATATCGTTGGCAGATGTAGGTGTTGGTGGGCCACCTCTTGCAGCACTTTGTACTTCTAAAGCAACTTGCGGTTCATACTCACATAACTTTCTTAATAGTAACTTTCTTTCTTCTTTTCTGATTATTATTTTTGTTTGGATTTCCTCTAGTTCATCTACCAAAGCTGCATTTTCCTACATTAAAAAATATGGAAAAATATAATCTAAAAAGAACTTTAACAAGTCTAGATATTTAAAATAATATAATTTAGGTCAGATTACTTTAATATATGGGTATGTCCATTGTAAACTTACATGAACGTATTCCACTATCATACGTTTTAAGACAGCTAGCTTTTGCCGGTAACTGACTGAACTTGATCGCTTTACTTTAAATTGCCATTGATAATCGTAACTCATTTTGTAAAATTCAATTTATATTAAAAACTTCAGCTTATGTACTTTTGACTACCAAAATTGATATAAACAATAAATAACCTCAATTATATTTGTATTTAAAAATAGGATTGTTGTTAAAATATCGATATTCCTAATATTCGATACTTGGTTTACAAATCCTTATTTTTTATCAACATTCTTCAATTCGATTTAGCGATAGTTCTCTTCAAGCACTTTACTGGAGAGAGCAAGCAATGCACCGGAGCGTTAGAGCGGGTCCACACGACAAGAAAAATCTGGGCGTAAGCTTAGCGTAATAAGACATGTAAAATTTCAAGGATTGTGATTTGTTAAAAAACAAAGACCGAAGATTTCCCGCCTAAATCCGCTTTTTCCAAGGCCATTATGCAAAATAATGTCAAAGAGGATTCATACAATCTTCGATAGTGTTTCAGAAATTATTCAGGAAACTTGCGCCGTAATATGAGACTCTTTAAAAGAAGTTGTATTTCCAAAGTTGATCACTTCTACTTGTTAAAGAATTGGCAGCTAACCTTTTTTGTTCCAGGATTGGAAGGGAGTTCGAGAATGAGAGTTCCAATAAAATAGTGTAATTATAACAATAATTTTAATAATTATAACGTAGTTTTAAAAGAATATATAAAATATGATACTAACTGGATTTCTGTTTCAAATTTCCATCATTGGTAATTGTTACATTTTAATTGTTTAGATAAAGTTTGGCAAGGGCATGTCTGTGGATTAGCGTCTTTATATCAGAAACTCTCCTCGAATAGAATTTTTTTTATAGAAGGGCCTTTATTATGTAAGATTTAATTTATATATCAAACAACTGTATTATTGCAATTGTTAAATAATTAATAAAAAGAATGAACAATAATTGTTTATGGATAAAACAGTAATGATTTTCGGTCACAATCATTTTTAATAAATTGTAACAATTTAACGTACTTCATAAATATCCATTACCTCAAAAATCGAAAAATGAAAAACATAAATAAAACGATAAACTTCTGAGAAAATAATCATAAATCATGTTTATATAAAATACTGAAAATAAACTATTTCCACCATATTTTCAGTAGTCCCGTGAAAAGTTCAAAATTATCTTGCGTAATGATATTGGAAAAGGCAGATATAGGCCGGAAATCTTCGGTCTTTGTCTTTTTTTAAATTTCACAAACACATTGCTTGAAATTTGACATCCACTGACTCCATCTAGATTAAGGGTGAGTTCAGACGACAAGAAAGATTTGAGGGGAAGCGTATAATGCCCTTTTATGTTAAAAATGTATCGTCCACACGGGCATTTCATTCCGCAGTCATTAGGGGAGTAGTTTTTTTTGTCTTAACCTAACTTTTATCAGAATTTTTGGTTATATTTTATCTAAAATTTAAAATGAAGCAAAATAAAATATTAATTGCAGCAGTGTTTTAATCTACAAAAAAAGTTACAAAATGTAAGATTATGGACATATTCTTGATTTAAAAAACCGAAAAGTCGTCGTCGTCGTTCGGTCTATATTTGAGAAAAACACTAGAGAAAGACTTCGACATACTAATAATTCAATTCAAGATAAAATATTTTAATGTTAGTATCGACGAATTTGAAGAGCTCTGGTTGTCTCAATAATTAGGAAACAATGCAAAAATGCGTAGAGCTATACCCCTATTACTAGGTAGCTGATGAAACCAACACACCCCTATTACTAGGTAGCTGATGAAACCAACACACCCCTATTACTAGGTAGCTGATGAAACCAGCACGTCCAATCTACAATGCCAATTCCGAGTCGGCACAGTGTTTTGAAATTATTTAGAAAAGTGGTGCCGTATTTTCCAAGTTCACCACTTTTACTTGGTAAAAAATTGCCAGGAAGTTTGAAGACGAGAATTTCAATATAACGGTGTAATTCTAATAATCGTTTTAATAATAACAATTTTTTGTAGTTTTTAGAAGAATATGTTACATATGATACTAATCTTCGGTCTTTGCATTTTGGAAACTTATCAAATCACAATGCTTGAAATTTGACATATGTCTTATTACGCTACTCTTATGTTCAGATTTTTCTTGTCGTCTGGGTAGGTATTCTCGTTCTTGAGAGAACGATCATCTTGATGGAAAGTGGGCGTGGTTCTCACGAAAAAATACGAAAACGTATTCAGAATATGGTTTGTTACTTTTTCGTGAGAACCACGCCCACTTTCCATCAAGATGATCGTTCTCTGAAGAACGAGAATAGCTACCCTGAACTCACTCTCACTCTGACAGTACGGGTGGAATTGGATCTTATAGGTATATTCTTTTGAGTAATTATCACTTTCAGTTCTGTCACTTGAAGTAATCATGATCACTTCGACCCAACGACAAGTAAATGCATATTCAAAAGAACATGAAGATATCAGTTTCACTTTTTTCACTTTGATCAGTGATAATTTACTAAAAAGAATACAGCCCTTAGTGCAAGGACAAGGAAATAATAACATGGGTAAATACTGACACAAAGAAAATCGAATATCGACGTTCCACGTATTGATACTTTGAAGTATCGATATATATCGTCCGACTCTTCTACTTGCCAACGTTAGTTTGGTTAGTGAGGTTATATGGAGTAGTTTTGTTTTTTAATCAGTACATTAATTATTTTAAATATGAATATATAAGTTTCTTCTATATTCATTTACTGATTACTTCCGTTTTACAGTTAGTATTGAAAATATGATATTACCATATTAATTGTTTCGTAAAATGCAATAATAAACCATTATATTTTGGACACGTAGGTGTTATATATTTTTTTAATTACATGTATTATTATTTGAAATGAATTTTAGACATTTTTTTTTTGAATTAAGTGTTTGTATTTGAATTTTCAGGTTAGGATGCATTGGCGGCTTAACTTTGTTGTTTAAAAAACTAATCATTATTAATACATATTTTTAAATCATGACTGGAATATCATGGAGGGAACTGTTTCCATCAAAGTTTAGTCAAATTATATTTGTATTATATATTTTGCTGTTTGTGAACCAAGGTAAGTTATAAAATCTTAAATATATATTCAATAACAATGTAATCATTGTAGTAATTTGCGTGCCAGATTGTTATTAATGCCTTGTTATATTTGTTATTTGGCCAGTTTTGTGTTGCTTATACTTGTTATAATTTGTATTATATATATTCTAAAAAAGACATAGGAGAATTAAGAATAAAACCCAGAGATAAAGCGTTATATTTATAGCAGGAATAGTTATGTTGAAAATAAATAATATTTTCCTTTTTGATGGTTTTGTAAGTAATAAATATAAAAGATTTTTACAACGTATTTTTAAGATTCAAAACTTGTTGATTTATTATTGTACTTGGCAATTAGAAACCTTTACTATTTAACTTAGATTGGTTTTAAAGTTCATGAATTTGGTGGGTGTATTGTTAGATTTCAGCAAAATTCACTAAAATGATTGAAGGCTTTGACTTGATCGAGCTGCCATGGAAATACAAACTTAAATCATAACTAAAATATAAGACTGAGTATGAGAGAATAATTCATAATGTATAGTATAGAATACATACACAGTAACTAAAACGAACACATTTAAAATACATGCGATATCTATTGTGCAAATTTTAACTTCTCACTATTCTTCATGTGGTCTTAAATTGGCTATATTCTTTTGAGTAATTATCAATTGATCAAAGTGAACAAAGTGAAACTGATAACTTCATGTTCTTTTGAATATGCATTTACTTGTCATTGGGTCGAAGTGATCATGATTACTTCAAGTGACAGAACTGAAAGTGATAATTATTCAAAAGAATATACCTATTGAGAGCGTACTGTAGTTTAATGGATACGTTGGATTTGTTTGTTTATTGTTTGGTATTTTTGATCTGTCTGGAGGCTTTGTAAGTTACAAAGTGTTGTAAATTTTAAATGGTTTAACCGTTAATAAAATATTTATTTATTTATTTTTATATATAAATACCCATGTCCCCCCTCAGAATGGGGAACTAATTGCTGCGCTGTCTGACTTTTGGGCCTTCCATAACTTATTCCAGTCTAACTTTGTAGTTAATATTAACAATATTATTTTAGATTTAGTTTTGAGTCACGTGAGACTTGTTGTGGACTCTGTTCCGCCGCTAGTTCGCGTGGACGACAAACTTTCCTCCAATTGCCCTTTAATATTGTCTCTCTGTGTTCTCGTTCTCATGAGACCAGCACTCATGCACAGAATTTCTACTTCGACTTTAAGCATGCCAATAATATCTTGTTAAATGACTATTTGTGCTCTGTACCCTGGGAGACCCTTTTTTCCTCTGTGGATAGTGTTGATGATATGCTAAATATTTTCTATTATGAATTATATTCTGCTATGGAGGCATTTGTGCCTGTAAAGAGAGTTTCTGCAAGAAAGTTTCCTAGGTGGTTTTCTGACAAGCTTGTTCAGTTAACTATACAAAAAAAAATATGTCATTAACATTTTATGTCAAGTGGTTCTCGAAATGACTATGAGGTGTTTACTGGTTTGCGTGCAGAATGTAAGAGACTGTCACGCCTTTGTTATGATAATTGTATTAGTAATACGGAATCTGGTATCGGCCGGAGTCTGAAGCCATTCTGGAACTTTGTGAATGACAAACTTCACTTGAATGGTATGCCATCTGAATTATTCTTGGAGGACAAGAGAGTGGTCATGGGTCCTGAGGTTACTGAACTTTTTGCTAAATATTTCAGCAAAGTATACACTGATGTAACAGTGAAGTGCCTGGTGGCTGTCTCAGCTGATATAAATGTCTCCAACTTCGCCATATCTATTTTTGACATTTACGCCAAGCTGAATGGTCTAGAATCCAATAAGGGTCCTGGTCCTGATGGCGTTCATCCAATGCTACTGAAAAAATGCTCGTTCGTTCTGGCTCGCCCACTTCATCATATTTTCAATGAATCCCTTCGGCGGGATATTTTTCTCAATTTTGGAAAACGAGTTATGTGGTTCCAGCAATAGGGCTGACATTCAAAACTATAGACATATCGGCATAATTAATTCTATTTCTAAAATCTTCGAAAACCTGGTAAATGCCTTTCTCACCTCTACTTTTAAGTCTGTCATCATTGAGGAGCAGTTTGGTTTTTTTGCTGAGGTGAATCTGGTCTCTTATGTGGGAGGTTTGTCTGAGGCCTTGGAGGGCGGATCTGAGGTCCACTCGATGTATACTGACGTCTCGAAGGCCTTCGATGTGGTGCCTCATGGGATTCTGCTGGATAAGCTTCGAGGGCTGGGTATCTCTGGTTCACTGTTTGGTTGGATTGAGACCTATCTGAGTGATCGTTGTCAGGTAGTGCTGGTGAATGATTTTGTATATTCTGAGGTATCAGTGTCTTCAGGGGTCCCTCAGGGATCCCACATTGGTCCATTATTGTTCAACTTATTCATTAATGATGTATCAATCTGCTTTAGGTCAAGCAAGTTCTTACTCTGCGAATGACATGAAGGTGTATCGGGTCATCGACAGTTACAGCGACTGCTTGGAGCTACAAGGGGACCTTGATAGATTTGTTTCCTGGTGCGAAATGGATGGGATGAGTTTGAATATTCCTAAGTGTAAATTCATTAAGTTTTCCATATCGCGTTATCCACTGGATTTTCACTATCACTTGGATGGTAGGCCGCTGACTTCCCTTGATTCTGTGCGGGACCTGGGAGTCCTTTTTGATTCCACCCTTTCATTCGTTCCTCACATTGCTGACATTGTTAGTAAGTCCCTCAGGATTTTCGACTTTATTAAACGTCATGTTAAGGAGCTTTCCACTGTGAAGTCGCTTAAGATATTCTATTGCTCATTAGTTTGAACACACCTTGAGTATGCTTCTTGTGTTTGGAACCCCCACTATGAACCACATGTGTACCGGCTCGAACAGATACAGAGAAGGTTTCTCAGATATATTAACATGAAATTCAAGATAAGATAAGATAATTTATTAGTAATAATATACAAATAGTACTTTTACAAATCAAATAAATAAAATATTAAAATTTTGTCAATTAATTATTATTATTAATACAAATAAAACATTACACGATATTGATTCTTCCTTAAGAAGAAAGTTTTGGTAAAAAAAAGCTAAGAGAAACTGACAACAGACAAAGACAATACTACAGATTAAAATTAGATTCAAAATACTTCTCGAACGAAAAAAACGCGTTCAGCACAAGGTAGCTCTTGATTTGTTTTTTGTACTGATAGAAGTTAAGAGCTTTAATTCTAGCTGGTACGCAGTTGTAGAACTTTATTGCCAAATATCTTGAACCATTTCTGGATGTCTCAAGTCGGCCAAAGTCTGGTACAAGATTGTTGTTGTTTCTTGTTGGATAGTTGTGAATATCTTCTTGTGATCTGTATAGACCAAGATCTTGTTTAACGTACAACAAACACTGCATAATGTATACTCAAGGTAAAGTTAAAATTTTTAAACGAATTTCGACAGTCTTCTCTATAACCAAGTCTAGAGATAATACGAATGCATTTTTTTTTGTTGTCCAAACGCCTTATCAGTATGACAAGAATGACCCCAGGAAAGAATAGCATAAGCCAAAAGAGAATGAAAGTTACTATGATATGCTGTCAGAAGAGTTTCTTTGGAAGTTACCTGTACAAGACTCCTGAACAGGAACAGTTGTTGGGATAGTTTTTTTGAGAGATTAACAAGGTGTTGTTCCCAGGTTAATCCTGCATCTAGGTGTACTCCCAGAAATTTAACCTCCATTGCACATTGAGGTAGAAAGGACTGTACAATTTCACTGTTATTCCTTAGAGTAAAGTTAATACTTTGTGATTTGGAGTTGTTCAAGGATAGGCGATTGGCTCGAAACCATTGAAATAGTTCTCTTTCTGAAGTTTTGTAATCAAGACTGTCAATCTCTGAAGGGTGATAACATATATAAAACGTTGTGTCGTCAGCAAACAAAACAGTATTGACTCCCTTGCCCTTACAGTATGCCAGGTCATTTATATAGATGAGGAATAAGATGGGACCTAATACCGACCCTTGAGGTACACCATACCTTAGGGATTGTTTTTTAGAATTACACTGCCCAAAGTGAACATACTGATCACGATCCGATAGATATGAATTAAGTAATTGAATGGCATCAGCCTGAAAATTGTAGAATGGTAGTTTTTTTAGAAGAATGCTATGTGTAACGTAATCGAATGCCTTTGTGAGGTCTAAAAAGGATGCAAGAGTGTCAAGATACTTTTCAAAGCCCTGTAATACATTACTAATGAAGTGATCAATAGCTAAAGTTGTAGTCCTGTTCTTTCGGAATCCAAACTGGTTCAAGGCAAACAATTTGTTTGACTCAAAGTGATCATTAGCCTGATTTTTCAAAATTCGTTCATAAACTTTAGACAAGATTGGTAATAAAGATATGGGGCGATAATTGTTGCAGTCATCAATGGAGCCCTTATTCTTGAAGAGGGGTACCACCTTTGCAGTTTTGAAAACTTTAGGAAATGTACTGCAAGCTATAGATTGATTTATCAATATTGTTAGGGGCTGAACTATTATATCCTTAATTTTTTAAATAATTTTTGTGTTAATTCCGTCAATATCTTTGCTGTTACTATTTTTTATTTCTGAAATGGCCTTGTTGACATCACTAAAACTAACTGATTGAAATTTAAAGGACGAGATGTTTTTCAGTGGCATATATTTTAGGTAATCTTCAAAAGGCTGTTGAGAACGTTCAAGTTTATTCATCACACATTCAGCAATTGAACAAAAGTGGTTATTAAAATCATTTGCATTTGGTTTTGAATTAGAGTCAGAGGTATTATTGTTGCTTTTATTATTAATAAGTTTCCACATGGCTTGTTGAGGGTTACTGGATTTTTTTATAAATTCGTCATTAGCTTTAATTTTTGCAAGCCTAATTGATTTTCTGTAATTTTTTCTATATTCAATTATGGTACTCGTTGGCATGGTAATAGAATCTCTTTTATTTAATGCTATCATAAACTGAAGTCTATTACGCATCTCTTTTAAGTTATCATTGAACCAGTTTACTCCTTTATTGGGATAATTTTTATTGAATAGTCTTGATTTTTCAGGAAAAGAGATATTTATGCAATGTGTTAGCGCATCAATTAGCATTTTGAATTTAAGGTCAATATCCAAATTATCATCATTAACAAAATTAAAATTGTAAGCCAGCTTTGGTATAGATTGGAGAGGCCATCTTCTGTTATTGGTCTATAACATACTCTAGTTTGAAAATTTGTGAATGAATAGTTAGTCTGAAAAAAAATATCTTTGTGGTCTGAGATGTGCATGAGATCTACTGGTTTTGCAATACCATCAATATTTGTGAATATATTATCGAGAGATCTATCACCACGAGTGTTGAATTTAACTTTTTTTTTTTAGATTAAATGAGCGGAAAAAAATACACAGTTTTAGAGCTCTAATGTCTTTTTCATTAAAATCTCCTGCTATGATAAGAGATTTGTGTACATCAATTTTTTTAAGAGTATTTGCCATTATGTTAAAGAACTGCAATCTCGCAGTGCTGCTCAGCAGAGAGGCTTTCAATATTTAAAAGATCATAACTTAAGTCCTGTCTGACATAGATATCTACGCCTCCATGAGACATGATCGTCCTGCAAAATCCAGAAACCATCCTGTAGTTCTTAATGAAAACAGTCTTTAGCTCCTCCAGCACCAGCCAGTGCTCATTTATGCACAAACAATCCGCCCAAACGTCATCGAGTAGCACTTCAAAATCCAAAAAAGAATTACGTAAAGATTGAGCATTATAGTGGACAATTTTTAAAGATTTAATAATTTTGAAATGTTCACTTGAAGACACTTTGTTTTGTGTTGAAGAAGTTGTTTCTATAAAACCTCGTGAGTCTTCAGTTAACCCTTCCTGGTAGACAGAGGGCGTTGGATGCGGAGAAAATGGTTGATGGTTGTCCCAACCGGCCACAAGTTAGTGGACATTACCGCCTCTTTGTTTTGTTGAGGAACGCCCACTTTAAATGAGCTGTAGAAACTATCCTTTTTGGTGACCATTTTTTCACAGAAACAGTCTTCGTGCAACTCATATTTTTTAAAATTCAATGGGGATGCTGATCTTGATTATGCTGCTTTGTGCTCCGAGTTGAATTTGCTCCCCCTTGCTAATAGAAGAAAGAGTAGAGACTTACAACTTCTCTTTAAAATTATAAACAGTATCACCGATTGCCCGCGTCTGTTGTCGAATGTTGGTCTGAGGGTTCCTTCCAGGAGTACTCGTACTTCCCATATTTTTCACCAGCCTTTTCACAGAACAAATTATGCAAGCCATTCTTTTATAGCAAGGGTGGCTGGATATGCTAATGGACTGGGTGACTTGAATTTATTTGGTACGTCCTTAAATCATTTTAAACGAAGGCTGTTGGAGCTGATTGTCGATTGATGTTTTATGTTTTTGCTGTTACAGATGGACAGATGTATACTTTTCCTTTTTTTCCTTTGTAAACACTCTTTTGTTATACTATTGTTAATATCACATTGTTATGTTTCACTCTAGGTCTGTAATTAATTATTATAAAATGGCCAGTCTTGTCCGTCGATAAATAAATAATAATAATAATAATCTGTCTGGCCGGCAGTGTGCTGCAGCCAGCAGTATACTTGTCGCTACTGTAATGCTTAGACAGTACAGCTAGCAACGCCAGCTATCCACTGACCTTTAACCATATCCTTTCTTTACCTTTTAAACATCCCTCTGCCCTGACTCACTTTCTCTCAATTCCTACATAATTCCTTGGGAACCACTTTCTTTCAGTTTTCCGACTGGACCCGGCAACGAATAGACCCAGGGTTTCCCTCAACCAATCGTAGGAGGCGATTAAATGGGGAGAACTTTCAAATTTTAAATAATGAAATGTCGACTGCAAAACATAATGTACCCCAGGTGGGTAGGACCCATGGTCCAGAATCCCACACCGCAGAAGCGGTCTGCTCCACGGATTCTGGGGGGAGCAACATTTTGACATTGCAAACTTTAAGTGGCAGGGGTTGAGGAGGTGAACCCTTGGCGCACAAGAAGCTACAGCCCAACAACAACATGAGAGCCAAACAACAACGAGAGCTCCACGCTCCGAAGGTGTTGCGCAGTAACCTCAGCCAGTGCTCACTCAGGCGGGACTTCCGAGACAGCACAAGAAATGGACAACATCCATGAATGAAACAATAATGCGCATTTTTTATAGGGTGAACTAGGACGAGAAAGGATCGGCTTTAGATAACAGGTTCATGCCGAATTTTGTAGGGAATATCCACACCTACAAGTGTCACAACAGAGAATAGCAGATCAATACAGAGCTATTCTCCGAAATAAGCTAATCTCAAATGCGCGACTCAACATCATCAAAGCGGAAATAGAACGAGAGATAAGAAGCACCGGCGGTAACAATGAACAAACGGCAGAACCTGCGCCACCGCCAGACCTGAAGACTCGAGAACAACCAAACAACGGCATAAGAGTGGACATCGCTGAGGACCGGCAGCAACAACTACATCAGCAAGAGGGTCGGATAACTCCAAGACCTCTACCCGCCGAAGATGCTGTGCGGGGACCCCAACCAACTCTTATTCAAGCGGGACGACCAAGACAGCGCATGAAATGGACTGTGTCCATGAACGAGACAATAATGCGCATTTTTTATAGGGTGACTCAACTAGGACGGGAGATGATCGGCTACAGACAACAACTACATGCCGAATATTGTAGGGAGTACCCACACATGCAAGTGTCCCAGCAGAGAATAGCTAACCAATATAGAGTTATTCTCCGAAACAGCCTAATTCCTGAAGCTCGGCTTAATAGCATCAAAGCGGAAATTGAACGTGAGATCAGAGGCACTGACAATAACAATCCGATTGCTGAACCTGAGCCACAACCGGAACCTGAGGTCCAAGAACAACAGGAACAGCTGAATGACGATACCCAACAGGACAACACTGAACTCTTATTAGAAACTGTCAACAGAAATGAGTGCTGCGGAGTTGGAGTATGATGGAAGCAATCCGTTAAGAAGACCGGCACTGCCAAAAATTAATTCATCCAAAAAACTATGTTAGACATCATGAACAATCGGATTTTACCAGCTTATGTTTCAGATGCCTACACTCTGGAGTCCTTGCATATGACCATCTATGCCGCGACTGTTATAGCTAGAGCTCTAGAAATTAAAGGTACAACAGAGCGCCGATTAGCAAAAACAGAACCCAACACACCACCATGGGAAAGACGTCTAAATAAGAAAATTGAAAATCTTCGAATGGATATAGGACAGCTGACGGAATACATCAGGGGTACAAGAACAAGTCGACTGCAAAGGCGAGTTGAAGAAATCATTAATCATGTCTGATATCATTCGGAACAAGATCCAGCGAATGTTACTGCTCAGTAATGCCTTGATTCGCTGAAATAGAAGCTCTCTGTTATTGCAGGACGGTTAAAGAGATACATGACCAGCAATAACCGAAAACGAGATAATGCGCTCTTCCAACGATCAGAAAAGACTTTCTACTGTAAGTTAAGCTCTCCACCTAATATAGCAGATAATAGATATCCCAATAGAGAGCAGGTGGAAGAGTTCTGGGGAAACCAACTTTCCACACCAGCCAATTGTAACATCGCGGCAGGCTGAATCAATGAAGAACACCAAATCGGCCAAGACTACAGCCAGATGCAGTTTAAGCCATTTATCACTGAGGAAATTTCAAAAAATATTAAGGAATCCCATAACTGGAAAGCTCCAGGTGTCGACGGGATCCAGAACTACTGGCTCAAAAAGTTCTGGTGTCAGCTGGCTAATCTTATTAATGATGTTTTTCTTAACCCAGCAAAAATGCTATTGTTCTTGACTAAAGGTATTACGTACCTCCTACCAAAGGACCAACACAATACACCTGACCCAGCTAAGTATAGGCCGATCATCTGCCTACACACACTGTATAAGGTGATCACCTCCTTCTTGACCCAACACATCTATGCACATTGTGAGCAAAATATCATTGCAACTCAACAGAAAGGATGCACGAGGGGAGCAATGGGATGCAAGGAACAATTGATTGTTGACTCTATCATATGTAACCAAGCCTGTACCAACTGAAGTTGGTTGCTGTCTACGTGGATTATAAGAAGGCCTTCGACTCGGTGCCACATGAGTGGCTCAAAACTATATTGAGAATGTATGGACTCGATAATGATTTTGTTTCCTTTTTAGAACGCATCATGTCAACCTGGAGAACTAGGATCCAATTGCAAGTGCTATCTAGCGACACCATCGAAACTAACACTAATCCGATACAAAGGGAAATATTTCAGGGTGATTCACTTAGCCCATTGTGGTTCTGCCTTGCAATGAACCCACTATCACGCCGTTTGAACTCCACCAGATACGGCTTTAGTATTAAAAATAACAACGAAGAAGTAGTAAGAGTGAATCATCTTCTATACATGGATGATTTTAAACTGATGGCTGCTACCAGAAACCAGCTGGAACAAATGCTTAAAATTGTAGAGAAGTTCTCCGGGGATATCGGACTGCAATTTGGACTTGACAAGTGCTGTATTTTGAACATCGTTAAAGGGAAGATATAACAAGGGGCTCTTGAAATGCAGAACGGTGAAACTATAGCTGCAATGGAAGGATACCAAACATACAAATATCTAGGTATGAAACAGGCTAAAAGAATTGACCATGGCACTATGAAGGCCGAATTGACAACGGAATTTGTCAGGAGGGTAAGGCGGGTATTACGAACTAATTTAAACAGTAGAAATTTGTTTAAGGCGCTCAACACGTATGCTTGCTCTGCGCTGAGCTACTCTTTGGGAATTGTAAAATGGAGCAGGACGGACATCCAAAAACTGCATAGCACAAAAACATCACCCTCGGAGTGCTATTGAACGTATAATACTTTCAAGATACCAAGGAGGAAGAGGATTGGTGGGTATTGGTAAGCAGCTCGACTAAGGCGCTCAACACGTATGCTTGCTCTGCGCTGAGCTACTCTTTTGGAATTGTAAAATGGAGCAGGACGGACATCCAAAACCTGCATAGCACAAAAACATCACCCTCGGAGTGCTATTGAACGTACAATGCTTTCAAGATACCAAGGAGGAAGAGGATTGGTGGGTATTGGTAAAGCAGCTCTACCAACAAATAATAAACTTACGTTCATATTTCCACAGGTTAGCGGAATCTTCCACACTACATCGAGCAATATGCGAGACAGACGACTCAACGCCGCTATAGTTGAGGGAACAAGATATTACTTCTCACCACCAAACAGACCAAGAGAAGTTACAAACCTGGCTACAGAAGCCACTTCACGGACGGCATCCAGATGAGGTTAATCAGGACAATGTCGACAACTCTGCGTCGAATTACTGGTTGATTTCAGGACAGATGTTTCCAGAAACGGAGGGCTTCTTGTTAGCTATTCAAGACCAGGTTATTCCGACGAAGAACTATCGGAAGTTCATCATTAAAGATCCCTCAATAGAAAATGACCAATGCAGATATGGCTGTCGAACATCAGAGACAATCTAGCACATAACTGGAGGATGCCAAGCGTTTGCCGCAACCGAGTATAATGAAAGTCACGACTCAGCTGCTAAGATACTCCACCAAGAGTTAGCAGAAAAGTTAAACCTATTACAGGTAGGAAAAGTGCCTTATTACAAATACAATCCGGAGCCTATTCTTGAGAACAATCAGTTCAAGTTATATTGGGACCGATCGGTTTTGACTGATCAGACAGTTGCTCATAATGGACCAGATATTATATTAATAGATAAAATTTCTAGGCAAACTACACTAATCGACATTGCTGTACCTAACAATAACAACAACCTAAGGCCAAAATACAACGAGAAGATCGCCAAATACAGGGATCTGGAGGTAGAACATCAAGGGACTGGGGCTTAGTGAGTATCTGTGTAAGGCGATGCAGAAAGCAATTCTCCTAGCAACCGCGCGAACCGTCCGAAAGTTCGTAGGAAATACAGCAGACAACGTCACCTAGGACCCGATAACCTGGAAAGGGTTCCCACAGAGCTTCATACTTTTGGTATCTTTGTGTACCTGGTATGAGTCAATATTCCCTGGAGGGAGTGCGAGGCCGTTTGGCTTGTAAATCTGATATATATATATATATATATATATATATATATATATATATATATATATATATATATATATATATATATATATATATATATATTTATTTATTTATTTATATATTGATTTATTTATTGTACTTAATAAATCATATTGATGCCTCCACATGCATATGTAGGTTGAAAGAATATAATAAGTTTTGTATATCATTAGTATGTTCACCAGCGTAATCAATATTAAAAGTAAATTAAAGATAAAATGGGGTCCAGGTGGGAACTTTGAGGCCCACCAGATGAATCGGTTATATCCTGAGACATCATGTTACTAACTCTCATACTGACTTCAATCTATTAATGAGGGGCTAATTTACTATTGGTGGAGACTAAACTTTCTCCATCCCTTCCTGGATATGCCAATTTTGCTACAAAGTTGAAGTTTTCAAAGGCTGATTTTTCTGTTTTAGTGCCTCATTACCTCAGTTTTAGTCAGGTCTTTTAAGATATATAGTTGAATGTTGTCATGAAGTATTATAAAACTTAAATGCAAAAGAATGTGAAGAAAAATAATCGAGAAATCATTAATTAGATCTTTTGAAGTTCATCTCTACATTCCACTGAAATAAACACTTATGTAAATAGATAAGCTTAAATGTATTTAATACATAATTATAGTAAAAAAAAAATTGAAGGGGCATGGAACACTGTAAGTCCATTTCAAGGATATAAAATTTATACTTAAAATTGTTATATAAACAGTTTTTGTAGATCACGTCTTTCGATGTTTGCTACCTAAGAAGAGTTATAGTTGACTTTTAAATGCTGGACATGAAGAGATTGGTCTGAAAAAGTATTTTCATACAAAGAGATAGACTATGGAGATAGTATAAAGATAGTAGACCATGGATTCTATAGAAGAGCATTAGCTCAGTTTTTAGAAAGAGCGAAAGCGTTTTTGATGAGTAATATCTCTGTGGGCGGAGCTAAGTATAATACCAATCGTCACTAAATACCCATCTCACTTGACCACAGTTAGAATGAAAGGTACTAGATTATTCTTCTATAAGATCCGCAAACTATTATAATTACTTTTATGTATGAGACAGACACAGACAAGAAAAACCCTGTCCCGACTTATGTAAATATTTAGTGTCTCGTGAGTGCTCATGTAGCCGTGGTAACCACCAAGTGATAATCGGCCTTGTTGCTGAATTCGTGTTATGTTTGTAAGAAAATAAGGATTTTAAGAAATTTTATTTTTTATTAACATTTCTTAATTATATAAATATCATAAGATATTAGATAAATTAATTTTTGGAATGTATGGTTCAACTTATAAACAATTGCTTTTACCTAAAAATCCTTAGCTTTGTATAATGTTTGTCCAACAAATAGCTACAGTTCGTAACATTATCACATTTTCAGATTAAAAGCCCTACCCTGCAATGTTGCTTATCATTGATCAATGTATTGTAATATGTGAGAATTTGCATTTCTTTTTTTCCTTCAGAATTAATTTTGATTTTAACTGATTTTTAGTACAGTTTTAAAGATATTGGTTTGTGTTTGTGAAACTAAGTGAATTAAAATGTCTACAATGGTAAAATTCTGTGTAATTGGGAAGAATAAGTAAATGTGCGGAGTATACGCGTCTCTTAAAAAAAGATGTTTATGGTGGAGTACTAGATTTTGTTGTTACGCAAAAAACGCTATATTTTTTTCACGTATTCATACCAATTTTGGTAAACAACTGTATGGTTTGGAATAGGCTTGACGGCCCCTATTCTTAGTAGAATGATGGTAAATAGTGATTAGTCACGAAATTATCCTATATAAGTTTACTAGTTTTCTTGTAAAAAAATCTGTGGTTGGATGGGTGGAATTCATCAGTTGTGAACACACTTTTTATTCTTTTTGTCTTGAACAATTAGCTAAAGCAGTAAAAGAAGACTGTAAGCTTAAAATTGGAAAACAAAAACCGCTGATGGACAATGCGGCGCCAACCTCAAATTATGGGAGAGCAGAAATTGCATTATTGCGGAACAGTTAAGATCCAAGAACCAAAATGAAATTTATTAAGAGAAAAAAGTCACCTACTTTGAAAAAAAAAATAAAAACTCTTGCGGTAAATAAAAACGCGCTGAAAAACTTAATAATAAAAATGTTAAAGATCGTGTGACAGATGACAACATATCTGAAAGTATTGATGAAACTCTAGCTTCAACTGACGCTTAGACAATAACTACCAGAGCTGAGGTTGGTTATTCAGTTCTCCCTAAAAAGTCCGATGACATCCCAAAACAAAATAAATGGCAAAAGTGTCTAAAGGATGTAAAAATTATTCATATGCTGTAAAGAATAATAAATAAGAACCTCTTAAGGGATATAGTACTGAAAATGGCATCTTGAAGTGGCCTAGAAGCTTTACCGAGTGTTTGTCATAGGCTCATCGAGAAATACTGAAAGTCAACAGGTGATTGAGTTTTTGAAAAGTCAGCAAATAGAAAAAAACTGCGTATGTGAAAAGTGATAACAGAATCAAATCTAGTAAGTTCTTTTAAGGTAGGTGCACCGAAACAACTTAAAGATAAAATCATGGACCCTCAACGTGGCCGGACGCAGTGCGTATAAACCATTTTCTGAACCTTCAATCCTTTTAAATTCTAACGAGTTACCCTTTATAAAGCGGGCCCTGTGTAGCTCAAAAAATAAAATAAAATTTTTCAGGTTCTGTTGGGGGCCATGGTGGTGTGGCAATTTATGTTTAAAACCGTCAAATTTACTATTAAGACCGTCGATCATACCCTATAGATTTAAACAACAATAGATTTGTTTGAAGATTATTTATGGTCGGTGGGGGAGAAGCTTTTTTGATGTTTGACAGACATAAACATTTTTATTTATCTTTTCTTTCAGTTTAATTGCTTGTCGTGACTCTTTTCATTGTTTTTAAGTGTTAGAAATTACTATAAATGCGATTAATATTAACAAAAAGAGGATTTAAAAACTTATTTTTATTGGTAAATATAGTTAGATATTGTTTACATACTGAAAATAACAGTAATAATGATTTAGGCAAACGTATATTCATACTTTATGTATTTAGAATTGACGTACCGATTATCATATGATACTCGTTTAAATAACGCAATTAGAAAAGGATAACATAAAATCGGTATGTGTATACCAAGAAATTAAATATCTACTGTTTATCAACATTTTTTCAAATATAAATAAAAATATTATTACGTTATTCAGCGTTCAAACAACCGGGCCCTAGTTCTGATGTTATGCTAATTCTACAGGGGTATGTTCGAAGATTAAGACCAGGTTTGAATTTTTTGAAGAGTTACACTGTGAAGTGGCAGGTGTGCTTCTTATGGAAGCAGACACCCAAATCATCACATTCCGTAGGTAACCAAATGGATATCTTAAAAGATTTTTTAAAACCCTATCAACTTGTTTTGACAAATTGAATTTATCTAAAAACATTATTCTTACTGGTGATTTTAATATCCATTTTTCTGGATATGATTGAAGGTTGATCGATCTTATTCATCTTATGAATTAAAAGAGTAGGATTTGACACTAGTTTAGATGTTTGTCTTGACAATGTCTGGACTAGTACCGAGATCATCTGTTATACTATCTTGGTATAGTTCTTGAATTTGATGTTGCTAAGTTTAAAGGGAAAAATAACACTCACTTAAACTATCGGCCAATAACAAAGGACGGCCCCTTTTCTTTATATAATACTGTTGAAGTAATCAGTTGGATTTCATTGTCGATGACTAGTTGGATGTTGGAAATAAGTATGTAATTTTCATTGGCGCTATTACTGAATCAGCTCAATCGTTTTCTCCAGTAAAGTGTAGGGTTGGCTTTATCTTGGAATCTCGAATTATCCCTATTAATTGATTTGGCTCTGGGGTAATGAGGAAAATACTACATGTACGGTCTCTTATTAATAAAGAATGTATGTATGCTTTTAGGACTGGTTAAAAAATATAGAAAACGGTATAGAGACAAATTATTTGAGGTTATTAAAAATGCATTTGACCAGCACATACAATTATCTGATCATCCACAATTTGCTATGTGAAACATTATAAAAATAAATGGCAAAATACATAATAAAACATCTGACGCACTTAGTGCTCAAACCTTTAACAACTTTTTTGTAAATATTGCTGACGAAGTCATCAATAAATTACTGACAACGGAAAAGGATTTTAAAGATTTTCTAGCCGGTAATTTCAACACATAGCCTCATGTTTTCCAGTTGTTGACCCCTTATAATATTGTTGGACCAAAAATAACTAATTTAAAAATCAGCAAGAGTAAAGATTGCTACAATATTAATACTAATATTTTTAATCAATTCAGAACTAGTTCTGCCTTTGCTGAATCCCTAAACTCCGCTAAGACCATTCCTATTTATTTATTAATTTATTACAATTGTACATTACAGGATTACTCAAGTAGCATGTAGATAATTTAACAATAATTAAACTCTTATAGTCACAACAATAAACTAGAAGATCACCTAAACAAGGTACTTAAGAGCAGGGTTCAACCGATTTAAATCATTTGATTTAAATCACGATTTTAATCAACGTTTTAAATCACATGATTTTAAAAAAATTTTAATCCATGATTTAAATCAAAAGAAAATCAAAACTAGAAATATAGGTGTAAACATTGTTTAATACAAAATAAACTTAAAACATTACAAAATAATCATAAATAAGAAAAACATTTCTTGAAACAGGTAGGTAGTGTATGAATCATAACACACATTTTTAATTTTCATTATAATATCTGTAAATAAATACTAATTTTCCTGCTGTTTCTATTTCTAATTTATTTCTAACATGCGAGTGAACGAGCCTGAATGTAGAAAAAATCCTTCCTACTGAAGCTGATGACGAAACAGCACATAAAAACTGCTTCAGAATTGGGAGAACACGTTCAACATCAGGGATGTTTTTTTGTAAGACCCATCACCGTAGGGCACTAAGTCCTCTGATAACATAATTGTTAAAAATAGTTCCATTTTATCTTGAAGTTTTATAATAAATGGAAGAAATCCTATATTTTCATACATATGTTAGACAGTATTTAAAGCTTGGTTGTTCTCTACATCAGTCAGTTTATATTTGGTTTTAGTTAAATCTAAAATATAAGCTATAAAGTCATAGTCCGTAAGTACCTGTTTATGTCGTTTTTCAATAATATCGAGTTGGGATAATGTTAATTCTAATTCATCCTCGAATATCCTACTTAATTCCTTTTCCATATTTCTACTGCGTCCAATAGGAAACAATTTTTTCTTTGTAATTCATTAATTGCCACGGTATAGGTTTCAAGATTTTCAGATATTCCTCAGCTGATCTTCTAAGACCAATGTTTGAAACTTTTTGGTATATGGTCGAGTCTACTTCTTTTTTATTTTCTCCACAAATTGTTAACGGTTTCTTCCATTGGTTAGACAATCTGCGATACTGTTCCATCTTACGTTACTCGGAAGTTCTAGTGCTTTTCCATCAGCCTATTTGTACTTGGCTCCTGCCAAGTGGTTATTTCTGAAATACTTAGTGACTGTAATATTTTCTTTAACGTCTCTTATTTCTAAGTCTATGCAGAGAAGGTTTAGAAGGTGGGCTGAGCATCCAGATGTTATGACTCTTCCAATCTCTAACTTGTCTTCTATAGTTTTCTCATAACTGCGATGTTCGCTACATTATCTGTTACAAACGATTTAACGTCACAATTGTGTTTAGATTTACAAGATTAAGTTAAATGGCGAGCAATCTCAGTTAAATAATCGCTAGTGTGAGGATTTCCCAAAGTATCAATTGTTTCATATAAGAATGCACGTTCATCTTCAGTAGTTATTGCGGCACATACTACAGGATCATTATGCACACTTGACCAACCATCAATCGACATGTTAACGCCCTATCCAGGAAGATCTCCAAATATTTTGCTTTTGCATTATCATAAATTTGATCTGAAAGGTTTCTAAGAAATTGTTTTTCCTGAAAGAGGACTATTATCAGGTCGTAACGTTTCGATGGCCCTTTTTACACGCGGATTGGCGACACATCGAAAGCTACTGTTAGTTGCAAATACACACATACATTTGTGTGTCCATTTCTTGCTTTTTATTTGCAGGTGTTCGCACAACGAAGTTTTCCAAATTTGCCGAGGAACTGTATGTTTTTTCTTATAGTTAATTGGTGAATCAGTAAATTGTATATATATATATATATATATATATATATATATATATATATATATATATATATATATATATATATATATATATTACGAATTTTGTCTCTTTAAACTCGCTCACTGGGTGCGCAGAATAAATTACAACACATTTCACTAATACTTCCAATACTTATATTAACTACTTATTAACACAGGCACACAATTTTATTATTACTTCTTAATATCTTCACTATTCAAATACCACTATACAACTAACTATACTACGCTTATCCTATCGCTATTTATAAACCTAAGGAATTTTCTATATAATCTAGAACATAAAAGTTGAGATCTATCTAGAAATATGACTCATCGATACACTATTCCTTTCGGCACATTATAATAAAGATCACTCATCACATCGGAATACTAGGGCTTATCAATAAGTTTTCTTCTAGTTCATTCCTAATACTGCCCCCTCATAATTCCCACTTCCATTTTCATAGCTTTTATATGTCCATGGTATGGCTTCAGCCTGTGTAGATGTACTACTTTCATTTTGGTCTTGGAACTTCGTTGAATTCTATACAACGTCATTGATTCTTTTCAGAACAGTATATGATCCTTCCCATGAGGGCATCAATTTAGGCGATTTGCCCTTCTTTCTCTGTGGATTCCGTAACCAAAGTCTATCGCCTTGCTGGAACTCTGCCGAGCTTGCCTTGATGTCATATCTTGTCTTCATTCTATCTATGTCCCGATCCATGCGTTCTCTAACTACATCATGAACTTCTCGCAACTTCTTTTGTCAAGCATCCACCCAGTCTTCAATCTTCATATTTTCTTCAGTTGAGGAACCGAACATTATGTTGCAAGGCAATCTAAGTTCTTTTCCAAATGAATTGCGGATCGCTAGGCCATTAAGAAGATTGGCAAATATTTGTCCCAATCTTTCTGATGTCTGTCCACAACCTTTGAGAGGTGCTCTTCAGTGGTTCTATTAAATCGTTTAACCATGCCATCTGAGTGAGGATGTAAAGCTGTTGTTTTAGTTTTACTAATGTTAAGTAGTTCGTAGAGCTTTTGAAAAAGTTTGGGTTCAAAGTTACGTCCGTGGTCAGAATGTAGCTCCAAAGAAATTCAAAACCTGCATTGTTGACTAAGACTTCAACTACTGTTGAGGTTTCCTTGTTAGGGATGACAAATACCTCAAGCCATTTACTGAAGTAGTTAATAGCAACCAAGGCGTATTTGATGCCTTTTTTGTTTTTGGGAATGGTCCAGCTATGTCAATAGCCATCCGTTCAAAAGATATTCCAACATTATACTTCTTCATTTTTCCGTTAGATCTAGCGCCTGGACCTTGACTAGCTGCACACTTACGGCACTGTCTACACCATGATTTTACGTCTTGACAGTAGTTAACCCAGTAAAGTCTTTCTCGGAGTTGGTCTAGAGTTTTGTTAACTCCTAAATGAGCACCAGATTTCCTATTTAAAACCACCGGAACTTTCTTTCCAGGTACCACTATCTGAGTTTTTATTTCTTTGCCATCGACACTTTCCCAGGATCTCTTTAGTAAGCGGTCTTCAATTAATAGCGAGTCCCACTGAGCACAAAGTGCCTTGAATGTGAGCCCTTTATTCGAGATCTCTTCTTAACTAAGACGCGGTTTATTATTTTCTTTAAGTTAAAGGAATGGCGCGAGATTATTATCTTTAAATTGGTCTCTTCTCATCTGAGCTGTACTCCAGGCTGGATCAACGTCAAAAGTGACTCTCCGAACAGGAAATCCTTCCCTTTGTTCTACTTTGCTGAAGTGCTTGTATTCTTCCTTACATGGTCTTGACGAGGCCTCTGCATTGTTATGCAGTCTTCCTGGTCTATCTTTAATTTCAAAATTGTATTGTTGCAGCTCTTCCTGGTTCTTTTCTGTGCGGTCTCTGGATCTTAATTGCACTTGACAGTCCCATCTGATATGTCCAGTTCGTCCATATCTGAAGCACTTTATATGCCGTCTTAATTCCACCCGACAGTCCCTTCTCATGTGTCCAGTTCGCCCATATTTGTAGCATTTTATCTGATCTCTTCTCATGTGTCCATATTGTCAACATCTGTAGCAGTCGATCGGGTCCTATAACGTGAAATATCACTTATTCTACGTTTAACTTTAGAATTAAACTGCTATAGTTTTTACTGGTTTTCTTCAATGTCGTCTTTGGATGGTGAACTAGGCTTTAATTGCACCTGACAGTCCCATCTCATGTGTCCCGTTTATCTACATCTGTAGCACTCAGTCTGGTTTCTGCTATAAAGTGGTATATCAACTATCATGTTCAGTTCTTCCTGATTTCTATAGCGTGAAGTATCATATCTCTTGTGTACTTTCTTAAGAAGTCCACATAACATTGTCTCTATGGTTTGGTTCGATAAATCCTTGTTTTTCTCTATGGTAACAGTTCTTATTTTTGGCCTTGACACATTATAAGCTGCCTTTATTTCCAAAGCCCTGTACAACACTTCACTACAATAAGTAAACTTGCTTATACGCAACATCCGTTGTATTTCTTCATCTCTGATTCCATCAGTAAAATATTGGATCGTAAGTAAGTTCTTCTCGGAATTCTTCCGTAGGTCCTGGGTAAGCCAGATGCATAAGGCGTCGGACATCTGTTTCATATTCTTGCAAACTTTCTTCATTTCTCTTCATCTTCAAGTACCATATCAGGTCCCCCTGACGTTGGCAATTATAGAGCTATTCTTTTGAGTCATTATCACTTTCACTTCTATCACTTGAAGTAATCATGATCACTTCAGCCCAATGACAAGTAAATGCATACTCAAAAGAATATAGCCTACATTGGCAAGTCTTTCACGGTCCTGCGCCAGCTGGAACAGTTCCCCCGCGCTACGTATACCTGTCCATTCACGAATATTCCTCAACCAGGAAGCCTGTCTCCTTCCTACCCCTCTACATCCCTCTACTTTACCCATCATGATTAGCTGAAGAATTCTATATCGCTCCCCTCTGAATATATGTCCAAGATATGAGATTTTTCTACACTTCACAGTGTTTAATAGTAGACGAGTTGTGTCGGCCCTATTGAGTACCATTTCGTTGGTCTACGTAACTGTCCATGGTATTCTCAGCATTCGCCGGTGTAACCACATTTCGAGAGCCTCCAACCGATTAATCGTGGCAGCCTTAATTGTCCAGATCTCTGCCCCATATAGTACACTGGCCAGACGTATGATCTTATCATTCTCTGTCGTAGTTTTAGGTTGAGGTTATCATGGCAGAAAAGTGGTTTCATTTCTCTAGCGTTTTGATTTAACTGTGACTGATATAACTGGCGTCGATGCTGATCTCCAAATTTTCTTTCTAGCGCAGCACTAAGCATTTCATAGTCTTTATGTTGGGTTATAGTGCTGGTCCCCGAAGTGCAATTACTAACGCAGTAGCCATTTCTTTTGGAATCCCAGTTAGTTGCAGTAGCGACAGCTTCAAATTGTCGTTTGTACATTATCCAAGATGTTTGACCGTCATAAGTTGGGGGTTCGATGTTCTGTCCGGTAGTTATTACTTTATCGGAAGGGCGTATTTACTCATGTCTTTTCGTATTTTCTTATCTCTTCTTTAAACTTTTGCGTTTGCCCTTGTACAATTTGATCGAATTTTTGCCGTCTTTGTACGATGACCTCTTGCATCCATTTGCAAATTTTATTTTCATTTTTAGCATGACATTCTCTTCTTTTTTTTGGCGGCAATCTTCTTGTTTTTCTTTTTGGCAGCGTGATTTTTCTTCCTGTTTTTCTTTATGGCGACGCGCTTTTTCTTCTTGTTTTGCTTTTAAAGGATGTTATTCTTCGTCTTATTTTTCTTTTTGACGGGGACCTTCTTGCTTCTCTTTTTTGCGACTTCCCATAAAATCAGCCAATACTTTACTTACTTGTTCCATTTCGGTTGTTTGCTGTCTAGTATTTACCATAGAATCTTCCAGAATGTCGTCGAAAATTCAGTTCTAGGCTTCTTTCTTAATGACAAATTCGTCCATTTTTCGCCACCTCTTTTAGTTTCCAAATAGAATTTTCTAGAACGTCGTCGAAAATTTGGTTCTAGGCTTCTTTCTTAGTAACAAATCTGATGGCGAAGTCCGTTTTCGCTATCTCCTTTAGTTTCCAAATAGAATTTTCTAGGACGTTGTCGAAAATTCGGTTTTAAGCTTCTATCTTAATGACAAATTCGATAGTGAGATCCGTTTTTCACTATCCTTTCAAGTTTTCAAATATAATGTTCTAGAACTTTGTTGACTAATCCGATGGTGAAGTCTGTTTTTCGATATCGTTTTGAGTTTAAAACAGAACGTTCTAGAACTTTATCGAAAATTAATCTTATTTTCTTAGTTGATAGCAAATCCAACAGTGCAATATGTTTTTCTCTAACTCTTCTAATTTCCAATAGAATTTTCTGGACACCTGGTGATAATCCTCACTTCTGATACCAATTGTTACGATTTTGTCTCTTTTTAAATCGTTCACTGGGTTCGCAGAATAAAACACCACCTTTCACTAATACTTCCAATACTTATATTAACTACTTATTAACACAGCTAAAACACTATCTTATTACTACTTCTTAATGTCTTCACTATTCAAATACCACTATACAACTAACTATACTACGCTTACCCTATCCCTGTTTATATACCTATGAAATTTCCTATGTTATTTAGAACATAAAAGTTGAGATCTATCTAGAAATATTACTCATCGATACACTATTTCTTTCGGCACATTATAATAAAGATGACTCATCACATCGGAATATGAGTAAGTTTGGAAATCGATTGTAACACTTGATCACGGTTCGCTGAGCACCAGTCGGGTATAAATACTGGGCGGTTGCTCCTCGATGGTCATTCAGTGTTCTAATCTCCTAGAGTGAAGATCCCTGAAGATGTCTCGTGCAATCGTAGGCGAAATGATGGATAATAATTCCAATTTGGCACGGCCTAAACCCAAGAACCGTGATTTTCAACTTTTTTAAGAGTTTTCATAACATCTACACCATTATGTAAAGCTTGCAGTACTTCTGGAACCTTTTTGGTGGTTAATATGGTCTGGTAATTGTAGTCTTTGCCATCAGAGCTCACCTAAACTCTTTTTAATAGACCATCGTGCATAATCAAGGAATCCCATAAGGTCCAGTAACCTTTCACTTTTTGAGATTTTGATGAGATTTCTGGAAAAGTGGGTCGATTTGACTTATTATTCTTTAATTTGATGATAATGTTAAGATCTGAATCTTCTTGTTGTTCTTTGGAGATGTTTTTGTGATCACGGTCCAAAGAACATTGTAGTTATGGTAATAGAAATCGTCAGGATTCTCTTGCTCTTCGTGTCTATTACAATGCTTGCATGGTCTTCTTGACAACTTGCATTTTTATAGTTCAAGCCTTTTTTAAGTTTATTTTTAAAATCATACTCTTGCAAGCGTCGTAACCTTCGTGCTATTTGATCTTCAGGATTTTTAAATTGTAAAAGCTACTTTAGTGATGCGGGGTCTGTTCGCAGGAGAAATTTTTTGGTTATATTGATATTTATAAAAGTGTTCCATTGTCTTTATAATGGCGAGTAGTTCTTTTCTTGTTATCCAATAATTTCGCTCAGCTCTGCTGAGTACTTTATTAAAATAAGCAATCACTTTCTCTTAGTCATTTTATATCTGAGACAAAATTCCACTTATAGAAGAGTTACTAGCGTCAGTATCCACACCAAACATCTGATCAGGCTCAGGATATGATAATATTGGATAATTAGAAGGTGCCTTTAGTTTCTTAAAAGCGGTCGATGTAAAGGTCTCTCAATATCGACGAATCCTTTTATGAATATTTTATAGTAAGTACAGAGATCCAGAAAACTTCTTAGTTCATTTTTTGGTACTGGCCAATCTAGAATGGCTTCCGTTTTCTCTGGATCGATTCGTACACCAGCTTCCGTGATTATATGCCCCAGATATTTCTGAGCTTTAATTATGCAGTTTTCAGTTTTTAAAATACATTTTTTAGGTGATCGTCAAATGTCTTCCCCAGAATTATAATGTCATCTAGGTATATATGGAAAACATGCTTTCCAAGTTAGTACATGAAGGATCGGTTCCGTTAAAGGTTCAAAAGTGGCTGGGCAATGCATAAACCAAATGGCATAACATTAAATTGCCATAGCCTTATTCCAGTAGAAAAGGCGGACTTTACTTTATCCTCTGGAATACATCAGCAATCTCCTTTAGATCTTGATAACTTTTCGTCTAGAGTTTAAATACCTACAAAATGATTTCACATTTTGCTTAATGCTGCATTGCGAGGAGGTAATAAAGCTTGATAGTAGTTCATAATATTTACGAAAACAAATGGTCAATTGACTATTCTAATAATTATCGACCTATATCACTTCTTCCTATGTTTTATAGAAGTTTTAAATAACTATTTTGAGAGGCGTAATATGTTTTTTCAGGGTCACTATGGTTTTAGAAACAAAAAATCTACTTATTTCGCCATTGATAGCCATGTCGAGTGTATAGCTGTGAGTCTAGAGAAGGGGCTGGATACTCACCCTTACTTTTTTGATCTGACAAAAAGATTTGACTGTGTATCACATGATATTCTGTTGCAAAAATTTTCTTTTTATAACTTTAACTCCAAATCAATTCTGTTAATCAAGTCGTACCTATCAGACCGTATATGTTTTTTATAATTGAAGTTACTCAAGTAAATAGTTAATAATCCATGATGGACCCCAGAGCCCTATATTATTTTTAATTTACGTCAGTGATCTTGATAATAGCATCATTCTGTTTATTAATACCACCCATCTTACGAATTACCGTCCTTCTGAACCCATACAGACTATAATTCACGATGCGCATTCGAATGTTGAACACTGGTTCTTGTCAAATAGGCTAAGCTTTAGTGATTCCAAGACTCCAGACATACATTTCCTTCTAAGAACTCTTAACCCGGATGTGCCAGTTGATAGTGCAGTTTAGACCGTATCAAATTGGAATTATTATCCGACGTTTCGCCTACGATTGCACGAGGCATTTTCAGGGACCTTTACTCTGCGAGATCAGAATACTGAATTCTGTTCTCGTGGAGTAAAGATCCCTGAAAATGCCTTGTGCAATCGTATTTGAAAAATCGGATGATAATTCCAATCTGACTCGGTCTAAACCCAAGAACCATGATTTTTCAACTAGTTTGAAGTTTTTCGTCAGAATTTTGGAGAATTCTAAATTTACTTAAAAATAAAATGGTATTTAGTAAACAATTTGCACTTAATTTAGTTTGATTAACAAATATAGTTAAAAAGTTAAAGCATATTATTTAGATAATCAGTTTTTCAATAGACACTCAAGATATAAAGTATTCATTATGAACTATCACTACAAAATACATTCCACATATCACGTAATATTTCGTCAAACATTAAAAGCTATGTTTAGACGCAGAAATACCACAATTAACACCTAATTGAAGTTGGTAATGATAAAATACTTTAAAGTGAATTTAAATTTATCTAAGTTAGATGTACGGATGAAGAAGATTGTACTGACAATATGTAGATCGTATGTGTCGTTCTTATTTATATCAGATATTCAGCAGTTTCTAGTAACAGAACCAAATTACCAGAACAGAACGAGAGATGACGATTCATTACAATATTATTGTAACTTGTTGTATTATTGTAAGATTTTGCTGAATATATATATATATATATATATATATATATATATATATATATATATATATATATATATATATATATATATATATCCATTTAACCTGTGTAAAGAAGCGAAGCAAAAACTCCTACTCCGGCTGAAGGTACATAACTTTAACTGTCTATGGACAAAATATCATGGTTCCATAAAAACAAGATATATTGGAAGTGCCTTGCTAAAAAAATGTGTATTAAAATTAGTTTTTCGAAATGATACACTACAACTTGTAAACACACTTGAATCTTTTCCTTTATTTGTAACCTTTTTTTAACTTATCAGTTGTAAACAAAATCTTGATACGGTGTTTGAGAAAAAAAGTAATTATGGATAATTATTGAACGGTTTAAGATTTTTGTCATTTTACTTAAAATATCTTTATCATATTATTTATTTAAGTGGTAAAATTGGCAGAATATATCTGTTATAAATTCTCTCAGAGAAATTTTAAATCAAAGTTACTTATTATTTTATGTAGATCCTTTTTCTAATCAGTCCTTATATATTAGTGACGTCCCTATGATAACACTTTCAAGGTTTTTCAAAACAGGAAACCATGGTTATATTCAACTAAGCAGCTACCAAACTATAACATTTTTAATTTTAACGTTTATTTTCATTTATCGATCATAGGCAAAAAAATATGAATTATCCATTTTCCTAACATAATTTTTTTGGTGTATAATATAGACATGCAGGTTAATTAAGCATAAAATGTGAATTAAATTGCAATGTATTAAAACATTTCTGTAATATGCAGTCTATCTGCATATGGAAAACTTTGTTATTATTCATTTAACTAGAAAAAGATATTCTATAAAAGATCTGTATGGTCTAAGACCTAAAATAAAACAAACAGAAATCCAAATTTGTCATATACGAGATTTGTCATAAAATATGAATTTTGCGCTACTATAGAGTACCTTTTATTTTTGTCTATATCAAAAAAAAATTGGAAGAATTTTCTACTGGAACGATTTCCTGTATGAAAAGAAAAGGTGGACATATGAAAGAATTAGTGAAGTGGGCAAAAAGCTATTACTATTTTTTCTTAAATTAATATTGTTTTTTTTATAATTATTTCGATAATAGTACTATATGCAACTTGATATTTAAGAGATAAATTAATTATTTATGTAAATGCTTTATAAAATGCTACAACACAGAGTTTAAAAAACGAAAAAGTTATCAAATAACTAACGAATATAAGACATAACTATTAGTAACGTGTGCAATGTTAAATGTTATTTTGATTTCTATTCAAAAATTTACTCTGGAAATATTAAGAAGCGTTGTCCTTAAGCAGGATGCCATGATTATGAATTTAAATATTTTTTATTCTAAGTAATGATCAAATTTTGCTCTAAAATAAAAGTTTAAAGAAGTTATGTTTAATCAATTTTCAATCTTTAAATTATTAGTCACTCTATATATAAGTAGTAACCTATCCCCGGAAAATGAATAGTAAAGAAATTCTACTTAATGGGGAACACTACTTTGACAGGCCGAAAAAATGTAATTTTTTTATCGCATTTTCTGAAAGCATATATATTTAAAAATATGTGAAAAATAATTCAAGTCAAAAATCGAAAAGATAACGAAGTTATACCTGAACGCACATAGTACCGTATCTCGGCCTCTAGCGAGAAATAGTGCCTTTGTCTGCTGAACGTAAGAATTCTATACAGTTGTGTATTTGACATTCAGTTGAGATAACGAGGACAACGATGGCAAAGAAGGTCCGTCTTGTGGACCCGAAATCGACAAAGTTAGTTAATTACAAAAACTACTTTTTGTGCACTTAAACTATCGATTGCGTTTTTCTCGCATCGACTTTTCTCGACGCTTGTACTTAGCCGTTTTTTTATCTAATCAGTAAAATATAAATAAAGTATAGGTATATTTTAAAAATTTTTACTTTGAACACCCACCGTCAAAGTAAAATTTTTACTTTGAACACCCACCGTTTTGTTAAAAAAGTTTATTTTTGGAAAAAGGCTGCGTACAACGAAAACTACGTCTATATAGATTTAAAATATTTTTTCTTCTCGAATAAGTAATCCGGCCGTTGGACCATTATGATTATACAGGGGCTTAATTATAATTTAATAACTTGCTTAACTATTTGTTAATTGAAAATTTTAACAACATAAGTTTAATGTATACTTAATAACATATTTTTTCACAAATCGTAAATAAATAATAAAAAAAAATCCCTTTAAGTAGACACAAAAAAGTTGTTGGGAAATTTTCTGTTTAGGCAAGAAAGTTCCCTTTACCCCAACTAGTAAATATCGACTTTATTGCAATTAGAATGTAACTTTTCAAGTAAAAAAATGCCACTCTGTGACCTAAATTTTGAATTCGTCTGTGGGTACAAGGTCTGCACTATCGTAATAGAATTTGGCATTTATAAAAGATGAGTTTTCTTTTTCCAAGTAAAATTACAGATAACGTTTTGGGAGTAATAGCTGCTAATCAGGATATAATCGAGAAATGTCAAATTATTTAGAGTGGTCCTAATATAAAATAACGTCTGTTCTGTGGTTAATATGTAGTGTAATTAAAATATTTCCGTTTTAATGATATATTTATATAATTTCAATTAGTGTGTATGGTGAGTTTTTCAATAATGGGATATTCTCATGAATAAATAAAATTTCTATAAAAAAATTGCAGCGCCTCCTAAAAAACTATAAAAAGCAAAAAAGAATATAAATTCATATACGGAATTGAAACTTTTGAAGTCAGCGCCAAATTCATACTTCACAAAATACTTTCTAACTATAGCTTGGTTGTATCTCGTGTTGGTAGTTATTTGTTTCATTTAGTAATAATTTGGGACTGACTTCAAAAATTTTATTTCCAATTAAAAATTGAAATTGTTATTTTTCGCGTTTTAGCGCTTTTTTAGAAAGGAGTTCAGTTTTTTTTATAAAATTTTTATTTTAGATTTTTGGTTTTGAACTCATCATGATATCTATAAACTGTTTGAACTAAGTACTAACGGATATGTATGGAGACCTCGCAAAATTTCCAAGCTCGTAAAAAAGTACCCATTTGAGCCAAGGTTGTTGTGAACCACACTAAATTGAACAACAGAAAATTCTTTGATTCTGAGAAATTAATTTTGGATTCGTAATCAACTCCCATACCTATTTTGAAAGAACTTGTGATATGTAAATTTTTTAGTCCGCATATTTTATCCAGCGTATTGAGTTTCACGAAATTTATTTTAGATACTTAATATACACCTCTCAAGAATCCCTCAGTATCAGTTTTAGACGAAATCGGAAAAATGTAAAATTTTTAGTCCTTCATATCGTATCTGTCAGATTTAATTTTAAGGAATTAATTTTAGATTCATAACCAACTCCTTTACGATTAAGGTACCACATTTTGTTTGAATAAAATTATCTCACTATTATATAAACAGCCAAATATGTTGGTATGTTCACAAAATTCTCAAGAGTTTTGCGAATCAATCATTACCAAATTTTAACTGTGCTTTATTATGTGTTCCGAAGGGACAGGCAGTATAAACATGAAAATTACTTCTCACTCTGGCCGCTAGATGGTGAGCTCTCATGGTCCTTCCTTAGGGAAAGCCACTCCCGTAGTTGAGTTGACTCCTGTAGACTGTAAATATCGGTCCGTCATGAAGGTACAAAAATGGTGCGGGCGAAGCTGCTACAGGGGATGTTAGAATGATATAAATGGAAATAAATTGAACACATTTTTTTGTAATATTAAATATTTGTATTATAAACTAATAATGTGTTATAACGAATCCAGTATTAACGCTATATAGTATTTAGGATAAATTCAAGGTGATCAGGAAATTTCCATTACGATTTCGTTCATTCGGACACCATTCGAGTTCACAGTGGTTAATGGAAAAGAAGCCTTTTTTGTTTATAGAGTTTGATAGAGTTTGGGCGATGAAAGAACAGAACAGTATATAGTCGTTGTTTTGTCTTTATTTCTCAAGTTTCTGGTTTTTCGCATAATAAAATGACTAGATACCTGCAAATTGCCCGTTTTGACACTCTTACATTTTTACCTGCAAATTTGAAAATATTTTTTTTACTCAGTGAGTTGAACCAAGTAGTATGAAATTTTCCATAATTATGTTGTAGGTAATCAAAAATAATTACCCGCAATACTAATTTCTTTTACTGCAAACATTTGTACCATTTGTGTTACTTTGGATATATATATATATATATATATATATATATATATATATATATATATATATATATATATATATATATATGTAAATACATACAAAATACTTATCAAAATATTTCATTTTTCAGGACTTTTGGTCACAGCTTCTCAACAATCGGATAACAAATATGACTATAATATTGTGACAGTGGTTTTGCTGACCGAAGCGCTTAAATTAGTTATGTCGACAGTACTTTATTGTCGCGAGTAAGTATTATATTAATTAGAAATTAACGGGCTTTGTTACATTAAAATTGAAGTAACCGAACACTTATGGGATTAACTTGGCTTCTTCTCGTCCCTTTATCAACTCGTACTATTTGATGTAAAGAGTTGATATTTGTTACAGTTAGGGAAGTTAGAGGAAAAAAAGCGAACTTCTATTAAAATATACTGGACATTGTAAACTGTCACATGCGTCTAACATTGAACGATGTACATTATGCTTGCGGAGAATAAAGATGACTACTTAGTTTGAGATTAAAATAAATATCGGCAACAACGCAGCAATACATCGAGAGTAGCATTTTTATGATACAGCTTAAATATGCGGCACCCATAGAAAGAAAATACATTTTATACATGCAATGTTTTTCGGAAAATACCTACATATTTTGTTTTTATTATAATAGTTGGATACTGCCTTGGAAAAAATTCTATATAATCGTATATAATTATATATCTCTCTCTCTGTCCATCCACTCTTGGATGTAGGTCTCTCAATTGTTTCCATCTTTCTCTATTCTTCGCCAATCTCATCCACTGTGGATGAGCAGTGGATAATTATATATAAATGATCATATATAATCAGATATGAAAATAGGTACGATATAATTTGATCTAATTATATATAATTTGACAAATATTTTTAAAATTTTATATAATCATATATAACTTTAATATTAAGGTTTACTTTCAAAGGATTATATATAATAATATATTACTATATAAAATTATATATTTTTATATAATAAAAATTAAATGATTTTTTAAATTATATATTGGAAATTTTATCCTTTAAAATACAGTGTAAATGATTGTTTTTAATGGGTAGCGGCAAAGATTATTAGCTATGATAATCTTTGGTAGCGGTTGCGAATTTTTAAAGAATTTTAAGAAGTTAATAATAAAAAGTATGTCAATAACATTAGATTAATATTATACAACTAGAAATAATGTTTTTTTAACATTGTAAATCAACAGTTACAGTTACAAAAATATATATAGTTTTTTCCTAATAACAAAACTAAAATTAGATATTTACCCAACAAATATTTAAAAAACTACATACTGTACGTGTTTTTTGTTACGTTAAACTAGTTTTGATTCCACTAATTTTTACATAAAGGCAGTATATTTTCTTTTCTTTTTCATTCCAAGCTTGAAAACCTAAAAAAAACTTAAAGTAACTATTCAAACGATATTATTAAAACTTCAGTATACAGAAAGCCAACTCATACTGGACAATATCTCAGCCATGGATCTGATCGTTCTGTCGTAACAAAACAAGAAATTATACCCAACCTTTATAATCGGTCAGTATCAATATGTAACGATGCACATTTACTTAAAAAAGAGGCAGCAAATATTTCCGATTTACAACAGAATGATTATCCTCTAAAATTAATAGACGATGTTATAACCAACTAACCTTGGAACAAAGAAGGAATGGACCGCAAGAAGCAGTATTCTTTACAATTCCGTATGTTAAGAAATCTCATGGAAAATAGGATAAATTTGAATCAGTTACAACATAAAAATAGGCTTCAAATCGAGAAATACACTCAGATCTCATTTAACAAAAACAAAACCAAAAACTACCGATAAGAGAGAATATGTTTATACAGTTCTAAGTGAGTGTGGTGAAATGTATATTGGAGAAACCTACCGTCCAGTAGAAGTTAGAATTACGGAACATAAAACTCATACCAAAAGGGGAAACGTCAAGATCTTGTATTGCAGAACGTGCCTGGGATAAACAACACCATATAAAATGATCTGAAGCTGCGACAATATACATGGAACCCAACATGAAAAAGATACTTTATAGAAGCATCTTACATTTGAAATAATAATTGAATTTTCAGTAAACCCAGTTTTTAGATACCAAATCTTTGGCAACCATTACTTTGTAACATCAAATCATTGAAGTATGTATAGTGAAGCGAAAATTCGTGCTTCGACTGACACCATCCTTACATAAGCTCGTAGCCTTAAGACAAAACACCCAGTTTATCCCTAATAACAATTATAGATACATCATAATCGAAACGTCGCACAAACAAACAAAAATAAAGACATTGCAAGTCCGACAACTAGATGTACTTCTTGAAAACGGCATTTTTAAAAAATATTTTTTTGATAGTCTATATCGAAAGCTCAGGGTTTTTTTACATCGATATAGGGTCTTTTTAGAACTGACTTCTTTGATATTTTCAAGAAATAAAGCAATTACGAGGATGGTTCAATAAGTTCTCGGCCTGATAAAGAAAACAAAAGATTTTGAAAATGTTTTTAATTATTTTTCAACATAGTCCCCTTGCACTTCAATACATTTAGACCAACGATGTTCTAACATTTTAATGCCCGTAGTAGAATGCGATTTGTCCAACTCTGCAAAATAAGCGGTTGTCGCTGCTCTGACCTCGTTATTTGAAGGGAATTTTCGTCCAGCGAGCCATTTTTTCAAGTTTGGGAAGAGAAAGTAATCGCTGGGAGCCAGATTCGGCCAATATGGCGCATGTGAAAGCACTTCGAAACGTAGGTCATGGAGGTTTGCAGCAACAACCATTGATTTGTGTGCAGGCGCGTTATCCTGATAAAAGAGCACTTTTTTTTCGGAAAGATGTGGACGTTTAGCTTTAATCACATACTGCAAACGGTCCAGTAGTGAAGCGTAACACTCCCCGGTGATAGTCTTGCCTTGTTCTAAATAGTCTATAAGCACCACGCCATGTAAATCCCAAAAAACTGTTGCCATGACTTTTCCTGCAGACGGAACCGTTTTTGCTTTTTTTGGCGCACTTTCACCTGCCCCCATCTACTGTTTATTGACTGCTGCTTTGTCTCTGGCGTGTAATGGTGAATCCATGTTTCATCTACAGTTATAAAACGTCGAAGAAACTCGGCAGGATTGCGTCTGAATAAGTCTAAACACTCTTGTGAAGTGTTCATTCGAAGGCTTTTTTGGTCGACTGTTAACAAACGCGGCACCCATCGTGCAGAAAGCTTTTTCACGCCAAGAACATCATCTAAAATGTGGTGGACACGATCTATCGAGATGTTTGCTATACCAGCAAGCTCTTCAGTCGGCGGTCATGAAGTATGACATTGTGAATTTTTGTGACAATTTCGTCTGTTGTAGCGGTTTTTGGGTGTCCCGAACGCTCATCATCTTGAATTGATATACGACCATGATTAAATTCAGCAGCCAATTTTTTTACTGTCGAAAACGAAGGAGAAGAATCCTTTAAAGTAGAATCTAACTCATTTTTAAAGTCCGTAGGAGTTAAGCCTTTTAAAACAAAGTACTTTATAACTGCTGAAACTTCAGTTTTATCCATCTTTCACAAAATATCGACGAACCTTATGTGTTCACTTGATCGCCACAAACAAGCAACTGAACGCAAACATCTGAAACTTTGCAGGGCGTCATCTCAAGGTTAATGCTTACAAAATATTCTAGTTATTTGATCCTACTAGCGCCCTCTCTGTTTCAGGCCGAGAACTTATCGAACCATCCTCGTAATATTGGGTTGTTCGTCAGTTCCGCACGAACGCAGCACATTCTACACACTTTTTATTGGAAGCCGCAAAGGACTGTTTTTTTATTAGTATTAACGCGTTCTACTATCACAGAGATAAAGTGAAACTAAATGAGGTTTTGAATGGTGGGTCTTTTTGACCAACCATTGACCATAATCTGCCTGGGTCCGTACGAGACACTTTTAATTTTTTTTATTATAATACCCCCCCCCCCCCCCCTCCCCCAAACTCTTCTCCGGGAGAATTTGAGCAGTGGTTATAGGGAAAGGACCAGTCTCATCTTATAATTTAAATAAGTTTGGGTTTGTGTTCAAAATTATTGCAAAGGCAAAACACAACATGGTTACTTTTGCTTGGGTACGAAGGGTATTCTAGGTAATAAAAAGCAGATAAGCTCACAAGATAAAAATCTACTACCCCATTTATTGGACCGGAACTAGTATTTGTCATCACTAAGGCTGATATTCATGTGTGGATATTCTTGTGGATAAATCATCACATCAGACCTATCGGAACCAAATTACCACATGTATAGAAAACTGTTGTTGAGTAAACCATCCGACACATAAGGCTGGTGACAAGACTGATAACCTGCTACTAGAACTTAAGGAAACCAATAGACGATGGGCATCTATAATGAGGAATCAACATGTAGACTATGTTACAAAGAGGACGAAACAGTTATTCACATCATCTTCAAATATGAAGCTGTAACCTACTGGAGACACCTCCAATGATCGATCAGTCCTGAAGGTTTATACCCAGAAAACAAATTAGTGAACAGGCTCCTAAATCTGATTTCTATATCCAACTTGTTCACATGGAACATATATAACAGGCAACACAATAAGAGGCAACACAATAAGACTTCAGGCTGCAGTGTAAGGGCTTTTAAGCCCTAGCCTGCTATATCAATTAATCAATCTGTGTACCGCCTTAAAAATATTGTTTTGCAAAAATGATCACAAAATTGAGTATGTGAGTTTAAAAAATAAGTTAAAGTAAGATAGACTGTATGAGAAACACGTCACGGCACTGATATTTTTGTGATAAATTTATTTTTTGAAAATACTGAAAATTAAACAGCATATTTTGTGAGTGTGGCAAAAGATAACTGATACATTTTTTTGGTTAAAGAATGTCTGGATTATCCAATTGGAATTAGTTTGGTATAGGACATTAGATTTGTGTTTATTGTGCAGTAAACCCTAAAAAATATATTAGTCAAGAATGCTATATAATTTTGAAATATTAGTAAATTTAATATTTTTTATATTTTTAGGAATAAACCCACGACTTTAGTAAAAGAAGTTATAACAAATAGAAATGTTCTAGTCCTATATTTTGTTCCTGCCTTTTTATATTGTCTATATAACAATTTAGCCTTTATAAATTTATCGTCATTTGATCCCACTACATACTACTTGTTATTACAGTTAAGAGTAGTAGTAACCGGAATTTTATTTCAGGTAATGTGGCCAATTTTCTATTATATTTTTTCTAATATTTTTGTACAAAACGCTAGCGCAAATTCCTGAGGCTAAAATATGAGGATCTAACCCAATTTATCTTAGTCCGAAATTTGACTGTTTCTGAAATATAGGGTGTCCAAATTATATATTTTTTAAAACTTTTTTCAAAATATTTATTTTAATAATATCTTAATTTGGACTAAACTTGGTACATTGCGGTTTTTTAGAATGGGAAATCTAAGTCTGATTAGAGTTTCGATGTACATTGCAGAGGGTACTATCAGTAAGACTTCTATATTTAAAGCTTCAATAACTTTTTTGTGCCTCGTTACATTAAATTTCTAATTAAAAGTTCTTGTTCCTCCACATCTTTTATCCAAAAGAGTCGTACCTAGTAGATGTCGATTCGAGCAGCTGTTTCTGAGATAATTGAATTTAAGTGTTTTATTGCGTTCTAAGACTCGTAATAGTCATTCTTCGCATTTTATCTAGGCTTGAGATTGGTTCAAGAAATCTGGAGATTGCTTAAGGGCCAACAGGTCATCAACAATAAAAATTTACATAGCAACAAGCTAACAATGATAGTAATAAAAGTATTAATTGGCAAAGAACAATAAGAATAACACGCAAAGTCATTAACAAACCAGAACGGAAAAATTTATTTATTCAATTTTTTAAATTAAACTTTAAGTAAATGTTCAAAATGACCATCGTTTTCATGTACACGGAGATTAATTCTACGGAGAGTGTTTACTGAATTTTGTATATGTGTCTACAATTCTTCTTCGGTGTATAGGTCCACAGTATACTATCTGTTTCAAAGTTCCCGATAAAAAGTAATCCATAGGTGCTTAAATCCTATGAGCGGGGTGGAGAATTTGCGAGAGCATTATTTCCTCTGCCGATCCATTGATTTTAAAAATTGTCGTTTAAATAATTTTTTACAACCACATAATTTGTCTAATAGCCAAAATCATCCATTAAATTTGGCAAATCTACTTGTAGATAATTCAAAAAACTCTAAACTAGTTGGTAACATGACAAGGGCCAATAATAAGTCTGTCTATGAACCTTAGCTTATACCCATTCTTGTAAAGCTACACTCGTCAGTAAATAATTTACATCATATTCATTAATGAATCGACAGAAACCTCGTCTCAATTCGAGGTCGAGAGGTAAAAGCACGTCTACTGTCTGGAGGTGGAATGGATGTAACGGCTGTTCTTAAGTCTTATTTATGCATCTTTAGGAACTCCAAGTTCTAAACCTAAATGTCTGGTGCTTAAATTCGGGTTTTCTTCAACTCGTTCTAAAATTTCTTCCCCAACCTCCGGTGTCCTTGTCGTAAGATTCCATCTATAATTAGTAGTTGCAGAAACAAAACTACTGGTTCCTCGAAGACATCTTTCAACAGCGGCAAATGTTTGGTGGTTTGGTACTCGACTATTTCCTTGGCGATAACCGTAAACTAATATCATATGAATCATTTGTGCGTTAGTGTAATGTTCGGCCATAGCGAAAAATTTAAGAATTAAATGAAAACGACGATACTTACCATTGTTATATACATTTTTATGCTTGTCGGCCTGCTGGCCCTCAAACACTCAAGCGACACCTACTAGGTACAGCTTTTTTGGATAAAAGATGTTGAGGAATAAGAACCTTCAATTATAAATTTTATATTCCGATACACAAAAAAGTTATAAAGCTTTAGATGTAGGCAAAATGTTGTTGGCGCCCTTTGCAATGCACATTGAAACTCTAATCAGATTTTGATTTCTCATCCCAAGAAACCTCAAAATTCCAAATTTTGGTGCAAATCAAGATAAATATTCAGTTTTAAAAAATTGTAATTGTATTTGGAAAATAATCTGCTTTTGGACTAAGGTAAATTGGGGTAGATTCTCACATTTTAGCTTAAGAAATTTGCGCTAGCGTTTCTCTACAGATCTTTGATATACACCCTATTCATCTATATTTGTAGGTAAAAAACTTCTGCAGGGTGTCCGGGAAAATGTGGGAAATCCCCCGGATATGAAAAAACACGTGAAAGGAATATTACAACGGGCTTCCAAAGAGCTGCAATGAAATCAAGTTTTTTATACATAATTATCGAAGGTATATTTCATTTTTTTTAATCAGGTAAGACCCTTTAAATTACTATCCAAGAAAGTGTTGTGAATTACTCGCAGCTCCAAGGACGGACTAGCTGTGACACTCATCACCCCTTTTTTTTACACCCTGTATGATAAGAACTTTGGGCAGCTTTTTTTACATACCTTTAACTATTGACTAAAAATTCATTACTTTTCATTCATGTCGCTAATCCTAATCGTTTTCGAAAAAACGTCATTTTATTTACACTGTTAGTCCCCTAACTTCTGTTCGGTTCAATATGAAAAAGAGGAATTTTCCACTGTTACAATAGTTTGAATAAAAAGTTAAACTAACTGCTTAGCTAAAAACTTGGTTAGAGGATTCCGTGAAGTCTGATACACTCGCGAGCACGACAAATTGAGGACTGCTGAACCCGCCACATTAACTCAGCTTTGTTCCTTTTTTGGTCACAATGAAACGTGATTCTCCGTAGAAATTCCTTCTTACTATCGACCGGAGTGGAATACACCAAGGTTTTGAAGTATTCATACAGGTAAAAATCCAACGGCGTTAGGTCGGGAGATCGAGGAGGCCAGAAAATACGTTCTTTACATATCCAACGTTTTGGATAGACGTTATTCAGGTCTTCCTGCACAGCAACGCTGAAATGAGGTGGTACCCCATCGTGCATGTAGTACATATTTCGGCGGTTTTTAAGTGGTAAGTGCTCTACTAAATCCTCAAAAGTGTTCTGGAGGAACTCCAAATAAAGTTCTCCATTCAGTCGTGCCGGCAATACGAATAGTCCAATCAAAAAATCTCCAATGATTCCTGCCTAAACATTAATTGATTGGAACTGATGTTGATGATGCGAAACAATAGTTGCATGAGGGTTTTCATCAGCCCATACATATGAGTTGTGTAAATTTATAATACCATTTTTGGTAAACCCTGCTTCATTCGTGAACAGAATAGTGCCAAGGAGGTTTACATTATTTCGTTGCTGATCTAATAGCCAGTTTGCAAACTACATTCTATGGGGAAAATCTTCAGGAATCAGTTCATGCACTTTTTTTAAATGATATGGATATAACAACTGTTCTTGAAGAATTTCATGTCTATAGTTTTCGACGTATTAAACTGCGCTGATAATTTTCGAGTGCTCGTTGAAGGACTGTCATCTACAGCATTTAAAATATTTTCCAATTGCGGCGTACGTACTGTTCTTCTCCGACCAGCATCAGTACTTCTTTTCCCAACATTTTCTAAAATTATAAAGAAATTTAATAATATTACCTTATTAAATGGAATTGCCTACCCTTGTCCTCTAGACGTTGGTCAACTCGTTGAATTGTTTTCTGATCTGGAAGAGTACAATTAGGATATTTGTCGTGATACAACCTCCTGGCTTCCAAAGCATTGCAAGATGCAAGACCATACATCAGATGCATATCTGCATACTCAATAAAGGTGTATTCCATACTTCGAATTACTTCACAATTAATTTCACCGCAAAATCCAAAAATAGTAAATTAATATCCAAGTAAATAATCACTGTGTCAGCGATCTAAAATTGAACAAGTTGTAAAATGCAGGATATTTATTTCTTTCGTACCTAGCAACGTTTGCAATAACAATACTTTGTTTTTGGTGTCGATAAAATAAAACGTACATTTTTTGCGAACCTAGGTCGAACTTCATAGAATTAGACGTTTTTAACTGAAGAGGTAAACTCAAAAACGTCCAAAATTATTATCACACAGGGCGTAAAAAATGGGGTTATAAGTGTCACAGCGAGTCCGTCGCTGCAGCTGTGAGTAATTCAGAACACTTTTCGATAGTAATTTGAAGGGTCATACTTGGCATACATCATTTTAAAAAACATTGAAATATACCTGGTGGTTCAATAATTATGTGTAAAAAACTTGATTTCATTGCAGCTCTTTGGGAGCCCATATTTCCGAAGAGGAGACCTATACGAAAAAGGTTTATACGAACTTGTTTTATTCTTTTCACGTGTTTTTTTCATATCCGGGAAATTTTCCACATTATCCTGGACACCCTGTATATAAATTCATGACTGGTTGTTATATTAATGAGAGTTATTAAATCTATAGAATAGCTCTCTTAATTCATCCATCATTTTTAAAAATTGTATTTTATTTTAGATAATATTTGGCAAGTTACTGAGTAAGAAGCAATGGATATCTTTGATTATCTTAACTTTAGGTTGCATGTTAAAACAAATTTCGTTCAGTCAAGACGCTGAAACAAAGACGGAAGGTTCCAAATCGCAGTCATTAGCTTTAAGTATAAATGCTTTCCTTATTTTAGTACAAATTTTTTGTTCGTGTTTCGCCGGTGTTTATAATGAATATTTGCTTAAAAATCAGGGTAGTGACGTTAATATTTTTGTGCAAAATATTTTTATGTATTTAGATTCAATTATTTGTAATGTTATTATACTAGTTTTGAATGGTACTATTTCTAATGCTTTCTTATATGAAAACATAGTCAAAGTTTTACACTATAAAGTATTATTAGTAATGCTTAATAACGCTGTTGTTGGCATAGTTACGAGCATGTTCTTAAAAACTCTAAATTCAATTTTAAAAACATTTGCTAGTGCTCTGGAGCTGATGTTGACAGCCATTCTTTCATTAATTTTTTTTGGCATACCTATTTATCTAAATACAGTACTTGCTATCGGGACTGTCATGTACGCAATATATTTATATTCACAAAATCCAGTTTCTAATGTACCTAAAGCAGCAGAGACTGGTGTAGCCGATAAGGAAAGATTGTTAGATTTAGAAGAGGTATAGTATTATCAGTTTATTAAAAAAACTATAATCAAAGAAAAAGTGTGATATTTGTTTTTAGCCAGTATTTTGTACCTACTTTTTCATAAAATATAAATTATTATTGTTATGAAACTTTGTTTTGTTGATGGCAACAGATATTGATAATATTAGTTACTGATATAATTTCATATAAAAGAACAAAAAACACTTATAATCTGCAAAATACTTAGGATTTAGCAATCAAATTGACTGATTTAACGCTAATTCTTTATCAAAAGAATTCCTATTTTTCTAGTACAATTTGAAGACTATTTGCGAAATTTGTTTTTACAAATAGCTTATGAATTCTATGCCGTACATCGATAAAATGGTAATGTCCACAAGTTTGTAAGTGTGCGGTATAAGGGTTATTCTAACTTTCTGATCTTTTTACAATTCAAATTATAAAATTTATCTTTAAAAACAGCATTTCTTCAAAACGCAAATTAGAGAATATACAGATAATATTGTTTGCACAAAAAATGTGTTGTGTCGAATTCCGAGACTGTTAATCAAAATAAACACATTGTAGTCACACAGTGTGAAACCCTTAAAAAAATCGACATGGTGACCACGAAAGCCCGACAGATCATTGTTTTCGCAACCGATTTCCGTCTTTCAGTTAAAGAGCTAGTATGGAGCTATCCATTTTTTTTCACAAAAAAGTTTTCGCTTAAAATCCGCATTGTGTCCACATATATTGTAGATTGCCAGTGTGTCCTTAATGTTTTCTTTACCATCACTTCACCTATAGGACTTTTTTGTACTTTACCCTGATCTAAGCCCAGGATATTTAGCCTTTTCATGAAGTCTATTATTCTTCGGGGGGTAGGTGCTTCTTTTTTTCAAGCGTCAAAGTGACGCTGTCCAGGAATTTAAGTTTTGCAATACAGTGTTATGTATTCAAATAGCAGGTGTTCTACTCTTTTTTTCATGTGGCTTTTTGTTAGTCTACAGGAAGATTGAGGACCAAGAAAAGGAGTTTTTTCCCCTTCTTTTGCGAAGCTGTCCGCTTTCTCGTTTCTCTTGTGTCCTAGCACCCACATCAGGGTTATTTTGTTCCTTGCCAATTGTTTTAGAGCTTGCCTGTAGTCCCAAGTCAACTTAGACGCGTAGGTGTTTGACTTGAGAGCTTTTAGCACTGCTTGGCTATCTGACAATTTTGGTCTTCTTAGTGTTTCTATTGAGACACTCGTCAGCCCAGATTTGGATTGCCTACATGTCTGCTTGTAAGGTGGGGGTGTCTACCAGGGATTTGAGAAGCCCTAAGCTTGAGCATGATACTAACACTCCGACTCCTTGGAGTTAGGTTCAGCATTGCTTCTGTTGCTGTGGCGGAGCATAATAGCATGACTCTTGTAACTCATACACAGAGTAACCTTTGAATTTTTTGCAGCATTTTTTTTAAACTGCTACTTGTATCTTGGGCCCCCATACTAAGGAGGCATATGGGACCATAGGTTTGTTGATTGTTTTATATTAGCCTAAGATCATTTTCGGTATCAATTCTTAGGTTTTCCAAAAAGATTCTACGGCATGTCCAGCTTGCCGCTATTCGTCCACATAGATAAGGATATTCTACTAAAATATCACATTATTCTAACGAAACGTCAAATTTGTTCTTGTTTTTAGATCCGAAATTTTGGTATGCAATGGTTTATCTGTATTTTAATAATTAGTATCAATATTTAGGCAGGGGCGTCACTATCCGGGGGTGTAATGCATACGAGCGTTACGTCTTTAAGTGTTCCAAAATTTCCAATTAATTTTGACTAGAATTCAGGTCTTCTTTTAGTTTCAGAAATTAAAAGTGTTATACTTAGTTAATAAATGATTTATGGTGTTTATTATTTATTTTTAATTTCCAGATTTTCATTTCTATGGTACTGTTGCGAGATTGCCCAATTTTACAGTTTATTATAGTGTTTGGGATACTAGATTTTTATGTGTTAAGAGACCATGCCATGTTAAAGTAACTTCGTTAACTCTATATTAATGTGATATAAACCTTACCAGTATATCTATCATCTAATCTAATCTAAAGTCTAAAACAAAATTGATAGGTATGCGAACAATTTGCCCAAACAGTTTGATAAATTTCAACCTGAAAGTTTGGAGTGTTGGCAGAATCCTGTTTTAATTAAATTAGGCTCCTCATATGCGAGTAAAGTCGGTTACTATTTTATCATACCCATTATTTAATTTTTTATAAGACTATGTGATAATATTTAGTTTTTATTAGTCTTGAGAAAATTGTTTGTTTCATATCAAAACTACTATCGAAAAGTCGTACATTTATAATGCTTATCTACCAGTGCTAAAAATTAAATTTCTCAAATGTAAACAAAAAACAACTATTTGATATAAGTGTTACCTACCGTTAATAAAATTTCTCATTCGGAAATATATTTCATTAAAATCGAGTTAAATTAAAAAATTTAAAATTAACATGTATAATTTATGGATATGGACTATTTTAGTTGCATTATTGGTCAGTTCTATCAGTCCGTAGTGTAAAATGAGTAATTGTGACATTCTTTTAAACTAATTGTATTTTCTAATGAAATGTATATATTATTTTTGCATTTTTGGATAAAATTACTGCCATAAATACATTCCAACTCGAAAATTTACATAAGATGGAATACAATACAATATAATTTGGTTCATATCTTCCTAAATAAATTAAGGGAGCGCTATATCCGAGTGTTCTCTACTTATTGCAATATTTGATTTATTTTCGTAGAAAATAAATGTGTACTTGTTGATTTGCAATATTTTTTTTTGTGGTCTATGATTCCACAATCGTTTTGAAATCGAGACGTCATAGAAGAGGGTATTTTATTTGCGGTAAGGACTCTGACCGAAAGCGTTTTGTAATATTCTTGTTGTGAAGAAGGTTGGAGATCCAAATGGTAAACATGGTTTTTGACATCGCTGCTCGCATTATGTCGACAGATGAGCATCCAAACTATCTCAACGCAAGTCCTTTAGCAAAGAATTCTGACGTATTCCAACAGATCTTTTTTTTTATTTTTCCTCCGGTTATTAGCTTTGGAATTTCATATCATATCATTGTCTCCTCATAGCGTGTGTGAAATATTTAGATTTTCTTTATTTTTATGACCAAAAGCGGTTCTTTCTGTTTTCCTATACGATTTAGAGTTTCGATATTGCTTGCTTTTTGTACCCAGGATATGTGGGATGCGGCGATAAAGGTACATTTCAACAGCACTTTTCAATGATGGGGTCTAAAGTCTAACTCTTGCAATCGTAAAGAACTATTGAAAAGCCGTAGCATCTTAACCTGCGTATTTTTAGTTCTAATCTTATTAAATACTTTTTCATGTCCATGTAAGATTTTTGAGCCTCCCATTCTTAAAATTATTTCCTTTCATACATCATATTGTTAGTTAACTGTAGTGCCCAAATATTTAAAAGAGGAAATATGGTCGATAAGCGTTGTTGTTGACACGTCTCTTGTATTTTTCGAGAATAGCATTACTTTGGTTTTACAGACATTCATATGCAGGCCAAATATCTCATTGTGTTAGATAACTCGATCCATCATCTGTAATTAATTTATGCTGCTCACGATGTTGTTAGCATATCGTATATTGTTAATTAGCCTTCCATTGATTTTCATTCCGCCGATTGTTTCATTAAGTGCTTTTCTGAATATGGCTTGTGAATAGATGTTAAAAAAAAGGGGTGACATCTTTCATCCTTGTTGCACACCTCTTTTAATGGTAATGTCTTCTAATACTGAGTAATTTATGTTAATGTTAGCAAATTGGTTCCAATGTAGTTCAGTGATAATATCAATGCACCTTTTTTAATTCTAGTTCATTTTAATATTGCAATCATTTCATAACGTTTTACACAGTGAAACTCTTTATTGTAACCTGCGAAACATAAAACGGTTGTTTTGACTTATTTCTGCTACTCTAAAATTTTCTCATAAAAAAAAATTGGATACAAAAAGTAGATAATATTAGGTGTAATATTTATAGCCACAGGGAATGCCCCTCTATTTTAATAAAGATGAAAGTATTTTTTCTAACGATATTCGTTTTACAAAAATGTTCATCAAATCTCCATAAAAATTGTATCAATGTAGATAGAATAGAAGTAATATCGACTTATAAAAATTAATTTTTTTAACTGAAATAGGAAAAACAATTGGGAGTGGTTTAGGGCACGAAAGGGTAGTTTTCAAAATTCCTGGAACCGGGCAATATATTTTTTTTTATTCTATGTACAATATCATAATTTTTATGGAAAGTTGAACCTGATAATTTTTGTAATGAAAGAAATGGGTGAAAAAATATATTAAAAATAGGGTTGACGTTTCCTGAGGGTCAAAATATTGCACATTATACACCTCTCTGTTAGTGGCCGTAAGTTTTAGGGCCCGGTTTTCATCAGTGATATGTTGGTATTAGAACTAACAAAAGATAGGTGTCGAATATTTTTAATTCACAAAATAGCTAATGTATACTCGAGGCGGTTTCCTTGTAATAGCTTTAGAAACAGAAAATAAAGAGCACAACTAAGGTACAGAATTAAACATATTTTCGGGTGAGAAATTATGTATGATCTCATGCAGAAAGGATTTTTAAATGAGTTTTTTGAAAACCTTAAAAGCTAAGCTTTCTTCGAAAACCATTCGAGTAGAAAGAAAGAACCATCTATTCTATTTTTTAGTAACAACGGTATCGGCGCCAACAGAAAAAATGTCAGGGGAATGCAAAACCACATTTAAATCCATTTCAAAAACCATGGTTACATTTTAATTGGCGTTCCTACTGACTGCATTTCTTAGTACGTATAACCGTTTTTATAAGTAAATTAAATTATCATTGTTTAAATCATTGAATAATGGGATAATGAGATATTACCCCAAAAAATACAAAATATTGTAGAATATAAATATATTTCATAAAATTTTCTATTCTCTCTAATTTTCCCAGAGCCAGGGGGGAGAGGGGTGCAAGTGCACTCCGTAGCACCACTCTTTCGACGCCCAAAGCAATTTCAGTAAACGTTTCTTCTCAACTTTTAAAACTATTGACTCTTTCTTACCAAAGCTTCCCTTAACACAAATTTAACATTCCACCGAGTCTGGTTGTATGCAATCCAGTATTGCTAGATTATTAGATCTTTAATGTTGTACATATACTCGTAGTAAATTGTCGCGTTTTATCATACACATAAAATTTTTCTCTTAAAATGTGATATTAAAAAGATAATTTATAAATAGTAGTTATTACAAATTAGTTGATTCTGATGTTATAACCTCCAAAAAGTTTGATGGCTAAGACTACCATAGTTTTTAATAGATAAGAACAATCACCAACCTCCTATAGAATCCTATTTCATAGCTTTAAAAGTAGAATGTTTTTTGACGGACGATATATTGTAATGTAAAGATTCTGTCCACGCTAACGAATTCAGCATTATACTGCAGACTTGTGTTGCTACAACGTTGTGGATAGTAGTGATTATAAAAAGTTTTTTTTTATGAAATAAGAATGTAAAAAGCATTTTAATTTTTTTTTTCTAATTTTCCAATAAGGGTAAATCGATTACATTATTCAAACACCTTTTACGATGAGGTTATCGTGCATTTTGCTATTGTCGCATATTTTCTCCCGCAAAGACACAAAGAAATTATTAAATTTGGTTAGTTTGGGGCTGCAAACACGATGTTGACTTTAAAATTACTCTGTTAGTTCCTATTTTCAAGATGTTTATTTGTTTTCTTAAATAAGCGGATAGTCGAAGAAATACGTCGATATCTCCTTGTATATCATTCATTAGTAGATTGCTTTAAATTGAATTGAACATATTTATTGTCTGTTTTTATTAACGTTTGTAGTATAGATTTCTATTATAATTTCGTGACATTTCAAAAGTGCAATATCATGTATTGATTTTTCCCACAAATTTGGCTATGTTCGTGTTTATTATCTTTTTCATATCCAAAACGAACAATAAATTACGGTAAAAAGGAATTCTTGTCAGTTCTCAAGTTTGTAAGCTTCTGAATTATAGACTTTTTCTGTATAGTGTTCTACAAGGATATGTGAACAGGCTGAGAATTTTTCAAAGGTTATGTGAGATGAAATCATTACTTGATTCTTTTAAAAGACCACTAAGCATACCATACAGGTCAATTTAAAGAAAACGACATTTAAAATAACAAAAATGTATAAATGGAATGTGATTGGAGGGCTCTTAAGTTTATATACAATTTTTTTTTCTAATTCTATTCTTTGACTATGTCGAGAAAAAAGCAAATTTTTAATAAAACGTATTTTCGACCATTAAAGCCTTACTTAGGCAAAAGCTTGCCGGAAAAATGTTTTTCTGTATTAGAAGCTATACAAATTAACGAAAAATATACTTAAGCATTTATAAATGTGTTACTTTACTGTTTATAAGCTCTCACTATAATTTTGGAAAAGTACATGTTTCATGACGTACATGTTTTCTTTTGGATTGGTCACTTTTTAGAGATATACAAAATGTGTAAACGCGAATGAAATAAAGAATAAATGTTACTAACTAGAAAATAACATAATATGGGGGTATAAAATTTTTTGATTTGCGAATCCTGTAAATAAAGTTTGTCATTCAAGAGGGACCTTATACGACATACAACTGTTAAGTCTATATTCATCGAGAATATTTGAAACGATCGGTCTTTCTGGGGAAGTTCATTAAGTAAAATATGTTTAAATAGTAACTAAATACAACTTAAAAACATGTTGGTTTTATTATAAAATTAAGTTATTTATTAAGTTTTATATGACCTACTGTAAGTCTTATTACTTTAATATTTTTAGTTCTATTGTGCTATATGAGCTACTTTACTGAATAAACAGAAAAAAACACAAAATATATATAAAATCGATGACATAACTCCGTAAATAATGCCAGAAATTTAAAAAAGAGGGTTTTATATAAAGAATTGAAATATACACTGGCGAGCAAAAAATTTAGTCTTTTTGGAATTTTCTGTTTTAAGCTTATATTTGTAAATTGTAACTCATCGCACTGTATTTTGTAAGCTTAATTTAATATTCAATATTAAACGATAAATATCTTGGTTTTTATGATTTATTCTGAAAACGCAACTAATTTACATTTAGAACGAAGTTCGACTTATTGTTATCAGGAACTTTAAAAAATGGAAAAATAACATTAATGAAAAAAATTAATCATTAATAACGTGTATTCCCTCCTCTTGTGTTAATAACTGCTTGAAGACGACGAGGCATACTTTCAATCACATTAAAGATCATATTCTGGTCGATGGTATTCCACTCCTGCAATAGCAACTCTCTTAGCCTCTGAGCAGTTCTTGGAGCTGGTGTATACGTCAGCCCAACTCGTCTCAGATATGTTCGATGGGATTCGTGTGTGGACTGAGTGCTGGCCAATCAAACCGCCTAATTCCCACTTCGTAGCGATATTCTCCAACAATTCGGGCTGCGTGAAGTCTAGCATTATCTTGCATGAAAATGCCGTGCTCGCCCATAGTAATAATGAAAGGCATAACATGGTCTTCTATCTATGAGCTGTCAGGGAGCCATTTTGTATGAAGACCAACTCTGTGCGTGCTTGTGATTAGATTCCCGCCCAAACCATTACCGACCCACCGCCAAATGGTAGTCGCTCGTCAATACAAATTGAAGCATATCTTTCTCCAGGTCTTCATCATCCTCGTCTACGTCCGTCTGTTCCATTGAGGCAAAACGCGATTCATCTGAAAACAGTCCTCATTATTCCACGCCAAGTGATTTTGAGCAAAAGCCAATCTTACAATTCGATGCCGGCGTTGCAGTAGTGAACCTGTAACCATCCTTCTACAAGACAATCCAGCAGTACCGAGGCCTTCTTTTAACCATCCATTCATTAACATCTACATTTTTAACTTCTTGGAGTTGATTTCGTAGCAAAAATGCAGAAGCTGTTCTATTCTTCAAGCTTGCCGCCATCAAAAAACGGTTCTCTTTTTGGAAGGTTACTCTTTTTCGCCCGGATCCTGGCCTTCTGGTTATCAGGCCAGTCTCATAGCGCTGGTACACATTTTGTACAGCACAAAGGCTCAACAATTCTTGCAGTTTCACGTTGTCTTCGACCATCTTGTATCAAAGTTATAATTCTTGTCGCCATAGGATCTAAAAGCATTTTACCTGTTACATAAACACTACACCATGTGGCCGAAATGTTTTACAGAGAAACCAACGCTAAATAGAAAATCGGCAACGAAATGTGAATTTCTAATTAGAGTGAATGCACGCTATTTCATAAAAGTCATAAATACAGTATCAATACATGACAAATAATAAATATTTCTTGGAAAAGAAATGATTAAGCGCCTACTAGGACAATAATTCTCTTATTATTACTCCTAAAATTATTTGCAACTTCTTAAGTGACCTAAATTTTTTGCTCTCCAGTGTATTTAGATGGAGTATCACATGACTTCTCTGTTCTATTTAATCTTGTGTCTAAGGATAATATTGACTAAAAAAAAATTTCAATTAAAAGCGGTTTAGAGTGATAGTTCATTTTGAAGGCATTTTTGTTAGTTACCGAGATTTGGTTAAAGTTCTAAAGTCTACTTTAGTTTTAAAGGCATTATTGAACTACCCAGCATGTAATTTTTACTTGGTCGTTGAGATTTTGAAAGTTTTTTTAGCCAACTTTTGCCTGTTGTGTTATAAATAAAACATAGCAACAGTTTTATAAAAAATATATTTCATAAAAATGATATTATACTAAATTCTATATTTAAATATGTATTTGTTAAAAATTAGGGGAGACAATGGACACGGGTAGATAATGGACCCGTTTGAATTCCTCGGTAATAAATGACTAAAGAGTTATTTTAAAAGAGCCTTTAATTTGCATGAAAACCGAGGTAAATATTTTGTGTAATAAAAATTGTGACCGAAAATTTTTTATGTTTTCATTTGGCTCCTTTTTAAATTGTTTTATTAATGATAGAATGAGAAAAATTTTGAAATCTACATACTAGGGATATTTTGCTGAACTATCCATAATGTGACGCAGTAATTATTTTACTCTTATTTTTTTCCTAAGATTAAAACCTCTTACCTTACAATGACGCTTATAATATCCTATACATCGGTCTAATATCTTGGTATGGGGAGATCTGAGATAAAATGCATGAAGCTGCTTTAATGTGTATAAGAAAATACTGCATTTTTTTTTCAATCGGATGGGCATTTAGTATGTAGAAGTACATCACATCCGATTTTATACTTTTGAAAATATAGACTCTGCAACTAATTGTATGCAATGTATCCATAGTCTCCCCTATTTACAATTACCGCAAATAATCCCAAACTTAAAATTTTGAATAGCAAAACAGATTTTATGGTAGAAGAACATATTTTTTAAATTGCAAGAAATGGAAAGAATTTGTTAATTTTTTGAGGTGGCCGAAATTGTGATTAATATATTATCTAAGGCAAATAATTTAATAGTTTTATTTATTAGCTTGTTTTTTTTCTTCTTTTGCATTGTCTCTGAGAATATGCACATTTTGAATTTAATAGTTGATTTTTTAGTGTGTGTTTTTTTTTACTTTCGTTTTTCTTATTTATTAGTATAATCTGACACCAAATTGTTATAAGGAAAAAACCGTAATCATAAAAAAGATTTGCCGTTTCTTTCTACCTCTACATTTTTTTTTGTTATTTTCCATTGTGATAATAAATTAAGATCATTTTGGGAAATACTGGTGTAAAAACCATGTGAATGAAAAATACTTAAATATACAGGGTGTCCAAGATAAGGATCCTAACCATGGGGATCTCGGAAACAGTTGGAGATACGAGGTCGGTTAAATTAGAGAAAAGTTGCGCAATTTAGTGCTAAATTAAACGCAATTTAAAAATTTTAAAAATTCAAAATACTTCCGGAGATTTCCGGAAAAAACCGAATTTTGGCAAAATCGTTTTTAATTTTTGTAGGCTTTATTTAAAGAGATATCAAAAAATAAAAGGTAGATTCTTCTTGCCACTTTTTATTTTTTATAATTTGGTCTAAACAAAATTTAAATCCGACGTTTCGTTTCTGAGATACCATCATGAACTTTCATTTTTTATATGGAACAAAAAAAAATATCCCATGTATTTGATAGCATTTTTTATTACAAATTCAACGGTGTATCACACTTGCATATCAAGTGTGTAGTTCATTGGCTTTTATAAAACTGATATACCTTTCTCTCTCGCTCTCATGGAGCTCTTATGGAAAGTACTTGAACTACGTATTCGATATGCAAGGGTGATACATCGTTGAATTTGTAATAAAAAATGCTATCAAATACATGGGATACTTTTTTTTGTTCCATATAAAAAATGAAAGTTCATGATGGTATCTCAGAAACGAAACGTCGGATTTAAATTTTGTTTAGACCATATTATAAAAAATAAAAAGTGGCAATGAGAATCTACCTTTTATTTTCTGATATCTCTTTAAATAAAGCCTGCAAAAATTAAAAACGATTTTGCCAAATTTCGTTTTTTTCCGGAAATCTCCGGAAGTGTTTGAAATTTTTAAATTTTTTTAACTGCGTTTAATTTAGCACTAAATTGCGCAACTTTTCTCTAATTTAACCGACCTCGTATCTCCAACTGTTTCCGAGATCCCCATGCTTAGGATCCTTATCTTGGACACCCTGTATATGTAGATTAAACGCAAATTAGAATTAGTATTATATCTTCTATTTTATAAATGTACTTTGATCTCATGTATATAGGGTCGCCCAAATTTTTCTCTGTGGAATATGCAATGTTTTTCCTTATCACACAATAAATTATATAACTAAATATCATATTCCACGGAAATGTCAAAAATTTGATGACAATATAAAACTCGGTAGAAAACTTAATGATTGGTTGTTAAAATATTCATCATAATAACATAGTTCATATAAGTATTTTTTTTACAAATGCTTTTCCCGAACTGTTGTAAGTAAGGAAAAGATTGTGAAAATTTTTAATGATTTTTGATCCATCCTTAAGCCCCCTATATATGTCGATCGAGTTTTGACCAGCGTAAAGTCGGACTATTTGAGATGAGTACCAGCGTAGGCAAGTTCTATCATTCACATATTGACCCTGTTCTTAGTTCCATATCGTGAGCCAAGGTGCTCTATATAATGAACGTCAACATTGAATCTATCACTACAGTTTATTTAATGAATTTAACAGGGGCAATGGAGAATGATGTTATTTTTTACATCAGTCAATTTTAAATACAGACGAGTACATAATATAAGTGTTCAGAAACATCGACAGATCGCCGATGTATGACCAGCGACGACAAATGTCTGTCAAACTAGGCAAGTGGGCCTGTCTACATGTTGGCACTCGCCTTCATTCGTCCAGCGTGGCAAAACATAAATAGGGGAACTAACAACTCCAGCTAGTGCGAGAGCAAACGACTAAAATTAAGTGCATTACATCATCATATTAATATATGAATTCACCATCGGAATAAATTAAAATCCTCAGTACCTAAAATACTAATGACATTATTTTAAATATGTTAACAGCACAGGATTTTGTCTTTCTAATAATACTTAAGTAAGTAAGGAATCAACAACAAACATCACTGGCCATAATAAAAATATATTTTCTGAGGCAAGTGATAGCTAGTGATACTTTTCACAGCTTGTTTTTTTGGCAATATGTGTGAAATTCCAAGAAATCAGTTATTCTTTTTGCCTGACAATTTTTGTCGCATAATAAACTATTTTGTTGGATAATTCCGCTGTTAATCGGTATTTTAAAGAGCAGTATGCTAGTATTCGGAATAGCAGGAAATATCCCATCATAATGTAGAACTGCACTTTATAGGATGCGTCTTCCATACCCATGTCTACGAGAAGCATCTGTAAAAAATTAAAATATATACATATTATAAAAATAATATTATAATTTTTTATGTATTCGTGTCTAATGGTAAAGTAGAAAACATGATATAGACAAAGAGCTCATTTTTTGGCCGAAGATGCGATTTTCTGATAACTTTTACAAGCGACAGTATATTGAATAAAAATAAAACGTAAAAACGTTTATTTTTACTTTATATTATAAAGTTCGCAGCATATGGGAATTTTTTTATTCGAAAATCACAGGAATCAGTTCAGCACGACAAAAACCCAAAATTCGATTTTAACGTTCGCCACTTGGCGACTTGTATGGCGATACTACAAAATATTCCATGAACAAGCAAGTGTGGTAAATCGAGAGATATGATATTTCATGTAGTCCTGACGATGACCATAGAATTGGACATGTTGATAGAGAATACTACTAGTTTCTTGTTTCATTGAAATCTCTGCAAAAACTTAATGTTGGCGAGCATTAAAGGTTCTGTCAAAATTAACTAAACACTGTAGTTATCATTCTGTACCTGTTCCTTATGTTTATTCATTTTCGAGAAGTTATTTTCAGTTTAAGCAGTTTGATTATATTTATATAAAAAATTAGGAAAGATTATTTCTCAACCGATGTGTATCTGTATTATGACGGTATCGTCAACAGTGTGAATTTTAAAAATTAAAAATAAATTTTATTTCAGATCCATAGCATATATAATACTCAATAAAATTACCTCAGGATTTCTATAATGGCAGTATATTTCGTTACATTCCAGTGGTTCCCTTTTACTAAATAACGTTGTACTAAAACCAACTACTCCAAACCTTAAGAAACTAAAACTCATTAACACTTTCATAAAGGGTTCGATGGTTGTTCTGTAGCCCATACCGTAACAAGCTAAGGCAAGGAGAGGCGCCAATACCGAGGAGCCTACTACTGAGCCATTCTGAAAAAAGAAAATATTTCCATTTACTAATTTTATACTTAATAAAGAATAATTTTTATATGTCAATATCCCAGAGATTTGTGTTTTTTTTTTCATTTACATGCATTACAATCTCGCAAGATTTTGAAAAGTGATATGTCATAAGGCCATTTTTTAAAAAATATTTACAAGAATGCACAATAGATGCTCTTCAGTGTTTGCTTGCAAAGAAATGCTATTGCTATGAAGCATCGTGTTTCGATACTGACCGCTTAAAGAACGGTGTAATGGAAAAGGCCTCGTATGAATTTGTACATAGGGGTATGTAGGACCCGTGTAGTGGGCGAAAATCTTAAAGCAGTAAATTTAACTACTTTTTCTATTTACTTATATAGTCGCTTTTTTATAATATCTGACGGAAATTAAAGATATAAGAATTAAATAAAAGTAACATAATTTGTTTTAATACCTACTGTAATATTAAATGTAGCTCCGATAACATAACCAAGACCTTGTGAGCATAGTCCAACTGAAATACCCATTGCTGTGAACCATAAAAATCTTTCTAAATTCATCGGTTGATCAGATAGAATATATACAATAACCAAAAACATTGTACTGAATAAGAGCTAAAACAAAAAGCGTTAATAAAAACGATATCTTAGCATAAATATCTGTACATTAAGAATATTTCCAAAAACATAAATTAGTAAATAAAAATTTTTGTGAGTGCACATTATGAAACAACCGATGCAATTTAATTTTAGGATGATTTTATAACTTTTTTTTATGGTTAATTTACAATAATAAGTAATACATACCATCAGTGGTAAACCGGCAACTGTAAAAGATATGTAGTATGCCTTCAAACTATACCACCTATTAAAATATTCCCTTTCCATTAATTTAACCTCCAGTGGGACTACAAAAATAATAAGTAAAAATTTATAAAATGTTTAGTGCCTTTTTTACATACAATGTCAAAAATATCTGATGTCCATGAAAATTATAAGAGTGAAAATGTAATTATTTTTATTTTTAAGACGATACTTTGAGATTTAAGTTTCAACATTCCAAAATGGTAAGATGGGGCTTTTAAGCTATGAAATGAAATGCAGATAACGATATAGAAGATAAACATCTAGTCAGAATTCAACTGCTGAGCGGAATGGTATTTTAAAATGTTAATTTCTATTCAACCAAATTATAAAGATGTTTTAACATTATATTAATCCCAAGAACAGTTTTACGAATATAGTTAATGGTTCAAGAAAAGTTTACTAAAAATATATAGCATCAATTGGTGAAAATCCGTTAGAGTATCATCATATTGAAGAATGTACAATCAAGCCACAGTTGTTGAAATGAAAAAGATGTCGAAACTTAATATAAATTTAGCAAATCAAAAAAAAAACAGAATTTTTTTTTACTTAGATGTAAATCTGAGAACATAACACGAACGTTCCTAAATTTAAAAACTAGCCATGTACAGTTTTTTTTTCGACACATCTATCAAATAAATTCCAAAAAAACATATTGAATCCGTTTATATAAAATACACTAAAATTATTAATAAGTGATACTATCGTTAATATAACGTACATTGAAAAAAACATTTCAAATATCAAAAATAAACTTAGCCAGATTTTGTCGCCGGAAGTTTTCCAATCTTTCATTACAGATGAAAACTGAAATAAATTCTCTAAAAGTCAAACAAAAAAATATTAAAAAGATTGAAAATCTGATTCATAGGGAAGGTCAAAATACCCTTAGAAGTATTAAAGTGGAGGACGACTGATTGGAAAATTTAACAGATATTGAGATCCCTGATTACGCGATGGAAATCCTTAGCCTAGGTTCGAATTTCGCAATACCAATCGAAACATCCAAATAACTGCCGATTTCTGAAATAATTTCATCTATTGAACTGGCAATTAGTAAATTGCACGGGGGAATAAAAGACGAAATGAGAAGTAGTGTGTATATTTTAACAAACTATAAAAATAATTTATCTAGGCACTTTGACAAACGTTATTCCAAAATACTAGATAAACAGTTATGTATTAAAAACAAAAAAAAACTGATAAATTTCTCAAGAAACATCCTAACCTTCAAGTATTGAAACCAGATAAATCCAACAAAGCTGTGATTATGTCAGCAGAGGAATACGATAAAAAAATGATTATTAGATGACAAACTGACATATAAAGAAATCAACAGTGATCCCACATGCATATATCAAAAACAAAACAACGAAATTATAAAAAGATGGGAAGAAAAAAATTATATATCTCCGAACACAACTAAATATTTGAAGATTAATAACACAACCACCAAGAATTTACGGGCTTCTGAAACTGCATAAAAACGGCATGCCTTTAAGACCAATTGTATTATGTATTTAATCACATTTCACTAACTTGTCTAAATATCTAAAAGACATATATTAAAGATTCTTGGCAATTTAAAGAAAAAATAAACAATATTGTTATACCTGATGATTATATAACCATATCGCTCGATGTGGTATCACTATATACGAACGTACCAATACACCCTGCCCTGAATGTACTAACAAAAAATCACACAGATATTCCGTTGGACGAGTTTTTGTTGGCTGTTGAATTAACATTAAGATCGACATATTTTTCATATAATGAAATTGCTCAAATGCTGTTGGAAGAGTTGGAAGATGATGTAATATCCAAACTGGTGTATCAATTCCCATTTTATCTTCGTTATGTAAATGACTGTATAACAGCTGCCTCAAAAACCAAATATGACGAGATTCTTAACCCTTTTAACGCTTATCGTCCAAAACTTAATTTTACGATTGAAATGAATGGCAATAATAAGATAAATTTTCTTGATGTGAAACTACATCATATTCAAAATACAATAAAAACGGAATGGTACACCAAAAAAACATAGTCTGGTAGATACTTAAATAACAATTCAAAAAACTCCATGAAGCTGAATGACCCAAACAACACACACTATATACGAAATCCCATGCAATGAATGCCCTGGAGTCTACATAGGACAATCTTCGCAATATTTACAAAACCGATTAAATGGACATAGATATGACAAGAAGAAAACAAAACAGCCTTAAGCAACCACGAATCGGCATACTCGCATAATGATTTTCAAGAAACGAAGATATTTACAATAGAACCAAACCAACGTAAACGTGAAATTTTAGAAATGATTTACATAAAGATAAACTCAAACACTATATATGACAAAACGGATATAAAGGGCTTAAATAAAATCTACACAATGACCTTTTTAATTAATATTTTAATAACAAACCAAGCAACTTAGCTTAAAACCCCATCTTACCATTTATAATTAATTAAAAATTACTAAAAACATTCAAAAAAAATAATATGCATACTGGAAATGAAATGCAGATAACGATATAGAAGACAAACACCTAGTCAGAATTCAACTACCGAGCGGAATGGTATTTTAAAATGTTAATTTTTATTCAACCAAAATATGCACTTATTTTTAATATTGTATCGTGTTTTTAAAAGAAAAGTTTTAAGGTGGAGATGTATCTAAGTGTAGTTTTAAGAAAGTTTATGACGAAAAATTGTGAGTCGAAAAAAAAATTATCTCTGTTTTTTTATCATTGATTATGTAGTTCATTTTGCATATAATAATAAACAATGATTGTGACGAAAGATGGAAAAACAAATGATGTTTGTATTGTTGCAGATAACTGATGAAGACCATAAAATAGTCAAAACGTTTTAGAAATATATTTTAACGATATAATAAAGATGTTTTAACATTATATGAACTGAATAGTTTTACGAATATAGTTAATGGTTCAAGAAAAGTTTACCAAACGTATATATATATATATATATATATATATATATATATATATATATATATATATATATATATATATATATATATATATATGTTTATGCGACTTTTCACAGATGCCTCTGTGTGAGTTGCAATAGCAGTGGATACATCCACACTATGCCGTTGTAGTGCTGAAATCACATTCAGCAAACGTACAACTATATGCAACTCCGCGTATAATGGTTTGTGAAAAGTCGCATAAACATATATACGCCATCCGGCGGGAGGTCGGCGAAACCGCATTCAGTATTTGCATGCTTCATTTCGATCTGTCCTTTGCACGGCCAGGTGCATGTCGGTACCCTGATGAGTCTAGTAGAGACGAAACATGTGCCTCTGCTGTATCACTGTGGCGGGGAGAGTAAGTTTTAACTTTCTTCTCGGTATGGTGGTACAGGTAGACCATCATCTCGATGGTGGTGGAAATGGATGGATTGTGTTCTGTAGCAATCTATTCAAACTGTGCAACCTCTAACACGGAAAGGATATGATGGAACGGGATTTGCATTTACTGTTCGCATTTTACTTCATATATATATATATATATATATATATATATATATATATATATATATATATATATATATATATATATATATATATATATATATCTAATTGATGTTACAAAACGGCTATTTTATACTGTAATTGTGGATGAATATTTTTAGCAAAAAAATATTACGCTAATGCGTTGAAAAAACAGCAGACAAAACACGAATAGCTACATTTCGACGAATCACTCAATAATACAAGAGCATACAGGACAATACCTTAATTATTCATCTAATCACTCCATGGACACCAAACAAGGAATTATAAGAAATCTCGTAGATAGAGCCTTAACTCTCTGCAACTCCAACGAGAACTTGATGAAAGAGATAGATTACATTAAAAATGATCTGACAGCCAACGGATACCCAGTATATCTAGTGGATAAATTTCTTGAACAACGCAGAAATAGGACAATATCGACAACGAATGAAGAAGGAAAACCAGTATTGAACATGCCTGGACTCATGGACACCACATAAATTGGTTTGAAGCTAAAATACTACACCGAGAACAACATTGGAGAAAACGGAAATTCAAAGAAGCCGCGGTCATACATCAGAACCCGAGTTGTTTTAGTAAACCATCTTTAGATATAAGAGAAGTGTGGAAACCACTTCTTAGTAATTGTAAACTGAAACTAAATGCAGCATAAGGAAAAAAAGGGATTTTGCCATAGCAGGCATGACTGCACTCATCTCAGTCACACTCTACTGCATTTACTTTTAGTATAAATAGTCATGTAGGGATTTATTTAGTTTCACTTGAAAACGGCTAGAGATAACTACTAGCCGAAACGTCGTGATAATCAACAAAAATAAAGACAATGGAAGTCTAACAGATATCTACTACTTCGCAATACAAGAGCAACATGCAAGCGCTGTCGTAATTTTCTGGACCTGGAGCTTTTTCATTGTCTTGGAGTTTTCCGCACTTTTTAATACGAGACTAATGTTTACTAGCAGTCTACGTCCGCGCAGCCGGGAAATTCCTATTTTATTTAAAATTACATTGATGATAACATTTCCCTTTTTGTTTTTAAATTCGTTGACTTAAAAAACATGATGCGCTTTCATACGGAGATCGTTGGTGTGAAACTTGCTGCGGAAACTCGTGGTTACTTTAGTTGCCGATGCCGAATGATGCTTCCTCTATCCTTTGGATGTCATGCTTCGTGTATCGTTTGATATATTTCTATTTTTACTTTACCGTCGTGTCATCACATAGCGGTTATTATCAACATTGTTAGTGCATGTTGCTCTTGTGTTAGTGTGATTCGTCGAGATGTCGCTATTCGTGTCTTGTCTGCTGATTGTACAGGCTCTAATAATCTCGTGAGTATCAAGTAAAGATGAAACAGTGCTTTCATCATTTCGAGGACTCGGAGCTTCTCCTGTCTCTTGGAGTTCTCCACACTTTTTAAGACATATATATATATATATATATATATATATATATATATATATATATATATATATATATATATATCGAAAAATACGGCCTACAAAATTACAAGGTGTATCATTTTCTTTACTCATCAAAACAGGCCAACTTTTATCAAAGTTTTCTGTCGCATGAACACCACTGGTGAAAGAAGACAAAAAACCTTTCACTTAATAAATGTCCTTCTGCATCTACATTGATATTAACTTTTTTTATATCCTTACTAATAAGCATGTAATTATGAAACATCTTGAGTACGCCTTTTGCCAATTAAATTGACGCTATTGCTAACTATTTAGTTAATATACAGGGTGTTTCCAAAGTACAATTTTCTAAATATCCTAAAAACGCTATACCCAATTACTCTTCAAACAGTTTTACATTGAGCGAAAAAATATATAATATTACGTAACAAAAATAATTAAGTTAGCAATAGTGCCGATTAGTGGCGTAACTAAGAATATGTGCACCTCCCCGCAGATTTTTGAATGCACTCTACTATTTTGCACCCGTCTTGATCCTTGGTATTTATTCATTTTCCTCAAGGCGCCCCTGGATCGGCGGGGCCCCCTGCACCGCGGGGCCTGCAGGGTCACTATTTACTTCAATGATGCCGACTTAATTTGAAGTTAGTGCAGATTGATCAATTAGTGCTACCGAGCGGCTATATCTCAAATAACAAATATGGCTAACAAATCGCTTCAAAATATTTTTAAATTCCCAATTCCATCGGTAGTTGGGTATTTGCTATGAAAAATACGAAAATTTGAAGTTTTGAATTTCATAACTTTTCTTTTTCCATTTTCTATATCGTATAATTTTGAGAATTTTAATAGATTCTATCAAATTTGCAACACTTTGTATATCTTCATTTTTGAGAAAAATTATTTTTATGATTTTTATAAGTAACCTACGTATTTCGTTGGCGCTGCTTTGTTAATACTTTGTTATTGTCAAATAATAAACTTGAGTTTTGTGTTATACTTACATATTAATACAGGCACCATCACATATGTGTACATAAAAAATACGTTTACACTAAGAATATATTTAAACATAGCTAAAGCTTGGTTAGCGTCATTTCCTAACCCTATAAAAATACTGCCGATCAAAAGTCCTGAAGCTAAATGATGAAAAAATTGGATTAATATTGCACTGTGATTTCGCCGCATTTGTAGAAACGTTCTAGTTAGTAAGACTATTAACTGTTCCCATACTGATATTGGAGAAATAGTAACTTGTTCCGGATGACCTGCAATGAAAAAATAAATTCTTTAGTAATGTAGTTAAAAAATACAAATGTGCAATAATATTATATATATATTTTTTTCATTATTACAAAAATGGCTTATATGGTAGTTTATATGCTATTTTAATGAACCGCACAAAAAATCAAAATAAACACAGTAGCGCATCATTCTGTTTTTAATTGCTTTACTGAGCTAATCTGTCATTAATGAAAATTAAGCATTTTCCAACCAAAAATGCCATTTTATTTCTTGTTTCATTAAATTTCAATTTAAAACTTTATGTATCTTAAAATTAAAGCCATTTAGGGCATGCATTTGTACAAACATCTATCTTCTAAAGTTTGGTTAATTTAATTAACACTTTTTCTTAACTTTGAACTTTTCATAGCCAAGAACAAGAGTTTTCAGGTATTTAAAATTTTATACTACTGAAAAACTATTTCCAAATAATATAAAAATGGGTATGGTTAGAACAAACGAATTTAAATATTAAGCCACACTTTACCACAATTCATGTGAAAAGAATGAAAGAAGACGTATCATTAGTGAACTACTTCGATTTTCATGAATAATATTTCAAAAACATTCTTAACAAGTGTTATGTGGATACATAACCAAGGTGTTCCGTGTGATATCATATAATCAATTTTTATCGCACGATTTCGTAAAACTTCCATGGTAAATGTAAGTATGTACGTATGTATGTATATGGAGCTAGGATTATGTATACTGTGACCTGAAATATCTTTTGTGCCCTCTTATGTTGCTAAGTCGTTGGGGACGCCTCGCCGTCTAAAGCTGCTTCTTGACTCCTATCAGACTGTGTTGCCCTGCTTAAATTGTTTAGTTCCTCTAAGCATTCCCTGACCAACTTGGAGCTAATTACATGAAAACTCAGCGCATTGATGGCTGTTTAACTATACGACATGATGATGATCTCTCGTCTGCAACAGTGTTTTTCTTTATTGAATTGAACGCATTTCCTAATAGTTTAAATTTCTGCTTAAAAAATCCTTGCCCAAGCTTTCGAAGTGAACAGTTATGGGTCCATATAGTCCTATTCCAGTTGCTTCCATTGTTTTGGGACCGTCTGTTTACTATCTAATGAAATTTCTGTTAAGTTTCTCAGTGGTGTTTTTGTCCCATTCATTTTTACGACTCAACCTTGTATTAAAGTTTGTCACGAAGTTGACCTATTTTTCATTTCACCTTGGGGCGTATCCCATGTTTGTTAATATTTTAGATGAGAGATGTTTAATAACTCCATAACTCATCATCCTATATGATTTCATCTTTGCCATACTCTTCACTAATATATGTAGAGGTGTGATGTATAAAATTAATGCTGTAGCGGCTGTTGGGCATTTTTTCATTGTTCTAGTTATACATACACAAGCTAGTCTTTGAACTTTTAGGAGATTAGTTTTTGTGTCGGCTAGAGTCATTCTTTTACTCTCATCCCCATCCCTCTCCCCTCTCTCACCACCCCATCCCTTCCCCCTCCCCTCCTCCTACTTATAATTTTTCACTGACAAATTCTAAAAGTTTTTTCTATATTGCAAGGTAACAACTTTGATATGAAAATGGTAATTAAGGTAATTTATGTGATATTTTGGTATACTATAAGGATGAGAGGTGGAATCAAATTTCAGAGTCACGATTAGGTTCGATACGAATAAGCATGAACTGTAAGACTATACCGGGTGTCAACGAATCTATTAGACAAGTCATAATTTCTAGAGTATTATGTGTATCAAAATGAGAATTGGTACAGGTAAATGGTATGTGAAGGGGAGAGTTTTCGCATATTTTTCACTTTCCGGCCACTTCCGGTTTCACCGGAAATGGCCCCGGTTTTGAATTTTTAAATGGAACACCCTGTATATTTTAACATTTTTGGATTTCTGAGACAATTCTAGATCAGAATGTGACATTTTAAAAACTTTTTACGTCTTCTTCATTTTTTTTAGAGCCACTTTTAAAATTGCATCTAGGTGGCCATGATCGGACGCAAACTAATCTAAGGGCCTTAGGTGATGTCGAAAAAATACAATCGCAAAGTTTTAGTTACTAGTATGAAAGACAGGAATAAGACAATTTGATAAAATTACGTTTTTGATTTCTAACTATTAATTTTCAAATGGCGACCCCTTTTTGACAACTACTTTTCGAAAAAAGCATTCTTTGACGAATCTAACGGTACTAATTTATTTGCGATTGGATTAGACATAAGAACAGAAATTAAATATTATTAAGCAAAATACTGGATAATTTATTTACTTATGACAAGTGCGCCATGGACAGCCCTGATGCATAATAATTTGCAACTGTTTTTATCAAGTCTTCTTTGGAAAACAAAGCATTCACTTAATAGCTGTAAAAAATTAACTTCATATTCGTAATACACCACCCCAACCCCCTAATACCAAATCTGAAAAAATGCGGATAAGATAAAATTTTCAACCCACCATATTGCATCCGCTATATTGAATTTCAAAAAAATAATTTTAACGTCTTAATTTAATCTAAATCTAAACCCTTCAAAGCCCCCTAGTACAAATTTTAGATGAAATCCAGAACTTTAAAATTTCTAAACGGTCTGTTGCATCTGACATATTAGATTTTCTTAAAATAATTTTATATTCGCTATTTACATCCTCAAAAACGATTCAGGTCCACATTTGAACAAAACGGAAAAATGTAAAATTTTTTGTCAGCTATATTGTATTCGCCATATTGGATCCTGAAAAAATACTATTGAATTCATAATTTACACCCTCAAAAACTTAATATCAGTTTTGGAGAAAGTCGAAAAATGTAAAATTTTTAGGACATCATATTGAATCCACCAGATTGAGTTTTTCAAAAAATATTTTAATTTCGTAATTAACACTAACAAAAATCCCCCAATACTGACTTTAGACAAAAACGAGAGATGTAAAATCTTTAATCGGCCATCTTATATCCGCCATATTTAATTTATTTTAAATAATATCAGATTCAAAACTCCCTCATATCAGTTTTGAAAAAAATCGGACAAAATTAATTTTTTATCCAAAATATTTGATACACCATATTGAATTTTTTAAAAATAATTTTAGATTCGTCCTGTGCGATTCCGAAAAGTCCCCCGTAACAATTTTGAAGAAAATCGGACAAAATTAATTATTTTGTCCGCCATATTGGATCCGCCATATTGAATTTTGTAAAAATAATTTCAGATTCATTAGGTGAGACTCCGAAAACTCCCCCATACCAATTTTGGAGAAAATGGGAGAAAATTGATTTTTTCGTCCGCCATATTGGATCCGCCATATTGAATTTTATAAAAATTATTTTAGATTCGTCATGTGAGACCTAGAAAACTCCCGCGTAGTAATTTTGGAGAAAATCGGACAAAATCGATTTTTTTGTTCGCCATATTGGATCCACCATATTGAATTTTTTAAAAATGGTTTGAGTTCGTTATGTGCGATCTCAAAAACTCCCTCATACCAATTTTGGAGAAAATCGGACGAAATTAAATTTTTTGTCCGCCATATTGGATCCGCCATTTTGAATTTTTTAAAAATAATTTCTGATTCGTTTGGTACAACCCTGAAAATTCTTCCATACCAATTTTGGAGAAAATTGGACAAAATTAATTTTTTTGGCCGCCATATTGTAGGCGCCATCTTGGATTTTACTGCACCAATTTCATCTAAAAAATATGGGACCACCGCAGCAACTTCCTGAACAGAACGTAACAAATTTCATTCAAATCGGTGCAGCCGTTCTCGAGTAATCGGTGTACATACATAAAAAAAAATACATAGTCGACGAATTGAAAACCTCCTTCTTACAGAAGTCTGTTAAAAATTACTAAATAATACTAAACTGTAAAAAAAAACCTTTATTAAGTCTGGACTTTATTTCACATATCTTGGATTTTTTCATGTTTGTCTTAGTACTGTTTTATAGGCCTGAGACAACTTTTATGACTTTTTTGAAAATTTCATCTAATTTAATGTCTATCATGGATATAAATTTTCAATTTTGATACGCCTCGGTTTATTAACTTTCGCAATGGATTCGAGAATACATAATTTAATTTAAGGTTTCAAAAATTACCCCTAAATTAATGAATCAAAATTTCACTTTAGATCTGCATGTGTAATTAATTATACAGAAAACAAACTAGTGGAAATTCTAACTGTTCTTTAATTGCCTTAAATAATTCACTGTCAAAAAATAAATTAAATAAGCATTTAAAAATAATAGCAATAATATTACCTGACTGTGTTGATTCGTTGTAAATTTCAAATATATCCACTCCTCTAGATGAGAGAGTAATGTCTTGATTTTTTTTGTCCGTCATGTTTGTTTTCCCATTCTGTATACGATTGCTTAAAACTTTGACGGTTTCTGGATGTGATTGAATAACTTCTATAACTATAAAAAACGTTTTTTAAAAATATAGTTACATTTTTATAAATTTCTTTAATTATGGAAGTTGAAGCCATTTTTTATAGTTTCAAAATACTATTTGGGGTTGGTTTTCTTTGATTTTCTAGAATTTTTTTCAATATGTCCTAAAATATTACGAAAAATATAAGTTCTTTTCTTCTTCTAACATTTTTAAAAAATTTTAAATGCTATAATGAAATACTATCAGAAACATTGTTATATATTTATTAATAATTAGTTTTTGAGAGGCTATTTTTATTTTTGGCAAGTAGAAATTTAGTTTATAATTATGGAGAATATCACCTATTGTCGATGTTTTTGATAAAATAAGAAATTTTACATTATAATACAGATTTGGAACAATTTTATATTTGTGAAGAGTATTTCACCGACTATGAGTCATAAAACAAATAACTCTAGTCATGTAATAACTTCTCTAATAAGGATTTCGCCTCAAGCGAAATTTTTCCAGACATCATGGTTCGACAGCCTTTGGTCTTGTAACTCCGGCAAAACGGTCTTGGAACAACTTACATAATATGTCGTTGAAGCGATATTGTCAGAATTCTTAAATTTCTAAGAATGGAAAAGTTGTAAATAAGATTTCTTTTTTAACGTATTTATTACCACCAAAGATAATTCTGTAATCGTTAAAAACGAATGTCTTAAAGGAGGAGAACGATATCAAACTATTACTTCTTTTGTACTGTTTCCAACATATATAATACTATAAGCGCTTGCTCCAGAAAACCATATTTCATGTGTTAATATAATATTTTGAAGTAACAGTAAAAAAAATACAATAATTATTTCATGGGCAGGCAAAACGACTAACTGAATCTGACAGTGTTGCATCATATCTGCATAGCCATTTAATTTTGCTTGTCGATCGACGCTTCTTTGATAGTGGTATAATATTATTGCTTTTTTGTATTTATTAAAAAATTTCCTTACATTGCAAGTTTAAATAGTGTTTTAAATACTTTTAAGATGCCGTACAGATATTGTGTATCCACTTGTAAGGGAAATTATTCAAACGGTCCGACGCCATGAGTATTTCGTCTTCCAAAAAATGACGGACACCAGCGTCAAAATGGTAGAAACCGATTCTGTGTGCCCAGTAATAGTAGTCGAGTTTCTGAGTGTCATTTTATCAAAGATACCAGATATCTGGGCAGGACTCCCACACGGATCAGACCGTTTCTTTAAAATTAAATGTACCGATACTAAACGAACACAGCGTATCAAGTATATGTTCCACTTTGCCCTAAGTACTTATCATTTTGCTTGTAACCTTTAGTTTAGGAGAAGGATGGTTTACTAAAAATAACAAAATTTCTAAGACTCTCTTTCGGATTGTACATGTTCTGGGGTCTTATATTGGAGGGGATATTCAAATAAACAATAATTGATAAGCAAATGCATATTTACATGAACAACCAGTAAGTGTATAAGTAAAAAAAAATCGCCCTTTTGTCAAGTAGCTTGGACAAATCACCAAGTTTACTTGGGACTCAAAACCTGATGAAACATTAATATACCCCGATTTTTTATCGGAGAAAAATTATTTGCATGTGCGGCTCTAAAAAAATTCATGATTTAGAACATATAGGTATTATTAAAATTTGGCTTTTTTTTAAATTTCACAGTTTTGTAACCATCTAGCTTAAAAAGACAAAATGTAAAACTGGCACTAAAAATTTTTTATCCTTTTTTGTCTTACAAAACTTTGACAAATATATTACTTATTCCTTTAATGTGATAAACTGTAACATACTGAAGGCTGTTTTAATGAAATTCATAAAATCCTAAAGAATACTTGTAATGAAGAATATGATATGAATAACTGAAAACTATAAAAGCCAGTGTTCATTTATTGCTGATTATATTATAGCTACATTGGTTCAATGAAACTAAAATGTAATTATTGCAAAAATTCATTGATCTATGATAACAAATTTATTGTTTAATATCATTTTAATCTCATAACTAACTTAAGCTGATGTGCACTTCAATATCATTGAGATCCTGTAGTTGGCTAAGCTCTATGAAGTTATTGTTTAAGTAACTTCAGAAGTATTAACAAAGTTAAAAACTGATAGTTAAAGTATTTAACTATCCAAATATTAAAAATTTGACTATGCTGGAATATGTCGATGACTTCAATGCTTAAACAATTGTTTCTAAAGCTTAGTGCCAATTATTGCTTTTACTTTTGATCAGATAAACTTCAAATGTGTAGAATTCCGTCCAAATCATTCGAGAATCATCTAAGTCTCAATTGTGTAGTGGAAATTCGATTGCATAATAGTAGAGTTGTAGTTTATGTAACTCTGATTAAAAGTGACAATAAGAACTAACTCTAAAAATAGATAGGTTTGTTTCCTAAACTTTTCAAACAATCAAAGTTAATCTTACACGGTCATATTTCGATACCAGTAAATAATATAGCGCTAAGTGTTTGATACAACTTATATTTGGGAATTTCTTAATTATAATAGTGCAGAGAATCTATCAATATCATTAAAATCTAATTCCCATAAAATAATTGGTGAATCATATAATATACAATTGATAACAATAATTTTATTGTCTTAAAGTGGCTAAAATTTTGAAAATTTCCAGTTTATGTAATCCTTATTACTATTCATAAAATTTGATTGCTAAAATTATTCGAATACGCCAGTGCTTTTTGTTAAGTTAGATTACATAATTTTTTTTTATTTAGTTATTTGAGATCTATACATATTTCTTGCTTCTTATTTTAAATTTAAAAAAATAACATTCACAACAGATTTCCACAAAGATTTGAAGCATACGAGCATGTTAATGCTTCTTATGCATTAAAGAAGCATTTCTAACGCTATCACTCTAGAAAATTTACTGTACATTATTTAAAAGCATAGGTTGCTCTTATTGTATATACAAGTTGAAGTGAATCAAAACTGTCTTGTTTGGGAGTCTGGAGATACGTTTTTTTGAAATAACATTCTTCCCTTTTATTCCTTTGATAGTTGTTACGGAATTTTTGTATTTTCGTCATTCTATTTTTCCTAATACCCTCGTAAGATAACTATCGCAGACGTAGGGTATAGCCAGGTGATCGCAAGTAGTAGTAGTTCATTGGATCAATTCTTGACATTTTACAGTGTTTTATTTTCAAAAAGGCTATAGTGAAGGAAAAAAAAGTAATTATCTTTTTTAATAATTCATTTAGTTTAAAAGAATTGAGCAGTATTCTTCTTAGTTAATTTACTTTTTAATTCGTTTGCTTGGTTCTACCAAATTTTAAAAAAAATCTGTCAAACGTTTGTTGTTTAAAAATTGTTTCGATTGTGGTGGGAGACCGGAATCATAAATTCCAAGTCTTCCTTCACTGACTTTAAAAGAATGAGGTACGTTTATTTGGTCTCTAAAAATTTCTTTTCAAATTCAGCAGATTATCTTGTGTGAGATACAAATCACCTTTTGTTTTTGTTAAAGTATGTCCTAATGTATTTCGAAGCATAAATTCCTTTGATTTTTAACAATAATGTTAATTTTATAACAATTTTTTCTTAATTGATGGTTGGCCATATTGACACGAGGCCATGGAAATTATCTTAAATATCTGTTGCTAAAGTGTTTTGGCAACCTAATATGTTGTACTCCATATTTTTTATGTTTTTTGGCGCAGGGTAAAATGTATCTAAAGGGCACGGGAGGATTGGAGGTGAGCCTTATCTCTAGAATTTTGACTCCATCTGCTAACCTGCTTCAGATTTGAGGACTATTCTTTTCTTATTACCTTATCGTGTCTTTGCAGAAGACATTTTATCTAAAAATGCCTTTAGCTATATTATCTTGAAGTAAAAGGCTGCATTTAAGTTATCTTGTTATATCTTATCTTAGTATCTTATTATATCTTTGTAGAAGACAAATTACCTTAAAGTACCTTTAGCTGTTTATGTTTTGAAGTAACAGCCTTCATTTGAATTATCTTATTATATCTTTAACCTATCGTTATCTATCTATAAAACGTACTATTGTTTTCTTGTTTTCACCTAAGGTTTGACCAATTTCCTTTATTGTGTAATGTACACTTTCTTTCGTGCATTATGTACTATCGGAAATTTATTCTCTTCTTGAAATCTTGTTAAAATGGTGAATGTTAATTTTAAATATATTATTAATTTTCAGAAATTATAGAAGAGCAGCCTACTTTATTTTTTTGTCATACTAATGGGTTGGTACAAAAAGAATTATTTTTTTTTGATTAAGAAATTGTAACTTTTAATTTTGTGACATGTAATGTGTCAGAGTTTTCTAACTAACCATGTAGTCTGCTATATATTGGTGTACAATCAATTTTGTAAAATTTTCAACGCTTTGAATACACTGTTCTGCATGAAAATCCTTCCCGCCAAACTAATGTGTTATATCGATAATTTCTACCTATGTAACCCTTGCACTGACATGTAAATTGTTGTATCACGTAGGAAAATCTAGAGAACATAACAACATGTTTTGATTGATTTCAAAGTAGGTATAAGGACGTACCTATGCGATATATAAGTTGTTATGAGGTGCGACGTTGCTAAATCTATATTTTCTCTAAGTTTAGGGAAATTATGCACCCTCTAGCAACACCGCATAGAGGGGGGCGTCGGGGGGATGAGCTCCTCATCTACGAAGTCTCATTTCTCTAGAGCTTAAAAAACAGAGAGACCCATTAAACCCCATCTAATTTCAAATTTCACCATACTTCGTAGTCGTCGAAGGGTCAGCTACTTATCGAATGGCCCCTGTATACAGGAATTATATCGCCGCTTCTGCTACTCTCGATACTCGATATTTCTAGAAAACACCAGTTATACAAAACGGGTATATAAGCAGCCGGCCGGGTGCCGGAGGATCAGTATGGTATATACAAGTGAAATGCAAAGAACTATGCTTGAATCTCGTTTACAGCAGTGGAATCTTACACAAAGGAGTGAAAATTTCCACGTTTCTGAAAAGGCAGTCTATGCTGGCAGTATTTTTTTCAGTAGCAAATGACTTAGTTTACTCTCATGATATTTCGGGTTTATTCAATGAACTTGGTCTTTCCTATAAACCTATCGAATGGCAATTGTTTATTGAATTTTCGAAAACAAGTCTAAAGGCAGTTTTATTGTTTAATGGAAATGAAAAACCGTCTGTTCCCGTATGTACGAGAACATGCTTATATTACTTTAAAGTAAAAAATACGAAGATCATAAATGGAATATCTGTGCTGATCTAAAGGTTATTGCACTACTTACGGGACTGCAGAGTGGCTACACAAAATGTTGTTGTTTTTTATTCCAATGGGATCGCAGAGCCAGCAACCAACATTATGTCGCTAAAGAATGGCCGTTACGTGAAAATCTTGAAGGGTCATTTGAGACGGTGCAATCATGGTAAAACACATAAACTTGATATACTTTCAAACACTGAACAAAATACTTCAGAAGAGACCAGCGGTGGATAGTATGTTCGCTTCAGCGTCCAAAAAAAGACACAATGTTGGTTTGCGGGCGATCTGTTTATTCGAATATTCATTGTTTTGAGAGATTAGTTCATGGAAAAAGCAGTTTCTTTATTAAGTATAATACCAATAGCAACAGATGGAGCACCTGTCATGGTTGGGTGTTACCTTGATTTTATAAGCCATTTAAAACAAAATGTAGTTGGGGTGTTTGCAAGTCCCTGCATCATCCATTGACAACATTAAGTTGCCAAAAATCTAAGTGACAGATTGTATCAATCTTTTCAATTTGTGATAAATGAATTCTAGGTTATCTCCGCTGTTGTGTGAAGAAAACGACGAGAACTTTCATCAGTTACTCCTTCATATTGAAGTACGTTGGCTTTCGATGTTTTATGTTTGACAAAATTTTATCAGTTTTTGAGTCTGTAAAGCTTTTAAATACTAAATATACCATTTTAAAGGAAAACTTAATCAAATGGAAACCAGACATCACATATTTAACAGATTTTTTTACCAAATTATAAAAGATTAACTTGCAATTGAAAGGTGACAGTCTAAATTTAATAAAAACAAAATCCATCATTGCAGCTTTTCTTGTTCAAAATATTGCACGGTGAGAATTTTCCGTTCCCCTATTTGTCACGGACATGCTGTCAGGATGATGATGTTTCGACATACGTGCAACATTGAAATGTCCTGTACACAGACTTTAAAACCAGATTTGAGGATGTTTGACGATAGAACTGTCACAAAGGATTATTAACCCATATGAGAACATTGATGATTTGGACGTCATATTTCTACAGGAAGAACTAATTGTAATAAGTTTAACGAAGAACTTAAGGTGAAGTTTAGAAATGGATGCCAGCAATTTTGCTTCAGAGAGACATACCTGCTACTTATTCTGCATTATGGATAATCTCAAGAAAGTTTTTCATACCTCGTGAAAAGAGGTTTCAGCGCGGATGTCCACACTTAAGTTGGTAAAACTGTCAAAATTCAGTATTAGGAAGACAAGGGAGTGTACGGAAGACAGAAAAATTGAGTCGTGGGCTACGGTACACAAAAGTGTGGGAATCTACGTTTAAAATCAGTATGTTAGCGTTACCAGGGTTACAAAAATTCAAGCACAATTTAGATATAATTGAACTGAAATTATATTGCTGTTTTTAGGAATATTGATATTTCTGACAATTATTATGAAGCAATATTCAAACAATATTATGAGATGTACAGAGATTTTTTACAACATTTTAATATACTTCAATATCCATTGGTACGCTATATGTAGCTGAAATAGTGGAGCTTCTAAATATTAATATTTAATTTATTTGATATAGACGTGCTGTTAAAACTACTGAAATAACATAATTAATTATAAAATTAAAAAGCAAAGCACTACTTAATATAAAAAACCAACAGTTTAACACACTTACGCATAGAGTTACAAAAAAAGAAATCTTTTAATATGGCTGCATAGACGGGAAAGGGTCTCTCTTCCGGATTTTCATTCGGCGGGCGCATAAATATTTACACGTTCAGATGGGTTTCTTTAAAATTCATTGTCCTCTAATTTAGTGAATGTTAAGGAACTCGACAAACATTTTTGTAATAATACTCTTAAATAATGAGAATGTAATGTAATGATGACTTTGTACATTTACCTGTATCTTTTAAAGTTTTTAGTTTAAATGGGATTATTTAACTTTATATATAATTAACACGTGTTTTAGCAATTCCCAAATTTTTACCTCAGATAAAAAGGGATTTCAAACCTTTCATATAGAATTCTTATATCTTAAAAAATACGGTTAAGTTAATATAATTGAATTGTCGCATGGTTAGGATAGACAGCGTAAATCAATTTTTAATTTACTCTTTTTTCAGAGCTATTTTTCTCTTCTTGTGAGTTAACGATCAATAAAATTTATTGCTGTATTACAATGTAAACGAATAAAATTATTATCTTCCCAATTACCTAATTATTTATGTTAATATCAAATTTATTTGGGCAAATTCTACCAAGATATATCAATATTATATTTTAAGAAAACAAGTTTTAAGTTACTTATACCATACTTGAAACTCGGATAAAATAACATAATTTCTATAAAGAATTTGATTTTTATGTTTACTCTGCATTAAATATGAGTACAGCAAATCTACATATGAAAAACGATACTGCTACGGTCAAAATACAAGGTGATTCTCCGGGAACTTTATCGATCGATTGCGGGAAAACTATAATTAGAAAAAATTCGAAAATTTGAAAGTGTACTAACGTGCATGGGGACAGCTGTCTAAAATATTTTCAAGATAGCGACACTACCGGTCATACCGGAAGTAGATGTCAACTTGCTTATTCTAAATAGAACATTCTATATATTATTGCATTTTTGATTTCTACGTAAAATTCTAGACATATTTTATATATAATATTCTATACTTAAGTCTCACCATTTTGGACATATTTAAATTTTTATATCAAAAATTCCGTTTGCGGATTAAAACGTAACTATACATTTTTCCTATAAGGAAGTCTTTATTATTTAATTTGGGTTAGTTTTCTTGTAGACGAAGATCGACTTTAATAGTATTGTTATCATATTTTGAAAATTATGGTTATAGAGAGGTAAAAAAAGAACAAAAAAAATTATATTTAAAAAATCGTCAAAAGTCAATTTTTTCAAATAGAAAGGACCTATTTTTATAATTTTATCATATTAAGCATTAAAAATAAGGGTACCATCGTATCAGATTGTCTATTCCAAAAATTTATAGTTTTCACAGTATTGGCAATTCAACATTTTTCTATTATAAACGGCTTTTAAGTTTTGTTATTAGTTGGCCACGACGGCTAGGCGTGCCGAAAATAAAACAATCGAACTCTATAGAATTGTCACTATTTCTTGCCATTTGACATTCATTAATAATAATCGTGCCGGGGCGATTAAATTACACGAACGAAGATTATTTAAACTTATTTATTACTTATCTAGAATGTGATAGAGTTATTTCAAGAACATGCGATTCATTGGCGATTCTATATCCGAAGAAACAGAAATCAACACTACCAACTGTTAAAAAGATTATAAAGAACTTTGGATTTATAAAAGCTAAAATAAAAAGAAATAAACTAGTTGGTAATAAAATAAAGTTACAAAAATTATTTGAGTAATTGACGCCCTTGAACTTCCAAACATTTTTCGCACCTAAGCAGGAACTCTTCATGGGTGGCTCTTCTTATTGACTGATGATTATGTTCTTTAAATGCTATTCTGACGCGCTGCATGCAATCTTCCATAGTGGTTAATGCGGTGTTGTGTACTTGATTTTTGATTGTCCTCCAAATAAAAAAATCAGGTACTGTGTTAGGTCTGGGTAGCGAGGTGGCTAACGAGGAGGCTCATTCTTGACTATCCATTGATCATAAAACAAGTTTTGCAGATGATTGTTAACTAAAAGACTATTATGCGGAGGCGCCCCATCATGTTGATAAAATAGATTTCTATGATCAGCCAGAGGCAAGTTATCTAAATAGTTCACTTCCAAATTTCCCAAGTTGTCGAAGTAGCGCTCATCTATAAGTTAAAAAACGTATTTTGCATCTAGAAGTCGTCAAAAATGGCTAACTTACCATTCAGATTATCTTGGTAGAATTCTAGGGCGACGACACCGTCATTTCCTGTAGCACAATACACGTTAAACTGCCAATACTCTTGAAAATTTAATTCTCTAAATGGATGTACGTTTGAGTCGCTTGAACAATCCATTTTTTGTGAATTTGGTTTCGTCCGACCAAATAATATCAAAAAACCAGCATTTTCTTGTGATCGAAGTAAAATAAATTGACAGAACTCTACTCTTCGTGGAAAATCAGTGCCTTTTAAATGTTGTACTATGGCATATACATATGGATGAAAATTGTGTTTCCATAAAATCCTTAAAACTGATGTTTGAGATAATCCAGACTCTAATGCTACTTGCCTTGTAGATATTGTCGGATATGCGGCGAAATAGCCTTAAATTGTAGTTTCAATCTTTTCATTATTAACAACTGGTATATTTCTATTTGTTTTTGCTTCTATGGATCCAAAGTTCTTGAAGTTTTCTATAATCCTTTTAACAGTTGGTTTCTGTTTCTGCAGATATCAGATCTCGAATGTATTGCATGTTCTTGAAATACTTCTATTACATTCTTCATAAATATAAAATAAATTTAAATAATCTTCGTGCCTGTAATTTAATCGTCCTGGCATGATTATTACTAATAAGTAGGGTTCGATTGTTCTATTTTCACCACACCTCGCCGTCATGGCCAACAAACAAAACTTAAAAGCCGTTTATTATAGAAAAATATTGAAATTTTTGGAATAGGCAATCTTTTACAAAGTTACACTTACTTTTAATACTAAATATGATAAAATTATAAAAATTGGTGCGTTCTATTTGAAAAAATTGACTTTTGACCATTTTTTAAATATAATTTTTATTCTTCTATTTTGACCACTCTGTACTAATAATTTTCAAAATATCATAAAAAGACTACTAAAGTCGATTATCTTCTACAAGAAAACTAAACCAAATTAAATAATAAAGAGTTTCTTATAGGAAAAATTTATAGTTAAGTTTTTTATTATATATATATATATATATATATATATATATATATATATATATATATATATATATATATATATATATATATATATATATATATATATATATATAATAAAAATATGTCCAAGACGGTGAGACTTAACATTATACAAGAAATACGAGTATGTCTAGAATCTTACGTAGAAATCAAAAATATAATAATATATAGGATATTCTATTTAAAATAAGTAAGTTGACATCTACTTCCAGTATAACCGAAAGTGACGCTATCTTGAAAATATTTTAGCCGGCTGTCCTCCATGCACGTTAGTACACTGTCAAATTTTCAGATTCTTCCTAATTATAATTTTCTCACAATTGATGGATAAAGTTCCTGGAGAATCACCCTAGTTTTTGTAAAGTTATCTTGGATATTTTAACATACTCGTAGTTGAAGTATTTTGCCTAAAAAGTATATAATTTTTGGAGCCATTTTGGATTTTAATATCAAAATTATATTTCTAGAAATAGCAATTTGTTTCTAAAGACATCCCATGATTCCAGAAAGTAATTAAATGCTGTGATTTAAAATATTACCCTTTCAATATTTCATATTTAATTCATGTACAAAAAATTTTAAAAGTTCAAGGATACTTACTATAATCAGCAGGTGTGTAAGTTGACGGACAAGGACAATTTGCATGCGATAAGAATGGTACCAACTTTGACGGAGATCCATTATACACACAGTAACCGTTGGCCAGTACGTATACCTAGCACAAAAATATATACATAAATAATTATAATTTGTTGTTTTCAGTAAACATCTGTCAGATTTAATAAATATTTTCCCATTACACAGGTCGAAAATATGCCCTTTGTGATGATTATGATCATTTAGTAGTATATTACTTGCCGGGTACTTAATGATTACATACGAGTAAATATTACGCACATACTATGCCAATAAAATTATTTCTAATTAATATTTTACTGAACTCAAAAAAATTGCAGGTTTGCATCGAAATACGTCAGTTAGCTTTTATTAATATTATAAATATTAGCTGTGGGTAAAAATAGTGACATAAATTCCGAGATGGATGAGACTTACCCAGGGGTGTTGGGAGCAATATAAGAACATAAAATGTAACAGCAAAAAATAGGTTGGTGACAAGAGGGGGGGTCAAAGTTGGCTAAAACAGATTTTTTGAATCTACAATCTAAGAAACACATTTTGGAAAAAATCTTTAAAATCTATAATTTGAGCTTTTGTGCGATTATTTTTGTCAATTTGTTATTGCGAAAAGGCCAAAAAAAACCCTCAAAACCGGCCATTTTTCTCATATCAATTATTTATTACAAAATTAACTTTTTTTGAACATTTCTGATTTTAAAGGGAAGCCCTCGTCTTTCTGAATAAAATGATGTTTTATAATAGTAAAGCAGATAATTTGTTGCTGAGATATTGTTAACTGTTTATCGCAAGATGCAAAATGTTGATTGCTTTAACTTTTTTTTATAATGGACATTTTGACCTCCACAGAAGTTCAATCTCTTCGTGAAGGCTTATAAATGTTAATAACTTTTGCAAGAAGGGCCGAAAGTGATGCATAATACCTTGATGATAAGGCCATTATGTGCCTTTATAACTGTGCGAAAGATGGACCAAATCGGTATGGTAGTTTATGAATAATCTTAATTGTTTATCCCAGGCACTGAATGTTAAAACAATTTTCCTTGCCCAGAGGATGATTCTACAGATATTTTCAAAAGCGGAATGGATTCTTTGAAGTTCAAACTACAAGCAAAGATGAAAAAACGATGGATTTAAAAAAAAATTGTTGTTACAAAAAAAACCGTTTAAAGAAGGGGTACTTTTTTTACGTATAATCAATTGGAATAACTTTGTTAATTTTAATGATACAAGTTTGTGAATAAGTGGACTTGAAAGCTGGTGTAAAAACATGAATTAAAAAAAAAGTCCCCTACGACCAATAGGAGCTAAGATAACATTTTTTTTAAAATCATATCTCTTTTGTTTATAAACATTAAGAGCCAATATTTTCACAGATTTTAAACGAAGACCTATATTTTATGATTCAGTTGATAAGTATGAAATTTATGCATCGTTAGTAAAGTTATAGCCCTTCGAAGAGAAGGTACTTTTGCAAGTGGGTTGTAGCGAGAGGTGAAGGAAGCTCGGCTTTCTCACGGTGTGCTTCTGAAATTCAAACCTCAAATTGGAGTGCGCAACAAAATTGTACGATATCTCGGCTTCCAGATAACGTAAAGCCTTCATTTTGCTTTTAAGCTGAGGTAACTAGACGAAATATTACGAACTGACTTATTTTCATTATCATAGAAAATTGGGAAATACCGGATAATCGACATTTCATCGGAAAACACATTTTTTGGCAATATTAACACTAATATTGTTTTAAAAAACTTTACTAGCAGTTTCATGTCATTGCAAATATTAAATATAATACACTGTCACAATATATATATATATATATATATATATATATATATATATATATATATATATATATATATATCTTCTCGGAATAAATAATCCAGACATATGTTTATGCATAATACAAAACTTTATTTTTTTTAAATACACTTTAAATAACCTAAATACACAATCGACTTTTTTTTATTTATATAACTCAACGATAAAAATTTATATTTCTGTTCTTGCTCTTTTTTGGGGAGGCTTCGTTATCATTTATTATTGCTTTATTAGGAGGGCATATCTCAAGAAGATATTGATATCCGGGAATTATCTGAATGGAATAGTGATTTATTAACGGATTATTCTATAAATGGTTTTAACATTTCTACTGTAATTGTGTAATTTTTTTTGTGAAGAGGTTTTTATCACCAAACGTAACAAATATAAAACTTTCTGAAACAACAGTACTGAGATGTATTTTTGAAATATATAACATTAAATTTGGGTTGAATGTATTATATCGAGCACCGTCGATCATCCAATTTCTGAATGATTTTGGACAACATTTGGTAAATATAACTAAACTTAACTATATTGAAATGGTTGCTGGAGATATGAAAACTGATTTCCTAAAAAATATACATACAAACGTTAATCGATATAATATTTTGACATTGAAGGGGAACATATCCTTTATTAATCAGAGTATAAAAATTAAAATTTCAGTAAGAAATAAATAAATCTATCTACTGCCGTCTCTAAATAGTTGTCTATGTTTATTCTCCTTACAAATAGTTAAAGGAAAGAATATACACAAATAGTTTGTTTCCTGAAAATACAACACTGGTTTACTCTCCATACGCGTTTCGACTACCTAATTGTCTCGTCAGTGAAGCTGTATCGAACCAAGAGCAACATTCACAGGAAACAATTGTATAAAACATAAATTTTGAGACATGTTGGCTTTAACAAACATATAAAATAACATTAAAAATAAATAAAACTTGATAAAAATTTGTCACAAAATAGTCAAAACATTTTAGAATAAAAATAGGTAAACAACCACAATTAAGAAGCCAAAAATTTGTTTTTCTTTTAGGTTAGAATATTGATTAGAATATGATTTTGATTAATTAATTGTTACATTTTGAAGTATCAACTAAGCATTTTTATTTCCTTGTGGAAATGTCAATTTAGTGTAAATTCTTAGTGGTAGTTGATAATTTTTAGAAATATGAACCAGCCATTAATATTAAGTACTCACAATACTTTTTTTTCATTTATTTTTAAAAAAATGATAACAAGCAAAACATTTTGTGTAAAACTTTTTTTTGTTTGTCTGAAAGAAATAAATCTTTTTTTTACGTATATATATATATATATATATATATATATATATATATATATATATATATATGTATATATATATATATATATATATATATATATATATATATATATATATATATATATATATATATCACATAGATACCATACATTTTTTAATATAAAAAAGTTTTTATCTACTGAAAAATGAATTATTTTATTTAAAATATCAGCGAATTAATTGTGTAATAATTTTAGGGACTCAGCTACTATAGAGTTATTAGCGAAATATTTTGGTTGGTTAATTATTTTATATCTATGATTTTCAATTTTCATCGTTAAGCACTACAGCAAACACCATATTTTAAAGGTCTTTATAGACATTCAGTGAAGCATTTCTGTGCAACTAAGTTCTTGCTATAAATTGCATCTGGCAATGGATTTTGTCCTAGAAGTTTTATTATCTATGTTATTGCACGAGAGGGAGCATATAAAGACGAAAAATTATACTCAAAATGATATAATAACTACAAATAAACTTCAGCTTTTTAGTTTTAAAATTATCATTAACTTGTATTAGTTGAAACATTGCGAAAATTCAACTCAAACATTGTCAACAATTTTCAGAGTTAAGTAGCTGTATCAAGTTCACGTAATGGCCAAAAATCCATTATTTCCTTTAAAAAAAATTGAAATTACGGTTTTGGCGTTTAATTTTGGAAATACTTTCTCATCTTGAACGGCAATTGGCAAGCAATAACGGGTATTTAAAAATCTGTAATTTCTAAATAACGGTTCCTAAAAGAAACCTTAAATGATGATCTGGTCGTCTTCATTTGTGAGCTTACCTGGTCAAATATTTGAAATAATGAGGCTGGTGGTTGATGAATAGTACAAATAACAGTTCGATCCAATTTTGTAATTTTCTTTAGTAACTGTATACATTGTTTAATAGCCACATTATCCAAGCCACTAAAAAAAGTTATAATGAAACAATTAATTCTGCAGTGACGTACTACGGTAGACTATAATGAATTTATTGAAAGAAAACCTTTTAATAAACAAAACAAATTTAAATAAATCAAAAATGTTGTTAATAATTTAATAGTATCTCGTTGGATCAATAATATTATAAAATAAATACTTTTTAAAGCTGAATATAAGTCGGAAAAACTAGACCTGCGCTAATTTGTTTTAACCTGAACTAACCTCAATAATTACCTTTTAAACTTAAAAACATTAAATGAAAAAATGAAGAGATTTCCACTTAGCCGTACGACTTGCGGAAAATATGTATATATAGAACAGTAATTACAACAAATCAAACCCCTTTTTATGACTATGAAATGAAAATAACAAGCATTTATTTCGGCATGTGTCTCACACTTTTGTTAACCCAGATTTATTATGGATTTGAATAATTAGATTTTTCAGACGGATGATGTCTTTGTAATGAATCTCTGCTATCTTTCTTCAAGGGCCAGCAATAACCTATTACAATATCAGAGCTCCTCATGCCCATCGCTACATTGATGAAAATAAAATGTTTAGCTCAACAGTCTTCAAAATATTGGTTTATTCAAACAAAAGTTATTTGGAATAATTTATTTTCGCATTTTATGGTAACAATTTATTTCAGTTAAACTTAATTTGTTCATTTAATTTTTAAAATATTGTTTCAAAATTTACATTTGTTTCAAACATATCCCTTTAAAGGCGTTTATTTGATAAATAATAAAACATTGCCGTATGTACTTTTACAATGTATTCAAATAATTTTATGTTAATAATTGTAAATTCAACATTTTCTGTTAGTTAACATAACTATATAAATAAATTAGAATTATATGCACATTCTATTATATAAAATGATTTATAACTAAGTTTAACATTTTAAAATGTTAAATGAACCCTGAATTTTAAAGTTTTGATATTTCGCTTTCTATACATCTGATGTCGCCCCCTATAGGGCATGAAAGGGAAACAGAACAAGAAAACGTAGAAATATTGTTTTCTCGTGATTGTTCTTGCTAACTTTTTTGTTCCAGGTTTTCCAATTATTGAGGTAAGTAGTACATTTTATTTTTTAACGATTAAAATTTTGTTAACGTTATTTTTTGGTATGGATATTGTTTATAAAAATAACTACAGAGTTAAAAAAAATGATGCAAATGTGATATTTAGATATAAATCATCGTCATTTCATGTTTCCAACTTTTCCAAGTTCAATTGATGCCAAAATTATAACCTGCTTATGCCTTGGTTGCGTGAGTTTGCTAAAGCTAAATGACTTTAAAGGTGCTACTTATATATGTACACATTCGTATACTTATATAAATTATTTAAACAAGAAAGCTATCAGATTAAATTATAGATAGGTACATGGAAAAATTAAAAGAATGCCTGTTTAGCAAATTACATGAAAATAAGACGAATATCATACACAAATTTTCTGTGGTGATCTTAAAAGTGATACTTACCTTGTAGGTATGCAAATAATACAATATTGGTTGAATTATTATTAAAGTATCTTCAGAATTATTGCCCCTAGTTAAATTTAATATTATTTCTGTAAGATTGTCAGAAAATTATAGTGCCTTAGGTATTATGTGGTTACAGGGTTATAGGAAAATTTTATGATTATATAAAAATATAGTACCTATTCAGTTAATTATTCAATTTCTTACCTATTTTGGCAAAGTTTTTTTTTATTAAATATGACGGTATGTTCAAAGGTAAGAGACAACTCATTGTGTCAGACTTGCATTCTCTATATGTTAAAAAAGGTACACAATGTTTCGAATATATACTGGAAAATAGTTATACTTACTAATCGAAACCTTGTGTATCTTTTTGAAAATAAAGTCCCAGAAAATGAGATGACGGTATATTACTTAAATATCTGTTTGTCAAATTTAGTTTTGAATTTCCCCCATGCATGGGTAAGGGTAGGGATATTGTGGAAAATGGCAAAACATAGGAAAATGTTAAAGAAAATTTATTAAACTTCCTTTATTTTTAGGTGAGGCACACATTTTTTTATTTTTTTTCTTAATTTTTAATTTGCAATTTGCTTGTGAATCCGGCAAAAACCTACACAAATATGATTTGGATCCCTTGTCTCGTATTCGAGATACGAAGTAGTGAAATTCCATTAGTCACTACGTTTAAATTTAGGACACACAATTTATGGTGAAGAATATAGGATACAACAATCCTTCTTTAACTTAATTCTATTTTTATAACTTGTAAAACTCTAAAATTTACTTAATAATGTCAAATACAAATGTTTTATATTTTACAAACTATGTTGTGTACATAAAGTAAGAAACAAATTTATTTAAAATGTAGGTATTTGTTTTTTGAGAAAACGCTCGGGCTCATCAATTTTTATACCCTATATCTACTTTCAACTAATCTCGAGATACTTGGTTTGAATCTTGGTTTAATACTTTGATGAAGCATAACATGGAAACTATTGCATTAAGGCATTTTCCAGTTTTAATTTTTAATTACCTATCAGATTACATAACCTACCATTTTGACAGACTGGGGAATTATTATCTATGACATTAGGGTGACATAAGAAAAAAACTGTCTGTCTTTTCCCTTATTTCTTTAATAGCCTGAAGGAGCAAAAACGTTAATAGGGAAAGTTATGTAGACTTTTTTGTTGTACTCAATGCTTTATTTGATCCTAATTTGAAGTTAGGTTATTAAAATATTTAAACGATGTTGCTGCATTTTAAGATGCTAGGAGTGAGAGTTACCTAGAAAGAAAAGAACCTGCGCAATTGTAATACCTGTGATATGTTAAAAATCAAATATGACATATTACAAAAATAGCTGTAATAGCAGTTATTTAACGTAATTTACAACATGTTTATTATATATGGTTTTATTTTGATAATTAAAAAGGTTTGCCCAGCTAATACTAATTATATGTCGTTTTTTATACAATGTCTCTATAAATGAGTCTGTTCACGTCTCAGTTGGCTATAAAATGTTCAAACGATAATATTTTGGGAAATTTTTACTAAACTAGTTTTACAAAACTTGGGATTTTTTCATATAAAATATTTACATTATCCGCTTCTTCAATATACGGTGTACATGCAAACCAGGTATTTATATTGTTTATTAATAATAATACAAATAACTAAACAATAACATTTTTAATTTAACAATTGTATATGAAGGAAATCCTAATTTTGAAAAATTATTTTATAAATATTATTTTATTTGAATATTTTTTATTGTCGATTGATGATCAACCTAGTTTACAGACAATGTGTAAAAAGATTTATTTTAACATTGTGCCAACATTTTTGGTTATTAAAATTAAAAAAAATGGTTATTGAGCCAGGTATTCTTCATCACTGATTCAAAATTAAAAATTGTTTCATTGAAAGTTTATAACTCATTTTTTAAGATGTATATATTATTTATTTTCATCAACAAAGAATATTGACTGAACATTCAAATATCTTTCAAACAATTTTTGCATATATTTGTTTAAAAAATTAGATTAGTTCAACCAATCACTGACACTACTCGTAAAAACATTTTATGGTGTTTAACTCTGTTTGTGCAGTTCAACTAACATATCTGCGAGGTCATTTAAGCAATAAAACTTACCATTTTACTACCTTTTGCGATTTTTTTGCTTAATTTGAAACGATTTTTATGGTTAAAACGATATTTTCTACATTTCATTCAAATAGTATTATCAAACATTTTTTGTTGTTCTGTTAAAAGCCTAAGAACTATTGCTTGTATTTAACAGAAAATAATGGTTGGATTGAGTGATATGTTGGTAAATTCAACCATTTCCTTTTTTAAGTGTAACATCCCCTACATTTCGCGGATAAAGTTCTAAATGTGAGAACATAATGTTTATTTTGAGGGACATGTCATACCTAAGAACGTACAAGGCCTAAGTCATATGATTTACTGACGCCTTAAAGTTTTTTGTTCTTTTCTTATCTAAAAAGGTTCTGAATAACTTTCCTTTTCTTTCTCATTCCATTTAACTTCAACAGTTTTGCCTTTCATCATTTTCGTGTTTGGAGTCCTGTCGAAATTCTCTCCTCTAATGTATCTGTCATTTTGGAAGTTTTTCTTTACGTTACTAAAATGATTGACTTTCAAGGTTAAGGGGCTTCATATAGTTTTTCATTATTTTTAACCTTATATGCTGGGGCGATATAAAAATATATTCGTTTCGTATTAATGGTTTATGAAGTATATTTTGTTCCTGTTGTAAAATTATCCGTTGCAGGCCAAACATTTTTATAAAATGATTTCTTTTGTATCGGCTGTCCCAAAGACATAAAAAGCAACAGAGCTTAGTGTAACTCAGTTGCATCCCAAAATAATTACAATAACTTTGAAGTTTGCGCATATTTTCCTCCATACTGTATTTTTTTTTACGCAAAACTCCAATCTAAACATACTAAAATTAGCTATGATGCGCATATAACTAATAAGTACTTAGAGTGTATGTTTATCAATTTTACTAATTATCTATAGGCGGAAATCACATTAACGAATTATATTACAAAGTGCGGTGACTTCAAAAGGTCATTCGGAAAAAAACATTGGTACCTCGTCTGTATATTAGCCATTCCCATAATTTATCACCAATTAAATCAAATCAATAGTTCATGTAAAATGCAAAAAAAAACATAAGTGACGCAAATTTTTGTAATTTAATTGACGGCAATATTGCTACGAAACGTAATTATTCTATTTCGGCAGCACTCAGTTTGAAAGTCAGGATTTATGAGTATTTGGAATGGCCATTCTTGAATGACACTTAAAATCATCTTGTTGACAAATCTTTTTATTTTAAAGAAATGTTCTCTGTATTTTACATATCTAATAAAATTTTCATAGCCTATGTTAAACTTAGTTTCCGTGAGGTAGTCGCAGTTTCTTTGTGTGAGGTTCTTTGGAATTGAAGGAAACTTAATAGAGAAATTATAACGTATGCAAGCTATTTTTTTAAACCCTTTATTATTTAATAATTTTGTAAGTCAAACAATGGTTTTTAATAGCTCAAAAGACTAAAATTTTAGAATATAATAACTAGAAAAAAAAAATGTTAAAAATAATACCTTATCCCTTCAAAATTTTTGACTTTTAATGAAAACTGCTAGGCTTTATGGAAAAATAGTGGAAAAAAGACAATAAACTTTTCTACAACGCATTTTTTATCACTTCACCCTCCTTAATAATACAACTATTTTCAAACTTAGATGGAACTGAAGTTCACTGCAGCGATATCAAAAGCTCTATACTGATTTGATTTCCCGATTGGTAACGAACAGGGCGGTTAATGTTCTTTAATTTTTCAGAGTCGTTCTGTTTACTGTTATACTTGATAAGTAGATGATCTCGGATTTCTAGTATATAGAAGAATGTCCCCTCAGAGAAAAAGATATGTGCTAGTTCTGGTATGATATTTTCAGTACCTAGTTTCGAAGTACGTAAGACTACCTAGCAGCTAATGGGAACTGTTTTGAAAAAAATAATTAAGCTGTGAGTATGACAAAACTTATATACTGAACTATGTGGTGTTATAAACATAAAAAACTTACGTGGTTGGTTCATCCAAAAATATGACTGGTGGATTATTGACTAATTCTAAAGCTACACAGACACGTTTTCTTTGGCCTCCAGATAAAAACTCACTTCTTGTATCATAACATTTTTCAAGACCTAAAAGATGAATGACTTCTTCAACCTGCAAACGTAATATAAATGATATAAAATTAAAATTTCTACTGATATTTCTATTTTTTTTATTATAATTAGATATTGTGAAAAAAAAAATATTAAAAACAATATGTATTCTCTAAATTTAATGTAATATTTTTGAAATATTGGAATCATTTTTAGGTTGAATGTAAATTTAATACAAATAGATTAGAATCTAACAATATTGAAATCAACATCGATGAGAGTGGAGGATATTAAAATTAGTAAACTATTACATTATGGGATGTTTAGGATAATACATAGTATATGTATAAAAGAATAAACTAGTCTACATTTTATAAAATATTTAATAATAGTTTTCCTTGAGAGATGTCTAATTTAATCATTTAATTAATGAAATGATTAGTCGCCGCTTAATATCTGGTGATGAATGGAGTACGTTTATGGATCATATATAAAAGGACCCCGCATAAATTTAATGGGAAATGATTTTTGGTCAAACTCTTTGAAACCACATTGTTTTAGTAATTCTTGGCTGGTGGACAAAAGTGTCAATGTTCGCTAAGTCCTAGCTCATGGTGCAACTTTTATTTATGTTTGTAAGAATGACTTCTACCTATTTTTATCTTTGGTGATGAACTTGACCTCGTCTTCAAGATCAAAGGCCAAGGTCAAAATGGAGTTAAATGTTAACTAATCCTTTTTATCTTTATTTTCGCTGATGGATTTTACCTCTTGCTCAAGGTCAAAGTTCAAAGTCGGCTCAAGATTAAATCTGGTTCTAATGGTTAATTAATGAATGAAGAACATCAAGTTTGCTCAATAAATGCTATTAAGATCGCAGGATGGGGAAGATTAGTCTGATAAATTTTTACTGTTAAATCCCTTAGATGATTTAACAGTAAAAATTTATCAGATTAATCTTTCCTCATCCTATATACAAAATAATCTTCTGAGAGAAAATGAAGAAGAATTTCAATTCTATGAGCAAATAAATGAATTGGGCTTTCTGAGAGTCAGGGTATTTTCTAGGTTTAGAAATGTAACGAAACACCAAATATTTATTGCCTACAATAATATCCATAGAGAGGATATGTATGATGCCGATCATGCTAATAACCATGAACTAATTATCGGTTTTTATTGCTCATGTCAATCCGAACTTTGTGCACATACGTCCATGTCACCTGTATTATATGGTTTTTAGGCTATGCGCGTCATTAACATAATGTAAAGTATGCAGAAGACCCCCTGCTAATGCCTAATAGAGTACAACAAGAAGCTGAAGAAAATATTAAAATTCATGTGCTATATTAAAAATATCTTCATGGCTTCTCGTTATATCAAGAGTAAAAGTCGGTCCTTTTCAGGGCCGTTCTAGCAACTTTCATGCGGGCAAATTGGTTCACGCTAATGCAGACTGCAATCTTTTTATGTTGCCATATTTACGTATATGATTATGTAGATATAGGTAATCTCTATAGATTAGTGTAGGCATATAGTTCTATTAATATCGATTTGATCTTATTTTATCTGACTGACCACCTCTGATGAGATGTTCTACAATCCGTGATCAACTTTTATTACCCCCATAATCTAACTGCCAAGGACAAGACCATATTTAAAGTCAAAACATTCTGATTTTCATATTTTCGGATTGAAAAATATAAGTGCTCATTTAAACCAGATTTGACCTTGAATTTTGGTCTTGAGCAGGAGAAGTTCGTCAGTAAACATGAAGATAAAAATTTTTTTTTTCGATTATCTTTTTAACCTCGGCAGATATTATTGTTCCGAACATCATTCAATCCCTATTTGACCATGAGTGGAACTTGACTTTTGACCTTGATTGTGAGGTCAAGTTTATCATCGAATATGAAAACCTTGTCCTCGATCTTCTGTACAACATCGGCAGAGGTCATTCTTACGAACAAAAAGAAAGGCTACAGCAACATACGTAGAGACTTTCAAACACAAAATTCAGTGATCTATATCTTTGAACCATGGGTTTTTTGGACTTAGCGACCATTGACACTTGTGATCTACTAACCAAGAACTACCAAAACCTGGTGGTTTGAAAGAGCCTGACCGAAAGCCATACACACTTTAAAAATAACTGAAAGTTACATTTATGGAACAGCCTGTGTATAAAATAATTTTTTTACCTCCACATGTAATCTTAAAACTTTTTTTTATTACAGGCTTGTTTGACTAAAACTGCATAGTTTTTGAGATGACGAAGTTTGAAGAAAAAATGTCTCAATTTTTAACAGCTCTTGTCTTATAAGTAATGCCTTTAATTTCTTGAAAAAAATTCAAATATTTGGTACCAAGAAAGTCTAATGCCTGGTAAAATTTTAACTTTAAAAAAAAATATTTAAGGTACGATTTACACGGTGTTTATTATATAGATCTCAATTTAAAAAATTGGAATTACAAAATATCACTTTTTTGAATCGTTTTATATTGTTTTTGATACCTTTAAAAACTATTATTTTTTAAGCATGTTCCATTTTTATTATATATTTAATCATTGGTTTTGTGAAATTTTTAGTTCTAATCGCAAGAGCTATGAACAGCAATTATGCCAAGGATATCAAAAAAGAGTTTACTGGGGATTGTGTTTATGACAGTTAACTGACTGGTATTTTAGATACTATGATAGTATAGGAATGATATATATATATATATTTTCTGTATGGATTTCTTTGAATTAAAGTATTGACCAACAGTTAAAGGTAAAAATATGATTTTTGCAGTTTTTGTCCCATAACTAATATAAGCATTGGATTTTTCGAAAATATAATCCAAACATCTTGTAGATCTTTCAAAATTAAAACAACTCAAAAAAGGTAACATTCATTACGTAACTGTTTAATAAACAGTAACTTTTGGGAAAATAAACCTAGCACTTAGATATTGCGTAAAAACATGGATCATTAACTTCTTGATAAAATAATAATAAATAAATTTCAGATTCATACATCAGATACTTTTTGTAAAATTTTGCACAATTGTTTATCCCAGACACTTTTTTGCAATGCTATAATGAACAAAAGCATAAAATAATAAACTCATAATGATTCGTTGAAGGGGAAGAGTTGTTTTAGTATGCTGAAGAAACTAAACAAAAGCATTGTGCAGATAAAAAGTTGAAGTTATAGTGTAGAAATTTGTAAAACAATTGCATTATAAGCGTTTCTTTGGCAAAGCTTTTCATGCATTTGAAGATGCGCAGCGTGCTGGCCGAGGTGTGATGGGTGAACCTTTAATTCCGTTTGCCGCAAAATTTAAATATCATTTTCAAATCTATATACCGGTTGCTGTATCTCAGAACTAACAAACATATGTGGAAGTTTTTTTTATTCGTGAGAGCTTTCTGCGTACATTACGATTATGCAAGTGCAATTTAACAAAGCAAAACATTTTGGCGTACCAATTATTTTACAAAATATCACATTTTTTTAATTTATATTCATTCACATTTATGGGAATGTTTTATGTAAAACTCCACCTGGGTTAGTTGGTGGGTGGATTGAGTAGCTCACTAACTATCACTGCCGGTTTCAAGCCCGAATAAAGCAGGAGGGTTTTCAGATGAGGGTAGCAGCCTATCTGATGGAAAAAGAATCATCGCTCAAAGGTCCAACGATCAGCCTCGGAAAAGGACGGATTTAACGGTAACAGACCTGGCACGAAAAAGGACAATGAATAACAAAACATCAAAGAATAAACATAACTGGAGAAAGGAGATATTAAGAATGGCCTGCTGGAATATAATGTCATGGCAAACAAAGAACCAAGACGTACTTATGGAAATGAAACATCATAAGATTGACATACGCGCAATTTCCGAAACCAAACGAAAAGGCAAGGGCACCCTAAAAGTACCTGGATTCATATTAGTATACAGTGGAGTGGAGAAACAAAAAAGAGCATTAGCTGGAGTAGCGATATTGATAGCAGAGAAATACGAAGATCAAATTGATGACATCCACTATGTCAACGAACGTATTCTTAGGATCACATTGAAAACAGGCTCAGAAAAAATTCATATCCTCAGTGTATATGCCCTAGACAGCAGCAGGAAAAAAGAAGAAACAGACATCTTTTATGAGACAGTGCAAACGGAAATCCACAAAATACCATCGGATGAAAAGATTCTAATATTGGGTGACCTGAATGCAAGAATAGGCAATGAAGTGATAGATGGGATCAAAAACAAGTACAACGAAGACCATATTAACCAAAATGGCGAAATCTTGATTGATTTCTGCACAAGCAACAACATGAGAATAAATAATACATTCTTCCCCCATAAGCCTCAACACAAAATAACCTGGCAAAATACCAGAGGACAAAATTCAATAATAGATTATGTGATATCAAACAAAGTTTTGCATCCAACACAAGTATTAGACGTCCGTAGCTTAACATCTGCAGAAATAGGATCCGATCATAGACTGGTACTATGCAAATTAAGACTTAAAATACAACACAAAAAGAAAAAGCCACCGAATATTAAAAATAAATTAAACATTGAATCGGTAAGTGATGAATCAACTAAAGACTTGTATAAAAAGAGACTTGCAGAAAAGATCAAAGACAGCTCTATTAAAGATTCAGATGATGTTGAAGAAAGCTGGGGAAAAATCAGAAGAAATGTAGATAAATCGGCCGAAGAAGCATTGGGATACAGAGAAGTCAACACAAATTCTAAGCCGTCAGCTAAGCACTGGTATACTCCTGAGGTGAAATCATTGGCAGCAGAGAAACGACAGGCTTACCTCCGATACAGAAATAACAAGTCAGAAACAGAACACAATATATACAAAGAAATAAGAAACAGAATAAACGCGGACATAAGACAAATCAAAAACGAATATTGGCGAAGGTTCACAGTAGATATGGAACATGACTTGTACGGGGAACAAAAGAAGGTATGGAACATGATCAGAAGAAGGAAACAGGATATAAACGAATATACACAATCCCAAAAAATTTCTGAGCACGAATGGGAAGAACACTTTAAAACACTATATAGAAATACAGATCAATCACAACAGAACAACTACCCACCCGAAAATGCATCTGAATATGACGAATACATCAAGGAAGTAAGCCTCCAAACGACGAAAGACACGACAGCCAAATTAAAAACGAGAAAAGCCCCAGGACCCGACAATATTCCCAACGAACTAATTGTATATGGTGGAAATGCATTACACGAAGAACTAACAAAACTTTTTAACAAAATACTTAAAGACAAAGAGATACCCCGAGATTAGAAGAAAAGTATAACAGTACCTATTTTCAAGAAGGGGGATAAGAAAATCACGGAAAACTATAGAGGAATAACTTTATTAAATTCAATAATGAAATTATTCACCAAAATCCTTGAAGGTATAATAACTGACTATTGCAGAATATCAGAAGAACAGCAAGGTTTCCGCAAAAACAGATCTACAGTAGATGCCATATTCATCTTAAGACAGATAGCAGAGAAATCTATTGAATTTACTAAGCCGGCTTTTATGTGCTTTATAGATCTCACTAAAGCCTTTGATAGGGTGAGACTGGATGATATTCTGCAAATAATGCGAATTAAAGGCATCTCAAACAATTTAATTAACATAGTTGAACAGCTAAACTCCAACACCACAACACAAATCTCAGTAAGCGGCAACCTAACTAAGGATGTACTGATAGCGTCGGTCATACGACAGGGGGACTCTCTGAGTCCATTACTGTTTAACATAGTAATGGACCAAATAATTGAGAACGTCAAAAGAGCGGCACCAGGGTACAGAATGAATACCGGGGAAATAACAATAATATGTTACGCTGATGACGCCGTCATAGTCTCGGAAAATGAAGACGATCTCCAAAGACTTCTATTTGCATTCCACGCCATAAGCAAGCAATTCAACATGAAAATATCCATCGATAAAACTAAGTCAATTGTAATAAGCAAAGTGCCCTTAAGATGCAAACTAGTAGTGGATTACAAACCAATAGAACAACTCATGACCTTTAATTACTTAGGAGTTGAGATATCCGCAAACCAAGACAGAACAAGAGAAGTAAGAAACCAAGTAAACAAGGCAAATAGAATCTCAGGAAGCCTGGCGGATCTAATATGGCACAACACTTACATGAGCAAGGACGCAAAAACAAAAATCTACAAGACCTGTATTCGACCGATAATGACGTACGCAATAGAGACGAGAGCTGATAACACAAAAACAAAATCAATTCTAAGAACTGCCGAAATGAAAGTACTAAGAAGAATATCGGGATACACATTAAGAGATCACATACGCAATTCAACAATACGCGAGGAACATGGAATGCAGGATATAGTAAGATGGGGACGGAAGCGCAGAAGAGCCTGGAATGAGCACGTAGGAAGAATGGCGCAAAATAGGATAGCGAGAATCGCCCGAGATGGAACACCGGAAACCAGAAGACCAATAGGTAGACCACCTAAAAGATGGAGAGAGTCCTGGATTTCAACATCAAATGAGATGAATGATTGAGTTTGAAGAAACAGGCTGTAAGCCTATAACAAGAGGAAGAAGAAGAAGAAGCTTTATGTAAACTACAGTATTTTAAATATTGTTTTATATATTAAATATTGTAGTTTGCATATTGTGTAATATATTTTGTTCCTATACCCTCATATTATCTAAAACTTATGTCATGGTCGGATTTATACAATGGTACTCGGAGTCCCTACAAACTTCAATCGAAGGTTAAATTTATGTATTCATTTATTCGTTAATGGAGTAAATAGAAATAAAATATAAAGTAAAAAATCCTACCTCCAAGTCGCTTAAAAATAGTAGTATGTTTTTCTAGTGCTTAGAGCCACCTTTTTTTGTGTTGCGAGGTATATATTGGAAATTTTATCCACTTATTCCACATGGTAGTATCTAAGAAACAAGCTCTGGCCGGAGTTTCCAAAGCAATGTTGGCTGAGTGGTAAATTTTCAGGTTCCATGCACTCATACACACCATCGCAAAAATTGAGTGAGGCAGTTTTAAATTTCGATTAACCAATTATTGAGTATTAAGATATAGTTAATTAGGAAATTTTCTTAAAAATTTCAGTTCTTCATGTCTAGTAGAAAAAAGTTGAGCGTTGAGGCGGGTCGCGCGCATTTTGCACCTACTTATCGTTTGGGTAGATAAATGCAGTCAGTTGAATGATGACAACTATCTCGTGTAACTATTATATCGGTTTTTCAAGAGAATAAAATGTAAATAATTTGGATGTAAGTCGTATCGGTAATGAAGACTAATTAGCGATTTGACCTACGATTTAAAGTGGGTTCCGAACCACTGTCACTCGGTCTTCCCAAGCGGTTACTCATCTAAGTACTAATAGAGTCCGATCAGACGTGGAATTGCCTGGTCGCCGAAACGAATCATAGGCTGTTTTTTAAAAATGTTATTTATATGAATTGCAAATATTTTAATAAACAAACTAAGTTCAATTAGCTTCATCATTTTTAGTTATTATCTCGTGCTGAAAGAAAATAGTTTATATGATTTAATTTTGTATTACAATACTTAAACTTTTAAAATTGTAAAAATAAGCACATTGTTTTAAAACTCCAATCGTTGACATAGACTAACTTAAAGGCTGTACAACTAGGCGTTTATATTACATTTTGTTGTTGTTTATGTACTTTGGAACCCAAATGTTATATTCGTATAAATAACACTAGGAACCAAAAAACATTGCAAGCATTTTATTTTTTTCTGTTCGAAGTAATAATTTATAATTTTAACGAAACTAACCACTGCTGCTTTTTCCTTCTCTCCAATTTTATTTCCCAGTTTTAATTTTGCAGCAAACATCATAGCTTCTTTCACAGTAAGTCTTGGTTGTATTATGTCTTCTTGCATGATGTAGGCAGACATTTTTGTGAATGCTTTCATTTCTCTTGGTCTATCATTAATTCTTATGCTTCCTTTAACTCCCGCCGTTCTGAAACAAAAATGAATATAGTGAGAATTGATAATGGATTTAAAATAAAATTTTTATAAAAAAAATTGAACCGACTTCTAAAAGTGCGCTAAAAAGTGAAAAATAACTATAAATTTTTATATGAAATTGAACTTTTTGAAGTCCGCGGCAAACTAATACCTGACAAAATATGATTTGCATAAATAGATTAAAAATACTGCATTTGTAATTGCTTTCTTACCATAATTTGTATATATTAGTAGTTATTTATTTCATTTACAAATACTTTGGCGCCGACTTCAAAAAGTTCAATTTCATATAAAAATTTATAGTTATTTTTCACTTTTTAGCGCACTTTTAGAAGTTGATTCAATTTTCTTATAAAAATTCATTATGATATCCATAAATTATGCGAACTAAGAACTAATTGAGATTAGTGTACCCCGTAATGACTCCAAGGTGGCACAAAAGTACCCATTTTATCCAAAGTTGTAAATTACCTTAAAATGAACCACTAAAAATTCTTTGATTCTTAAAATTCTCCAAATACCAGTGAAATTGTGTCAAACAAATATTTAGTCGTAGTAAATCCACTATCTTAAATTTAAAATTAATTTTAGATTGGTAATATAGGCCCCAAAACTTCCCAATATCGATATTTAAAGAACCTGAGATGTAAATTTCTTAGCTGGATATATTTTATACTGCATATTGAGTTTGCATATGCCTCAAGAACCCCACAATATCAATTTTAGACCAAATCGGAATAAGTAAAATTTTCTGTCCCTCACATTGTATCTTATCAACCTAACAGTTGTAAAAAATTAACTTCATATTCGTAATACACGACCCCGAAAACCCCCTAATACCAAATCTGAAAAATGCGAATAAGGAAAAATTTTCAACCCACCATACTGCATCCGCTATATTGAATTTCAAAAAAATTATTTTAAGTCTTAATCTAATCTAGATCTAAACCGTTCAAAGCCCCCTAGTACCAGTTTTTGGATGAAATCCGGAAATTTAAAATTTCTAGCCTTATATTCGCTATTTATATTCGCAAAAACGATTCAGTCCCACCTTTGAACAAATTCATAATTTACACCCTCGAGAACCCGCTATATTAGTTTGGGAGAAAATCAAAAAATGTAAAATTTTTAGGACGCCATATTGAATCCGCCAGATTGAGTTTTTCAAAAAATATTTTAAATTCATAATTAACACTAACAAAAATACCCTAGTACTAATTTTAGACAAAATCGGGAGATGTAGAATTTTTAATCCGCCACCTTGGATCCGCCATATTTACTTTTTTTAATAATTTCAGATTCGTAATGTGCGATCCCAATAAGTCCCCCATATCAATTTTGAAAAAAATCGGACAAAGTTAATTTTTTATCCATCATATTGGATCCGCCATATCGAATTTTTTAAAAATAATTTTAAATTAGTTATGTGCGACCCCGAAAACTCCCTCGTACCAATTTTGGAGAAAATCGGACAAAACTGATTTTTTGTCCGCCATATTGGATCCGCCATATTGAATTTCTTAAAAATATTTTGAATTCAAACTTCCCCACACCAATTTTGGAAAAAATCGGACAAAATTAAATTTTTTTCTCCGCCATATCGAATTTTTTTAAAAATAATTTCAGATTTGTTGTGTACAACCCCAAAAATTCCCCCATACCAATTTTGGAGAAAATCGGTCAAAATTAATTTTTTTGGACGCCATATTGTCAGCGCCATCTTGGATATTACTGCACCAGTTTCGTCCAAAAAAATATGGACCACCGCAGCAATTTCCTGAACATAACGTAAAAAATTTCATCCAAATCGGTGCAGTCGTTCCGGAGTAATCGGTGTACATACATAAAAAAATACATACTCGACGAATTGAGAACCTCCTTCTTTTAGAAGTCGGTTAATAAACAGGTACTTTCCGTACAATTGCTAACTCAAATTTTTTTTAAAACACCAGTTAAGGAACATTTTAGTTATTTCTACAGGAGCTATAAACTTAAAGAAATTGCTGTAAGTTGTTGGCGTAAGGGTTTAACAAATTATGTAAATTAAAAAGGCTTTGGAAATATAGGTTGTTATGTACAAATACGATAGTAGAAAATTGAAAACAATCAGAAAGTTAAATTTAGTCCAATGTGAGTTTGTAAATTATGTAATTAATTTTATACCGTTTGAAACTTTTGAAATATATATATCTGAAAATATTGGAAAAAAGTTTTTGTTCTTACTTTTTGTGGATTATTACACAAAGTTGTCGGTAATGAATTAGTTACAGATCAACTGTTGAACAACGTGGAAAAAAGAGTCAAGCATGCCTTATCGAAATGTTGCTTATTAATGGGACTTCATTAATTGAAGGTCTTTTAGAAATAACAGCATAAAAATTATCATTTGAGGGTTTTTGAGTATGAATAATTAGAATAAATTTATTTTAAGGAAAGTTATTCCTCTTAGACTGACTATACCCTCTGGTTTTTTGTTTAGTAGCATTTTTACCGTAATTTTAATTATTTTATTGTAATTTATTGGTGTTGCCAAATCACTCCGACTCCTAGACGATTGTAATTTAAACTTTCTTTACATAAATTCAGGGTCAATAAAAAAACCATTACCATATGTGCATTGTGCTTAATGAATATATTGCATGTGTATTTAGGTTCAACATTGTATTTTTACCATAAGTTTTTGCAATAGGTAATAAATAGTAATTTTAATAGTTAGCTAGCTTGAGGCTGAAATTTTTAAACGAGTTGCTCGCGTGCCAAAATTTGAAAATAGTGAAGATCTAACAATAAATATTTCTAATGATTCCTTCTGGCATTAAGTTAGCATTGCGTTACCAATTTAATAGTTCAGTGAAAATTCTAAAAAAAGGAATTCATGTAAATTATTTCTTCGTTCTTATATATACTTCATTTAAAATAAGATTGCCAATCAGAACATTAAAATTAGACTAATTGTCAGAAGTGTATGTTGCTATGTTCATAAGTAATTTCTTTTTATATTTTTTGATATATATATATATATATATATATATATATATATATATATATATATATATATATATATAATAAAATAGAATAAAATATTGGCGAAGCGGACGTGAAAATTTGTCAATCTACATGATTGAAAAACTCCGGGTCCGACAGATGGCGACAGCGCTGTTTCGTCCTAATATGGGACTCGTCAGGCCACCGCATTCGGTACAAACCATCATCTCGCCTTTGCGTGGTATAAAGCTGAATTTAGAATCAAAAAACAGCAAACAAGACTACAACGGCGACATCTCGATGGTCCACTTGATAATACAAGAACCACACAGATTAACAAAGTTCGTAAAAGAACCGTCATATGGTGGCGCGACGGTGAATTAAAACAGAAATATGTAAAATCGAGTACACGAAACGCGCTGCCCAAAGGATAGGGGTCGCATTTTTCGGTACTGGCAAGCAAGCCTACCGCTTATTTTAGCAGCCAAAGCCACGTGCCGCACCAAACGATCCCACCATGAGAGCATCGTTTAGCGTGTTTTAAAGCCAAACAAGTAAATAAATAAGTAGATAAGTTTTTTTCCGTGTGATTTAAAATAAAATAGAATAAAATATTGGCGAAGCGGACGTGAAAATTTGTTAATCTATATATATATATATATATATATATATATATATATATATATATATATATATAGATATATAAATTTAAATGAAAAATAAGAGAAATAATGTCTGGCGCTATCATATTATTGCCATTAGGAAAAACAAAATTTTAAAATTGCAAAAAAAAAAACGGAGCAATAAATTATTTGTTCCAGTCTTGTCTTGGGTTAAATGGTTCTATTACATTTAAGACTTATGATTATTACACAGCATGACATGAAATTTGTACATTAAATAAAAATAATAAGAGAAATTAATATTACTAACTAACTGCGGATCCTATAGAAGAAAGTTGGCTCACGCTAGTAAAAAAAGAGTGTTCTTAATGAGTAGTACTAAGAGCATTTGATATCCCTATTACCTGACCAAAATTAGAATGAGAGGTAGTATCCATCGAAAATGCTCTATCGCTTTTTAAGCGTGACCCAATTTTCTTATATAAGATCCGTAGTCTATATTGAATAATATAAATTTCTCTTACGTCTATGAATTTTTTTAATATCCTAACCTAAAAGTACGAACAATGCGATTTTGGCCTATATTTGAAGTTGTGTATCCTCGCGACATTTTTTACCCTCAAAAACTATATATAGCATCTTAAAGTATGTCGTACAAATATCTTTCTTTTTCTTTGAGATATTTAATTTTGGAAATTTCAAATTGCATTAATTTTTTAAGTTTTGGAAACCTTCACCTCTCGCGACCGATAAGCTTTTAAGCGATAATTCTGATAAACCATGGATGTTTTAACGCTATTAAAGCATGGCTTAATTCAAATTTATCATTAGTTTTGCAAAATAAATTTGTTTAAACAATTTGTTTAAGCAAGTTATTGCAAAATTCATTATTTTTTAAATAAATGCTTTTATTGCAATTTACAAAAATAAGTACGTTTAAAGGGGTCGGTATCGGTATTAAAGTATATTTTGTTGTAAACAAAATCATAAACAAATAATTTTTTAATTAAAAAAAACCTCTAAAAATCATTACAAAATAATTAAGATTGTATATCTAGAATTCACAAAACCATATTCTACAAATGCCTATTGTTAAACAGTTTATATTTAAATTGCAAAATTTGTTATTTGATACTTTATTTATAACAAGATAACGACTCCTTTGAACATATTTATTATTGTAAAATGTAATGGAAGGATATAAAAATAATAAATTTGGCAATAATTTGTTTAAACAAATTGTTTAAACAAATTTATTTTGCGAGACCAATGATAAATTGAATTTAGTGATGCTTTGATAGCCTTAGAACGTCCATGATTTATCAGAATTTTTACTTGAAAGTTTATCGGTTACGAAAGGTAAAGGTTTTCAAAACTTTGGAAATTCATATAATTTGAAATTTTCAAAACTGAATATCTCGAAAAAGAAAGATGTTTGAGTAAATTCAAAGGCTTTTGAATGAGTAAGACTTATTATTTAAGATGCTATGTATAGCTGTGATCGAGAAATTCTGAGGCCATTCGAATTCAGCCTCCCAAAATCTACAAAAAATTACTATTCTTATTCAATGTATAAATTTCACTTCCTGCTATGTTATCAAGCTAGATGTTACAATCATTAATTTTTCAAAATCAGAAGGTTTTTAGTAATTATTTTCAAAGAATAATTTAACAAGTTGCCATTTTTCTCCTTCAGGTAATTAAAGAAAGAAGATTCTGACAGTTTATTTCCTGCAAATACAACTCGGATCCTCTCTCCATACATGTTTTAATCACCTTCTCAGTGAAGTTGTAATGAACCAAGAGCAACATTCATAGAAAATAACTGTCTATGCATAATTTAAATTTCGAAACATATCGGCAGGAACTTAAACCTGCAGACATTTTCGATGTCAAACTCTGAATATCAACAGTCAAATAACATCTATAGGTACACCGGAGTAGTTTCAAGTTCGATTCGTTACAGCTCCAGTGCTGAGACCATTTGGTGGTCAAAAAACATTTGGAGAGAGGACTAGAGTTATATTTCAGGAAATAAACTGTCTAACGGATTGAAGGAGAAAAACGGCTACTTGTTAAACTAATCCTGAAATTTTTGATTTTTAAAAATAATAATATCGTATAAATATTTTGTTGAGTAATAAATTTTTTAATAAATAATTATTTTCTTGTATTACATTTGGCATTAAAAATAATAGATTACTTCAAAGATAATAAATTTTATTCGTACATATTAGACTACTGCAAGTGAAGTTAATTCACAAAATAGACATTTACGAAGAAATGGTAGTTCAGAATAATTATTACAATAACTTTATAAAACAAAACATGAATGAATTTAGGTATAAGACATTATTGCGACTAGCTCTTTTCTTTTTTAACAGTCAGTTTTTATTTTAAAATATATGAAATATTAATTAAAAATGAAAGAAGTGAACTATGTTATTTATAAAAAGGTCTTCTAAGTAACTTTATTTAATAAGAGCACGTTAAAAAAGTGCAAAGAAATACTGTTATTGAGAAAAAAATCTTTTTGAAATTTAACGTAGTATTACTTTTGGCTTATATAAAGCAAATCTTTTATTATATGTGTCGTACTAAAACTAAATATAATTTTTTTCGTGAAAAATGTTTTTTTAAGTATTTTAATTATGATTATAAGTCGTTATAATTATTTCTAAATATTTTTCAATATTTTAGAGTAATCAATGGCATTCACGTCAGTCATTATTATTTCCTTGTTCTGGAAACAAAGACCAACAACAATTTAAAAATGAAGGAAGATAAACAAATGATTTGACGCCACTATTTTTTTACATGTTTGCATTTTTATAAAACAGACAGCAGCTCGAATGTATGGCAGACGTATTTTTGGTAAATATGCAATTATTTTAACACACTAGGTTTGTGCCTCGGCACCAACAAATAATAAAGGACAACTTTTTTTTTCAGTTTTGAAAATAATTTATTCGAAATATCAATGATATCTGACACTTTAATATCTTAATTGCATCCTCAAACGTTTTATTATCTAGGATTTCCAATGACCAACAAATCATACTCGTATACCTAAAATGCCACCAGCCTCCTAACTATAAGTAATATTAATATTTAATAAATGCACAATATGACCATTATTTATTTGAACACATTTTCTTCTTTCTTTATACATGGTCTGATTTTATATAAAGCTCATTATTCATTTATGAATTTATTACGATCTCATTACTTAAAATCTAATGGATTAAGATCAGGGTTGAGAGAAGACCAAGAGAACTCGCTACCATGATCAATCCATTTATGTGCAAAGCGTTTAGCACTGCCATAGGAACGTAGGCGGCTGCAATGTCGTTCATATATTTGTTTTATTAAATTAAAATATTGCCGAGTTGAAACAATAAAATAACAAAATATTTTTCCAATCGTTCATACAGGCATTCTAGAATTAAAAATTTAATAATGAAAATAATTAATATAACAATAATATTTGGCCGACAGTGTGCTGCAGCCAGCAGTATACTTGTCGGTACTGTAATGCGTCGACAGAACAGCCAGCAACGCCAGCTGTCCGCTGACCTTTAAACATATCTTTTGTCTACCTTTTAAACATTCCTCTGTCCTGACCCACCTACTCACAATTCTTACATAATTCCTTAGGGACCTTAGGACTTTCTTTCAACTTTCCGAATCGACCCGGCAACGACTAGATCCAGGGTTTCCCTCAACCAATCGTAGAAGGCGATTAAATGAGGAGAACTTTCAAATTTTAAATAATAAAATGTCGACTGTAAAACATAATGTACCCCAGGTGGGTAGGACTAATGGTCCAGAATCCCACATCGACCTCTGCCGTATCACTGTGGCGGGGAGGGTAAATTTTGACTTTCTTCTCGGTATGGTGGTACAGGTAGGCCATCATCTCAATGGTGGTGGAATAGGATAAATTACGTTTTATAACAATTTATTCTAACTGTGTAACTTCTAACACAGAAAGGATATGATGGAGAGAAGTTTGCATTTACTGTTCGCATTTCACTTCATTCATACACGGAGCTGCATATAGTTGTACGTTTGCTGAATGTGATTTCAGCACTACAACAGCATAATGGGGATATATCCACTTCTATTGCATCTCACATGGAGGATTCCGTGAAAGCCGCATAAACATGTATACGCCATTCGGCGGGAGGTCGGCGAAGCCGCGTTCAGTATTTGCATGCTTCCTTCCGATCTGTCCTTTGCACAGCCAGGTGCATGTCGGTAACCTGATGAGTCTAGTAGAGATGAAACATCTACCTCTGCCGTATCACTGTGGCGGGGAGGGTAAGTTTTGACTTTCTTCTTGATATGGAGGTACAGGTAGGCCATCATCTCGATGGTGGTGGAATAGGATAAATTACGTTTTATAACAATTTATTGTAACTGTGCAACCTCTAACACAGAAAGGATATGATGGAGAGAAGTTTGCATTTACTGTTCGCATTGCACTTCATAATGATCGTAAACTGATGGCTGCTACCAGAAACCAGCTGGAACAAACGCTTAAAATTGTAAAGGAGTTGTCCAGGGATGTCGGAATGCAATTTGGACTTGAGAAGTGCCGTACTTTGAACATGGTTAAAGGTAAGATACCACCAGGAGCATTTGAAATGCAGAACGGTGAAACTATAGCTGCAATGGAAGCAGAACAAACATACAAATATCTAGGTATGAAACAGGCTAAAAGAATTGACCATGGCACTATGAAAGCCGAATTGACAACCGAATTTGTCAGGAGGGTAAGGCGGATATTACCTGAACTAACCTGAACTAACCTAAATAGTAGAAATTTGTTTAAGGCGCTCAACCCGCACGCTTGCTCTGCACTTCGAAACTCTTTTGGAATTGTTAAATGGAACAGGACGGACATCCAAAACCTGCAAAGAAAAATAAGGACACTCCTAAAAAAAGCTCAAAAACATCACCTTCGGAGTGCTATTGAACGTACAATAAGGATAGGTGGATATTGGTAAGCACAAATAATAAATTTACGTCCATATTTCCACAGGTTAGCGGACTCTTCCACACTACATCAAACAATATGTGAGGCAGACGATTCGACGCCGCTACAGCTGAGGGAACAGAGTATTGCTTTTTACCTCCAAACAAACCAAGAGAAGTTACAAACCTGGCTACAGGAACCACTTCATGGATGTCATCCAAATGAGATCAATCAGGACAATGTCAACTCAGCGTCGAACTACTGGTTGATTTCAGGACAGATGTTTCCGGAAGGCTTCTTGTTAGCTATCCAAGACCAGGCTATTCCGACGAAGAACTACCGCAAGTTCATCATCAGTGATCCTTCAATAAAAAATGACCTATGTAGATATGGCTGTCAAACATCAGAGACAATCCAGCACATAACTGGAGGATGCCAAGCGTTTGCCGCAACCGAGTATAAGGAAAGATATGACTCAGCCGCTAAGATACTCCAACAAGGGTTAGCAGATAAGTTAAATCTTTAGGTAGGAAAAGTGCCTTATTACAAATACAATCCGGAGCCTATTCTTGAGAACAACCAGTTCAAGTTATATTGGGACCGAACGGTTCTGACGGATCAGACAGTTGCTCATAATAGGCCACACATTATACTAACAGATTAAATATCTAGGCGAACTACACTAATCGATATTGCTGTATCTAACAACAATAACCTAAGGTCAAAATACAACGAGAAGATCGCTAAATACAGCGATCTGGAGGTGCAAATCCGAAGACAATGAACAGGGTCCAAACGATTCTCATAATTTTATCAACAACTGGAGTGATACTAAAGAACCTCCTGCAGAACATCAATGGACTGGGCCTTAGTTAGCATCTGTGTAAGCTGATTCAGAAAGCAGTTCTCCTTGAACCTCGCGAGCCGTCCGAAAGTTCGTAGGAAATGCAGCAGACTACGCCACCTAGGACCCGATAACATGGAATGGGTTCCCACAGAGCTTCATAGTTTTGGTATCTTTGTATACTTGGTCAATGAGTCAATATTCCCTGGAGGGAGTGCGAAATCGTTTGACTTAAAATATTGAAAAATATTTGGTTTGCCATAACTGCTATTCTAGTTATGTAACAAGAATTGGAATTCTCTGAAATATAATTTACAATTATATAAAGAACATTTTCAACTATCCTCAGTGTTAAATGCAATAAAACATACATAAACAGATGTAGAGGTCTAATTGAAAAAGTTTTATTTTAAGATGAATTTCTTTCATCTCTTTAATCACCCTAATACGACCCTAAGTCGTTACTTATATTTTTTGTTTAATTTTTATTTCAAAATGTACTATTACTGGAGGAGCAGATAACTCATAATAAAATTCAGAGATCTCTTCTTATAACAAAATCTCTATAAATGATTAAGTGAACTTTTTTGTGCCGGAAAAAGTGCTTTAATTTTTATAAATATATTTAAAAAATACAGTTTTTTTATTTAAAAAGTATGGCAAAATATAAATAATATTTTTTTTTCATTCATAAATTACGGTATTTTATTATGTAATAAAGATCTTATGAAAGTAGAGAAAATAGATTATCCAATAAATAACAATAGCAGAAATGATTAACAAAACTACTCAAGTATATATTTTATTGAATTTATAGTATACTAGCAAAGAATTAACTATACATTATTTAATTGTTATGTAAGATAGTTTAATTTTTATTCAGGTAGGTTTAAAACGCCTATATTTGTTGCTTCTGAAATGTAAATTATAAATTATTTTTGTTGCTCCCCTGAAAAAAATTAGATTTATAAAATCACCAACTAAGGTAGTGTTATTGTCAGGATTAGATTTTATATAATGACTCCCGCAGACGGAATTACCCCAAATATTTCGAATATTTTATTACTGGTGTAAAAACCACTAGCAATAAAATATTTATTTTGGTAAGATCTTCATCATTTTACTCATGAATGGATATATCAATAAATACACCCATGGTATACAATAAATATGTAAATCTTTGACAATGAAGCATTATTTCTCAATACAATTTAGCGGGTTAATTTGGTCATTAAGGATAACAACATATTAAATTATATGTCGACAATTGGGGAAAACCATTTATCAATAATTTTTCGATGAACATATGAATTTGGAGGTTGATAGATGTCGTTGGGGAATTTTGGGTATGGCATATGTAATCAAAAGTTAATTTAAAAATGTCTAAAAAATAACTTAAGTATTCTTTGTGTTAAGTATGGTTTCTTTAATCTTTCGTTTGGTTTTCTGTGGTTAAAAACTGAAGAGCTAAGAACATGAATATATTAAATATATTTAAATTTTATTAAGATAAAGACTCTAAACATTGTGCAGATATGGTTCGCGAATGGTTGTTGTACAAGGTATCCAATTTTCGATAGTTTTACGGGTTATCTTCGTTAATAGTAAAAATAAATTGATAGGTTTTCATGGCAATGTGTTACTTTTTTAAGAAACCAACGATGCCACTAGCAGAATTTTGATAAACATCTTTATTTTGGAGATACAGAGCAATTTGGAAAATTATGCATTTTGAGCCATCCCTCGTATTTCGGTTATTTTGCAACTTATCGTAAAGTTAAAAACAGAACTATTGGGGTTTCACATGTAGAGTTCAGTGTCGTGGTGAGTTTTTTTTTTTATAGATTTAACTGTTTCGGAGAAAAAAATCAAACCTGTCTTTTTTTTTTTTAAATTGGACTCCGTATATATTTTTGAATAATGTGATTTAGTTTGTTACAAGTTTTTCAAAAATAGATAACACTATACATTTATTATTAGTACTGGTAGGTAGCGGGTGGATACTCCTTACGATCCCGGTAAGGATAGGTCTACTTCAGGGATGCGCCCCTGTCTACGCGAGCTCTGATGACTCTCCCCTCCCCCCTCTCCTCCCGGGGAGATATTCGGATCCCTACCCTCCCCAAATCCTAACCACCACCCTCAAACCTCTCCCCCCCATCTCCCAACCCATATATCTTCCAATCCGCACTTAGCCAGCGTGGAAGATTAGGGCTAAAATCCCCAAATATGGTGATTTTAAAAACGTTTGGAAGTGAACTCCAGGTGGGTAGAACAAACAATGTCAACTCCCACACCTTAGATAAGGTCTGCCTCAAGGATTCTGGGGGAGGCATAAATTCACCCTCACCGACCCCAATTATGTCAAATCAAAAGCAAGATCGTAAAGGGAAAAATTACCTATGCGTTGCTACATATAACATTCGAACCATGAGCTCCAAAAATCACCTCCTTGAACTAGAACAAGAAATAAAACATATCAAATGGGATATTCTGAGCCTACAAGAAACACGCTTACAACAAGAAAAATGTACAACGTTAAAAACAGGACATGTATTATATCAGAGTTCTTCTGAAACACAACAAAATATCGGTGGACTAGCTATCCTAATACACAAACGTCTGAAACACATGATAACAAACTTTTGTACAATATCGGAGAGAGTTATGTACATAACAATTAAACTTAATACACGTTACACCCTAGAAATTATAAATGTGTACGCGCCAACTAGCACCACAGAAGACGAAATAGTGGAAAAAATGTACGAATATATATCAGATGCCAAACGAAGAGAAAAAGCTCAATATGTCTTACTACTTGGCGACTTCAATGCTAAGATAGGAAAGAAGAAAAAAGACGACTCAGAACATATAGGAAATTATGGCCTCAGGGAGAGAAACGCAAGAGGTGAGTTGCTACTCAACTACCTGAAAAGTGAAAATCTCTACTACCTCAATACTTTTTACAAGAAATCTCCTCAGCGAAAATGGACGTGGAAAAGCCCGGACAATAAAACTAAAAATGAAATAGATTTCGTGATCTACAACAAGAAAGAAATATTTGTAGACGTCTCAGTCTTAAACATATTTAATACCGGCAGTGATCATAGACTGGCTCGGGCAAGACTCCTCATATACCTCAAACAGGAAAGATATAAGCTGATCCGTTCACACTCAACTCCCGCAGCTAAAGAACTATACACACGACAAAGCGAATACCAATACGAAATAGCGAACAGTTTGAAATCGACTAATACTCTGGAACAACATAACATCAATGAAATGATAGATCAAATCCAAACTACTATAAAAACATCAATGAAAAAAGTATGTGTTAGATTAAGGAAAACTACAGACAAGAAACTTAGTGCAAATACATTACAGATGATGGAAAGACGAAGGATGACTGAGAGAGACGCAGAGGATTTTAAACAACTAAATAAAATATCAAGAAAGAAGTAAGGAAAGACATTAGAACGTTCAAAACAAAATTAATACATGAAACAATAGAAAGAAACGCAAATATGAAAGTTTTGAGGTGAGGTCTCTCAAGAGGACGAACCAAAATAACAAAATTATAGAACAGAGAAGCGGTGACAGTAACACATGTAGATGATATCATAAAGGCTGCGGAAGCATTCTATGCGGACTTATACTCCTCGATCAATACGGATCCAGATCCAACAAAAACAGTAAAACAAATAAAAAATGTAGGATCAGAAGATTTGCCGGAGAGATCGTTAGATGAAATAAAAAGAGCATTAAAACAGATGAAGCATGGAAAATGTCCGGACGAGGATCAAATTACAACTGAGATGTTAAAGATGGGTGGAGACAGTCTTGAAAAAGCGATACAAACACTGATGAATAAATGCTTATACGAAGGTAGATGACCAGAACAATGGTATAACGCACAAGTCGTACTTCTCTTCAAAAAAGGGAACACAACAAATATAGAAAACTACCGTCCTATCAGTTTATTAAACCACCTATATAAACTATTCACCCGCATATTGAAAAATCGCCTGCCTGAAAAGCTTGACTATTACCAGCCTGTGGAGCAAGCCGGCTTTCGACGTGGATTTAGTACGATAGATCATATCCAAGCCCTACGCACAGTCCTAGAAAAAACCGAGGAATATAACATTCCTATACACCTGGCATTTGTAGATTTTCACAAGGCCTTTGACTCTATAGAAACATGGGCGATCTTGAAATCACTTAATAATGCTAGAATTGACTCCAAGTATACCACTATCATACAGAACATATATAAAAACGCAACTATACAGGTTAAAATCGACGTAGACACAAAAACCGAAAAAATAAACGTTATGAGAGGTGTGCGTCAGGGAAACTATTTAGGCTAGCTTTGGAAGATGTCTTTAAAAAACTAAATTGGGATGAGAAAGATTTGAGAGTCGACGGTTCTTGTCTTAGTCATCTTTGTTTCGCCGACGATGTTGTTGTCATGCCTAGCAACCCAGAAGAGCTAAAACAAATGCTTCAAGATTTCAATAAAGAGGCGAGAAAAGTGGGACTTAAGATGAACTTGGGGAAAACTAAGTTAATGAGCCCTGACGCAAATGTACAAATAGAGATTCAAAATGAAATCATAGAGAATGTCCAAGAGTACATCTATTTAGGCCACGTCATGAAACTGGGCAAAGAAAATCAAACGGCAGAAATAACGAGGAGAATACGGCTGACATGGGCTGCCTTTGGAAAGTTGCAGTACGTATTAAGAGATATAAACACACCAATCAACCTTAAACGGAAAGTGTATAACACGTGTGTCTTGCCGGTTGCTACTTACAGCATGGAAACGATAACACTAACCAAACAAAACGCAAATAGGCTCCGAGTCACTCAACGCTCCATGGAGAGACAAATGTTAGGAATCTCGTTACGGGATAAAATACGAAATCAAGTAATAAGATCAAGAACCAAAGTAGTTGACGTCATTGAACGCATATCACGACTAAAGTGGCAATGGGCGGGGCACATAGCTAGACAACAGCCCGATAGGTGGACGAGTAAATTACTGCAATAGCGACCGCGAGAAACGAACCGAAATCGTGGTAGGCCACAATGCAGATGGGTAGATGATATAAGACAGTTTGCTGAAAAAGACTGGCTCCAGAATGCGAGAGACAGATCCCAGTGGAGGACCATCGGAGAGGCTTATGTCCAGGAGTGGACGTCAATGGGTTGAGAAAGAAGAAGAAGAAGAAGACTGAGCCCTAAAATTTACTTTTTTTTTCAAAAAAATATTCAGATCCTGTTGGAAGGCCGTGATGGGTATTAAAAGAAACAAAATATCAAAATCATGTCTTCTAGATTTTCTGTCAGCTGTTCGGTATATTTTTGTACTGAAATTTTCTACTAATCAGTTTCTTCTCAATAATGGCAGACTTTGTAAACTTTGAGAATAACGAAAAAATCGACATACTCTTTTGTTATATTTAATGTAACAAAAAGGCAAATGAAGCGCTAGAAGTGTATTTATATCAGGTTTGAGATTTTTTGTATTCTTTTCAATTTGAAATTTATAAATACCTGTAATTCGCAGATAAACGATTATTTTTTAGGATAAAATCAAATTTAATTAAACTCGGTTCATTTTTTAAACCACGAAAATCGACAATAAGAAAAACCGTAAGATTGATGAAATCAATGTTATAAGCTTCTATTGAAACAAATCTAAGTAGTTCTTGCAGAATAGTAGAAGGTTCTTTGGGAGTTAATAAGTCAAGGGTTAAAACATATACCTGGTGCAAAATTTACATCCTAGTGATACACAGCACCGAATATATGGTCTGATGAGGCTTATTTTACCAACGTCGGAATATTGAATCGACAGAATACTAGGTTAAATAGGAAAATTAACACGTAATCTTTCCACGAGAATGGCAAGGTAGGTTTTGTTTTAGCGTTTCATGTTTTATATTTGGAACAAAAATGGTATATGATATATATGCAGGCAGCCTTGCAGCAATAAGTTCCCTTAATGCGACTTAACAATCTGTATCTACAACAAGACGGAGCTCCCGCTCACAATGCGCAAGTTGTAACGATGTTTTTGGACACTAATTTTCCTGGCCGCTGGATTGAGACAAATGGACTCATAAGATGGTCACCCAGGTTTCCCGATTTGTCGGTTTTTGACTTCTTGTGAAAATACATCAAAAACTAAAATTTATACCGATTGGTACCACACCATGGCGGATTTAAGAAATGCGACTCAAAGAGCCTTTAGAGAGTTATTGTCGCGGCCTTTCATTATTTCAAATGCATTGAAGAAAATAAGAATTATGTGTGTAACAGGTTTAAGGCATAAAGGAGGAGGATTTGGACACTATTTGTGAAATATTTTTCTAGTTTAACATAATACACAATAGTTTGTTGTTATAAAGTAAATTATATTAAGAATCCGAAAATATGCACATACGCCCTTTTGTGTTCATTAACATACTATTAATATCAGTAATAGATTTGTGTTTCTTTAAATACCCGTCACGGACCACTAACAGACTTTGATAATCTTAAATTTACGACTCAATACTAATATCACATTGGAAGAATTAAAAAAAAAATAAACTACAGGAGGTATGGAGCCAAATTGACATTAATTATTTGAAAAAAACCATCTTATCCTAGCATTTAGAAAATCTTATCAGAGCAAAATGTGCTTATCCTAAATACTAGTTTTATTTTACATGTTAGTAGTTTTATCTTATATGAAGTAATTAATATTTTTTAAATTAAGTGTTTACTCATATTATATCTTAATTAGCGTTGTTAAGGAATCAAGAGATTTTTTCAACTAATAGACTAAATATTTTTGTATGACCTTATACATACTTCTTATCATCGGATTTTACAATATCCTGTTAAGATATGCTAAATGTGTATTAACGTAATACTGTTAAGCCTAATTTTAAAATATACGGCCACGTTTAACGCATATCAGGTGCAAGAGAAAAATTCAAAATAGAGTGGCAACAAACAGTGCATAAACGTAATGAAGCGGTAAGCAAGTGATGTGGTAGCGATGTGGTAATGAAGTGATAGGTTTAATCATTAAAGCATACTTATCACCCCACCGCAACCTCTCTTTAAGGCCGCATCTGATTACGTATGCTTTAGTGATTCCACCAATGATTTGATGATCACTTTCATGCCATGTTACTTGCTTACCATTTTGGAGCACATCTTGACTAAGGTAAGGCGCGCAGTGAAGTATTATGGTAGTGGCGGGGTAGAGGAGTGTGGCGGCATAAGAATAAAAAAAAGGTGGTGTGATTATAAGATAGCAACGATGTATTACCAAAGGGATTTATATGTCGAAGACTAGTAGTAGCCGATTAACGCTGCGCTACTTGCAAAACACCATCCCACTTTTATAAGCGCAACCGCATTTACTTAATTCCCACGTTGCTGCTACGTCACTGACTTACCACTTTAGTGTATATATTCATTGCTATTGCATCTCACACGGAGGAATCCGTGAAAGCCGCATAAACATATATACGCCACCCAGCGGAAGGTCGGCGAAGCCGCGTTCAGTGTTGCATACTTCCTTCCGATCTGTCCTTTGCACAAACAGGTTCATGTCGGTACCCTGATGAGTCTAGTAGAGACGAAACACGTACCTCTTCCGTATCACGGTAGCGGGGAGGGTAAGTTTTGACTTTCTTCTCGGTATGGTGGTACAGGTAGGCCATCTCGATGGTGATGGAATAGGATAAATTGTGTTCTGTAGCAATCCAAGTTGTACAATCTCTAACATGGAAATGATATGATGAAACGAAGTCTGCATTTACTGTTCGCATTTTACTTCATCTATACACGGAGTTGCATATAGTTGTACGTTTGCTGAATGTGATTTCAGCACTACAATGGCATAATGTGGATATATCCACTGCTATTGCATCTCACATGGAGGATATATATATATATATATATATATATATATATATATATATATATATATATATATATATATATATATAAAGGAGGTAGTCTCGTGACTGGACTAGTTAAGAAAAAAGCAACCAAACCGAGAGGTTTAAGATATTTTTGTGGGACTGCAGTCAGAAGTATGGTTGACCAGAAAAGAAAACTCTTTTTTGTTAGTCTAGCTTTCGATAAATTTTATTTCCTTTATCAGGACTTTTACAACAGAGAAAATAATTTTTCTTAATTCTATTATTATAAAATAAAAATATGGAAAAAGACCTACCAAAGTGAGTATATATGAAAAGCTAGGTTCTGTTCAACAGAGATGGTCATTAGTATTTAACAATAAGATTACATAATACGAAAAAAATATATTTTAAAAGGCAAAAATTCTCTAATTTATTTAGGAAACTAATTTCTAGGACGTGGACGTTGTTAAAACGCAATTTTAAATCTGTGAGTGAAATTGACAAATGACAGTTGGCGCCAAAAGCCCGTTTTAATAGATAAAGTTTACACTGCCTAAGAACAGGTAATCGTCTGGGAGAAAAGATAACAGTTCTTGAAAAGTATTATGTTAATAAAAGAAAAGCGGATGAAAAATAGAGATTATGACTTAAATTAGTCATAACTGTCAAAGCGTAATGTAATTTAGAAATCAAGGAAGGCCAACTCCGCACCCAGTTGGACAAGTGTGATAACAACATTCAGAACGGTGACTAAAAAGTATCCGACCGAGAAGAGTGAACAGTGGGGGACCGATTTCCACTATTTTCTAGTCGTAGCAAGTAGTTATATATTATGCTGAAGTTTTCTATGTCTCCCCTTTTGTTCATGAAAAGTGGTTCGTTGTTTATGTGAACCATTTCTAGAAAGACTTTTTTATAAAATCTATTTTCTTTTGCTAAGATTTTCGGTCTCTTCGCACAAGAAAACACTCCGCTGTTACAATCGTTTTTATGGAAACTTATTCTACCTGAAAGATTTTTAGAAACTTGGTCACAATTTAGGCATGAAATAAATAATGTTTCAGTTTTCTTTCAGTGAGACAGGGATTTTTGTTCTAGAGTAGAGTAATGCGATTGTTTTAATTTGTTTGGTCGCAATTTTAATGGAAATTCCATTATGGAAAGTCTAGGAGTTAAATTTTTAATAAAAGAAAGCGACATGTACGTAAATTGTTGAATCGCGTTGTTGTCTTCAACTGGTAGTGATAATTAACTTGTTTGTGCATGTATTAATGAAGGTTGGCTTGTCCTTTCAAAAATGTTCTCTGCTATAGAAATCTCATATTGGGAATGAAAAGGAGGGCAATTAAACTTACTCATCCAGATTTTAGAAATGATAGCTTGCAACTGCTTAGAACCATTTTCTTACAAAATTCATACCCGCTTCTTATGATCAATAAATTTTTATACAATACACATATGATATACTAGAGAACATTGGTATACAATAAATATAGTATAGGTCCCAAGAATGTTATACATACAGGATCTAGGTTTGAGTAAGAATTTTTTTTTTTAATAAAAACATATTCTTTAATAAGGCAGGATTTTATAATGTAATAAGATCTATGGTAATTTTATTTTAAATTTTTATTGAACAGCCATTAAATACAGGGGCGGATCTAGCGTCTCTCTTTGTGGGTGGGGGCGGCGGCGATACCACAAGAGTACACAATGATAGGGGCGAGACTATTTTTATGATTTTGAAGATCTTGGGGGGGGGGGGAGTGCCCCGGCGCTTCTCTTTGAATCGGCGCCTGATTAAATGTTTAGCGCACGTTAATAAATACGGCAAAGCAGAAGCTTTTAGAGAACAGCTATCGATTTTTTGATAATTCTACGCATTTGTTCCATACGGAAATATTTCCGTGTTTTGGTTTGAAACCGAAATGGCATTTTGACGTTGTTTCTATTTTCTCAAAATCTTTTAAGATAATAGACAGCAATTTATAGACCTTTAGATTTTCCAGATGTTGGGGAAGTATTCTCTTTGAATTATGGCAATAATATAAGTTATCGTTCTCAAGCTTTTAGTTGACGGTTCTTGAAACTATATACTTATAAAATCCTATCCTCAATATATATTTAAATAATCTTGTATTTTAGTCAGCTATCTCTACACATAATGGTAATGTTTTCACATAATAATAAACTACGATTTTGGCAAAATCCAGTTGCAGCTTTTTGAACCATTTCTAATAACAACAATCAGATCAAGGTATTAATTCACCGTCTTTCTGTGTACTTTCAATTTATTGGAATTATAATATCAAAAATGAAAGTCAAGTTAACGTACCAGTTTCCTTGTTACATTTCAATGTTAAGTGTTTCACTGTTCAGTTTTATTTTACATATGCTACTTAAATAACCCACAGAAAGTGGCAATACATAACCGACTTGACATACTAGTTCACAAGCAATTTTTGTTTTGGCTTTCAATCCATTAAATATTTTATGACATGTATGGAAGGCACAAATATTTGATGAAAAAATAAAGTAAGGAAATGCCTTTTGATGTCTTATGAAGGGTACGTGGGACAAATCTAAGTTTGTCTTATATTTTCATGTCTTGTCTTGTATTTGAAAGCAGGTAAATAGTAAAAAAAAATATTTGTGTTAATTATGTGAAGTAGGTTATTAAAAACTACAATAAAGTTAACATAAAATATAATTTATTACCTACGTGCTCTATTTTAAAGTCATATGTGTTGTTAATAACTAGCAATTATAAGTATACTTATTTACTTACATGACTTTTCCGATTTTGATATGATTATTGCCACTTAATTATTATAGTAAAAGTGTCCATTATGAGTAATTTATACAAATATAAAAATTTCACCAAGTAATAAAGTTTGTCACCCATACACGGGGATGAAATGAAAATGTAAGGCAAAGTGATAAATTCAAAGGAAAAATATTTCTCTTTATCTTAAAATTAAATCGCTTTTTTATTTGTTGACTAAATTAAAAAAATAATTAATGATTTATGAATCTACACATGTTTGCTTAATAAAAAAAATGTCCAGGATTTTCCGTTAACAGTACGTGATAGCTCGTTTGTAATTATTCCGACGTTGAGGCTCCTGTTTATAGTCGCAATTATTATATTTTATGCTAGGAAATTTTTAATCAAGTTAGAAAACATGAAAGTTTTTAAATTAATGAAAGGATTTCAAAAATTACTTATTTTCGAGACGTAGATACAAGGTATAGATACACTCTTAAATATTTTTTTATAAAAACTCAAATTGGAAAAATAATAAAAAACATATCCCGTTTGAAAGCAAGAATCGATTTACGTATTTATGAATAATAATAACAGAATATAGCAATTTACACCACATTGTCATCATAATCACTATTATCGTCATTATCAGTATGGTCTTTGGAAATATTCCAATCAGAAATATGATGCAAGGATGGCGGTTTTAGTGTCGAGAGAATGAAAATAGATGAGTCCAATCTCTTTCATCACTGGATTTTTATAAAAAAATTTAACCAAATTTTAAAAAGAACCAAAAATCGGAAAATAACATTATAATTTTTTATATGAAATTGAAATTTAAGTGGGCGCTAAACTAATGTCTGACAAAGTGGGATTTACGCCGTAGCTTGTATGTATCTCGAGTTGGTAGTTCTTTGTTCCATTTGGTAATAATATGACGCTCACATCAAAAATTTAAATTTCATATAAAAATGTATATTATTTTTCGATTTTCAGCCCATCATATAATGTTAGGTGAAAATTGGAATTAAAATATTTAAGTTATGCTTATTCTCTGTTATATAGGTCACATAAATGGATTTATTAATGAATATACAAGTTATGTGTCTTAGGTTACCTATAAAATACTCTAAAGAGAAATACTTGTTCTTAAAAAAAAATATCCGGAGAATCGTTAAGCCTTTGATCAGAAGTTCGTCGCATAAAATTTTAAATAAAATTATCTCATTCATGAAATTCCGCGGGATTCTTAATTTATTTATAAGTTTTTATAAAAAAATTGAACCGACTTCTAAAAAAGCGGCTAAAAAGCGAAAAATAACAATATGAATTTTTGTATGAAATTCAAATTTTGGCGCCGACTTCAAAAATTTCAATTTTATATAAAAATGTAAATTGTTATTTTTCGCTTTTTGGTGCTTTTTTTAAAAGTTGATTTAATTTTTTTTATGAAAATTTTATTTTTCGATTTTTAGTTTTGAAATTGTTACGATATTCATAAATTATTTCAAATAAGTACTAAGCGAGAATAATGTACCGCGCAATCATTTCAAGGTCGGAAAAAAGTATACATTTTATCCAAAGTTGTACCTAACACTTAAATAAATGACTAAAAATTCTTTTCTTCTGAGAAATCTCCAAATACCAGTTTTTTAATAAAATTTTTTCAAAAAAATATTTAATCAGCCATAGTAAATCCACTATCTTGAATTTTAAATTAATTTTAGATTAGTATTATAGGCCCCTAAAAACCTCCCAATACCCATATTTACAGAACTTGGGAAATTTTTTATTCTAATATATTTTATCCTACATATTGAGTTTGTATACGCCCCAAAATATCTCCATTACCAATTTTGGACCACATCGGAATAAAGTAAAATTTTTAGTTTTCCATATTGTATCTGTCATATTAAGTTAAAAAAATTCTGATTCGTAACCTACGAACCCGAAAACCCCCCAATACCAAAATTTAAAAAAAATATGAATATTGTAAAATGTTCAACCCGCCATATTGGGTTCGTGGCGAATTTCAAAAAAAAATAATTTTAACTTCTTAATCTAATCTGAATTTACACCCATGAAAACCCTGTAGTACTAATTTTGGACAAATTTCGGAAAAGTAACATTTTTAAACTATTTGATTGATACATTAAATTTCCTTAAAATAATTTTAAACCCGCTATTTACACCCTCATAAACGAATCAGTAGCAATTTTGTATAAAATTAAAAAATGTAAATTTTTTAGTCGGTCATATTGGATTACCTACATTGAATCTTATAAAAATAATTTTAAATTTGTAATTTACACTCTTAAGAACGCTTCTATACCAGTTTTGGAGAAAATCAAAAGATGTTTAATTTTTAGGACGTTATATTGAATTTTTTAAAAATAATTCCAGATTCATTATGTGAAACCCTGAAAACTCCCTCATACCAATTTTGGAGAAAATCAGACAAAATTATTTTTTTGTTCGCCGTATTATAATCTCCATCTTGGATTTTCTGCACCAATTTGATCCCAAATGATATGGAACCAGCGCAGCAACTTCCTGAACATAACGTAAAAATATTCATTCAAATCGGTGTCGCCGTTGCGGAATAATCGATATACATAAATAAAAAAAAATACATCGCGGTGGAATTGAGAACCTCCTTCTTTTAGAAGTCGGTTAAAAAGTAGAGCGATCTTTGAATTAAACTTTGTTTATCATGCATTTGCCTTCTACGTACCTGTAGTGTGGAAATTCAAGATATCATCGGATCGTGAAGTGAAGATCTTAATACGGTATTGCGCAATTATAAATTTTCACGTTTAAATTAATAGATAGTCTTTCTAGGTCAAATCTGGATATCGTCAATCATGTCAAGTCATACAGGTATAGATTATGCACCGTGCACATTAATTATAAACTTATTATTTTCAACTGACGGCAATTTAAGTAAATAATAAAGTACCTCATTTTTAAATAACACCAGATAATTAAGTTTTTAAAAGTACAGATATTAATAATTATTTCACCTCACGCAATCATTGGAATAATATAAATGACAACAATTTTAACATTGTTATTAAAAGTAGGTATTTCGTTATATTTATTCAAAAACCAGTGGCAAAACTGCAGTCTTCTTCACGATCTCCAGAGTATAGACGTTTCATCATATTTACTTTGTAAGGAAAATAGTTGTGCTTCTTCAGACTTTGTTTTCAAAACTGCTACTTCTTTTTATATTTTAGCTATAGACGTTAGATTTCTTTGCTAAAAATAAGTTTTAATTCGTATAATTTTAAAAAAATTTAATTTTTATCACTTTTTGCCTGTCTAGATAATGATTGGCGATAGTCTTACTTGAACTTGGGTTTCCGCATATATAAGAACATTTATTTCATTTTGTCTTTATTTTATTCAAAATACTCCTGCCACAAAAATAAATTTAAAAGGTGGATGTCTATCTGGAAAACGTTGAAAATATAGAATAAGGAATTTTCTTGGTTGTTCTAGCTTTCCATGTAGACACATATCATATACTTCTCGTAATTTTCATAACTCATTTTTAATAATTATACTAGAAGCAGAACTTCACGAAAATAAAATCGTCATTAACTTAAATGGCGCATCTTCACAGAATTTTTTTTTCATGACAAATTCATATTATTTGAAAATATATCATTACATTTAAATATAAAAACCATAACATCTTCTTTTGTTTTTATTCATGGCTTACTACGGTTTTTAATGAAAAGGAGCAAAATCCGGCTTGACCTTTCATTTTGACAGAGTGTGATATATTGTTATAAATATAATCAAAAACTCCCCCTTATCATCTAAAAATATTTAGGGTGTTTCATTTAAAATAACTAAATTGCAGTAAGTAAGTAACTTTTTAATTATACCTAGTATTAAAGTTGTAATTGCACCGTTAAATTACGCTTAAAATATTATAAAAATAAAATTTTTATAAAAAATATTGAACCGACTTCTATAAGTGTGCTAAAAAGTGAAAAATAACTATAAATTTTTTCATGAAATAGAAATTTTGGAAGTCGGCGCCATACTAATACCTGACAAAATAAGATTCGCATAAACAGATTAACAATACTTTATTTCTAATTGCTTTCTTACCATAATTTGTATATATTAGTAGTTATTTGTTTCATTTAGAAATAACTTGGCGCCGACTTCAAAAATATCAATTTCATATAGAAATTTATACTTATTTTTCACTTTTTAGCGCACTTTCAGAAGTCGGGTCAATTTTTTTTTATAAAAATTCAATTTTTAGTTTTGAGTTCATTATGATATCCATAAATTATTTGAACTAAGTACTAATCGAGATTAGTGTACCTCGCAATGACTCCAAGGTGGCAAAAAAGTACCCATTTTATCCAAAGTTGTAATCACCCTAAAATGAACCACTAAATATTTTTTGGTTCTTAGAGTTCTACAAGTACCAGTAAAATTGTATCAAACAAATATTTAGTCTGTCCTAGTAAATCCACTATCTTAAATTTTAAATTAATTTTAGATTGGTAATATAGACGTAAATTTTTTAGCTCGATATATTTTATACTGTATATTGAGTTTGTATACGCTCGAAGAACCCCGCAATATAAATTTTAGGCAAAATTGGAAACCGTAAAATTTTCACTTCCTCATAGTGTATCTTGTCAACCTAATATTGTAAAAAATTAACTTCATATTCGTAATACACGACCCCGAAAGCACTCTAATATCATATCTGATAAAATGCGAATACGGAAAAATTTTCAACTGACTATATTGGATCCACCATATTGAATTTCAAAAAAATAATTTTAGTGTCTTAATGTAATCAAAAACTAAACCCTTCAAAGCCCCATTGTACCAATTTTAGATGAAATCCAGAAATTCAAAATTTCTAGACCGTCATATTACCTCTGACATATTAGATTTTCTTAAAATAATTTTATATTCGCTATTTACATCCTCAAAAACGGTTCAGTCCCACTTTTGAACAAAATCGAAAAATGTAAAATTTTTAGTCCGCCATATTGAATCCTGAAAAAATACTATTAAATTCGTAACTTACACCCTCAAAATCCCCTGTATCAGTTTTGGAGAAAATCGAAAAATGTAAAATATTTAGGATGCCATGTTGAAACAGCCAGATTGAGTAACAAAAATCTACCAATACTGATTTTAGAAAAGACGAGAGACGTAGAACCTTTAATCTGCCATCTTGGATCCGCCATATTTATTTTTTTTAATAATGTCAGATTCGTAATGTGCGATCCCAAAAACTCCCCCATATCAATTTTGAAAAAATCGGACCAAATTTATTTTTTATCCTCCATATTGGATACGCCATATTGAATTAAAAAAAAAATAATTTCAGATTCATTATGAACGACCCCGAAAACTCCCCATACTAATTCTGGAGAAAATCGAACAAAATTGATGTTTTCGTCCGTCATATTGGATCCGCCATATTGAATTTGTTAAAAATGATTTTAGATTCGTCATGTGCGACACCAAAAACTCCCCCGTACCAATTCGTTGGGTACAACCCCGAAAATTTCTCTATACCAATTTTGGAGAAAATCCGACAAAAATAATTTTTTTGGCCGCCATATTGTCAGCACCACCTTGGATGTTACTGCACCAATTGCGTCCAAAAAAATATGAGACCACCGCAGCAACTTCCTGAACATAACGTAAAAAATTTCATTTAAATCGGTGCCGTTGTTCCGGAGTAATCGGTGTACATACATAAAAAAAACATACATACTCGAAGAATTGAGAACCTCATTTTTTTAGAAGTCGGTTAATAAGTCCTTTAAAATATTGTAATATCCTTACAGGGCATTATAAAAATTGTCAAGTTTTGAATTTTACCTTGTATCTTCAAAACAAAAGAAAATTTTTAAATCCTGTTTGCCGCATTTTTTCTTAAAAAAAACAGTTCGTGAATGCCATACTAGTTTTTTGTTAACTTTAGTTAGTAGTTAGAGAGAAACCCCATAAAAGTATCGAATTTGGGATACCCTGTACATTACATTTTCCCTCGGTCAGTCGTACAGATTTTGAGAATATTAATGTAAAAAACTTGGACAACTGTATTTGTGGGTTGTTTGATATAAAGTATTTGGGTGTAATCTCGGACGTGTATTTCAAATAGAACTCTCATGTGCTGAGCGTTTGTATCAGTATAAGAAAGTTGGTAGATAAGTTTTACACTATAAGAGACATCCTAAATGAAAAGCTTCTAAATTAAGGCAATGGTCGAGTCGTTGTTACGACATGGAAAATAATATGGGGTGGTTTATACAACAATGCATTATAGTAACTAAATGTGACTCAAAATTATATTTTAAAAATTTTTAAAAGAAAACATGAACTTTTATTCCTTTGTAATTTAAAATGATTTGTAAACCATCAATATAGTACCAGAAACAATATTAATCAAAATCTGTCAATACATAAATAAATAATAAAACCATTAATATGAGATCCATAAATCATCTTGCATATGTAAGAAATATAAAGGGATCCAAACTATTTTTAGTTCCAAAGATTCTTATGCGTGCTAATATTTATACACGTTTATGCAAAAGTTAAGAATACATTTGGCGTTTATAATAAGGTTACATATTAAATAAATCTAATTTGTACAGTGTGCACATACAGGCGTTAGGTTACCTAGGTGGTTATACTGGGTGTTCGGGAAAATGTGGGAAATTTACCGGATATGAGAAAAATACATGACAGGAATACTACAAGTTCATATAAATTTTTTTCGTATAGGCCTCCTCTTCGAAGATATGGGCTCCCAAAGAGCTACAACGGAATCAAGTTCTTTACACATAATTATTGAACCACCAGGTATATTTCAATTTTTTCTTAATATGATGTATACCAGGTAAAACCCTTCAAATTACTATTCATGGAAGTGAATTACTCGCAGCCGCAGGAACGGACTAGCTGTGACAATCATGACTCCATTTTTTTGCGCCCTATTTGATAAGAACTTTAAATATGGACTAAAAATTAAGTACTTCATTCATGTCGCTAATCCTAAACAATTTTCGAAAACACGTCATTTTATTTACACCATGTGTTGGGCGTATTTCGCTTTAAAATAATATCTTTGTCCCTATCAAATGTTCAACCTTCAAACTTCGGATAAAAAAAATCAATCTAAAATTATAGTTTACCTCTTTAGTTAAAAACGTCTAATTCTGTGAATTGCAGTTCGACTTATGTTCGCAAAAGAAATGTGCATTTGATTTTATCGACACCAAAAACGAAGTATTGCTGTTTCAAACGATGCTAGGTACGAAATAAATAAATATCTTGCATTTTAGAACTTGTCAATTTTCACATCGCGGACATGTTGATTCTTTACTTGGACACTAATGTACTGATTTTTGGATTTCGTGGCGAAATTAATTTTGAAATAAATCGAAATATAAAATAAACGTTTACTAAGTATGCAGATATGCATCTGATGTATGATTTTGCATCTTGCAATGCTCTGGAACCCAGGAGGTTATATCACGACTGATATCCTAATCGTACTCTTCCAGATCAGAAAACATTTCAACGAGTTAACTAAGGGAGAATGGTAGACGATTCCATTTAATAAGGTAATATTATTAAATTTCTTCCTAATTTTAGGAAATTTTGGTTAAAGATGTACTGATGCTGGTCGGAGAAGAACAGTACGTACGCCATAATTAGAGGAAAATATTTTAAATGTTGTAGATGACACTCTTTCAACGAGCACTTGAAAATTATCAGCGCAATTTAATACGTCGAAAACAATAGTACATGAAGTTCTTCAAGAACAGCTGTTATATTCGCATTATTAGCAAAAGGTGCATGAACTGATTTCTGAAGATTTTTCGCGTAGAATTCAGTTTGCAAATTGGCTATTGGATCAGCAACGAAATAGTGTAAACTTCATTACCACTATACCCTTCACGGATGAAACAGGGTTTACCAAAAATGGTATCATAAATTTACACAACTCAGAAGTATGGGTTGATGAAAATTTTCATACAACTTTTCTTTCACAACATTGGTTCCAATCAGTTAATGTTTGGGCGGGAACCATTGGCAATTTTTTGATTGGACCATTAGTATTGACGGTACGACTGAATGGAGAACTTTATTTGGAGTTCCGCCAGAGTGCTTTCAATGATTTAATAGAAGACTTACCACTTGAAACCCGCCGAAACATGTACTAAATGCATGAAGGGGCACCACCTTATTTCAGCATTACTGTGCGAGAGCACCTGAATAACGTCTATCCAAACCATTGGATAGGTAGAGGAGGACCTTTTGCCTGGCCTCTTCGATCTCTCAATCTAACGCCATTGGATTTTTTACTTGTAGGGGACACTCCAAAATCTTGGTGTATTCCACTCCGGTCAATAGTAGGGAGAAAATTCTACGGAGAATCACGTTTCATTGTGATCAAATAAGGAACATTGCTGAGTTAATGTGGTGGATACAGCAGTCCTCAATTCGCCGTGCCCGCCAGTGTATCAGACTTCACGGATCCCGTGTTGAACTCTCTTACTAAGCACTTTTTATTGAAACTATGGTCACAGGGGAAAACTACTCTTTTTCATATTCAACGCGACAGAAGTTAGGGGACTAACAGAGTAAATAAAATGACGTTTTTTCGAAAACAAAGGATTAGCGACATAAATGAAGAGTACTCAATTTTTAGTCAATAGTTAAAGGTATGTAAAAACCCTGATCCAAAGTTCTTATCATACAGTGCGTAAAGAGATGGGGTTATGAGTGTCACAGCTAGTCCATTCCTGCAGATGTGAGTAATTTACAATACTTTTTGGATAGTAATTTGAAGGGTTTTACCTGGTATACGTCATACTAATAAAAAATTGAAATATACCTGGTAGTTCAATAATTATGTGTAAAAAACTTGATTCCATTGCAGCTCTCTGGAAGTCCGTATCTCCGAAGAGGAGATCTATAGGAAAAAAGTTTATATGAATTTGTAGTGTGCTTTCACGTATTTTTTCATATCCGGGAGATTTCTCACATTGTCCCGGACACCCTGTATAAATATTAAACCATTACATATTGTATTGCTTAAAGTAATATTCTATTAAAAATAATCCATGTATTTAATCTGAATAAAAAATAAACAAAAATAAATGTCAAGATCAAATTTGTTTTTTACTCCTATCTTTAAACGATTTTATTTAGTTTCACCACTACCTATGGACTATCGACTAACAATCAATTTTTGTATTCGAATTCTGAAATTTAGTAAATATATATAAGCCTGATGACAATTTAATATTATGGTACTATTGAGATAGTCTGATAATGGAGTTGGAAGGTGGCTACAGAGTCTCCATTCTGGCTCCTATCAAATTTGAGATTGTTAGATGCATTTCGATGACTACTCCGGTTTTATTTATACCCAGAGTCACAGGGACTACACAATGCTGAACAGAGACCCATCAAGTTTCGGCTAGTTTGATTGATCCTCCCATCCAAGTCATATATAAATATATGGTAAAAAATAGTGATATATAATTGATACATATTTTAGATTACTAGTTTGACAATTTATTTTGGTTATAAAATCGTGGGCGCTCTAATTTAATGACGAATGATTAAAAAGTTGATAATGTATGTAATTTTCAATTTCACCCTCATGTGACTCACAAACTAAAATACAGTTAGCAATTAATAGCACAATTTGAGTCATACAAAGCAAGCGTCCACGATTTTATAACCAAGATTACTGTTCAAAATGGTAATCTAAAATACAAATCTCTAGTACTCGTATACCACTGTTTTTCGTAAATTTTATTATAATATTTTTATATAGAAAGTAATTTTATACTTTTACTTTCATGAAAATTAAATAGTTTTTTTTTAGAGTTTTTATTTATTTTATATTAAGTTGGTACATGATTAGTTTATATTTTAAAAAATTGTCATTTTAGTATAATTTTTTTCCTTTTTTTTTCAATTAAACATGTAATTAAAATCTTGCAAATCCACTTTTGGTTCAAAATATAGTACAAATATTTATCGCATATCTACATTATTAATATATCTTTTATTTAACACATATAAACTGGAAAGTTGTTAATTACATTTTATCTAGATTTATTTCTGAAATTAAAACGCACATTGTAACATATTTATTAAATGAAAAATAAACTAATATCTACTTCAAATAAAGTTATAATTTTATTTACTTCATAGTTAATGAAAATTCCAAGGCAACGATTTCATCTATTTTAAGTATTCTCCGAATTAAGGTAAACTTTTATTTCAAGCATCTGTTTACTCTTTTCTTTCTGAAAAATAGAGATCCTATGCATTATTTAAATTTATATTTTATTGTCATATTCATCCCAATGGTATTTTAATATTAATAACCATTTTACATGAATTGTTTAATTCAAGCCACCGTCATCAGCGCTTTGCCACCATAGTTTTTTTTCTCTCACGGAAATATCGACGTCTTCTTACAAGAATATATTTTCCGATAAGGACTGCAGTTCTTAGTTAGTCCTACCGGTGATTAAGTTTTACTTTTCTCTAACAGCGCGTTCAAACTTTTGAAATATCCATTGACATACTGTTTTATATGTGTGAGGCCACAGACATGAGCATATTACATTTGTGTTGAGTGTGTGACAAGCTTTATGAGACAATGATCATACTTACAATTAACTTCCAGGAGTTAAGCGATCCCATATAGAGTTTTTTACTAAACTTTCACTAACCATTTTCCCCTTTCGTCAGGATTTACTCTCAACTTCAAAACGAGAGGGGGAGAGACTAAAGGGATCGAGACGAGACGATCTTGTTATTTTAATGTCGAGACAAGATCCTTTAAGATTAAATAAATCTCTAATCTTAGTTCATCTGCACCTTGATTTCAAGATAGAGACGAGAATATTTGAGCCTAGACGAAACGAGATTGTCCCTCATTTTCGTCTCGCAGCATTACAAAACAAAGAAAAAAGCAATGTCGGATCAATAATAAACACACAGCAAGAATAATGTTGCCCTAAATTTTAATTTTAGGTTTAGTAAGACGGTGAGTATGGCAACCCAGGTAATATGGGAATTGATTAATTTTCAAAATTAGTACGTGATCTATGAAAGAAATGGCATATCAATACCGCAGATTATTTTCTTTAGCACAGCAGATTTTTAGCAATGCGGTGGACATTCTTCAATTTTAGATGTCTTATGAATTTCAAGAAAATATTGTTTTGCTTATTAGATACCTAGGAATAAGAGATTTGGATAATAACAATCTTGTAAATGTTATTAACTAACGAACAGTATACGAAAATATGACTAATAGATTTTGCGGGTAATATGGAATAGTCTATATTAGCAAAAATGTTATGTTGCCTGGATGTTGACATAAATATTTTTTACAAATATTAGGATATTGTTTAAGATGGTCAATCAAGATAAAGATTAAAAGTAGGTTATTGAGAAGATACACAAAATTATTAAGTTGTTAGACAAAAAACAAATGAATATTTAAATATTGTGAAAAATACTATATTAAGGTAAGGTTGGATTACTGGTCGACTATATGTTATATATACATAAATACTAAATAAATGCTATTCCATATATATATATATATATATATATATATATATATATATATATATATATATATATATATATAATATAAATAATTTCACGGTCTGTGCATTTGGAAAAGTTATCGTTAAAAAAGGGGACAGACAGTATATTATCTGCGAATTCCCCCCTGGTTTTCTCTCCATACTAGTTTCGACCACTAACCACTAATGGTCTCATCAGTGGAGCTGTAACACACCAAAAGCAAAGTGCACATAGAATAATTGTCTACTTAAAATCCCCATTTCGTAAAATAACGGCAGGTTATATTATCTGCAGAACTTGATGCCGGACGGTTATCTTCAACAGTACAAATGAATAAATGAAAAAGGGGTGGTGATACTAGATCATCGATGCCTAGGCCTCTATTGGGCCCTTTACATCCCACCATATCTGCAGGTTATGCGAGGCCGATCGCCTTTGCGAATCCAAGCAGCCTCGTTAGTTGAACTTGCCTAAGTGTTTCCGGTAACAAAACTGTATCTCCAAAATATCTCTGTCTCAGTCCGTTGAGTGCTGGGCATTCTTTCAGAACATGGTCAACAGTTTCATCTTCCTGCAAACACCATCTGCATGTCGGGTCGCCTTCGACATCGATTCTATGAAGATGGCCCCTGTCCTGTCAACAATCCCACCACAATTCGCAACTCTTTCCTTCCCAAGGAGAGAAGCTCCTTAGTACGCCGTTCGCTAGGCCCAGTTATATGTTCCTTAGCACACCTCATTCCAGGAGCTCCCCTTCATGATTCAATAAATTTGCTTTCTAGCAACGATTTTAATTTCCTTTTGCCAATAGCAATTGGGACAGGTAAGATTGGTTGGGGTCCATACGGTTCAGTCGCCGAACCCAACTTTTCCAGACGGTCTGCTTCCTCATTCTCGCGTATGCCCGAGTAACCAGGCATCCATACGAGTCTGACTGTGCAGCCTTTCCTTGTCATACATACCACTTAGTACATCCTTGCACCACACTGGACTTTAGTTCCATTATCGAAGGCTTACTGTCTGAGCATATATTTATTACTCTATTCCTGTCTATGTCCCTCTTACAGAGATGGGCACGCTGCAGAATAGCATAAATTTCCACGGTGAAAATTGTCGCACATTGTCCGAGAGCGTAGTAGACTCTGATTCCTGTGCTCCTGCCTAATACTCCGGCACCAGCTCTTTCATCTTGTCGAGATCCATCAGTATAGCACCAGGATCTATTTTCGGAAGATTTTGTTCTCAATCCCAATCGTCTCTACTTGGCATAAATATCTCCAGGGAGAGGTTGGGTTTTAAAAGCGGCGTCATGTAGTCTGTCCGCATGGGGAGTACAAACGAACATCTGAATATACCCCGGAGCTCTGGGGTATATTCATATATACAAATATGCTATTGAAGAACGATAGAATGAAAAGAACGTTAAAGAAAACGAGAAAGATATGGTAAATAAGTTGAAACCAACAATTCAAGAGAAGTGGCAAACCAAAGGTGTAATTACGATTATGATAAAGAATGGATACAGTGCTCTTGCTGCCGCGGGTGAGCTCATGAAGCAAGTGCAGATCCTGAATGTTCAGATGCCTACAAATGTGATCAATGAAGGACGTTTTGAAAATGTCCGGTGCTTGGGGCTCGAAGTTAAGTTCATCACTAGGTGCAACTTGCTGCGATTGTAATTTTTTTTACCGAAGTTTGATTTAATTTTCTAAATATGTTTATGCAAAAGTTACATTTTTGTCCACTTACTTTGATTCTAAACTTTGTTGACTTAGTTAATTCATAAATAAAGTAACATTTCTCGTAGTAGCTTTTAATTCATTTTCTGGCTACCTATATATATATATATATATATATATATATATATATATATTTGTGTGTGTACAGAGCTCTTTTCTAGTATCTTTGTAATTTAAGAAACTAATTAGAAAACTGAGACTGTGCTATTAAAGGAAATTTATTTTTATTTGTTGTCATCTTAAGTGTTATATTTCACTATTAATCAATTGCAAATTAGCAGTTAAGAAAAATTCAATGCGTCACCTTAAAAACATATTTCAATTAATTTAAGGTTAAGTCACTTAATATGTGTTAATCTTAACTTTAATTGTTAAAAATTTATGTATTAAAAAACCGATTAAATATGCTTGGCAGTTACAAATTGTGTATATGAACCGAATCATTTTTTTCTCATATTTCGAAATTTACCGAAATGGGATGAAAATTATATAAAAATAAATTTTATTATTTTTATATTGAGAGAAAGTAAAAGTAAGATAGATATACATTTTTTTTGGCTAATTTTTCATATTTATTGTTTATAGAAGTACTTTTGATACATCCCTATGAGTCAGTATTCTCCTAATTTGGATAGATATTTTTAAATATTTATTTTGTTATAATAATTAACTAGAATATATATAATATATGGGAAATTCATAATAACTTTCGGTTAGATTTTTGCTTATTTTAGACAAAGTAGTCAAGATGCATAGCATATTGTTAGCAAATTACAGATAGCGTTGTATTTTGTTTCTTTATCTCAAAAAATGCGTCCATATTCCTATTAAACAATAGAACCTGAACTATCTGTAGGCTTTAAAAAAAAATAATATTATCACAAGCACGTAAATTATTGCTTAAAGGTAGATTTCGTTGTTAACTACAGTTACAAATTATTACGAAAAGGAATGTAGGTTTGGCAATAATAACTATTATTATAGTATTTCTTGGTCCGCTATAAAAGAGGAATTCGATTTATTTTTCCCTTCCCCGAGTATTAGATCAAACAACAAGAAAAGAACGAAGATTTATATTTATATATATATATATATATATATATATATATATATATATATATATATGTATATATATATATATATATATATATATATATATATATATATATGTGTGTATATGTATATATATATATATATATATATATATATATATATATATATGTATATGTATATATATATATATATATATATATATATATATATATATGTGTGTATATGTATATATATATATATATATATATATATATATATATATATATATATATACAGGGTGATTCTCCGGGAACTTTGTCGATCGATTGTGGGAAAAGTACAATTAGGGAGATTCTGAAAATTTGACAGTATACTAACGTGCAGCCGGCTAAAATATTTTCAAGATGGCGGCATTTCCAGTTATACCAGAAATAGATGTCAACTTGCTTATTTTAAATGGAACACCTTATATTATTGCATTTTTTATTTTTACGTAAAATTCTAGACATTTCATGTATAATGTTCTATACTTAAGTCTCACCATTTTGGACATATTTAAATTTTTATGTCAAAAGTGACGTTTGCGGACCAAAATTTAACTATAAATTTTTCCTATAAGGAAGTCTTTATTATTTAATTTGGGTTAGATTTCTTGTAGACGAAGATCGACTTTAATAGTTTTTTAATGATATTTTAAAAATTATTAGTACAGAGTGGTCAAAAAAGAAGAGAAGAGTTTTCGGGATCGCTGATCACGAATCTGAAGTCAGAAATTATAAATTTTCAAATCGAAGATTGCGGATCAAATACGGCGGACTCATTTTTGCTTAAATTTTTGCCACAAAAATGGTTTGCGACCTTGAGAAATAGCACGAAAAATATGTTAATAAATTTCCGAGTCGTGATCAACGACCTTGAAAACACCCCGAATCATAAGTGTATTTTAAAAAGTATTGTTATATAGGAAAAATATATACCGGAAAGAGTTAAAGGCATTCGTACTGGTTCAACATTAATGTTTCTCCCCTCCCTTTCCCCATTATAATGGATTTATGGAGTTTTAGATATGTGAAGTTGAGTATTTAAATGATCTGAATGATACTGGGTTACATAATTTTCAATCATCAACGTAAAATGTTGATGAATTGAAATATTAGGAGCTAAAAAAAGAGATGCTTCAAAAATTTACCGGGTAAACGAGCTCTGGTTCGACACCGGTTGAAAAGACCTCGTAGATTTAAATCCAACTATCTGGCAACCCATAAAATCGATTTCTGTAAATCCAACCTGAACTGCTAGCTAAAAATTTTAGTAATGTCTTTGTAGAATATTATTACATATCTATAATTTGAGGAAAGTGTTTTGTAAAAATTGGAAATAATCGACTACATTTGAATTATCTGCAATTAAAACCTATCTATATATTAACACTAAAGATGTGAAATAAACTCTTTTGTTTCTTGGTGTAGATTGTCGTTGATAGCGACTCAGTAATGTAGATTATGGTAGTTTTTAATACCTTTACGAGAAAGTTTTAATAATGTGACCCTCCTTAATGTCGGTGTTTAGCAAAAGTTTATAAAGTACAATCTCCTTCCTCAAGATATTATTCCGGATGTTGTTACTTGTAAGACTGGCCAAACTAGATACGTTAAACTAATGAGTCGTGATATATAGAAAGAATGAACCACAATCTGGTAATCGATTAGAAAATAGTTCGTGATAAAGTCTACTAGCATTAGCATTGCCATGAGCTTTACCTTTTCTGAACAATATCAGTATACCCTTTATTTAGAAAAACAATTTTTCAACTTAATGTAAGGAAGTTCAATATCAATTATGATGGAGTTACAACTAAACACGGAAATTTGGCGATTCAAACGAACAAAGAGGTAGGCGTAATATCACACAAAGACAACGCAACGCACCAACAGTCTAAGCTCGATTAAAAAAAGAAGGTTTGAAACTTTGTAGTGTTTGTTAGAAGGTTACAGATAGCGATGCTTCCCGTGAAGTAGTAGATATTGGTTGGACTTCCATTGTCTTTATGTTTTTTGTTGAATATCACGAAGTTTCGGCTAGTAGTGATCTCTAGCCGTTTTCAAGTGAAACTAAATAAATTCCTTAGCTACACAACTATGTATATTAAAAGTAAATGCAGTGAAGTGTATCTGAGATAGGTGCTACGCCAAAGTTCCATTTATGCTACATTTAGTTTTAGTTTACAATTATTAAGATGTGTTATCCACACTTCTCTTATATTTAAAGATCGTTTACTAAATCAACTCGGGTTCTGATGTATAACTGGGGTTTCTTTGAATTTTCTTTTCCTTTAGTGTTGTTCTCGGTGTAGAATTTTAGCTTCAGACCATTTTATGTGGTGTCCATGAGTCCAGGCATAGTTAGCAGCACCAGATTTTTTGTTTCTCTTCGAGATGTGTATCTTTGTTGTTCTTTGATCTTTACGTCAAGGGGTCTCTTTGTTTCGCCATTGTAGGAGTTCCCATATTCGCATGGTATCTGATACACACAATTCTTTAAGTCCTTTTGAGTTGTTGGTGCGACCCTAGTGAGCAGACTTCTCAGAGAGTTATTTGAATTGAAAACAATGCTGATTTTATATTGTTTTTCTATTCTTCCAAAATTTTTTTCCGAAATGCCTTTAACATAGGGGATGTTTAATACTGGTTTTCGTTCTTCATTCGTTGTCGATAGTGGCCTATTGCTGCGTTGTTGGGGTGATTGAATGAATAGTTAAGTTATTGTCCTATATGTGTTGCTTTTCTGTAAACTGAAGTTCGAATTTGTCTGCCATTTCTTTCAACCAAATCATCTAAGAAGGGAAATTTATTTTGTATTTCTTTCCCCATGGTGAGTTTAATGGTTGGGCTGATATTGTTGAGATGACAAAGGAAGTTTTGAAGTTCTTCGTCTTTTCCATTCCAGATAATAAAGATATCATCTACGTGTCTAAGCCACAACTTTGGTTTCTTAATTGCGAAATCAATTGCATGAAAATATTTGCGACCACCAGTGAGAGGGAGGATCCTATCGGTAGTCCATCACCCCAGATGTAGAATTTTTCCTTTTCCTGAAAATAGGAATTAGTCAAACACCTTTCCAACAAGTCCATGACGGCGTGCGGTGGTAAAGATGTTCTTTCTGCTAAGATCTGGTCTTCTTCAAGTTTTTTATGATTTTTAGTGACTCCTTAACTGGAACTTGGTGTATAGGCTTTCCACGTCAAAACTAACAAAACGGTCTTCCGGTTGTACTTCTATTTCAGGTATAATGTTTACGAAATGTTGCAAGTTCTTAACCCAGGACGATGTAAAGTAAGGCTTTAATACGTTCACGGATAAACTATCATCGTTTCAAAAAGGCAACACTACTAGAGGACATTCGTCAACGGTTCGAAGAAATTAAAAAATATACATTAGAAGAAGACTACGCCTCCATTCTAAGAAAAATTAACGCTACTTATAAAATAGTGAGAACTAAATAAGAATGCATATACAAAAGGAAATTTTCCAAATACCAAAGCAGACAAGAATGACAATAGCCTTCTGAAAACCAGCGGACAATAGTTAACATATCTGTCAAGGAATTAACTTCAGCGGAAAACTCACGTCAAAGGTTTGAACTTCACGGTTGCTCCAAAAAATGTTTCCATTTTTGATATAATGAGCGCCGTGGATTCAGCAGACATCGAAGATGCTTTTGCAGATGAGTTCAGCTGAAAAGTAAGCGAGACTCTATAAAAATCTGGAAAACGAAACCAAACATCAGCAAAGGCGAGGAAACTGCCCTAACCTACAGCAGGGCTCCAGTAGTAAAAATTTTAAGGAAAAGAAATTATACATTTCTTGCTAATGATCCCACATCTATAATTGAAGGAAGAATTTATCGCGTTCTTAAAAAACATGAAAGGTATATTCCTGAGAGGGCTCGGACTAACTTGACGCCATACCATAACAAAACTCCACATGGACTCCCGAAGATACATAAATAAAACATGTCTTTACGACCTTTTACGAGTTCTCTCTAGTGAAATAGTGCAAGCTGAAGACCATTTTATTAGTTTTGACGTGGAAAGCCCATACACCAACGTTCCAGTTAAAGTGTCACTAAAAATCATAAGAAATAAACTTGTAGAAGACCAGACCTTAGCAGATAGAACACCTTTACCACCGCACGCCATCACGGACTTGTTGGAAAGTTGCTTGATTAATTCCTATTTTCAGGAAAAAGAAAAAATTCTACATTCAGGACGATGGAGTATTAATGGGATCCTCCTTCTTCGAAAATATTTTCATGATGAGACGTTTGCAATTGAATCCGCAACTAAGAAACCAAAGAACTTCAAAACTTCCTCTCTCATCTCAACAATATAATCCCAACCATTAAACTCATAATGGAGAAAGAAGTACAAAATAAATTACCTTTCTTTGATATTTTGGTTGAAAGAAATAGCAGATAAATTCGAGCTTCAGTTTACAGAAAAGCCACACATACAGGACAATAGCTTAACTATTCATCCAATGACTCCAATAACACTAAACAAGAAATTATAAGAAATCTCGCAGATAGAGTCTTAACTTTAGACAACTCCAACGAGAATTTGATGAAAAAGATAGATCACATTAAAAATAATCTGAGAGCCAACGTATATCCAATATATCTAGTGGATAAAATTCTGGAACAACGCAGCAATAGGACAATATCGACAACGAATGAAGAAGGAAAACCAGTATTGAACATCCCCTATGTTAAAGGAATTTCGGAAAAAGTCAGAAGAATAGGAAAACAATATAAAATCAACGTTTTTTTCAATTCAAATAACTCTCTGAGAAGTCGGCTAACTAGGGTCGCACCAACAACTCAGTGGGGCATGAAGAACTGTGTGTATCAGATACTATGTGAATATGGCAACTCCTACGTTGGCGAAACAAAGAGACTCCTTGACGTAAGGATCAAAAAACACCAAAAATACACATCTCCAGAAGAAACAGAAAACACCTGGTGCCGCTAACCATGACTGGACTAATCGACACCTCATAAAATGGTCTGAAGCTAAAATTCTACACCGAGAATACAATGGAAGAAAATGAAAATTCAAAGAAGCCGCGGTTATACATCATAACCCAAGTTGCTTTAGTATACCATCTTTAAATATAAGACAAGTGTGGAAACCACTTCTTAATAATTGTAAACTAAAAGTAAATGCAGCATAAATGGGACTATGGCGTAACACGCATGACTGCACCCATCTTAATCATACTCCACTGAATTTACTTTTAGTATAAATAGCTGTGTAACTTAGGAATTTATTTAGTTTCACTTAAAAATAGCTTGAGATAACTACTAGCCGAAACGTCATAATATTCAACAAAAAAAATATAGACAATGGAAGTCCAACAGATATCTACTACCTCGCAGGGTTTGAAACTTTGTTTCAGGAAATAATTATCACTTGTACTAATTTTCTGTTTTAGACCAACAGTTAATTTTCAACTAGCAAATACATAAGATGCCAAATGAGATTTTGTCGAAACCCTGTAAGTTTCTACAAGATATCAAACGGACGAACAGATGTACTGCCGGATTAATGCTGAATCACGTTTCCATCCGTGAAACACTACGTTACAATATATTATAGGGGGCCAGTTCCAAAAAAGATGAAAGAGCTGTCGTTATATAAAATAAAGAGAAAGTAAATACAGAAACTCCAGATTCCGAAGATAGTAACAGCTGTTTCGTCCTTCTTGGATTTCACTTAACCATCTCAACGCGATCGCACTTGTTTTCAAGTAGGAAATCAACAGAAAAGACTGAACAGAGTCATCTCAACGGATCATTTAGTAATACTACATCAGGAACTGATAAAGTTATAGAAATTGTCATATAGTGTAAAAATAAACCCCTTAATTTACTAACCGGACTTAGTACGTTCCGAAGCAACTAGCTCATATCTAAGTCTTAAATCATTTTAGTTAATATGGGTAAAAAAGCCGATATTTTAAAACCATGAATTAGTATTTTCAAGCAGGATTCACTTTTAAACAAGCTTATAAAAGAGCTGTAAGCATTTTCACTGTAATAAGGCAATTTTAGAGAACAGGTGCGTCTCCCTTTCTTTCGACGATTGCTCACTCTAAAACAATGGATATGGAAGTTACAGAACTAGCAACTATTACTGATTATTATAGTGATGTTATTTGTGTTGGACATATTGCTATGTACTCTATTCTCAATTTAGAAGCGATCGATTTCTTAAGGATAGGAGAAGATTTTTCTTTATTGGTTGTTATATTAATATTATAGACATCATTCTTATCGTACTATAGATTCTCCGAAATTTCTTCACTACTTTAAAATAGCCAGAAAGTGGAATTTGCATGTTCGGAAATGTCACATTAAAAACTTTAATAATTCTACCGTATTCCATACTATAACACTGTATCAAATAATTTTTTTCTTCCAAACTAAGCATATTGTGGTAAATCTAACAGTATGACATCTGTCTTCCTCATAAATTTAAGGTGTTAATAGATAAGAAAAATGTTTGAATATAAAAATTTATGTACGGTTAAAATTATTGTTTATTAACTTTACCATTAAATTTTAGATTTAAGATCTTGATTTAATTAATTTCTTTTGTGCTTTTCTCCAAATTTAGAAATGAAAGTATTTTAGTCTTGTGCCATTTTCATACCTTTATATTTTCTGGTAATCCTATACATCTGAGGCAAAAACATTCAATGCCAATTTTAATTATTTAACGAGAAAAAATTCTTACGAACAATGAATTTTTTTTCTAAAAGTCAAAATTAAAGAATATCCACTTGTTAACTCAATCCGCAGAGATTTATATATAATAAATGTTTGAAGTTCCTAGAAAATTTTATACATGACATTTAATTGATTTATAATATTGTTCGGTCGTGAGTTATTATTAATTAAGGTAATTTTTTATGTAATAGCTTGTAATACGTCCATTAAAAGTAATCCCGTCAGCAATTATTTTTAAATAGTGTAATAAAACAACTCAAGTTTAAATAATATTTAGAGTCTATTGAAAAGAAAATATATTTTGCATCGATATTTTCATTACGGATATACTTCTTTCCGACATAAGGATGAAAAAGGATAAATTACCTTTTCACATCGTTTTCTACAAAAACTTTAATTATTGCATTATGCAAGTAGATACTAAAATATACTTTTTTCCCAAAAATAGGATATTTAATTATTATTAATGTATCTTGATTTACATCTCGGTAATATATATTTTGAACTTATCATATCACACGCATACAATATAAACTGGAAACTATAGCATCATCCAAAGGTCTTCTTAGACCATCCGATATTCAGTCTTTGAAGCTGAGTTAGGAATAGCATTTCGGCCAGTTCGGAACCTAATTAAGATGGTCGTAAGTAGAGCCGTATCTAAGTGAAAGCGTAATGCCGATAGAGAGAGAGAGAGAGAGAGAGAGAGAGAGAGAGAGAGAGAGTGGGAGAGAGAGAGAATAGAAGACCCTTCTGTATCTCTCTTCAATACCTCAGGCGCAATATAAAGTTCTCTTCCAATTAATACACGGTGCATTCAAAACACTGATTGTCTTAACGATGGACGATTAAACAATTGAAAATACCATAATCATGAATATTTTGACTTAATATAAACTTTACTATACCAACAAAACCACCAGACCAGCCTAAACCATGATCAAAACCAAACCACTGGGTCGCGGAATGTAGCTTATGTTCAAGATTTATTAGGTTCTAATCACGGTCTGCGTCAGGCATCTGGAAAAAATTTATTGTTACTAGACTTCTGATTACATAGACACCTTCCGAATGATAATAGTAATTATGTAGTATCTTAGGTCTTATTTTCTTTTTTGGGGAAAATTTTTTTATTTAACAATTAAGATCTGAAAAACAGTTTTTTTTTTGAGTTTTAGAAAAAGCTATTATATTTCGGTAAAAAAGTTTTAAACTAAAGTTGTGCGCTTTGAAAATACCTATAAAACGAGCTAAAGTTCATCCCAATCGGATAATTTGTTTGTTAGTTATTGCAAAAAAACCTTCTAAAATGGTTATTTTTTCAATTGTTAATAAACAATAGAAAAATATATTGCACTAACTTTGTACTACACCGAAAGAAGTCTCTTATTGCATACAATAAGTATGTAAAATTTCAAGTAAAAATATTCAATGGTTTTTTGCGCAGTGAATTTGATTATATCATTTTATGTTTTTTTGATTGTTTATTCTCAGCGGTCTAGAGATTATACAGTAATATGTGGATGCGCAGATGAGAACTTGAGACTTATACTAACAATAACAAAAAAGAACCAAATTAATTGTTGAAATAGATAAAAAAAAGTTGTGGTTGGTTTTTTCGTTATAAACAAATAGAGTAACTCTTCGACAATTATTGGTATTGAAATGCCGATAAGTGGACGTGATAGGTGAGATTTTGGTTCATATTTTGAAAAAAATAAATAAATTCTGTACGACCACTAGAAGGTGAAATAGAATTCTTTTTTTAAAAAATCGCTCCCTCGTTGTTTATTATTAAGGGATTATTTAAGTAGGATATCATTGACAAAATTATCATCATCATTATTATCATAATCATAATTATTTTCTTCCCTATTACTTTCATCATCTTTGAAAGTAATATTATAATTGGATAATTGCTTACAATATAATCGTCAAAAGTAGTTTATTCTGTATCTCGAAAAATAATAATGCTATCAACAAATGTCGCTATTTGCTTTATGCTGTATGCCTATAAATACTAATGGTACATTAAAAATCAATCTGATTTTTAATATTCCTAATTAATAGTATATTGTTGACCACTGTAACAATTTTTTCGCAATTTGAAAAGCACGTAAGTACGGTTAAATTATAATTATGCATAAAATGTATAAAAGTGCAATAATTGTTTACTGCTATGTTTAACAATAATTTGATTACAAAAACATATCATCCATTGTTCGAATTTGAAACGTTCGAGTCACGTTTTTTTTCCGCACGTCGCAGGCTGAACGAACACCCCTTTCTACTACTCTGACTCTGACTCTCGGAGTAGGTACAATTTTAAACTACTGCTACATCAACAATTTTGAAATAATTGAGTTGAAAACTGCTGCATACAATAGTTTAACTCTCTCCCTATAAGTTCTTACTTAAATAATCCCTTAACGATAATAAACAACTTCGCAGCTTCTAGCGGTCGTACAAATTTTTTTTTGTTTCAAAATGTGCGTCAAAATCTCAGCTATCGAGTCTACTTATCGGCATTTCGATATCAACAATTGTTGAAGAGTTATTCTAATTGTTTATGACGAAAAAACGAACCTCAATTTTGTTTATCCAAGATCAACCATTCATTACGTTCTTTTTTGTTATTGTTAATATAAGTCTGGAACTTTCGTTTGCGTATCCGCAGACCTCTGTACGACTTCTAGATCGCTGGGAATAAACAATAAAAAAAAAACATAAAAAGTTATAAACAAATTCGCGGTGCAAAAAACTATTGAATATTTTTATGTAAAATTTTGCACATTTGTTGCTTGTAACAAGAGACTCCTTTAGTTGCAGTATAAAGTTAACGCAATACATTTTTCTATTGTTTATAAACAATTGGAGAAACAGCCATTTTAGCAGTTTTTTTGCAATAACTAACGAATTATTTATCCGATTCGGATGGGCCTTAGCTTATTTGTAGGCATTTTCAATGAGCACAACTTTTGTTTGAAACTTTTTTACTGAAAAATAATAGCTTTTCCTAGAATTCGAAAAAACTGTTTTTCACGCCTTAATTCTTAAATAAAAAATTTTCCCCAAAAAAGAAAAAGAGACATAAGATATTACATAATTACTATTATCATTTCGAAGGTACCTACGTAATTAGAAGTCTACTAACAATACATTTCAAAATCACTTCATATGAAGCTAACTCCGCTGGCCTACGTGCCGGGATTCTAGCCATCGTATGATAATTTTTTTTATATGTAATAATTCATGTAGAGCAATAAAGACACAAGAATGCTAAATATTGGAGTTCTCCTACATTGGATAATCACTCTTTAACTGATTCAGGATCCTTATTAAGTGCAGTGTGATTGGCGTGCTCTAAATATCTTTCTTTTTTACAACCTAGTTAAGCCTCCTAAATATTGTATAGTCTACTAGCCCTTTAACATTTAGCATTTGAAACTAAAAAATATTAAATTGAAAATTAAAACATGTACTTTTTTAATCTTTTGAAATATGTGAATTATAAATGAAAGCTGGTAACAGATTTTTGCTATTAACATAAATATACCGGAATTTTAAAAAATTACCTAAATTTTACTTAATTAAAGTATTTGCAATAATAGTATATATTTATAAGTGTATTTTTTGCCGTTATCGATAGAAATAATAGAAATAAATTCTAAAATATTATCTAAATTAAACTTTATTAAATTATTTGCGCTAATCGTATATAATTATTAGTGTGATTAGATGGACATTTTTTAATCTTGTAAAGTAAATATTATATTCAAGGGAAAACGTCACGAGGTTCAAGTTAATTCGGGCTAGGCCAAGTCCTTTTACAAGATATATATTTATATTTAACTCAATTCGTTTTTCCAGGTTTTCTCATGCTTAACTTCCAAATCATCTGGTCATATTATTGGCTCTACCTTAGATTTCTTGCGCTTATAACTCTGATTCCACAACTATTTGTTTTGGTGATCTTGAATGTTTAATTTGGTGGACATGGCCATACTATTTCTACTTTTCCTTACAAAATCTGTCTCGTCTTAACTTTCCACAAAATCTCCATTATATATCCCTTTCTATAGCAGTTCTGTCATATTCTGTCCATCTCTATGTTTTTTCGCCGTAGAGTGCGGTACTTTTACGATTTTGTAGATGTTTATATTTCTTCCATTGCCGATATCTTCTTGCCATCATATATTATTTAGTCCATTTACTGCTTTCCTTCCTTCTTAATGCCTATAGCCGTCTTATATTAATTATTTCATGTCCTTTGCATATAATCTTTTAAACGATGGTGTTACGGTAATACCCCCGTAGTTATTGCATATTGTTCTATTACTCTTTTTATGTATTAATGTTAGCAATCAAAGTTTCTATTTATTTGGTATTTATGTATGTATATTATCATTTTCTTCATATGATAGTGACGCTAAATGACCACGTTGTCGATGCGTCATTAATTAAATTCACTGTCTCTCTCTCTCTTCATATGATATACTAGCCCTTTTAATTTTTAGCTTTTGATGGCCATTTGCACTGTATCGATCGTATTGGTTTTCCATGTACTGCACATCCCCTTATGTTTCTCTAGCTGCCCTGATAATCATTTTTTTGATATGGTCATACATTCCCTCTATGCCTTCATATCTGTGTTCTTGTAGTTTTTCGTCTATTCTTTTTTGATATGAGATTTCTATGCTATCTTCAATAATGCTTGATAAGTTGTAATAATATTATGTAACATCGACATAAATCAACGAATATTAGCATCAGAACTTTTTATAAAGAGTACCTGGAGTATACAATACAAGGTGAAGGTTAACTATAAAACAACTACAGGATAGTGATTTTGCAAATTTTATGTATAATCGCTTGCATACAAATACTAGAACTAATACTTTATATGTGTTATTTTTGGTGTTTTTTCCCAACAACAAAATTATGGTAGCAATTTCAAATTGAAGAAATTATGCAGTTTGTTTAGAATAGTGTTTCTTAACTTCTGGGGGTTCGCGAGCTTTATAAAAGGGATTTGCGAAACAAATATTGGAATGGCGGAATTTTAAATTAAACATGGCAACAGGAAACAAACTGTAACACAATGAGTCGCTACGCCGCTGGCGATGCAAATACATTCCGACAACTTTTACTTCGGACAAGCAAGACTTTTCCCGAATGGTCACGAAAGGACGAGATTAATGTCTGCCGATATAAAAACATCGTAGTCACATACAAGGAAAAGTAGAATAGAACTGAATAGTACGATGAGCTTAGTAACTTCGAGTGATTTTAGAAAGATAAATGAGTTAGTAGTTAATTCATAGTACGTACATAAATATAAGTAAATAATTAGTGCTCCGTAAATGTACAAGATCGTTGTTTAAAAACTAGTTGTTTTGTCAAGTCTGATGAAAACCTGAACGAGCAATTAATTACTTCTTCTACTTCGGTCCCTGATTTAGAACCAACACAGGGTGGCAGTTGTAAAGAGCTGCCGACTCACCAGACAAGCAAAGAAAAAATGGATTTTTATTTTACCGGAGGGGAGTTACAACCTAAACCGCTTTGTTTAATCTGTAATGAAATCTTAGCCAACAGCAGTTATAAACCATCTCTTCTTCGTAGAGATTTAACACTCTTGAATATCCGATAGTTACTAAACCATGAGTCTAAAAAGAGTAACAGAACAATATAGTTTCTTTTGTACGGGGTATGCATCTCTGAAAATACTGTTCGGAACCATTTAGCATAAAGTTTAAGAAAAGCGTGAAAAATTTTCGGGAAATTGCTATCAAATTTCGAGTCCAATCGTTAGAGGGAGTGACTAAGTTGTATCAAGAATACATAATTATTTTCCCTTAGACCAATCTTAAATATATAAAGCTGGTCGCTCATTTTCAGTTTCAACCTATGATACATTTAGTAAAATAAAACTTTTCAAATTTAATATTTAAGATATAAACAAAAGGAAGGGCTTTAAAATGTGGAATCTAAATTTTTTTAGGACTATTATGTGAATACTTACTATAAAATTTCTCATTGCATCACTTTCTTGTAATATCAGTTTAAATTCTGTAAACATTTTAAAGGCTTTTATATGAAATTTTCGTAAATTTAGAGGTGGGAGAAGAGAGTCAATGTTTGCAACTTTGGCACTATATTGTAATGTATTCTTAATATCGGAAGTGTCATTCAATCTTAAAATTGGAGTAGAATGGAACCACATTATGCATTACTCGACCAAGCGCCACCTTGTTAATTTCAGGTTTGTTAAACTATCGAGATTAATATTTTTAAACACAACTGTTAATAGCAGAAATTTTCGCCTTCTTTTTAGAATTAATTTCTAATTGACATTGGACCAATAACTTCTATTCAACTCTATTTATTATAAATATTTATTAAGAACTGACGAGAAATTCTATAATATCTAAAAAAAAGGTTTTATTATTTAGTATTAAATAGTATTTTTGCTGTTATGGTGCGAGTCATTTTTTTAAGAATAAGTACTTTTATTGTAAAAAGATAAAGTTGAATGGAATAAAACATTTTAAATTATTAAAAGATGCGCCTACCTTCACAAGGTTCCAAGAACGTATTTTACCTATTGGCAAACTGATTTTTATACTTATCAGATACTTTAAAGTATCATAAATCTATCAGCCTTACCATTCTGATGTTATCTTAGTTATTTCTACAGGTTTTACTTTTATTTTTCACCAAAGAAAAGTTAACACAATAAGAACAGATGCATATAATATTAATTTGTGTGGGATAAAGTAAAACAGAAAGGACGTTTATTCACAACGTCCGTCCTACACGAGAAAGCGACATTGTCACATCATTAAGTAAATTGTTTGTACTACTTGACATTAAAATTAAGTTCTGAAAAAACGCCGATAGATAGGTACAAAAATAGTATGATCCATAGAGGTTAATTGAAGTGATTTTTTTATCTCTTGAAACAAATCGTTTATTAGGCATAGCAAAATGCGCATGCCCGTTCCCATAATCACATGTTTTTCTCCATAATTATTTTTTTATTCTGTGCTATTATAAAATGGACTGAAAGAAAAAAGCGAATAAGAAGCATTTAAAAAGAATTCTTTATTGTTAAATACCGATTTCAATACTTTATTTCTAGGTTTGCTAATAATTTTCCTATATATATATATATATATATATATATATATATATATATATATATATATATATATATATATATATGTAATCGAAGGTTTTCGGGCATCCCGTGTATGTGCTGAGTCCCTCTCAGGACTGTAAGGCAGCTGCCTTACAGTCCTGAGAGGGACTCAGCACATACACGGGATGCCCGAAAACCTTCGATTACACATCACACCCGTGAGAATATCCGACATAACTAATTTTTTTTACCTAAACGAATTGTAACTCCTATAAGATATATCTAAATTCATAAGGTGGAAATCAAAACTTAATATCAGGCATCTTATTTTTAGCCATTGGAAATTACTCGTTTACTGATGTTATAATGTCGGATTAGGGTTAAAATCAACTAGAAATATATATATATATATATATATATATATATATATATATATATATATATATATGAAGTAAAATGCGAACAGTGAATGCAAGCTTCGCTTCATCATATCCTTTCCGTATTGGAGGTTGCACAATTTGAATAAATTGCTACAAAATACAATTTATCCTATTCCACCACCATTGAGATGATGGCCTACCTGTACCACAACATCGAGAAGAAAGTTAAAACTTACCCTCCCCGCTACAGTGATACGGTAGAGGTACATGTTTCGTCCCTCACTAGCCTCATAAAGTTACCGACATGTACCTGTTTGTGCAAAGGACAGATCGGAAGGAAGCATGCAGCACTGAACGCAGCTTTTCCGACCTCCGACCGAATGGCGTATATATGTTTATGCGGCTTTCACGGATTCCTCAGTGTAAGATGAAATAGCAGTGGTTATATCCACATTATTCTGTTGTAGTTCTGAAATCACATTCAGTAAACGTACAACTATATGCAACTCCGTGTGTGCATGAACTGAATGCAAACTTCGCTTCATCCATCCTTTCCGTGTTGGACGTTGCACAATTTGAATAAATTGCTACAAAATACAATTTATCCTATTCCAGGGTAAGTTTTAACTTTCTTCTCGATGTTGTGGTACAGCTAGGACATCATCTCGATGGTGATGAAATAGGATAAATTGTGTTTTGTAGCAATTTATTCAAATTGTACAATCTACAACACGGAAAGGATATGATGGAAGGAAGTTTGCATTCACTGTTCGCATTTTATTTTATCCACACACACATTTGCTGAATGTAATTTCAGCACTACAACAGCATAATGTGATTATTATATATATATATATATATATATATATATATATATATATATATATATATATATATATATATATATATATATATATGCGGCTTTCACGGATTCCTCCGTGTGAGATGCAATAGCAGTGGATATATCCACATTATGCCGTTGTAGTGCTGAAATCACATTCAGCAAACGTACAACTATATGCAGCTCCGTGTATAGAATGAAAGTAAAATACGAACAGTAAATGCAAACTTCTCTCCATCTTATCCTTTCTATGTTAGAGGTTGCACAGTTAGAACAAATTGTTATAAAACGCAATTTGTCCTATTCCACCACCATCGAGATGATGGCCTACCTGTACCACCATACCGAGAAGAAAGTCAAAACTTACCCTCTCCGCCACAGTGATACGGCAAAGATACATGTTTCGTCTCTACTAGACTCATCAGGGTACCGACATGCACCTGGCTGTGCAAAGGATAGATCGGAAGGAAGCATGGAAATACTGAACGCGGCTTCGCTGCGGAGGAATCCGTGAAAGCCGCATAAACATATATACGCCATCCGGCGGGAAGTCGGCGAAGCCGCGTTCAGTATTTGCATGCTTCCTTCCGATCTATCCTTTGCATAGCCAGGTGCATGTCGGTACCCTGATGAGTCTAGTAGACACGAAACATGTATCTCTGCCGTATCACTGTGGCGGGGAGGGTAAGTTTTGACTTTCTTCTCGGTATGGTGGTACAGGTAGGCCATCATCTCGATGGTGGTGGAATAGGACAAATTGCGTTTTATAACAATTTGTTCTAACTGTGCAACCTCTAACATAGAAAGGATAAGATGGAGAGAAGTTTGCATTTACTGTTCGTATTTTACTTTCATATATATATATATATATATATATATATATATATATATATATATATATATATATATATATATATATTATATATTCTCTCAGGAACCTTAGGATGCTGAACGGGTTTAAAGTGGGTAGCTCCCCTTCTTTTATTTGATGTGCTGCCAAGAACCGAATTCTAGAGTTTTCTAAAGTACTACACTCCGAAAGGATGTGCATATAGGAATCGTCTTCCTCCTCACTCTCCTTGTGCCAATCCGAGTTTCTTAAGATGTCCCTTCAGGTAGCAACGGGCCGTTATGATTTATGTCACAGCTCTGAATTGATTCTGTATTAAAAACGTTTATTTTTAATATTGAAAAATTTATCCAAAAATTCAACGGAAAACATAATATCAAAGACGGAAACGTTAATTCAACGTTGAAAGAACGTACATGTATTTACTGGGTAATTGGGAGCATTTTACAAGATGTTTTATTCACTGATAAGTTTGAAACTACTATGAATTTGCATTCTGATTTATGAATATTGTTTAAATGATTTCTATAATTTTCTATATTTCTTTATTAATTAACGTAATTTACAACCTATAAATTGAAAATATTCTGAAAGGTATTACCTAATCAATGCAGCATCGAAATAAATCAACGAATATTAGCATCGGAACTTTTTAAAGTGGCTACCTTGAGTATTATAATACAAGGTGAAGGTTAAATGTAAAACAGAATAGTGATTTTGCAAATTTTGTGTGAAAGCGGTTGCATATAAGTTTTTTTTTGTGTAGGTCATTATTGGCGTTTCTTCTCGAAATTGTATTATAAACTAAGGTAGAAATTTCTTATTGAGGAAATTATTTAGTTTGCTTACTAGAATATTTTAGTAATTTCAACATGTAATAATCTTTAATTAGTCTTTAATCGATCTATATATTTGATAGAATTTAAATTCTACTGAATATGTTTTATTCACTTTACCATAAGATGGAGACTGAATATCTACTACAAGTTGAAAACTAAATCGTTTTGATATAAAATAACTGAGTTTAGGAAAAATCTATAACTTTAGTATAATGAACCCCGCAGAATTAACATATCGTCAGAATTAGGGCCCGTAATAGGATTGCTGAATAACGTGATAATATTTTTATTTATATTTGGAAAGATATTTATAAGTAGTGGGAATTCTTTTATTTTCTGATACCACCACTGATTCTCTGCTGCCCCTTCTAATAAAAATTTTTAAATCAATATAACATGCTAATCGATACGTCAGTTCCTGAATAACATAACCGGGAATAAAGTAAAAGTACAAGTTTCTGATTGTCTAAATTATTAGGTTATTTTTTAAATGTAAATAATATCTAACAATATTTAACGATAAAAATAACTTCTTGTTGTTGATATTAATTATAAACTTCGATTTGTAATAATTGTAGTAACACTTAAAAATATTCAAACGACAAGACAAAAAAGTCAAAGCAAAATTAAATAAAAATATTTGTGTCTGTCAAATATCAAAAAAAGTTGCTCTCTCATCGACCATAAACAACGTTCAAACAAATTTATTGTTGTTTAAATTTACTGCTATGATTGACGCTTTGATTTTGTTTTATTTTGTATTTCTGGCCAATTTTTAATAATCACAGAGTGTAGATATAGAAAAATGATATGACAAATACCTCGAAATAATTAAACCAACACTCCTAAATAATATAAGTTTCTTATTTTTCTGGAAAATTTTATAGAATGAAAATATCAGCTTATGAAGTTAAGCAGTGTTTACTCTCTGTTTGTTACTACATTTTAAATAGTGTTGTTTTTTTAAATATGATAACAGCACACAAGGTATTTGCTTTTATACTTAAAAGCTAGTAATTTAGGTTTTTCTAAAGTGTCATTTTATGTACTAACCACAACAAAACTTGACTGTTTATAGTTCAAAATATAATTATAAGAATAGTAATAATTTACTATATAGATATCATGGAAACTGCTTTTAACAATGTACTTTCTGCTATTTACGCCTTAATTAAGGCAAATAAAGATGTCTGTAATGGACTGTTCTTTAAAATGCAAAAACGAATTTTAAGATTCAAACTACTGGTTAAAGTAAAAGTTCAAAAAGTAACCTGTAGTTCTTGTGGAACCCTAAAAATTGCTAATACGTTCTGCGAATATTTTTCTTCTCCCCTAAATCGTTTACTTAATACTCTACTACAAAGCTCTATATTCATCCACACTGAGAGTATGTACTCTATTCACATGCTATCTGTATTCATACACTGTTAAAAATAACCTTAAATTTAATGCAATATATTGTCAGTATTTGAAAGTGTTTCATTCGGACTTGGAAAGTCAATTTGAGGAAGATTCGGGATCTATTTTTCTGTGTAATCTCATAATAATCTCCTAGACTAGAGGAGGAATTGATAGCAGCAGCCCACTAGGTTCTTTATTTTCAAAAGCATTAGTTTATGTGAAAATTGATTTTCATGGCCAGCAGGTTTCTTTGTATTTGGTTGTTATTGTTACTAATTTTAGTAATTATACTCTGTCTGGTCAGAATGTTACTGCCAATATTGTTAAAATATGAACAACTACAAGCGTCAAAGCAGAGGCGGCGTAGGGCGTGGGCGACGTGGGCCACAGCCCACGGCCTCGCAGTCCGAGGGGCCTCGCGCCACGGAGATTTATGTATTAAATTTCGCTTTTCTGTATGATATAAGTGAATTAAAAAATATTTCACACGATCAAATATTAAGAAAAATGTCAAGATTTACACACAGTCCTACGAGTGGGTGAGAGCAGTGACTTTCAACCTTACGAATTATATGAAGAATTAAAAATAATGATCCCTAATTTACCTAATTTCGTAACAGATGTGAAACAGTTGCTTCAATATATTACAGAAAATAGCTTAAAAGAAATATACCCAAACATATACATCGTCATTAGAATATTATTAACAATACCAATTAGTACAGCCTCCGCTGAAAGGAGCTTCTCAAAATTAAAACTTATTAAGAATTATTTAAGGAGTACAATGTCACAGGAAAGACTTTCTGCGGTCGCAATTTTGTCTATCGAGGCTGATATAGCATCCAAGCTAGATTACGAGCACGTAATTAAACAATTCAGCAGTGTAAAAAGTAGAAAATTTCTGTTCCTTTAATATTTAATTAAAATTGTTTTTAATGTTGGTAGGCTTTAAATATCTTAAATATTTATATGTTAGTTGTGAGTTTGACTAGATTTTGCATGAATAAAAATTTAATAATGCCAAAGGCTTTTTATTTTAAAAAATCTGTATTCATATGCGAGCAGAGGGCCTCGCAAAATATATCTTGCCCACATAAAATTTTGATCTTGCGCCGCCACTGCGTCAAAGCGTCATTTCCAATATACAGGGTGCCCGGTAAGTACATGTCAAATTCTCGGCAGTGCACAGAAGAATATATATATATATATATACATATATATATATATATATATATATATATATATATATATATATATATATATATATATATATATATATATATATATATGTGTGTGTGTGTGTGTGTGTGTGTATTCGAAGGTTTTCGGGCATCCCGTGTATGTGCTGAGTCCCTCTCAGGACTGTAGGGCAGCTGCCGTTTCGGTGTAATCTCATTTAACATTTTCAAAGCTCACTGTATGGCGTCTACGAGCGAACTCGCGCAGTGAGCTTTGAAAATGGTGAATGAGATTTCACCGAAACGTCACCTGCCTTACAGTCCTGAGAGGGACTCAGCACATATAAGGGATGCCCGAAAACCTTCGATTACACATCACGCCGAATATCCGACATATATATATATATATATATATATATATATATATATATATATATATATATATATATATATATATATATATATATATATATATATATATATTCTTTAATATTTTCTTGGGTAGAGGTTTTTTTTTCTTGAAGATTAACGTTTCACTCTACATAGTGAGCTTCTTCAAAATTATAGTATATTTATCTGTATCCTTCATCTACAAATTTACAAATTTGTAATTTATATATATATATATATATATATATATATATATATATATATATATATATATATATATATATATATATATATATATATATAAGTAGTGGGAATAGGGGGCTTCTAGTTGACCCCCCCACCACTTTTTTGATTGGTCAGCCAAGAATGACCTTGTTTCTGATTGGCTGCCCAAGTTCGCCCCCTATTCCGATTGGTTTCATAAACTCCGCCTCTTTTTGCTCCACCTCCTACCTCCTTCCTAACCACCACAGTAGTTGGAGGGGAGCTGGTAGCAGTTGGAGGGGAGCTGGTATTTTAAAGGACTGAATCTGAGCGAGCTACATTCATTTACAACTAGTCTTAAGCTTATATAGAAGATTCACCACTAATAAAGAACAGTGTTAAATAAAAAATAAGTGGTAGTTATGAACAGTGATTTGCAAAATGAAATAATCAAATTAGGTAAACAGTTTACTAAACTTCAAAATTCCGAATTAAAGAATGCAATGCTAAGGAAAACACACCCCGAGTGGGCACAGGTATATTATGAGACTGCCTTCCAATACCAATTAGCTGCAGAAGCCTGTTTAAATTATAGAAAAACCCAAAATTTGCCGAAGTTCTTTCATGAAATAAAGAAAATAGGATTCAGTTACTTTTTAAGGATATTGAAGGATTATATAAAAGATCCTGATATATTAAAAGAAATCGTGGAAGAGGAAGAGAGAGATAAAGAGATATTGAGAAACAGGGAGGTTTTAGTGTAGGATTTATTATGGAATTATTAATAAGAGAAATGTATGAAGAGTTTTTGATGTCCGCAGCCTGTTCCGAGTTTTATGCATATGAAGGTCAAGAAAGTGAAGCGCAGAATATTATATTGTTTTTAAATTATATGGAACATGCGGAATTATGTTTACTAGCAGCTAAATGTTGTAGCGAATATTTAAAAAATAAAAATATAGATATTTTAATATGTAAACTTCAAGAACTAGGATTAAATAATAATATTTCATGTATTAAAACAATGTTAGAAAATAAAACACATAATTTGTAATCAAGTCTTTTATTACATAAAAAAATTGTTGTAAAGGTAATAAACATTTGATAATGCACATACACATGGTATTTTTTGATGATAAAAGCAGCAAGGATCCATTTTCTTTAGGGTGGGTTGTTCATCAATCTCGATAACTGGTTTCATGGAATACTTCTTTACGAAATCTGCCTTTTCTTCCCCTTTTACATAAACATAGTCCACCTTAGCGCTTAAATCTCTTATGATATCTCCACATTTGTGTAATGGTGTAAATCCTTCACACCATTCAATGCAATGGTAATTTTTTATTAACCACAGAGCTTGTTTGTGTAAATAGGATGGTAAATGACCCATCGGAAATGGAGCTTTGAAAATAAAATGACTTGTCTTTTGCCCATCGTACGCTGCTAATTCCTTTACAATAAATTTATTATTTTCAATTTTGAATCCTTGAAGATCTAGAATAAGTTTCATATTTTCAAATATTTGAATTTCTTGATCATTTCTACTTTTAATTGATATTCACTTATTTGTTTTTTTAATTTCTGCAACTGAAGTTGAAAATCTAATACTCGAACTGAAATCTCGTAAGACATTATATAAATGAAGAATTCTGGTTTGGCTACGTTAATAAATATCAAAATTGACGCGTGCGCTCTTAAGCGTAAGTAGCGGTTTGTTTAAAAAGAGTATTTTATCTTAAGGAAATTGTATTACAACTGTTTCACAATTTTTGTTAATGGATTGTAACTGAAAACTTTATCATGAATTATAACACAATATGCCGCTGTTTTAGGGGGAATTTTTTCCTTGGTTTCAAATTCAATTCTCATGGTTACTGGACCTGTTTGTAGTAAATCTCTTTGATGTGAACAATTAATGTAAACTATAGGAGCATTTTCTTTAAATTCTTTCGGATTAAAAATTGGTTCCACTGGAGAGTTATAATACCCTTGACGAAAGTCTGTAAACATTTCATACAGAGTAGCAAATTTATTATTTTCAAAGTCAAGTTGAAGATCATTGTAAGGATATCTTTCTGAATTTAAAAAGACATTCATATTTCTTAAATTACAATGATCAAATTTACTCATATCCATTTTTAGATTACCACGTCTATTTTTCTGAAAAGCAATTAGAACATGACGTGGCGTTTCGACTTTTGTAGATGTTTTTACGGGCCAGTTGTGCCTCGTAGTTTCCAATAACTCTGGATATTCAACTAATTCCCAGCTTCGGAAGGTTATTAGTATATCACTATTTTTGTCAATAATTTTGGTAAGTGCTAATTCTTGCGGAATCGCTACAGTAAGATGAGGAACTCTCCAACACAACTTGGTAATTTTAACTTTGGGTTTTTCATCTTCATTACTGGATAATAATGCATTTGTATCATCATTACTTCTTATTAGAATAAGTTCTTGTTGTGAATTAAGAATAATCTTATTATAATCTTCAAAAAATCCTGAATACATCTTTAATGGTATACATAATGAAACATTACCTTTGTCATCAGTCATAATTTTTTCTTTAGATTTTGTTTTCGGATACCAACCGGCATTTTCCAATTTAGCACTTTCATTTTGATTAAATGAAATATATCCCTTAAGAGTTGAAGTTATACCAATATCCCGAACGGAGTCAATAGTAACACCATTTAAAATATAGCGTAATTCTTTAAATAAAAATGCCGGAGCATTATTAATTAAAACAGTATTAGCTAAAGGGGAATCATCTTCTTTAGTTACTTGCAATTCCACATAAATTTCACTTTTGCAAGGTAAAGGATATTTTCCTGTTTGTTGCAAAGCAATTCTGATTTCATCATTTGGTCCGAGTTTTGTAGGATTAAAAGGATCGAAAGAAAGAATTTCCCAGCTTAATATTGATTCATCAACCAATACATTTTCTCTTACATTTAAATAATCCATTTTTATTTAAGTTTAAAACCCAAACTTTGAAGAAATTTTCTATTAGAAGGTGTTAACCTTTGGAAGTTTGATTTCCTACTAAAGGAAGTTGGTTTCTTTCTTGTCTTATTAATGTTTTTATTATTAAATTTTCTAGTAAAGTTTGCAGATTTATTGTTATATAATATTACCATCTTTAATCTACTTTTTTAAGATGTAGTCTGATGGTTATGGTTTCTTCTCTAAAATTAACCAAATCACCTTCCTGATCTATTATTTTAATGGCTATTTTATCAATTACTTTAACGGTGACTGGGAAATATATGACGTTTTGAGGTGACTCAATTATTTTGAACCCTGGAGCAACGCTCGGGAAAAATTGGTGTATTATATGAACAGGTTTCCCGTTTAAATATGATCCCTCTGCAATACTGCAGTCTATATTTATTGAATTTACTTTAATTATTTCCGCGGGAAAATCTGATATATGTTCAATGTTGGCTTCCAATCGCCCATTTTTAAACCCTAATAATTTACCAATAGTTCCTTCACGAAAAGTTATGGGGGCTGAACATTTAAGATGTGTACGTAAAGTATTATTATTTGCATAAAGACTAAAACTAATTTTATCCTCATCCAAGTGTTTTTTTAAAAAATCTGTTATGTCTTCTAATTCGTAGCTACCTGGGGGTATGGCTATTTCTAAATTTTCATCATGAATTAATACATTATTCCCAACATCAATATTGGGAATTGCATTAAATGTTTCGAAATTTACAAGACCGATAACATATTCAACATCTTCATCTAAATATATTGGAGGATGTAACTCTGATGTTAAAATAGCGGAATTGCCGCTAAGAACAAAACTATATGACATTTTACTTTAAAAATATGTTTAATAATAAACTAAAATTAGGTGTTACATATGGTTATAAAGAAATTTTAGACACAATTGACCACAATTTGTTTTGTTAAAGTTTTGATAACTGTTATAATTATAATTAACAATATTATTATTTTGGTCGCTATAAAAATATTTAATTAATTCAGAAGGGGGTCGCAAATTACCATAACTATCAAAATATATTATGTTTTTTCCTTTTTTTGTATATGCTATCCAGTGAGTACCAACACCACTGTGATTATCTAGATTGACAATTGCACTTTCAATTAACTTTATCTTTTTTGGTAATTTATCCCTCATAAAAATACCACGAAAGTTGGGAATTTGTAAATATTTAGCGTATTTAAGTAAATCGTAATTTGTAAGTGCTTTTCGAGGTATATGTTTTAGCAGTTTTTTGAATAAGGTTTCAAGTATAATCCACATCCTGTTTTATAGGGTTTTAAATAAAGTCCACTTCCTTTTTTTCCTACCGCAATGGACTCCATCATTTGATTGTGTCGTTTAGATTCTTCTAATTTCGCTTTGGCTGCTTTTGCATCATTTACTGCTTTAGCAATACCTGCAGCCCCTCCTCCAAGAGCACCAAGAGCAGACAAACCAGCAAATAAAGGTATAAGTGGAAGAAATCCGCCAGTCTTTGGGATTGGAATTACCCTTTTCTTTGGAGGTAACACTTTACCAGTTTTTTTAATAGCTTTTAAAGCAGTTTGAATACTTTCATTTAGGTCTTTAAAACGTTTCCCCTTAATTCCTTTTCTAGCTTTTGAAATTACCTGAGATAATGATAGTCCTCGTCCTTTTCGAGTTTTTCGCTTGAACTTTCTTCTCGTTCGAAGTCCCATACCTAATTTTCTTTTAATTTTCATAGCACCAGTAATTCCTAGTGCAGCAGTTTTTTCCCCAAAACTAGAATCTTTAGCTTTGAACCTTGATAAAGCTTTGTCAGCTAATACTTTATCAGCTAAATGCCTTCTTTTTATATCATTTGATTGTGAGTAAGCAATATCGTGTTCTTTACAAGCCTCATCCAATAAATTTATACCTTTATCACCTCTTGACAATCGTTTTTCCAATTTTGTTCCAGGTCCACAAAAATTATAACCAGGAATATGCAATTCAAAGGGTAATTTATTTATTAATGAGTTTACTAAACCACTTCCTTTCCTTTTGCTGTTTGTCTTGTAAATGATTCGTTTATTATGTGATGGAAACATTATATATAGTTGCAATCCTAGTGATAACTAACCAGTTACATCACAATACTGAATATTAATAGTTTGTTTTATATATAAAATGAGAGTTGAGAAACAACCATACTCTATAACAATTAAGGATCATGAAAGTTCAGTGAATGGTTTTAGAAAACATGGAAAACTGTTTGAGGGAAATAGTAAAAGAGGGTTAATTATTGGCCCGTCAGGCTGTGGCAAAACCAATGTTATTATTAGTTTGATTGAAGATCCGAATGGTTTGCGATTTGAAAATCTGTATGTTTATTCAAAATCCTTATATCAACCAAAGTATAAATATTTGAAAACACTTTTTAAACCTTTGAAAAAAATTGGATACTATGAATCTGAAAATGAAGAAACAATTGTTTCACCAAAACAAGTTAAACCAAACTCTATAATAATATTTGATGATATAGTGTGTTGTAATCAGAATGTTGTAAAGGACTATTTTTGTTTCGGAAGACACAAAAATACTGATTGTTTTTATTTATGTCAAACATATTCTTCTATTCCGAAACAATTAATTCGTGACAATGCAAATTTAATTGTTATATTTCAACAAGATCGAACAAACTTAAAACATATTTATGATGATCATGTTAATGTTGATATGTCATTAAACCAATTTAATGAGTTGTGCTTAATATGTTGGAAAGATAAATTTGGATTTTTAGTAATAGACAAAGACTCTAATGTGAAATCTGGCCGATATCGAAAAGGATTTGATTCATATATTTACTTATAAAAATAAACGTTTGATGGTAAATTATACCAATCATGGATGAACGTTTAGCAAGAGAGCTAGTTAAATCAAGAAAAGCTGTTAAACAAAAATATCAGAGTTTAAAAAATGCGGAATTTGAGGCGCAAACTAAATTGGAGGAAACATATAAACCGATAACTCAACCCTTACAAGAATTAATTTCAACGATTGGTAAAATTGAACCTGTTGAAATAAAGGAAGAGCTACACACACCAATTAAAAAAATTTATGAAACACCACAGAAAAGATCAATTCAAACACTAACACCAAAGAGAAAATTACAATATGGAACATCAACACCAGAAAAAAGAAAGACGGGAAAAACTCCACTCCTTCCTACAGAAATACCATCGATTATTGACTGGGACGCGAGTTTAGCTTCAGCAAGTCAAATGCCATCTATACAACAAACAAGTATTATTGCAGAAACAAACCCTTCTTCAGGTTCACACTCCACAATAGGAAATCTTTCAGATATACTGGAACAAACACGGCAAACAGTTAGAACATTTGTTGATACAGATTTATATAAAGAATATTTATTAGGATTTGATGAATTACCTCGCCAATATATTGATAGCGGTGTAAAAGATGTTGAACATGAGTTTGATCACCAATATGGAATAGTTCATGATTTGGAAACCGAGAAATTCTTTTTGGGTTTAACTCAAAAACCTGTCGAAATTATTGGTAAAAACATCAAAATTGAAGGAATAACCTATACAGGTACACCAGGTTTATATGAGTTATTATTTAAAAAAGAACCAATAGGGTATAAAAAACAAGATTTGGAAAATTATATGGATATTTTAAAAAGAACCAATGCATACCGTAGAAATAATGATCCAAATGAGCAGGTGCAGGGGAATGGATCACATAAATATATTTCTATAATAGGACCTTATTTGCAAAGCAAAGGAATTACAAAAACTAAAACTCTAAATCCCGAATCTCAACAAGCAGTCCAGGGATTTTTTGAAAGACGCAAAGCTCCATATAGAGAAAGTCGAGTGTCTTCAAAAAAAACCGGATTTGGTATAACTTTAAAAGTTAATAAACCTAATACAGATTACATATATTGGGATAATGTAAACGAACTTGTTGAGAGACTTCGACTATTGGTAGCATCCATGCTTGCGGGACACACTGGTCATAACAATGAAATTATTTCCATTATTGAAGAACTAAGAGAAGCGAATATTATTATATAAAAGGACATAATAGATACTTTTAAACATTTCTAAAATGACCATCGATAAATTTGGTCGTCATATTTCAAAAAAATCTGCTCTAAACACATTATTATCACTAGAAAATAAAATATTATCAAATGTTGAAGAGAAAATAATAAAAATTTTTAAAAGCGATGTCAAATATATTGAAAACAAATTAATTCAAAATTTAGATCCCAGGTTGAAAAGCGATGTTAATAATTTAAATAAGAGAATAAATGAATATGATAACAATATACAAAATATTGCAAAAAAGATTAAGTTATTTGAGGGTAAAGTTATTCCTGAATATAATGACAAAATAATTAATTTGAAAAATACTGTTGATGGAAATGATGAGGTAGTAGAAAAATTTTCTCAGAAAGTTTCTAAATATGCAAATGACTTTGACGTAGTGAAGTTAAAATATGATAAAGTTGATGATTTTGAAAATGAAATAAAAAATGAAATTACATCAATTAAATCAATAATTAAGGATACTTCAGCAATTGACAATGTCAAGAACAGTATTTCCAAGGAAATTACATCAAAGTTTCAAAATTTTACTAATTTGCTTAATGATAGAGTAGCAGAAGAAGTAAGGAATTTTAAGAAAATACATGACGTTATGGATAAAAATACACAAAATCTTGAAAAATCAATGAACACTCATTTCCTAATTCACAAAAAAGATACCGACAAAGTTAATGAATTTAAAGAACAAATTAAAGAATTTGAAATTAAAATCAATGCATATAAATCAAATTTACAATATTTAGAAGACAAATTGAAGGAGGATTTTCAAAACGAAAATGAAAAAATTGAAACAAAATTCAAAGATCAAATTACAAAAGATAATGAAAAAATCGAGGATATACTAAAGCAATTAAACAATCTGAAAACCAAATCTGAAACGTCTTTTGACGAGGGAAATTTTACAAAGGCAATCGATGAGAAATTACAAAAAGAATTAGAATCCTTACTAGAAGTAGTGCAAGCTATAATAGAAGTTTCTAAAAAGGATGTATTAATTAAAATTAAAAATAATAGTTCAAAAATCGAGGAGACTTCTTTACTCATAAAAGAACTTGAAACATCTTATACAGATATACTACACAAAGCTGAAAAGACAGCGTCAGACATAAAAAATATAGAAAAAAAAATTGTGAAAATGACATTAGATATTACAAATGCAGAATTTCAATTAGGAAAAGATATAAAAAATCTAGAAGATAAATTAACAAAAGAAATAAAATCTTTAAACGAATTAGTTCAAAGAGCTGCTGAAGTTTCTAGAAAAGAATTTAATGATACAATGAATTATGCAAGAGAAGAAATGAATTCAACATTAGGTGGTTTCAAAAAAGATTATACGTTATCAAATGTTCTTTTGGAAACTAAATTTAATGTAAAAATGTCTGATCTTAATAACAACATCACCCAAATAAATTCGTCAATAAAAGAAATTAGAAATGAAAATAACAAATCATTTGAAACAATGGAAAATAAATTTAATGTAAAAATTTCTGATCTTACTAACAACATCACCCAAATAAATTCGTCAATAAAAGAAATTATAAATGAAAATAAAAAATCATTTGAAGCAATGGAAAATAAAATTAAAGAACTTACTAAAAAAAACTGAGATGATTTTTTTATATTTTACAACATCAGCGATAAAGGGCTTTTATAAACGGTTTAGAAGGAGGTAAAGTTATTTGTGGGATTTATTTTCGTGAGTAAGGTATAAATTAATAATGAGTAAAATTAAGCAAGACGTTGTAAATGAATTACATAAACCGGCGAGAAGGCGATATAGAAGGAGACGAACAATTGTAAAAGGGCTTAATGATCTATTTCAAGCTGATCTGATAGAAATGCAGCCATATGCGAAATTTAATAGGGGTTTAAGATATATTTTAATGGTAATAAATGTGTTTTCTAAATTTGTATGGGCAGAACCTGTAAAATCCAAAACTGGTAAAGATGTAGCAGCTGCAATGAAAAAAATTCTATTAACTTTAAAAACTCCCCCAACAAATCTGAATACTGATCAGGGTAAAGAATTCTTTAATCAAGACTTTCAGAAACTTATGGAGCAGTTCAAAATTAATCATTACAACACATTTTCTAATATGAAAGCTAGTATTGTAGAGAGAGTAAATAGAACGATAAAAAACAAAATGTGGAAAAAGTTTAGTTTACTAGGTAATTATAAATGGATCAGCTTTCTTAAAGAAATAATTACAGAATACAATAATACTAAGCATTCAACAATCGGAAAAAAACCAAACGAAGTTAACAAAAAGAATGAAATGGAAATCTTGAAATCAGCTTATACTCATAGGAAAACTGTGGATCCCAGATCACCAAAATTTCGTGTTAGTGATAGAGTACGAATAAGCAAGATTCGCGAACAATTTTCTAAAGGTTACACGCCCAACTGGTCAAACGAAATTTTTCAAATAAAAAAAATCCAGCTTACTAATCCAACAACGTATTTGATTCAAGATGGAAATGGGATAGATATTCAAGGAGGTTTCTATGAAGAAGAACTTCAAAAAGTAAGACACCCAAATGTATATCTGGTGGAAAAAGTGTTAAGAAAGAAAGGAAACAAAGTATTTGTAAAATGGTTAGGATTAGATAAATCTTATAACTCTTGGATCTTCAAGAGAGATGTGATGTAATAGTAATTAATGCTGTAATAATAATTGATGTTTGTAATAAAAAAAAATGATTTTTTATATATATTTGTTTTATTTAAAAATAAGCTTATTACATAAACATTTTTTTAAATACAATATTCCTATAATCAGAGTCTAATATGGGATTTAAAATTTCTTCAGTCAATTTAATCCTTCTTCTAAAATGTTTTTGATTTATAAACTCTTCAGAAGTCATACGAGCTTTTCTGTAGGCGAAGTTCCAAGCAACCATCAGATGAATTTGGTTTCTTGATTCATCAATAGATACTGTCTTCTTCATAATAGTGCTTAGACTTTAATTTTTGTTCTAGTTCTTCGGGATGATTCAACAGCAGTTCCAGCATGGAGCACACATTTTCACTATTTAGATTTTGTTTTGGAGAAAGGACATTATATATTTTGTCAAAAGAATCTCCGTCGTAAAAATTGTTATTTCTAAAAACGTTGAAATAACGTCGAAAGTTTTGTTTTTGTAAAACATTTAGTCTATATTCTATAAGTGGAATTTGTTCCCATAGTCTGCACACAGTTTCATTTCCATAGTAAATAAAATCACAGCTTTTCACAATCTTCACTATTGGTAATTCACCAATCTTTTCAAAATGAATAGATAAATTTTGCAAATATATCGGTTCATTGAAAACATTTGGTGAAAACATATAATTTGTTATAACTCCTTGATATTGCAATAAGTTCTTCCAATCATCTTCATTTAATATCACAGACTGACCATTTTTACCACCAAGTTCAATGCATGGTAGAAAATCACTTTCCACCCACAAACCAACCGCAGCATATTTAGAGTTAGAATTATTTAAATTATATTTTGTAGAATTTATAATTGTTTTTTTTATTTTCTTTTTTAATGGTGAATTTTCAAATATATTTTTACTCTGATTACTGAACATTTTAAATGATGTATTTCAAAAACTAACTGGCTATCTGCTTGCTCTCAAAAAACTAACTATCAATCCGTTTGCTCCTAAATTTTATACATTTTCCCTCTCCTCTCAAGTGGAGGGGTAAACTTATTTTCCCTCTCCATTTAAGAGGAGGGGATAAACTTTAAATGTCTTTATACTAACGAGAATCAATAAAAAACAAAATTTATATTATTTTTTTAACATTTATTAAATATTTTTATAGATATTTTTTCATGAAATACAATAAAATTAAACATGTACAAATAAATATTGCTGCTGTAAATATAATAACAAATATATAACAACAGACACAATGACAAGATTCTTCTTTTTTATTATTGAAAGGAATCCAATCTGAATATTGTAATGGTTTGTTTGTCATGGAATATTTAATTTTTATGTATGTATTTTCACACAAAGCAGAATCAGTTACATTATAGGTAAAAAAGTGTGAATTTCCAACAAGATATGTCATTTTCATCTGTTTGTAGCAGTCGGTTCCATTTTTGAGGGCATTTATACATATATCAGCCCTAACTGTATAAGGAATGTAATTTACATATATCACATTTCCAACAAGGGAAACTAAAACTATTAAAGATGCAGCAGTCATTGTTGTAATATTACTAACAAATAATGGTATTTCTATACAATATATATGTTTTTGGATTCAGTTCCCCCTCCAACTTTTAAAGCTTCAAAAACGACTTACATAATTTATCATCATATAAAATGATGTCTTTATAAAGATGAAAAATTACTAGGAGTAGTTAATTCTAATCGCGGTTTTTTATTTTTAGATCCATTTTCGTTTCCAGAACTTAAAAAAGTTAGAGTATCATACATCATTTTCATATCTTTATCAAAAAAATCTGTTTCCAAAATATCCTTATGTCCCCATGCAAGAGTTTTTGTGGAATTTGGTATACAATATCTTTTATCATCATGAGTTGTTAATGCCAATTTATTTAACAAATTAGTGTATATATTATGCATATCTGACTTGAATACATACATGGTGCAGAATATTTTGTCACCTTTCTCAACAACATCTTTATAATCTGATAATGTTAATTGATTTTTTATACATGATCTACTAACGCCTTTTGCTTTTTTATCTACACTATTTTTGGATTTTATACAATATGCTTTAGCACCAGTTCCATAAAAACTTTCAATGGGAATCCCTTTGTACTCATCTTTAAATTTACCAACAACTGATGTTGTAATAGGCATGCAATGAATATTTTGTTCAGAAAAATTAGAAGTATCAAATTTATCCAGATTTAGCTTCATATCTTCATAAAAGTTTTGGGTCTGAACTTCAAGAATTAAGGAATCAGTATCCGTATATAATAAATTTAAATTATTACCATATTTTACTTTTAAATACCCATAATAAAAATTATACATTACAGTTTTTGCAATATCCAGAATACTCATCCCAACATAAATTGGTTTATTGTATTCAATGCAAACCTGTTGAAGTTGAAGAGCAACTAGATTTTCAGAGAAAATTTTAAAATCCTTTAATTGAGGTTTAGAAATAAGTTTTTCGGCACTAAGTTTATTACCCTGTCTTTCCCATTGAGATACTAATTTAATATCTGCTCGCCTATCAACATTTTCCATGGTTTTACCGAAAATTGAATTATTTGCCAATTTATAACAATTTTTATCAAATTTATTTTTAGATAAATTTCGTAAATTTGTATTTAAATCTATATATTCCGCTAACCATGGTGATTGTGTAAACTTAACTGCTCTGTGTATTTTTATGATTTTGAGTCCAAATTGTAGACATTGTTTCAGATATCGGTAGTGAATGATATAGTTATATTTATTATGTAAGTTTGGAATTAATTTTGAGTGGTTTGAAATTGGTGGTGTATATTGTTCAGGACAAAATGGGAAATCATTATGACTATCATGTAAATAATTTGGATATTCTAAATCAACTTCAAATATGTATCCTATAGATGATGTATCTGAAAGTTCGGATATATTTAAAGTTTCTATTTCGAGCTTAGGTACCCAAGCAAAATTTTTTTCAGGCAAATATTGTTTCATAGCATAACCATACAAATTTGTGGCGTCTAAGTAAGCGATATATGTTGTAGGTCTTTCAGGATTAAAATTTTCTAAGAATGGATTATTTGCTTCAGATTTGCGTTTGGAACAAGTGCTAACCCCACCACGAACACCTTTTTTGAAAAAATGAAGCATATCTGGTTCCGTTAATAATTCTAATTCTACATTAGTTAATTTCATCATTGCATCCCAGCACATAGAAGGGCTAGTGACATAATTAACAGGATCTAACTTATAGGTTTTAATACATGTGGATCTATAATTTTCAAAAACATCAGCCAAAAGTAAAACATCTGATTTTAAGTAAATATCGGAATAAGCCCCTATTGTAGAACACTTAAATAGATTCCACACTTCTACAGCACGATTGTAGTCTTGAGGAGAGATATTTTCATCGGTTAAGTTATTATAAAATTTATCAATCAATGGTAGAGATTTCTCATTTAATTTTTCGTTGGAATCTATGTAAGAGTATGGAAATACCCCTTTTTGTCTAATGTATCGAAATTCATCAGCATTTGAGAAAAACTTTTTAATTTCAAAACATTGTGAATCTTGTAGAGTTTGTGATAGTGACTCTAAAGACTCTGGGAGAAATTGAAAAGAATCTATAAAGCGTAGTCGCAAAGCAACTGGTTTCCGCTTTTCTGACACATCAACGAAAATTTCCTTACTAAAAGAAATATACTTTTCTTTATTTTGAGCTATAACACTAATATTTTCTTTATTATAGCAAAGCGATTTAATAAATAGGTGAGAATCATAGTTTTTTAAATTATGCAATACTATTGGTATATATTTTGGAGGTTTAAAATGCAAATTACATATTGAGTGGGCGGCTCCTCGATATTTACCTGTAATATGACAATGATCCCTACATTTTATGAAATTTCCTTTTGAAAAAGGTTTTTCACATACATAACAAATGCTAGAATTTTCATATTCAATCTGTTCCACAGATGATAAATCTTTCAATGGTACTTGATATTTTAAATATTTTTTATAAATTTCTTTTACATCATTTTCAATGTATTCAATAAATTTTATAGCACAATCTGTACCTCTATAAAGTTTAAGACACACAACATTCTCATCAAATGATGATTTAATATAATAAGCAAATGAATAGGGTATATGTTCAGCAGTTTTAATAGTATATGAGGTTGTCGAATCAGGTGTAGATTGTTGGCACTCAATGTTTTTCAAATAACATTCAAAATCGGCATAAATAATAAAAGGAGCTTTATACTGTTTCTGAATATTTTGAAACTTTAATATATTTGCAGGAATATAATTGCCAAATTTATCCAAAATCAAATTATCTGAAGGAAGCTCAATTCGAACAAAACTACAATCACGTTCTAAATGTGTGTTAAGTTTTTCATATGTTCCAAAATATTGAAGGCATCCATCACATAAGTATTTTTTTATTTTCTTTTTTGATAATTGTTTGGATACCAAGCAACCTAAATCCTTTATCCAACAGTAGTGGTTATTTCCATCATCAGAACTTATTAAAAGCAAATTAATATGTAAATTTTTCTTTTCATTATTATAATGTAAAGGACCGACAATCTCATATACCTTTTTATTATCCCTTAAAAATTTTTCAACTCCATATACATTTATGGACAAATTATTTTTTTCCTCAAACTTTTTTATATCTAATAATTTTACTGGAAATTCAATACCTGTAAAATCGAAAGCGTCTCTGAAGTCTGGATATGATGAGGTCTTTCGAGGATTACCGGTTGGCTGGTATGCTGCTGAAACCACTGCCCAGGTGAAACAGCAATTGTCCTCATTCATCACATTCACTATTGATTTAGAAAAGTGATGCATCTTAATGTAGGAGGAGGCATTCAATGGGTTGTACTTATTGATGTTGACTTCCAAATGCAGAATTCTTTGTAGAGCCCACCCTGTAATAGGAATTAAAAAATTAGTTCTGAATAATATTTGTTAGAGATGTACAAGTGATATTAAGAAAACTTAGCTCTTGAGATTAAATAATAATTACCTGAGTCTCTTTCCGGCAATTCATCTGCTTTGGTTTCAATAATCTTGAATAAATCATCGTAAAGCTGTTGTAGATCAGTTGTATGGGTTACAATGAAGAACGGTGTATTAAATGACTTAATTGAAGTAGAGGTTAAAGTTGGAGAATAATATATTCCAAATAATTCCAAATTTACTTTAGCACATGTAAATTCTTGTTGACGCTGGCGTATTAATGTTTGCACTTTATTACCAATATCTTGCTGAAACTTTTTGATGTCGATGTGATAATTCTGCGAATATATTCTGTAGGAAGCTATTCGACATTTAAATGCACTCCTGATAATGTCAATTCCATTTCCATATTTTATGCAGCTCCTGTTTTTATGAATATTTGTCCTCAAGTGTGTGCTCCAGGAATTAGATTTGACATTTACTTCACAATCTTGGCAAAATCGCATTGGAGGCCTTGAAAGTAGTTCATCAACTGAAACAATTATTATTTTTTAATTCCTCTGTAAACCTTTATTAATAATAAAAAGAAAAATTAAAAGGAAAATTATAGCTAAATATGTTATAAAAAAATACTTACGATTAATTATATAATCTTCCAAGTTAAAGGTGTTTTCGTTATTGACAAAATTTTCTCGAAGGTGGCGTACAATATGTGATTTTCTTTTAAATTCTCTTAAGCAGTGTGTGCAAAGGAGAGTCATTTTAAAATGGAATCGGTTAGGGCCGTGTCGCTTTTAAATAAATACAATTTTGATCTATCAAGACCCAATGACATAGAATAATTAGCAATTTTTTCAGCTCGCGCAATTTAGAAAACTTTTGGATTTACTTTTGAATTAACTTTTGGATTCACTTTTTAACTTGAAGAAAAACATGGAATTTTTTTAAAAAATATATTTCCCAAATTTAAAAGAAGATCGCCTTGTCGTTGAATACAATTTTTAACGTCTTTTAAAGTCGAATTAGATAAATTATTACATATATTATCTAAGTTTAAATAGGAATAAACCATTGACTTAAATCTAGATGCGGCACACCTTGTTTCATTCCTATTTAAGCTCGGCTTAGATTTCATGCGAATAAATTTATCTAATTCACTCTTATTTGCCGCCAGCTGTCGCTCTGACTGCTGTCGTTCTGCCTGCTGTCGTTCTGCTTGCTGTAGCTCTGCCTGCTGTCGCTCCGCCTGCTCTCGCTCTGCTTGCTGTAGCTCTGCCTGCGGTCGTTCTGCTTGCTGTCGTTCTGCTTGCTGTAGCTCTGCCTGCTGTCGTTCTGCTTGCTGTAGCTCTGCCTGCTGTCGCTCCGCCTGCTGTAGCTCTGCTTGCTGTAGCTCTGTTGCTGTAGCTCTGCTTGCTGTTCCAACCACGATGGCTATAGAACCTCTCTGTTTAATCTCAGAGTTTCGACCAAAAGGTCCACTCGTTGTCGCGCAGTTCAAAAATTAAAATTAGAGGTTGAAACTACTTCAATCGTTATTTGTTGATTTAACTTCTCCGCACACCCTTAAAACAGAACACTACTAAAAAGAATCGGAAAACCACATACTAAATTGGGGGTAGTTACCCTTACACGAAGGGTTTGCAATTTAAGCCTGTAATATTTCAACAATGATCGCCCACATACATAGGAATCTAACCCCAAAACTTCGTTAAAAGGCATCAAGTAATAAGCTCAAAATACGGCATCAAAAATAGGGGTGAAAACTACCCCAACCCAAAATTCTTGTTACTATTAAGTGGTTAGGTGAAAATGCCTCCTAATGCACACACTTAAATTCTCTCAGTGCAGCCCGCAACTATTTTCAGTTATACACAAAAACTACCCTCTAGGAATATAATGATCATCTTCAAAACCTCCAACCACGATGGCTGAAGAACCTCTCTGTTCAACCCCAGAGAATCAATAGAAAAGGTTCACTCCCTGTCGCACAGTTCAAAAAATAAAATTAAGGGTTGAAACTACCCCAATCGTTATTCACTGATTTAACGTCTCCGCACACGCTTAAAATAGAACACTACTAAAAAGAATCGGAAAACCACATACTAAATTGGGGGTAGTTACCCTTACACGAAGGGTTTGCAATTTAAGCCTGTAATATTTCAACAATGATCGCCCACATACATAGGAATCTAAACCCAAAACTTCGTTAAAAGGCATCAAGTAATAAGCTCAAAATACGGCATCAAAAATAGGGGTAAAAACTACCCAAACCCAAAATTCTTGTTACTATTAAGTGGTTGGGTGAAAATGCCCCCTAACGCACACACTTAAATTCTCTCAGTGCAGCCCGCAACTCTTTTCAGTTATACACAAAAACTACCCTCTAGGAATATAATGATCATCTTCAAAACCTCCAACTACGATGGCTGAAGAATCTCTCTGTTCAACTCCAGAGAATCAGTCGAAAAGGTTCACTCCCTGTCGCACAGTTCAAAAAATAAAATTAAGGGTTGAAACTACCCCAATCGTTATTTACTGATTTAACGTCTCCGTATACCCTTAAAATAGAACACTACTAAAAAGAATCGGAAAACCACATACTAAATTGGGGGTAGTCACCCTTACACGAAGGGTTTGCAATTTAAGCCTGTAATATCTCAACAATGATCGCGCACATACATAGGAATCTAACCCCAAAACTTCGTTAAAAGGCATCAAGTAATAAGCTCGCAATACGGCATCAAAAATAGGGGTGAAAACTACCCCAACCCAAAATTATTGTTACTATCAAGTGGTTGGGTGAAAATGCCTCCTAATGCACACACTTAAATTCTCTCAGTGCAGCCCGCAACTCTTTTCAGTTATACACAAAAACTACCCTCTAGGAATATAATGATCATCTTTAAAACCACCAACCACGATGGCTGAAGAACCTCTCTGTTCAACCCCAGAGAATCAATCGAAAAGGTTAACTCCCTATCGCACAGTTCAAAAAATAAAATTAGGGGTTGAAACTACCCCAATCGTTATTTACTGATTTAACGTCTTCGCACACCCTTAAAATAGAACACTACTAAAAAGAATCGGAAAACCACATACTAAATTGAGGGTAGTTACCCTTACACGAAGGGTTTGCAATTTAAGCCTGTAATATTTCAACAATGATCGCCCACATACATAAAAATCTAACCCCAAAATTTCGTTCCGATTAGGAAATTATTAAATTTTTTCGAATTATCGTACATTATTTATAACGTTGTTTCGAAAAGTCTCTATATACCTACTCGATAGCCTGCCTAAGACCGAACGGCTTCGCTGCTCAAAGTAAAGTGCATGCATAACGATGCTGGAGAGGAACGAGATGAGGGGCGGAGCTAAATAAATAACAGGTGTAGTTTATGTAACCAATCAATATAGGAGGCAAACCTGCACTTTCACTATTATGAATAGTCGCACGAAACCATCAATATCTCGTTGGAATAAACCTTAACTAACTTCTGTACTCCTGATAATCGAAAAATTGAAACAGCCTTTATTTTACGCTAAAAATTCCATAAATATTGTTTTTATTCACAATGTCTTTTAATATTTGGCCTATAGAATATTCAAATTGCACTTTGAATATCTTGTTTATGTTCTTTTGTTTTTAACCCTATGCAGGGATATTACTTTTGTTTTTAACCCTATGCAGGGATATTACTTTAGTTTATATAATCTTCCTTGTACACCCTGGTGCAAGTATCCTAATTTACTTACGAAAATCTTAATTTTCGCGAGTTTTCTAACAATTTCACCCAGAAAAGACACAAAAATTCGTAGTTTTCCGATTTTACACCGTACTTATTCAGTCTGTGGTATTATTATGATCTAAAATCCATTAATTAAATTTAAATTCCAAGACCATTCAGCTCTCAAAAATATGTCTGCACGGCTTCGCTGTTCGAACTGAAGTGCTTACATAATAGTGTTAAAGAGAAAAAAGACGAGGGGTAGAGCCAAAGAAAAAAGGTGTAGTTTACGTAACCAATCGATATAGGACTTCCACGACTAAGAAAAGTTGCAGAATACAATCTATATCTTTTTCTGATATACCTTCACTAATTTCTGTACTCTTAATAATCGAAAATTTAAAACAATTTTAAACACTGTAATGTTACCCTAAAAAAAAGACCACACAAATTTTTTAACACTTTTTCAGTCACCCGTAGAAAACAGCCAGATAAATGTTGTTTTAATTCATAATGTATTTATAATATTTGACCTATGGCCTATATATCCTGCACTTTGAATACCTTGTTTATATTCTTTTGTCTGGAACCCTACACAGGGATAGTCCCAAATATGCCAAGTTCAGAGACAAGAGTATAACAATAGGTCACGAAATCTTTCTTGTACATGCTGGTCCAAGGTGCAAGTTCCCTAATTTCCTTAAATGACATTCATTTTCGTGAGTTTTTTAACAATTTCACACCAAAAAGATACAAAAACTCATAGTTTTCCGATTTTGTACCGCACTTATTCAGTCTGTGGTCTTCTCAAGATCTGAAATCCATTAATTAAATTTCCATTCCAAGACAGTTCACCGCCACATAAGAGACGTCCGCACGGCTTCGCTATTCAAACTAAAGTGCATATGTAGTAGCGATGGATTGAAAAAAGATGAGGGGCGGAGCTAAAGAAAGAAGAAGAGTAAGAAGGAGAACGTAACATATCGATGTAGGGCTTCCACCACTAAGGATAGTAACAGCATACCATCAATGTCAGGTTCTGATATATCTTCATTAACTTCTGTATTCCTGATAATCGAAAATTTGAAACGGGCGAATTTCACCCTAAAAAAAAATAAAAAAAATGGCCACACAAAATTTTTAAAACTTTTTTAATCCTGACCCATACAAAAGACAGCTATAAATGCTGTTTTAATTCACAATGTCTTTATAATATTTGACTTATGGACTATACATCCTGCACTTTGAATATCTTATTTATGTCCTGCTGTTTTCAACCCTATGCAGGGATATTACCAAATATGCAAAGTTCAAAGACAAGAGCATAACTTTAGATTACGTAATCTTCCTTGTACACCCTGGTTCAATGCGCAAGTTCCCTGATTTTCTTACGAAAATCTTAAATTGCATTCATTTTCGCGAGTCTTTTAACAATTCCACCCCGAAAACACAAATTTTCATAGAGTTTCTCGATTCTACATCGCGTCTATTCAGTCTGTGGCCTTCTCAAAATCTGAAAATGTTTCAATCGTACCCATTATTTAAATTTAAATTCTAAGACAATTCGGCTCCATAGAAGACGTCTACACCGGTTCGCTGTTCGAACTGAAGTGCATACATGATGGTGTTGCAGAGAAAAATTTTGATGGGCGGAGCTAAAGAAAAAACAGGTGGAGTTTACGTAACCAATCGGAATAGGGGGCGAACTTGGGCAGCCAATCAGAAACAAGGTCATTCTTGGCTGACCAATCAAAAAAGTGGTGGGGGGGTCAACTAGGAGCCCCCTATTCCCACTACTTATATATAATGCGGCTTTCACGGATTCCTCCATGTGAGATGCAATAGCAGTGGATATATCCATTATGCCGTTGTAGTATGTTGTATCTCAAGCGCTTTTATTATCTCCTTTGACGCTGGCCGTCAAAGATACAAGGATTTCGTGAGAAATTCTCGTGGTTCGCTCGACATCAATCGAAGTTGAAAACATTCAAATAAGACTCGTCACGTGCACAGCTTCCCATATTTACATAACCCGATTAAGACTCACTCACGAAGTCAGGAATGGACTTACCACTAAACTCGTAGGTACATAATTTTGGTGTTTTCAAAGCTAAAACTTTTTTTCTGATAATTTGAAAAATTATCTACATTTATTTAAAAAAAAAACCATTTTTGCGAAAAATTAATTTGTTTGCGTCGCAGAAGAGCAAGAAATGCTGAGTTAGAAGAAAAAAAAACAATAAAATTAGGTTCATGAAAAATCTGCCAAGAATAATAGCTTCATCCTTTTCATGTTCAAAAGGTACATGCAATGTGTTCAGACCACCATTCTTCAAGACCTAATTACTCAAACTTGTTTTCATAAAAATTTAGAGAAAATTCAGGTTTTACTAGAACTGTCTTATCTACGGACGAAGCTGCCATTCTCAAGGAATGGTGTAAAAATTTTTATAATTTACAGATTTGGCATACCATAAAAAAATTCCTATGCAGTAAAGCAGATTAAGTACCAACACAGATTTTGCGTGTGTATCGTTGGAAATATATGACTGAGCCTTTCGTCTTAGAAAAAATATTAACTGATGCCTTCTATTCACAACTTTTGCACCAAGATTCAAATGCAGCGGGAAAAAATCGAAGGATAAGACGTACAAGATGCCCATCTCGAACATCTGCATAATTACACAGAAAAAAGTTGTACTTACTGTTTTACAATATTTTGAGAAAATTCAGTGATTTCCAAGATTTTATCAAAAGGAAATTTTTATTTTTCTTTAAAGTTTTACTTAAGTGATATCTCTTTTTGTTTCTTTTAAGTGTTCTTCGATCCGGAAATTTGAAAATAATTTTTGAATACAAATTCTACTTGCCTCTAGAGAATTGCATTATGCTTGTCCATAAACTAAATACATATTACATATCAGCATTACGCAAAATTATTAAGTTCATTAGTTTCTAATGGTAACTAGTATTATTTAAGTAATTGTGTAGTAGAATCTACTTCTACTAAATTAGTTACAGTAGTTTAATTAACTGACAATAAAGAGCTCATATAATGTGCTACATATTTTTTAGGAAATATTTGATTTTTTTGAAATAAATGTGGACTATCTTATATTTTAGATAATTATGAAAAATATCTAAAAAAGAGAATTTTAATTTTGAAAATTGACATCCTGAAAAATTTTCGCGTACGAGTTTAGTGACGAGTCCGTTCCTGACTACCTCGGTAATGGAAAAGGTTTATTATAGCTTAGAATTGTGAGCTTTTATCGGTTATATAACACACTATAATTTTATTGAACTATACAAATCTGCTGTAAAGCTACAGCCCAAAAGTTAAATCACTGGACTTTTGGAGATATACTTATTAGACACCCTGTATTGTCATCGCGTTGTAAAATGTTCACTATTTAGATGCCTAAAAATGCATAAAATTTTTCTGTTTACTCGCTTATTAAAAGTGGGTTCAGGAGACGCTGAGTTTTTTAATATTAATATCTTAATGAAGTTTGGAGGAACACTGTTTTATGTAAATGCGACACAAAACCTTGTATGTGAACTTGTAACCTTTATGCATAATATATTTACTGGGATATACAAATTTTAAGATAGAGGACCAAATAATTGCATTTAGGTTGACATATCTGAATGATTAAGATAGATGTACTGGCTGGCGGAATCCCATTTGATAATTTATTTTTTAGTTTCTTATTATTAACTTATAACAAAAAAGTTGAGAAAGCAATGTTCATATATGTAAATAGGTATAAATTCAAATAGGTATAAATGTATACAGAGTTCTACAAATTTCAGAGTTATGAAGTCGACTGCACTAAAGCAAAATTGAACAGATTAATACTTAATTAAATATCATCGAGAAATATAGAAAACCTTAAACCCTAGCGAAGACGCCCTTAAAAAAACGAAAATCAACTATTTTGATGTAGTTTTAAACTCTTTTGGTATCAAGGAAGTAGATCAGCTAATAGCTTCATGAAAAGATGGTTTTAACTTGAATAAGGTAAAGATAATAAGAAAGGACCGTACTCAAATCAAGATATATATATATATATATATATATATATATATATATATATATATATATATATATATATATATATATATATATATAGTAGTTTCACCCCCAAGGATATCGTCCCTTATTTTTAATTAGGGTAAACCATATATTTAAGTAAGTGATTTAATTCTAAAAATTACGAAATTTAATGGAATTGTTTCAAAATATCTTTTCACTAATACCATAAGCAACTTAAGTTGAGGGGTTTCAGGGTCTTTAAAAATAAACTAGTAAAAATGAGTCAACGACCCCGAAATACGTTTTTTTTTTTTGTAAAATTTCAAGTTCAAATTGAGATATCTTTACAAAACAAAATGGAAATTACTTGTTATTTGGAATGATGTCGAATTATGGTATTTTCATCCCCAAAGATATCATCCCTTATTTCTTATAACGGTAAACCATCTATTATCTCAAGTTGACATGTTGTGGGGTTTCAAAAAATGAAGTAGTACAAGAGGATGAGTTATCCCAAATACATTTTTTCAAATAGTTAGTTGACGTGAGGTTATAACATGTTGTTTTAATTCCATAGATATCATCCCTTACTTTTTATGAGGGTAATTCATTTACATAATTTAATTCTGGACATTACGGAATGAAACTAAATTTGTTGATAATATTTTTTTTTATGAGGACAATAAATAACTTTAATTGGCATGTTTCGGGGTTTCCGAAAATAAACTAGTAAAAGAGAGTAAGTCACCCCCAAATACGTTTTTTAATATCTCCAGTTCTAATTACGATATCTCTACAAAAAAAAAATTAAAATTATTAGAAATGATGTTAAACTATGATATTTTCAATCCCAAGGATATTATTCCACTTTTTTGTTATAAAAGTAAGCCGTCATTTCATACTTATATTATTATTCTTAAAATTGTCAAATTTAAATTTAAATTAATGTTATAGAATTAGAAATCACTATTTGTCATGAATTATAACAATTTACAGACATGAATGCTTAATCAATGAAATAAGTTTATATTTTCTTATTAATTAAAAGAAAAACTTTCAATAAGCTCTGTAACGTTCATATCAAATGAAGTTTGGCAATTTTAAAAATAATTTCACATGTATGAAATGACATCTTTCGAATGATATCTTTGAAAGTGAAAATACATACTATAGTTTAATTTTATTTAAAATAAAAAGTAATTTACAATTTGTTTTGTATAATTATCTCAATTAGAACTTGAGATGTAAAAAAAGTATATGGGGGTGGCTCACCTTCTTTTACTTTATTTTTAAAAACCCCAAAACTAGTCAACTTAAGTTACTTATGGTATTCGTGAAAAAATATTTTCAAACAATTCCATTAAATTTCGTAATTTTTACAATTAAATTACGTGCACAAATATACAGTTTACCCTAATAAAAAATAAAGGATGATATCCTTGGGGGTGAAAATACCATAGTTTAGTATCATCTTGAATAACAAATAATTTTCATTTTGTTTTAAGAGTGATTTTAATTAGAACTTGCCATATTAAAAAGGTAATTCACCCTCTATGACTACTTTATTTTTGGAAATTCCGAAAGATGGCAAGTTGAGTTAATTATGGTATTCGTAAAAAAATATTTTCAAATAAATTTGTTAAATTTCGTAATTTTTAGAATAAAATTACGTGCGCGAATAGATGGTTTACCCTTATAAAAAATAAGGGATGATATTCTTGGAGACGAAAATACCTTAGTTCAACATCATTTCAAATAACAAGTAATTTCCATTTTGTTTTGTAAAGATATTTCAATTGAAACTTGAGATTGACGAAAAAAATATTTGGGGATGGCTCACTCTCTTTTACCAGTTATTTTTAAAAACCACGAAATCCGTGAACTTAAGTTACTTATCGTATTCGTGAAAAAAATATTTTCAAACAATTAAATTAAATTTAGTAATTTTTAGAATTAAATTACGTGCGTGAATAGACGGTTTACCCTTATAAAAATAAGGGATGAGATATACTTGGGGGTGAAAAAACCATAGTTTAATATCATTTCGAATAACAAGTAATTTTCACTTAGAACCTGAGATATCTCAAAAATGCTGTTTTTAAGAGTGAACTTTAGGGGCAGTTTTCACCCCGTGAAAATAATATCCGCAGAAAAAAAAATATATGTCTCTTATTTTTGTACCCTTTACAACATATTAAAGTTTTATTAAAATCGGAGCCGGACACTTCAGGTACCTTCCTTGTTAGTGCCTAGAATATGTAGGGTAGTATGGAAAAAGATAGAACTCGATACAAATAAATTTCGCTTGTCTTCTATGCTGATTCAGTAAGAATTCATGTACAGAAAAAGCTGGAACTGAAAACCTTTTGTGGTTGACAAGAATGTAATAGAATAATGTCTTGAAATGGAATAACTGGCGAAAGGCTGATCTTGCTTTAAAAAACATAACAAGAACTATGAACGTGGGAAACATCTTTAACACAATAAAGTTGGCGTTCTCGCATAGTTCGTCAACTCCTAGCAACTAAATTCTATTAAAGATGTGTAGCATTTTTGTGTTATTTCATTTCTTTTTAATGATCAGCAACTTCGTGTAGATCGAGAATTAAATTCCCACTTATTTTAAATACGGACAGACATAATAACAGTTAATAAACACATCTTTAGGATATTAACTTCTTTTCTTCTTAAATCAAATAACTGTTGAGAGAATAATGAAGAAAATAATTTTTAGTTTTAGTTTTTTGTATAGTGTTTTGTATATTGAATCTAGTTACATTCCTCTAACAGATAATTCAAAACCATAATAAAACAATTATTAGAATTATTCGAAACAATTTGATATTTTTTTCTCTAGACATGTTTAAATTGTATATTTCTAGTTTTGACCGCTGCAAAATATTTTTTTGAGGTCCATGTTATTAACACTGTAAAATGTATTTAAAATATATGACTAATATTATAATGTGTCGTTAAGATTCATTAATTAACTGACATATTATATTATCTATTTTTAATAGGCCAATTATAAAATAATCACAAAAAAAGGTTTCCTATGAAACTAGTATTAATTAAAATGGAATTATTTTAAAAAGGTAATTTCTTAGAGGTTGCTCAAGAAGATTGAATGATGACATGAAGCGCTGATTGTACATTTAGATATAGATAAGTATTTTTAAAGCATGTGTTATCTGTAGGACCCATTTTGCAAACTTACATGGACCCTGTAGGAGATTGCCACACCACTGCGATAAAGGTGTGTAGCATTTGAAAGAATCAACAATTTTTTTAATCCCTAGAAAAAAAGACTACATAAGCCTTTTTGAAGAAAAATATATCCAATATCTTTCCTTATCTAAATATATTTTTTGCTAGCTTGTTGGAAAATGGGGCGCACTTTCAATTTTTCTTTTTTTTTCCAAATCTGGCATAAACTACTAAAAGTATCAATCAGTAGATCAAAGTCATGAAAAAATACATTTCTTACTTTTTAATACATCATATATCGTGTAATGTGTATTAAGGAGATCAAGTCATATAAGTACGGGGTGTCCCATTTTCTACGCTTATAGGGGGTATCGGAGTTATTATCAAAGATAGAGTGTTGCGATTTTCACTTTAGTTTCCTACTTTCTAAAGAATCGAAAGATTCCGGTGTCAAATTTGTCATGACTCTCTTAGTTTTTAATCTACAGGCTGATTTTGCAAAATCTTCGTTTTTAGGCACATGATTTTTATAGAGTTTTTTACATAAAGTTCAGTGCTTTTTTTCTAAAAAATTTAGTTTTTGAGATATTAATCAAACTTATGATTTTTTAAATAGGACACCTATTCCTATACGTATATTATTTTAAATATTTATTAAGAATAATTTAGGCTTTTCAAAAATAGATAGTTTGTTTATTTTATTTTGAAAAACAAGGTCAGAATTCGATATTTTCAATAATTTACTTTATTTGTAACAGTAGGCCATGTCCAATTTAGAAGAAACAAAAGGCAGATGTCCAAAATTTCATAGTTTTGTCAGATTGTTATTATTTATGAAATGTTTTTGTTACGTAGATGTTTTTATTTTACTTTTTATTTATTTTGCATTTACAGTGGCCGTTTATGATAATTATAAAAAATATGATATAGTAGTACGCTTTATACAAAGCAATGAAAGTCACCAAGAAGCTTCAGAATTATGTTTCAATAGGTAATGTATTTAAAGCGTTATCATTAGGATAACTTCTCATATCTGGCGATCGTTTTGTCAGATTGTTATTATTTATGAAATATTTTTGTTACGTAGGTGTTTTTATTTTACTTTTTATTTATTTTGCATTTACAATGGCCGTTTATGATAATTATAAAAAATATGATATGGTAGTACGCTTTATACAAAGCAATGAAAGTCACCAAGAATCTTCTGAATTATGTTTCAATAGGTAATATATTTAAAGCGTTATCATTAGGATAACTTCTCATATCTGGCGATCGTTTTTGTTCATGTTAGGTATCCGGAAGGAAGGCAACCCTTTCCAGACGTATTTACTCATTTAAAAAGAAACCTAATTGAACATGGATCTTTTATTTAGCCTCGTCCGAAAACATACGTCAAAGAAGACAGGGAAAGAAAAGAAACAAATGTGTTATTTTACGCAGCAGCAACAATTTCATCACTCTGTAGAAAAAATAGAGGAAAAAGTTGATGTAGCAAAATCTGTTTTTGTTTCTTTCTTTTTTGCAATTGAATTTCAATATTTTGGTTTTATAATAACAGTGTTGTTTAAAGTAAAAAATGTAATAATAATTAAGTATTTACAATTGAAAATATAGAAAAATATTATAATTAAGTCTCACCTAATCTTTGGTATAATTATTATTGTTAAAATTTTGCATTTGTTTCTTATAAATCGGCCATGGCCGACTGTTACAAATAAAGCAAATTAATGAAAATATCGAATTCTGACCTTGTTTTTCAAAATAAACACATTACGTATTTTTGAAAAGCCTAAATTATACTTAATCAATATTTAAAATAATATGCAGGATAAAATTTATTTAAAAAATCATGAGTTTGGTTAATATCTCAAAAACTAAACCTTTTAGAAAAAACTGACTGCGTCACTGAACTCTACGTAAAAAACTCTCAGTTCTTACCTTTCTGATAAATTGAAGGGTATGGCCACTGCAGAATAATAAAAAAATTTAAAAAATATTGTTTTGCTTATACAATCCTTCAATATCATCAAAATATGCTACTATATGAATTATAGCAAAAGGAATTGATTTTACCGACTATGAGCATATAGCGTAAGGTCCCATGCGACGCGCTCGTACAGTTCTCGAGCACGCCGCGCCACGTCTCTGATTTTCGGAGCTCTATACCATTAGAGATAACTAACCATCTACCGATATATTTGGAATTGTATATTTCTCAAATTGTAAGAAAATATACCAGTATAAAATTTTCAAATACCAGTATAACCGTTGAAAGGACGTCGTTCGCTTACATTCTGCTTTTCGTGTACAAGTTCGTATTGTTCAAATTCTAACGAAATACGGGCTGTGTTGAAGCTATGAAAAATGAAATTTGGGCTGCGCTTCATCACAAGCTTTCCACTGATGAGAAGCACGATAAATGTCGGCCCGGAGCTGAGTCGTGGTCTACGTGGCAGCAAGCTAAGGCGGCTGATGCTCTTTCTTCATATTATCCCAAGGACCCACTAAACATCGAAGTTTACGAAGCTATAAAACCTGTTTACGAGGAGCTGTCGAATGATGATCTACTACTCGGGGGTTTTACACAAAACAATAATGAGAGTTTCAACTCTACCGTATGGAGCTTGGCACCAAAAAGCAGTTCGAGCGGCAAAACAGTATTGGATATAGTTTCAGATATAGCTGTATGTACTTTCAAAGATGGCCTTAGAAGTATTATGGATATTATGAAAGTTTTGGGCATGACAATAGGGCTTAACTGTTATAATTATTGTCTAGAAGTGGATGCGTTGCGAGTAGACTACGTTGAGCGTTCAATATCAGATGGGGCGAAAGACGTGCGTTCAAGTGCAAAATCCTCTAGCAAAGCTGAAGAAGAGAAGAATCTTAATTTGGAGGGACAACTTTGTGGTCCTGGCATCGCAGACTGAAGGTAATTTTTTTTTATACATTTTTCAAGCTTATCAACGAAAAAGTTAAATGTAAAATTTTAAACGCATTTTCCTCAAAATCGCTTTTTTCAACTCGGCCAGACAAATAACGTTAACAATTTAATTAATATCTGGTATTATTTAAATATTCGGTACTTTATTGATTATTGAAATTGTGGTCGCTTGAAAATAATAAGTTTTTCACTTATGTGCACCGTGTATAATCTGTATGACTCTAAGTGTTTTGAAACTGATATCTAGATTAGGCAGAGAAAAATGATCTATTAATTTAAACGTGAAAATATATAGTTACGCAATTCAGTATAAAAATATTTACTTCACGAGCTGATAATATCTTGCAGTTGCATAGTATAGATAGGTAGAAGATGAACGTACGATAAATAAAGTTTAATGGGAAGATCGCTCTACTTTTTAATAAATTAAGAATCCAGTAGAAACTTATGAATGAGATAATTTTATATAAGATTTAATAAATCATCCTTCTGATCAAAGGCTATCATGACAACAGAAAAATGCTCTGGCTATTTTTTTTTTGTTCTTTTTATTCTATATGTCACATAACTTGAATATGCATTAATAAATCCATTTACGTGGGCTACATAGCAGAGAATGAGTATATTTCAAATATTTTAATTCCAATTTTGACCTACAATTATATGACGCTGAATAAAGATTTGATAAATTTGGTAAAACATCTAATAAATTTAACGGAACATATACACTGTTGCTTAAAATTATAATAATTAACTGTAAATTTGAAATCAATATAATTTTTATTAATGAAAATGTCTGGTCTTTTATACATTTTTAACAAGACAGGTACAAAATTATCTAGGCCAGTAGTTCATAACCGGTAGTTCCCGACCCACAAGGAGGTCGTCTTGATTTTTTGAGGGGTCGCCGTTAATCAATTTTAAAAGCCAAATTTAAAGGTATGTGATAAAATGTTAATATATTTTGTTATATATATATATATATATATATATATATATATATATATCTATATATATATATATATATATATATATGTATATATAATATATTATGTGAGATACGTGGACGGTAAATTTCGACTGGGGCAAGTTAGCCGAGTAGTTTGCGACGCTCCGTTGCCTCTCTAAGAGAGAGAAGTTTCGAGACGGACAGTCTGACGTTCAGTCGAACTGCAGATATTCAGCCAGGAATATAAATGTACAGACAGTTATTCTAGTTATTTAATTTAATAAGTTACCGTTTTCTCTTCAGTTCGTTAAAGGGAAAGAAAGATAGTTTATTTCCTGCTAATTTATGGTCTTCATGTTCGTTTCAAACACCTAATGGTCTCGTCAGTTGAACTGTAGCGAATCAAGAGCAAATTTACAGATGGTAACTCTATATAAAATCTAAATTCCAAGACACGTCGGCAGGATGTTAAATCGATGCCAGACTGTAAAATATCAGTAGCCAAATCACATTTATTTATACAGTGGAGTAGCAAGAAGCTTAAACATTAAGTAAGATAGACATAAATAAATCCCGTAGAATCATTTCAGTAAGTTACCGTTTCTCTCCTTTAGACCATTAACGGTTTGAACAAGAAAAACGCTGATATATTTCAGTAAAAATCATTACCCTAATTTTGGTGCGCTATGCGTTGTTCGTATCTTAAATTTTCCATGCTTTTCTTTCGAATATTAATGCCATTTTCTTCCAATTACTTCTGCGACAATGGATTTTCATTTCTTTTGCAGATCAAGTTAAAAGCCAGTAATAAGCTGGATATTCAAGATGAGATTGGCCTTGGCAAAAACTCGATCAATAATAACACTTGTTAAGCAGACGCAAACTTAATCAATAACAATTAATAGAAACTATCATTACTATTGTTAATTCCTAAAATATATTTTTCCAAACCCTTCATTTTTTATCTTATTTTCAAATATGGTGGATAGAAAAAAAGCAGGGCCCGAACACTTTTAAAATATCGAACAAGAATCGCAATTAAAAAAAGGTAGGGAACCACTGACCTAAGCGATCAAAGGTGACATAAATTTATGAATTCTATAAAAGCCATGAAAATACATATCTCATTATAAACAAATCGATAAAAAACTGTTCCAGTATATGTTGGGCACGCATATGATAAGGTTTCGTAGCCGTTTCAGAATAAATATCTAAATTATTCTTTGAATATTTACGGCTTTGATGGAAGTTTGTTATAAATTAAATGAAACACTAGAGAAGTCTAAAACTTCCACTATTTTTATTTTAAAACACCAATGATATATACACAGTAGCTTCTTAAGATAGTTTTTAAAGTGGCAAATTCAGCTCGATAGATGTGGCGGGCGGCGTCGACGTAACACGTCCATCGATTAATGGTTTAACCAAGAGTAAAATACAAAATTTATTAAATTCTTCTTTATTTGTGATGTAAAGACTATCTTCGTACCAAATTATAAATTTGTATAGTTACAGAGAGTTTTGATGATAAGTAAATGAATGAATGAGTAAACGATTGTCAAAATAGCAAAATTTTACATTTAAGTAGTTTATGAAGTGGAAACGACAGAAATATGAAATAAGGAAGGTATATTAAGTTGACTAATTCCTGTTGATAAGGAAATTTTGAAGATTCTACTTATCGCTAGTCCAAAATTATTCGATGCTGAAAAGTAAGCTGAAGTTGTTTTCAGTAAAAACTGCATTTTAGCCTAAGAAAGTGAAAACTCTGGTATAAATAAAATAACATATTCAACAAGCTCTGAAGTAATCTTCTGGTTACGAAATAGCATTAGATATTTCAGAAGGATTAAAGTTTTCCCAAAGAGCTGAACCTATAAGGCACTGTCTAAGAGGTAATTTATAACAGTTGTCGAATATTTTGCATATAGGGAGTTACTCCAAATCTCATCAACTATGAAACTATAAATACTAAAGTTGGGCATGTTGAGAATATCTAATATTTTCTATGAAAATTAGACAATAAAATAAATTTACCTCCTTGGTTTCTATTGTTTCGCTGGTTTTATTGTGGACAGGACTTATGATCACTCAATTTTATGGTAGGAAGCTACAGCCAAGTAGGAATATTTTTTTAATTTTAGAGCTTAATGTAGTGAGTTTTATATAAAATATTGTCATATCAAACATTAGTCATAGCTCAAAGTTTAATTCAAGGACTATTAACTTCTCATATGTATATTGCGAAATAAAATTAGTAAATTTAAAGATTTCTAGAAAAAAAGTAGATATGAGAAATTCTAAACCTATATTTTCAAGAAAATGCGAGAAACACCCTGTTGAACGTATAAAAAGATTAAAATATAGCCTAACGCGGAAACAAAGAAGAGTTCTGACACTAGATTTAATAGAAATATTAAAAATGAAACATTATTTCATAAGAGGAATTAAGATGAATGAAAATAATGTTTACCATAACTTTATCGCGGAAGGAGGAATGGATAAACATTCAGTTAGTAGACGCAATCTCAGGTATCGCATTTTTAATATTAATTTGGAAATTGATAAAAAATTTGTGTTTCAAGGATTCATGAAAATAAGTTGAAGACATTTTGTTTAAAATTTTATAAAAATTTTAGCCTAAATCTTTTACATTTTTAAGGCCAGAAAAGGTCAAGCAGATTCAAGTTAAATTCTGATTTTGACACGCGTTTACGAAAGAAAAATTACATACAATTCGATACGAAACGAAATTACAAAGATTAGAAAATGTTAAGAAGCAAAACCAGACAACAATAATTTATAAAAAGAACATATCACAATTTTTATGGAGAGTTATTTGATGTAGTGTAGATAATGCACGAAGCTACTTCAGTCAGATACAAATCTTTATAGACGTGCCGTCCTTATGGGATTATTTGGGTCCCGAGCTGAGCTCACTGTTTTGATGCCATCTTTCTCGCACGCTGCCTCCTGGACAAGTATATCTTTTTCACAGTTTCTCCAAACCACAAGTTCCCATTCTAGATAATTAAGTGAAAGAAATGTGGCTGAGTGGTTAGCCGCTTTAGCAAACATTTTGCCGTTTTGTATGACATAGGTTCAAATCCCGTCTCAGGCATTATTTTCATATTTAGAAAATATTTCTTGCATATGTACAACAAATATATTTACAAGAAAAATAAAATTATTATTCTTGATTGAATCCTTTCAGTCAAAAAAAAGTTTTTCGATTTTCTTCTTTTCATTTTTAATTAGTTCGAGTGAAATTTAAATAAGATGAAATATATATATATATATATATATATATATATATATATATATATATATATATATATATTAATTATAATAATATATTTTTATAGAAATATTAAAAAAAACTTTGTGTGTATCGAGATTCGAACCTACACTGACATAAAATGCAAAATTTAATTTCTCAACACTCCTAACTTCTTGGCTACGGGAATGTTTAATACATTTTGTTCATTTCTCATATTAACTCATCTGAGAGAAGGGATTTGGAAAAAAATGTCTGTTTCGTCTGCTTTGTAGATACCAGAACTAACGACAGGCGACACTTGCTAACAAAGAACAGCGTTTCTATCTGGAATCTATATTCGTTGCTATAAGTAAATTAGTAATAGCAATTATTTTTTATTATCGGTTTATATACATTTTTTCTTCGATAGCTTTTTTTAACAGAAATTTTTCTTTTATTATCGAGTGTTAACAAACAGTTTTTCCAAAATCATTCTATACCAAAAAATTAATATACATATATATATATATATATATATATATATATATATATATATATATATATATATATATATATATATATATTTTGCAAACACAACTCCAACTCCAACAGGTTATTAAACTTTCAGACTTTTTCTATGTCAAACTGAAAAAAAACGACGTCTATACATACACCGCATTAAAACAAGGAAATAAACAACCTGCTAATGTCTCCATGTTGCTTGTTAAAAAATGGCAAATAAATGCAGGCAATAATTTAGAAAAGGTGGCATTTGTATCAATATTTAGGATACGAGAGCACAATAATATTGAGAACTACAGTTCTGTGACTTTTTTAGTCCATTTTCAAAAATAATGGGATTCCATGAGCTTTTGGTTCGGTTAATCTGGATATTGTTTTAAACAGGTTTTACGTTTTGAATATCAAGGCTAATCTAAATAATTAGTTGGGTTTTTCTTGCAAAAGAAAACTACATTTTGTAAAATATTATTGACCTGGGAATACTAATTTCTTTATCGATAAACTACTTGCCAAACATCAAGAAAGACAAACTAAAATGTTGTTGGCAGATTTGCATGGTCTTTATTTTTGTTTATTTTTACGAAGTTTCGATTAGTTTGTATCTCTAATCGTTATCAAGTAGAAATTCAGCCACAATATAGCCTTCAAACAAATATCATGAAAGACACTCAAGTTTCCTATATGCAACAGATAAAAACATTGTTGTTACTGATCCAAACTCATGTGGCATTTATTACAAACTTAAGACACGTTTTCAGCGGAGGACAAATATCTTAAAATTATTTTAAAGTTTTTCTTTAGCAGCTGACATTTGAAACGTATCTTTTCATTATAAATGGGATATTCAGATTTACCAAGAAACATAAGGTTATGCAGATAACTAGGTAATACATATTTTTCGATGAGATATCTACTATCTCTCTATCTAATTCCTTTTAATGCCCCATTGTATATCAAAAAAATTTCATTAGAATTAATCCAGCTGAATAGATGCATATTTTGGTAGTCGTTGAATTAATCTCAACAATATCTTATTGAAAGATTTATAAGATTTACCCAGTACTAAGTAAACTTAATCAAATATTATCGCTATTCCTAAGATAAACTAACCTCAAAACAACGGCCTTAGTTTTTGTATTAAAATAAATTACTATTTATGAAAAAGGTATGCGAGATAAATTACCTAGCAAAAAATTAGTTTAGATTGATGCATAGTAAAAGTAAGTCATTATAGGAGGAATATTTAAAAAGTGCCATGTATATATGAATCTTAATTATAAGGTGAAATATCTCACGATCAAGATTAGCATTACAACTACGATAAGCCTTTTTTGATACACTGTTGGATATAAGCCTTCCCCGATTTGTTCCATTTCTTTCATTGAATCAGTCATCTGTCAATGTACCACATGGTTCGCCTACTGCCTCTTTAACCTTGCGACCCACTCTATAATATCGTCCATTTTTATTTGTTTTCGTATCTAGGAATTTCTATTTTTATCAGTTACCTTAATACTTAGTTAGTATGAAGTGTTTGTCTTCTTTTAAGTTTCTAGGCATTCGTTTTTGTAAAGCTCAATCTTTCGCAGCCGTAAGCCACCACTAGAATAATACATTGGTTTTATATATTGAATTTTAGGCAGTTCAGGATATCTCTATTTTTTATTATGTAATTAAGCTTTCCCAAATCGAATTCTTCTGCTGATTTCTTCAGACATGTTGTCTTTTTACGTTAAGATTTGCAGGCTATGGTATATGTAGTTATTAACAAATCAGTTCTATGTTATGTTCTTTTCGCTTCTCCAAAATTTTTGTAAGTGGTAACATGTCTTAAATCCGGATCTGACGTCCTTTTGTGCTACTGATTGATTAACATCAATTTTGTTGCTTACTCAATTGGTAATTATTCTATCTAATGAAAAGTTTATATATTTGTGAAAGGGGGATTATGGACACATAGTTATCCAACCTCCAATTGATAGGAAAACATCACACGAAAGTGGACTAATTGTTTTTTATAGTGTAGTTTTGTCACCACTCAATTAAAGGCATTTGAAAAAATACTAGAAAGCTTAACAAAATCTGATTAATGTAAAGTAACAGATATAATTCAATCGTCGAAACTACACAAACCCGATAAGCTTTGTTCTAAAATTGTTTAAAATAAACTCAATTTCTCTCAGTTTTTTAGAAAGGAACCATATTTCTGGTTTTTATGAAATGCTAATCTAATGACAAATTTTCAGTTAGTTTTTTACTCTTCTTAGTGAACACTACTTTCTTTAAATTTGGAAGATGTAGTTCGACTGAAAGTTTATACAGATTCACATTAGAACTTATTTAAGAGAAGTATACAACATTCCTGCGAAATAAAAAAGGGCTTAATTTTTTCCTTAAGGTTCATTGCACAATGCCTAGAACTTATTTATGTTACCTTGGTATTCTAAACAATATTTTTTAATAATTAGAATTAAATAAAATTATGTATATATTACAAAATAAACTTTTTTTATTAACTTACACATATCCAGCCAAAATATTCAGGAGAGTACTTTTTCCAGCACCAGAAGGTCCCATTATAGCTGTTAATTCTCCTGAATGGAACTTTCCATTAATTGATTTAAGTAGCTGCCTCCATCCTAAAAAAAAAAGAGATTAAAGCCCTTATGCAACTTTATAATTTCGGACGACTCACAACCGTCTAGAACAAATGAAACATATACATAAATATATTTCAAATAGGGGGGTCTATTAACGTGTGGATGAGACATATCTACAGATGAAGAGCTAAAAAATAATAAAATATTCAAGGATACCTAAATTAGGATGTTTTCGGGTTCCCAGATTATGATTCTAAGATTTTTAAAATTAAATATTAGGAATCTAATCTGGAGGACTAAAAGTTTTACATTTTTGGGAACTTTTAAAGCATCGATTATGAATTTAAACTTATTTTCTTAAAATTCATTATGGTTGACTCAGTAGGGCGGGTTAAAAAAATTACTTCTTCCGAGTTTTTTAAAATTTGTGTTTAGGGTTTTCAAAGATCCAAAATGAGACGTTGCGAATTAAGCATGATTTACAATAATCTTCACTAAAAGGGATTCTTTTTTGCAACCTTAAAAACGTTGTAATGTACACTAAATATCTCAGGTGGTATTTAGTTACTAAAAAAAATTTTCAGTATCGAGAAAATTCCAATTTTAAATTAAAATTGAACCTGCTTCATAAAAATCGGAAAAATTAATCCTCCGGGGCTAAATTATTACTGAATGTAACAGATAACTTTTAACGCTAAATATTAATTACTAACAATAAAGAAGCAGTCACAAATAAAGTCAGTTATAAGATTATTTTGTAAGCTTATTCATATATTGTTGTTTATATGTATTATCCTTTCAAGCAGAGGAAAGGAAAGAATATACACAAACAATTTGTATGTATATATGTTTCTATATGTCACGGTTGGTTATAGATAGTCTTTTTGTTTATTTATTTTATTTACTAATTTTGGTGACAATTTCAAAAATTTCAATTACATATAAAAATTTAAAGAACTTCTTTAGGCCTTTAGACCTTTTTTTGAGGGAGCTTCAATTTTTGATTTTTTTTAATACAGTTTGCTTTACGGTAATTTTTTCTAATGATAAAAATATCCAGCAATGTGCAGCCCATTGAGAACTTAGGTGCATCAAACATGAATTAATCAAGTTTCATATCTAAAAAATACAACAATACATAATGGTGCGTGAACCTGTTTCGGAATATAGAGTACATTCACGAAAATTTGGATTGTGTTTACCAAATAAAATATGCTCTAGATCCGTTCACCCTCCTAAGAAGAGCATGTACCGACCAATTTTTTTCCCATTTCTAGTTCATGAAATTATTTTTATTAAATTTGTTATATTTTTCTGAGTAATTTTTCTTAATAAAATTGTTTTGTCCAAATGGACCGTCAATTACAACAAAATACTTGCAATAAAAACAAAAAGCACGGAATCGATCCGAAATAAAAATAAAACACTTTTGGTCTCTTGACAAATTTTCGAAAAATGCTTCTTTTCCGAGATATTTGTGATTTTATGAAAAAAAAAATGACAAAATTCGTAATTTTTTAAATTTTTTTTCTCGAAAACTACTAAGCGGAACGTAATTCTGAAAAATGCGTAGCAATCTTTGAACCTTTAGCTTCGACAGAGATTTTTTTGATATGGTCAAATGGAGTTTGTGATGCTGAAAGTAGAACTCAAAAGTAACCCAATGATTTTTACCTTTTTAAATTGGGTTATTGATACAAATAAAAAAATTATTAGGGATGAAAACAATGAGTTCCACTTTTACCGTCATAGACTTCATTTGCTTATATCAAAATATCTGTTGAAGTTGAAGGTTTAAAGATTGCTACGCATTTTTCAGAATTACGAGCCGTTTAGTAGTTTTCGAGAAAAAAAATTCCAAAAATTACGAATTTCGTCATTCTTCTTGCATAAAATTGCAAATATCTCTGAAAGGAAGCATTTCGAAAACTTGTCAAAAGACACAAAGTGTTTATTTTAACGTGTTTAATCTAAATAAATGCTTCCGAATTGATTCCGTGCATTTTATTTTTTTTGCAAGTTTTTTGTTAATAACAATTGACGGCCCACTCGGACAAAGAATAATTTATTAACAAAAATTACTCAGAAAAATATAACAAATTTAATAAAAAAGTTTCGTGGACTAGAAATGCGAAAAAAAATTGGTCGGTACATTGCGTTTCTAAGCATCTTTTTAGTGATAAACCGCTCGCCTATAACATGCTATGGTTTGACTAAAATGTGATTGTGGAACTTGAAATGTTTTTATTTTTGTTTATTTTTGCTATGTTTCGATTAAGTTGTATCTTTAATCGTTTTCAAGTATATACTGTATGTTTTGTCTTAGGCTCAGGGCTTACATAGGGCTGTGTCCATTAAAGCGCAAAGTTTCGCTTTGTACATACCTCAGTGATTTAATTTTACAAATTAGTGGTTGCCAAAGAATAGGAATCTCAACACTGGGTTTACTGAAGATTCCATTATTATTTTTAATGTAAGCAGGTTCTATAAATTTAATTTTTTTCATGTTGGATTCCATATATATTGCTGCAGCGTCAGACCATTTTATATGGTGTTGTTTATCCCCGGCGTATTCTGCAATATCTGACCTTGACGTTTCCCCTTTTTGTGTATCAGTTTTATATTCCTTAATTCTAACATCTAGTGGTCGCTTGGTAAACACATTCTTTTTTATCGGTAGTTTTTGATTTTGTTTTTGTTAAATGAGCTCTAAGTGTATTTCCTGGTTTAAAGCGGCGGCAATATATATAGAACCCAACATGAAAAAAATAAAATTTATGGGAGCAGTTTACATTAAAAATAATAATCAAAATCTTCAGTAAACCCAGTGTTGAGATACCTAATCTTTGGCAATCACTACTTTGTAACATCAAATAATTGAGGTGTGTACAATGAAGCGAAACTTTGCGTTTTAACGGACACAGCCTCGATATAAGCTCGTAGACTTAAGACAACATTCAGTTTATACTTGATAACAATTAGAGATATAATCTAATCAAAACATTGTAAAAATAAACAAAAACAAAGACAATTCAAGTCCGACAACTACATTTCAGTTCTTCAACATTGTCTGCAACCTTTAAACAAATGCTATGTTTTATCATGATTAGACTCCTTCGGTTAAAATTTAGTTTAGATTTTCAAAAAGCTTTCTAAAATTCAGTATTAAATAAAAGACAATAAAAATAAATAAAAAATTATTACGACAAAAAAATAAAACTAAATTTCCAGCCAATCAGCGTTTGCTTTTAAAATTAACAGCAAAATTAGTAATGAAAAGGAAATTATACCTCCAGTATTGAGGGTACGTTTATTAATTGTTTTGAGTGCCTTAACATTAAAAAAAATTAGATATAATAAAGTATAATACATAATATACATTTTCTGATAGGTTTGTTAGTCTAATACAGTATCATTTCTCATTTTTCAAAATAAAAAGGATCTAATTTTTATCTTTACTATGTTATTCCACCCACAAACTGTCTGTTTGGATAAAAAAGATTAATTTTATATGGTCTATGTTTTTCTTCTACAACTTTGCATCTGCTACATACCCATGTTAAATTCAATACTCTATCAAGTTCTGTTGCGAAAATTATATAACACCCTCAAGACTCCTTCAATCACCAATTATAAAATTTTCAATAAATTTCAAAAATGGGTATCTAAAAAGACTCGATTCAACTCTTCTACTTTCTTTCTCTATCAGGTTTATATTCAAATATTTAAATCTCTTCTAACTTATTTATTACTTTTATGTTTAAGTTTATTTATCACTTTTATGTAGATATTTGTATTTGTTTGGCATCTTTAAGGAGAAACGGTACATACTATCCGAGTTGTAGGACCAAAATGACAGAATTGAGTTCCAAAATTATAATTAAAAATCAAGCTCGGTAACAAAGATATTATTAATATCTCTTTTGGACTATGTTACTTTCTAAATGATAATAGAGATGGATAATTTTTTGACTAGTTCTTGTTAAGTAGTTAAATATTCCTGGGTTCCTAATAAAACCTTAATGACTTGAGAGTCTACCAACTGCCAAATAAGTTTATTTTAAACTGACTTGATACGAATATTTATTTAACTGAGATATGTCTTACTCTTGCATGCTTTCAGTTGATCTAAAAACAGATGTAGGAAAAATTTGAAAAAAAAGTTAAGGTAACTCGCCCTATGTAAAAATTATGAATGATTTTTTTTGGTTCGGTTATCCCATCTTAAAAATGCGATTAATGAGTCAAATAATATTTCACAATTTTTAACATTTTTTATTTATCTCTAAATTTTTAATTCTCTAGAGGTAGATTTTAGAAATCTTAAAAAATTAGACATGCCAGCACCTTCCAATAAATTTTCTTCCTCGCTTCAGACTCCTTCAACTTCCAAATTTTAAAATTGCCTAGAAAACTCGGAAATGGGGGTATCTAAAGAAATTCGAATCCCTTCTACTATCTTCCTCTAGCAGGTATATATTCAAATTAATATAGATTTTTCAGTTACTTCTGGCTTTTACGTTAAAGTATATTTGTCACTTTCATGTTGACATTTGCACTTGTTTGATATCTTTAAAAAACAAGTTTAATATTTTCCTGCAGTTTGATATTTCTATAACTTAGTTGTAAGCCTTGTATACTTAAGAGGTGTCCCTTCACATGCATTCATAAAAAGATGAAAATAGTTTTATACGAACCTACTTCCAAATACTTAATATTCATAATATAAATTATTTGATCATTTATTAGTTTCAAATGTTCAAATTCAGTATTGGAAATAGGGGAGTTTGAAATTTAAAGCTATTTAGTTAATAAGTCAACGAATCGATAATAGATTTTGATTTGTTATTCAGATAAAATATGGGATCGCTGCATAAGGTCAAAATTTTGATATATTTATTGTAAATAACGTCGACTAAGAGAAACCTGCCGCTTGTGTGTCCACACCCAAAAAAATTCAGTGTTTTAAGATACCTTTTCACTGAATTTGTAAGGCACTTCAGATTCATTTATTTTTAGAAATAAAATAAAGAATCTATTTATAGAGTTTTACGTCTAGGTTATATAATTGAATACTACCAAAGATTACACAGATTGACAAAAAAAAGTGGATGTCTATTTGACCAGACCATTTTATTCTGATGTAATTAGACGCCCTGAATCCAAATCTAAGGTCCGATATTCATTGTCATGTCAAGTTCAGGGTTATTTCAAGGTCAAATGGAGTAAAATTCACTAAATAAATCTGGAGAAGTAGATATGTATATTTTTAAGGTCGCTGAATTTGGAATCGTTTGTTTAATCCCCTTAGTCGAACCGTAGAACCAGAGGCCATATCAGGGTCATTTTAAGGTCAAATTGATATATATATATATATATATATATATATATATATATATATATATATATATACAAGGTTATGATGCTGGAGCTTTTAATGAACCTCCCTCCTTTCCATTTATTCATAGAAAATGAAGCACCGAAGGCAGTTTATAGTCTCAGTTACCTAGAGCATCTCAGAGCGGGAACTGGCGGTTACCCCTGTAATTGGGGGAGCTTTGAGGAAAGATTCTCATCGGTAGTTTACAGACAAATCTCGACAGTATGAAAAAGCCGGAGTGGAAATATTCAGTAGAAGCATGAGAGTTGGAAAGTTTTACTTTCTGAGACATCAGCACCGGTCTTTGAAGCGAAAATTTATCCTATTCAGTAATATCTCTGGGGGACATGAACAGAAATAGGACTATTAACATATGCTCAAGCAGTAGGGTTTTTGTTGTAATATGTTATAATTTTTGTGGACAAGAGTGATTAATTTTATGTACTTATGTACTCTCAATGTAAAGTAAGTAAAAAAAAATAGTAAAAATGGCAGAGTTTACAAATATTGAAAGGTCAGATATGCATTTTCTTTATGGTCGTGCTAATGGAAATGCATTAGAAGCTTAACCGATTTATGCTGAATTATATCCGCAACGTTTGCTCTTGTTCATCAGCATTTACGAGAAAATGGTACTTTTCTAAAACGAACTTCTGATTGTGGATGCTCTTGGAAGATAAGAATCGTAGCGCTGGAGAAAGCTGTTCCTAATTGAATAGAAGAATCTCCTACAACAAGTACGAGAAAAATTGCCAATATATTAAATATAAGCAATTCCACATATTACGAATTTTAAAAGAACACCACATCCATCAAGTGCAGGTGCTATTACGTCGAGACTTTTTGTAACGTATAGTTTTTTGCTAGTGGATATTTCAAATGATCGCCCAAACTCCCTTTTTTTATTCTCGTATTTTGTTTACTGATGAATGAAACTTTTCAAGGAAATCCATAAGAAATTTTCACAATAATCATATTTGGGCTGAAGAAAATCCGCATGCATTTCTTGAAGCCAACACCAGTTTTCATTAAATGTATGGATTGGTTTCACAAGCGATTATTTAATTTGCCCATGATTCCTTCCCTTAAGATTAAATGACGACCAATAGTGTCACTTTCTCGAGGAGGAGTTACATGCCCTTCTTGAAGAGGTTCCTCTTCAAGTTAGAGAAGAATTATGGTTTATGTATGATGGCGCTCTAGCAAATTTCAGTATCAATGTATGCCGCACTGGTCTACCCGATCTCTGGATCTAAATCTTTTGGATTTTTGCTTTTGGGATTTTCTTAAATCTTTGGTTTATGCATCTTCTGTTGGAGATGTTGAAGATTTGAGCAATCGCATTATTGCGCCTTGCAAAAGGATACGAAATACTCCAGTATTATTTCAACGAATACGCTCTTCAATGAGACAAAGATTGGATTTTTGCATTATGGTCAAGGGTGGTCGTTTTCAAGATTTGTTGTAATTTCTGTTATTAATATTTTGTTGGTTAAAACAAATATGAATGAAAATTGATTAAAACAAATACATTATGATTTTCTACTTATGTATTTTCTTTTTTTTTGTGTAAAAATTATTGATTTTTAAAGGAAAACTTAAGAGACAAAAAGTTTCACAATAAGATGGGAAAGCTAACTGAGTAATCAAAACGAGTTAATGGTGTCAGAAAAAAAAGTTCTAGAGGGTAAAATTTTACAGACCTGAAAAAAATATGACTTTGCATATTATTTAACACAATAATAATTTTTTTTATGAGAACTGTAAAAAGTGTCATGTGTTTCAAATTTGACTTAATTATCTTTAAAAACAAATGATATAAATTTAAAAAAAGTAAAAATAATAATAAAATTTAACACCTTGTATCTTAAAAAGTAAGCATTATCAGACATATATTTATATGAACTTTTATGCTTAAAATTAGCTCAAGAATAATTCTTTAATTAATTTTTCGCACTTATTTAGAAATACGTATATATATATTGAAAATATCAATAATTCAAAGGAACACAACTGTGCAAAAATTAAAAAGGGTAGAAACCAGAATGATTGGAATCTCTATCAACAGTTAAGTAATTTCACAGTTACAATGGTCAAAAGGGCATAGGATAATTTGTAGATCCACTATGTTTATAACAAAACTTGGTGAAGGTTAAATAACTTTAATGTTGCCCCCAGAGAACTATTACACTCCTCAAAATTTGGCACGGTAGCCTGATGACGTAAAGTGGATCAGCCATTTTTCACTTAATTATGGAATTCAAGTTAATATATTTTAATCAAAAGTAGTTATTACCAACAGTCATATCCTATAAGAGCTTTTAAAAATTTTCATTTTAACAATTTTATTTTTTGCAATTAGAATATTTGGGACTTTTTATTAAAAAAATTAAACGCCAAAAAACCGTTAGAGATACTATATTGAAATTTTCAGGACTTATTAATTTGTAATATTTATATTTTAAAAAGAAAATAAAAAATAAGGTTTTTTTATTTATTATTATAATTTAATTAACTTTTAAATAAACAAATAAAAATTCTAATGATTTCTCAGTCTGATAATAAAGTTTTTTCTTTCAGTAAATAGCGTCACATATTTTAGGTTCAATGTTCTGCAAGAAAATTTCACTGACCGTCATTAATATAAAGAATATAAATTTTTATATCGCATAGCTGCGAACAACGTACGTATAGCGCGCTGTCGCATGCCGTTGATTTGGTTAAACTCCAGTCAGCCAATATTTACAAAAAAAAAATTATAATTAAAAATAATTTTATATACTTTACCTTTTTTTTTTAACATAATATTTTTGACGAATAGATACAAGAATTATTATTATTTTATTGATAAACAAAGATTGCTAAATTTTTAAATATTCATATTTAATTTTAAATTAATTAATCTTAAGATATTAGACAAAAAATTGGGTTCAGTTATTAGCTTCATTTGTTATTTACATCTATCCATACTTGTATTGTTATTTGTTATATCAGTTTATAAACATAAGTTGATGAATACTAAAGAAAATAATTCTTACTTCTTAAAATTTACGATTAACTTTACCTTAGAAGATCGTTAGGCATTAAAAACCGGCCGAGCAAATAAACATTGTAATCCATTTAATAAAGAAATCATTATTCTCATTTAAAATTAATTACTGATAAACAAGTTCTTGATTTTCTAAATTTTATCGAGCATTATATGTGAAATTCTGCTGTTTATGTAGGCATAAAACCCGCAGTACCGAGTAAGTTACGTTCAAATAAGTATTCCAGTATCAATGAGTCCGAAGTGCCAACTGATAACGTTGAAGATAATAAAAAAATAGATCCTCTTTTACAATGCAGCGCCATATATTACAAATTAAAAGTTGACACAAATAATAACCTCTCAATGGAAATTGGTGAACCACTAATAAAAATGAGTATAGGGGTAAATGAATGCAAAAAAGCTGTCATAACTACTGTTAGCAAATTGAGAGATGAAAATGATTCTCCAAATAATGTTATCAATCAGATTGATTTTCTTATCAATCATTTTACATCTGCTTTTAATAAAAAAAACAGATCTGACAAAATTCAATTGTTAACAATACTTTTACCTGATTGGCCCACCAGAATTTCAGGTATCTCGAAAAATTGTGCGCTCCGCTAAAAAAAATCAAGAGCAATCAGGATTTGCATCACAGCCTGCTATAAAAAAGAAAAAAGCCTACATGAATCAGCACATGAACAAGTTCAAAAATTCTATTTATCAGATGATGTCAGCCGCATAATGTCTAGAATGAAAGACTGTGTTTCTGTTGTGGAAAATGGCCAAAAACTTCAAAAACCAAAAACATTGTTACTATTTAATATATATGACTTACATAAAAATGTAAAAAGCTTTTCCTTGGGAAAATATTGGATCGACTAAATTTCTAACCCTACGATTACGTGAATGTATATCAGCTAGCCAAGGTAGAACTGAAATATATATGTAAAATTCATCAGAATATAAAACTTCAGTTGAATGGATTTAAAAATGAACTTAAAAAAAAGAAGAAACAATATTTTTTGAAAGCTGTAGTGACTCAATAAAAAGCTCTGTTTGTAACACACCTACATCATCATGTTTGCTTTATACGTGTACCAATTATCCAGGAGTTCATTATGTACCTTAAAAATGAACATTATTACTTGACAAACATAAAATAGAGAAAATAACTTATCGTCAATGGAGAAGTATCGATTGGTAAAAAAATTGAGTTAATGAAATCACCAATGTAGTTTCTTGATCTTATCAATCATTTTACAAGAATAACTTCATAAATTTAATAATGAAATAGTTAAATAAGTTATTATGGTTAATAAAAAATTAAAACTTATTATTAAATTAGTACTAACTTATTAGTATTATCTTCTTTAAGTCGTACATTGTCTAATTTTATTAATTTTTTTACGCGTACTATAACGCGTCATTTTTATTGGATTTTACAGGAGTGAAATTGTTGAAGAAAAATATAAAGAGAAAGTTTTTTAAATGATTTGACAGAAAAATGGCATAAATTACTAAGGCATGGTTTCTTAGTAAAATTTCAAGTGTCTAGATTTTCCCGAAAATTATTCTCTTTTTGTGCAGAACACAATCTAATCTCATCATTGGTCTAATAATCAGGCTATATTTCGCCCTTACGTAATCTATGGTAGAAAGAATTAAGTGATGAAACATGAAAATTACGTCATGAGTCAGAAAAAATTACTCATGATGCAAGTTCAGTTCTCATTTTAAATTTGAATCGATTGAATTTCTAATAGGAAAATTTCGAGCTAGTAATAACAAAAAAGGCCATATTTTTTTGACGGAGCAGGTTCATAGTATAAAAATAAACATCATTTTGCAACTCTAATTAACCATCAGGGGGATTTTAATACTGATGACGAAAAAACTTTTTCGCCGCTTTTCATGGCAAAGGAGCACGTGGCAGCCTAGGAGAAATACTGAAATCACAGGCTTATCGTGTTAGTCTTCAACGCGACAACAACAAACACATCAAGACTGCACAGGCATTATTTGAATGGAACAAAAATTGCCTTAAAAAAATTAATTTTGGTTACTGTTCTCAAGGTGCACATGATACTCACGAACAAAAATAGAAACCACATTATGAACAAGTTATAACTATAAAAAATACGCACCAGTTCCATCGTTATAAAGCTTTAGCTACAGTATGAGTTAATCGCAAACGTTTTTCAGATGATTAAAGAAGTATTACCAATTAAGTTTTCAAGAAACAACAAAAGATCGGTAACACGTTACTATAAAACTTACATTTATTTATTCGTTTCTTCTTTTATTACTAAAAATAGAAACTTTTAATCTATTTGTTAAAAATAGTATGTTATAAAAAAATAGAAAAACCAAGTTTAATAAAATTATATTTAATTATATATATGTTTTAAATGTCGGCTGACTGGAGTTCAAACCAAGTCAACTGAGCGGAGCAGCGCGCTATAAGGATATCACTCGCCGCTCTGCGATATAAATATTCATATTGTTTAAACTAATGATGGGCAGGAAAATTTTCTTGCGGAATATTACAGTTAAATATATGACGCTTAAAACTAAAAAAAACTTTGTTATTTGACTGAGAAGTTATTTGTTTGTTTGAAAATTAATTAAAAATATAATAATAAACAAGTAAACTTAATTTTTTAATTTCTTGTCAAAATATAAATATACTTCTGGACAAAATTGACGCAACAACATATTATCATCATCATACAAATCGCTATCATTAATTAATTAATTAACTTCAATATTTTTTTATAAATATTTGTTTCATTAAAAGTTAAAAAAAACATATTCGGATACTATAAAAGTAAATTTGCGACAATTTGCCTGTTAAGATTTGAATTAAAATTATTCTTAAGACCTAACAACAAAATCGTTGAAATTATGAAAGAAATAAATTAATGGTTTAACTAGGACAGTAGTAGCGTGTGTTGCCTCCTTTCCTTCGGATTACAGAATTTATGCGCGTAGGCCTGTTTCTAATTAAATTTTGGATAAAATCTTCAGGAATTTGTTCTCATCCGTTGATAACTGCCAGTTCTTTCAGGTTCCTAGGTGCAGGTATATGACGTTTCCCATTTCTTTTGATTCAATTAAGATCCGAGCTTTTTAGTCCTTAATCACGTGAAGTTAAGCGTTGTCTTGCATAAATAAAAAATTGGGTTCCACAAAGTGGTCGACAGGCATCACATGTTCTACTACAATATTCTTAAGATAATAATCAGCATTCATAGATTTCGTACGGACAGGAACTAATTCTGTGCGATCGTCAAAGCAGATGCCACCGCAGAACATCACACAGCCACCGCCAAATGGAATTATTGCAGAAATTTTGCAAATAGCAAACCTCTCTCCTGGTCTTCGCTATACTCGCTCACGACCATCTGCATATTTTAGGCTTACCCTAGTGTCATCTGTGAAGAAAACCAATTTTGATGATTTCGAGCAAGATATAACCTGGAAAACTCTATTCTCTCTAGTAGGCAAGGGCGCAGTGGCTAGTCTCCTGCTGTCTAATCCAGCTTCATTTAACCGTCTTCTAACTGTTCTAGAAAAAATTGCCACATTACGGGTAGCTTCGAGTTCGTTCTCACCATAGAACTAGTAGCAGTCCTGTTTCTTAAAGCATATTGTTTAAGAAAACGTTGCTCTGGCCTTCCAGAATAAGTTTCTACTTCAGTCAAACTTCTTATTATACGACTTATTGTGGAAAATCGTTTGCCTAGTAAATTGGTAACGTAAATCCGACAATATCGTTCGTCCAAAACTGATGCTCGCACTACCTCCTGTTCAGTTAAATTCCTTTTTCGATAAATTTTTCCAATTTTTCAAAAAAGTAAACAAATTATAAGCTTAATTTTAAAGAAAATCTATAGCAAGAACTGCATAAAATTGTGTATCTACTAAAAAATTCCTTACAAAGTAAATCTAAACGAATTGTTTTGAGTGCTGATGCAATGAGACAAAATAATCATAGCCTACTATTCAAATACTCGATAGATTTCAAAAGTTGCATCAGAAAAAGATAAATTAATTTTTTTATTTATTTTTATTAAAATATTTCTACTTTTTTTTCAATTAATTTTTAAATTTACAGAAAGAATTGTTGTTTAAATGAAAATTTTGAAAAACTGTCATAGGATATGATTGTTGGTAAAGACTATTTTTGACTAATATCTATGAATTTAAATTCTATGATCAAGTGGATAATGGGGGTCCATTGACCTGATCCGGCTCACATGCTATTGATGATTATCTTTTGTATACATTTCTACAAACTATTTCCGACTGATGCAACAAGATATTGTTTATAAAAATAATCTCTATAATAATTATAAACAAAAATTTTCTATTAATTTGGCTACAATATCAGATATTCATTGAAATTTACGTGATATCCAGACAAATGCAACTGATCTTGACCAGGTATCATCTTCAATGTTGTGATGTTGCAGTCTATTTATAGACAAACATATTACGCATGTTTTTAATTGCTGCTAAAAATCAGTTATTTTCCTGACCATATCGATCGGAAAACCTGCGCCCAAAGTATCGAAGAAAGGTTTTTGGAAAAGTATTTTTTAATCAAATGTATTAATATGTTATAACATATAAAATAATCCCCTATTGCCAATATTGTTTTCGGGAAAATTTCAACACTTCAATAGCTTTAATTAGTGAAATTGATGACATAGTTCATACTAGTCACAAAAAACCATTAGGGTATTAATATTGCTTTTTTAAAGCATTCGATATTATCAACCATGAATTCTTGAATCTTTATTAAAATTTTACAATTTCCAAAGGAATATTGTTTCGTAATTGAATTCCTTTGATTGAATCATCATTAAAAATAGTTTTTGATAGCACGTTTCAAACCAGGTTAAAATAATGTTGGGAGTTCCACAAGGCTCAATTTTAGAGCTGTGATTATTTCTTTAAAATCACGTGATTTTAATGCCAAAGTAGGAATGAAATCTAATCCTACAGAAACGCCACTGGGAAACTTTGGCTCGGACGGCAGAAATGAACGAGATGAAATACTGTTAAGGTTCCTGCTGCAACATGAACAGTTTTTTCAAAAATAAACCACATATAAGATGGACATGACAGTGTCTCGATGGAAGAACAAGGAATGAAATAGATTTCATTATCACCGACAAGAACCACATAGTTAAAGACATTACGGTATTAAACAGGTTTGCTACCAATAGCGATCATAGAATGGTACGAGGTAAAATAGAAATATGTTTAAAAAAGGAGAGGTGTAGGATGATCAAGAAGAAAAACAAAGGGAGTCCATGGATAAAACCAACAGATGTAGATGGTTTTCAGCAGTGTATTGCCGACCTAATTAGTAGCCCTGAAGCAAAAACTGACGCTAATGACCTAAGTAATAAATTAACAACTGCCTTACTAGAAAGTTAGAACAAATCTTGTCCTAAAACCCAGAAAGAAGAGAAGCTCAGCCAAAATACCAGACAAGTAATGCAGAAAAGAAGAGGAATGAGAAGCGAAACGGACACTAAAGCTGACGAACTAAAAAAAAAATAAAGAAATATCCAAAGCTTTTAGACAAGACACTCGAAAATACAATCAAGAACAGATCGAACATACTATTGAAAACAATAAAAGTATGAAAGTATTGAGAAGAAAACTAAGAACGGGAACAAGACAAATAATCAAAGTGAAAGATAAGAATGGTCAGTTTTCAACCAACAGAGAGGAAATCCTTAAAGTAGAAGAAGATTTTTTTACAAATTACTATACGGAAGCCAAAACAAAGATCAAGTACCAGAAATATTGACAAGGAAAAAGGGCATTGTCAACCAAGAATCAGAACAAATGCCGGAAATCACAATAGACGAAATAAAACTAGCCATAAGAAAAACTAAGAACAACAAATCTCCAGGCGAAGATGGTGTAGTTACTGATGCAATCAAAATCGGAGGTGTTTGTCTACTTAAGAAAATAAAGAACCTTTTTAATATGTGCCTTTTGGACAGTATAATACCCGACAAGTGGCAAAATGCTGAGGTAATTTTGATTTACAAAAAAGGAGATCCCATGATTTGGAAAACTACAGACCAATAAGGCTTCTTAGTCACCTATGTACACTCCTAACAAGAATAGTAACGAATCGACTTGAGAAAAAACTTGATTTCAACCAACAAATAGAGCAAGCGGAGTTTCGTATTGGGTTTGGAATAAACGATCACCTACAGAGCATCAAAACAGTAATAGAAAAAATTATCGAATACAATCGACCACTCGTTCTGGCTTTTGTAGATTTCCATAAGGTCTTTGATACGGTAGAGCTTGACAAAATTATGGAAGCATTACAAGCATGCCACATTGACTATTGATACACAAAGTTAATTTAAAATAGCATTTTTGTTCTTGAGAAATTTACCCTATGTCACGTTTTTAACAAGTCTTGGACCAGTGCAGAAGAAATTGTTTTTTGCTTGACAGCGTTTATAGGTTCCCTCCTCCCTGACTTTCTAGAGGGATTTTTTTCTTTAGGTATTGGCAGGAAATTTTTTACTTTACGGTCTGTGGTGAACACGCTTGGCCCTGAAAAATCGCGAAAACTAAGAGAACAGGTCCAAAAAATTGTCAAGAAACACCACATTGAAATGATTTTCACCATATATATATATATATATATATATATATATATATATATATATATATATATATATATATATATATATATATATATATATATATATATATATATATATATATATATATATATATTATTTTCGCCATATATATATTAAGCAAACCTGTAAATTTTTAAAAAAGGCAGAGCATATCAGCGTATTTTCTAAATTCAGTGAATAATCTTCTTGAGTAGAAACAGAAATTGCCTTCAACTCAAATAATATTTCATTAGTTGTAAACAAACTTCCAACGTGGGGGTCAGAATACTAATTTTAGCTAATGCATTTTATTGTTAAAAATAGTATATGCTAATTTTTTTATTATTTCCTTTAGCAGTTATCTCTTTGCATTATCGATTCAAACCACATAATTTAATAAATTAGTATAATTTTGCAATAACAAAAACAAATAAATATTTAATAAAATATAAGATAGACTACGGAAATATCACGGCGAATAATAATTCTAAGGAAATAAGCCTTGGCAATGAAAAAAGTTGATTTAAAGTAGTTTGCAATGAATACTATAACAGCACAAATAAATTTATTTATCTTTAACTTCAAGCTTTGATATACCAGAATCTAATGGGTGCTAATTCTAATGTTAATAATGTATTTTAGTTGCAGATTCTTAAGAGACATGCCAGTTACAACTACTTTTAATATTCAGTCATACAATGTTGACAGTTTCTTTAACAAAAATGTCTCAACTTTTTTACGTAAAAATCATATATAGCTACTACATTACGGAGGGAGATGGTAGGATTAAAGTGAGCATGACTTTTTACGATATAAACTCGTTCACTCTCGAGAGTCTCTAGAATAATTCTAACTATTGTAAAATTACATCCTTTTACTTTTGTTCAGCTGGATTTTCAACTTTATCCCGACCTGTCCATATGATGTTTTATTTCGAAAGCACGAAATTCTATTATTATAATACATACTATGTTTTGTACTTTAATAATATCATAAAAACGATGTTTGAAAATTTAATTCCTGTCTGTCAGTGAACTTTGGGAAAAAATATAATTTTCAACAACAAACACGTATTTTTTTTTGATATTAAGTACAAATTATTGAAATTAAATTTTCGAGAATCGCCTAAAAATGTTATTTCTAGTTTTTTATTTTAATTAGAATTTTTCTCTAGGTCAACCCTAATAAAAATGTTATATTTTCTTATTTAAGGGCAAACAGACAATCTTGTTATTAAAATTTTAAAAATGTGTTTTAAGAATCAGTCAATGGGCTCAGAAGTCGACTGTAACATGCAAGGGTCTATGTCAACGGGGAAGAAATTGTGTTTGCATGGCATGTAAATGGGGGTCAATGAAAGTGGATCCTATTTCGGCAGATCATCACGAAAATTTAAGCCCTCGGTAAATGTCATAATGTAACCAACAAAGATTGTACCTATGTACTCATATACTATTTAGAATAGAAAAAGAAATTACTTATTTATACATATATTAATCAAGTATATCTCAATATATTATTGTGTAAGTAATTATTGTTTTTGTGGTCACATTACTTATAGCTTATAAAAACGCAAAATTACAAAGAAGGTGGCGCAGACTTGCACGAATTTATTTAATTCATCTATTATTAATAGAAGTGTTAGAGACAAACACTGTGCATTAGTTTTCTGAATTTTGAGAAGAAAAGTGATAACCAAATATTTCCAAAATAAAAAAATACCTAATATACAGGCTAAAGTGAATGGAAAATTCTTTTGAAGATTGCAGATTATAATTCACCTGATGGTTTGATTACCGATTATGACTGAGGTAAAGATCGTTCGATAGTCTAATCAACTGCTTAGACCCATATTAATTTTTTAATTATTTGTTATTTTTTTTCGTTTTAGGAATCGCTGTGAAGGCTTCTTGTATAATTATCTGCAAATTAGCCAGTTCTCTACACAACCGGACGAGTCAACTTTACCTGGTAATGTGACACTATTATTTAGGTATGTTCTTTTTTTATGACCAAGATATCCACAAAAAACTGCACTTTGTAAGAACTTTGAAAAGAAACACAACATTTTGAGAGATGATTTCATAGATGGGGCACTTGCCATGGTTGGGTGTTACCGTGATTTTGTAAGCCGTTAGAACAAAATATGACCAGGGCATTTGCAATTTAGTGAGTTATCCATTAACAACATTTAGTTGCTAAAAATCTGACATTGGATCAATCACTTCAATTCGTCATAAACCCAGTTAACAGCATTCGGAACAACTCGTTGAATTCTAGTTATTTTTGTAGTTGTGTGAAAGAAATGAAAATAATTTTCACCAATTATGTTTAACAAGATTTTTTCAGTTTCTGAGATTGTTTTTGAGTTTTTGGACGCTGAAGATTTCGCTGTAAAAGAAAACTAAATTAAATGGAAACCAGATATTGCATATTTCACAGATTTGTTAACGAAATTTAATAAGGTTAACTTGCAATTGCGAGGTGTCAACCTGAACTTAGTAAAACAAAGTCCATCACTACAGCTTCTCTTGTCAGAATTAACCTTATGAAGCAAAACAATGGACGGCGAGAATTTTCCCTGTTCGCCAATTGGTCACAGATATGCTGCCAGAACGATAATATTTCGGCCTATGTTCAACATGTAAACATACCAATCTAAGGTGATAACTGGATATCCACAGGATGACAACAAGTTGCAGCAACATAAATATAGCAAGTCTCTGGTTAACTTCTCGAGGGAATATCGTTAAGGTTTCTGAAGTCTGCAGGACAAGACAAACATCGCTTATCGCGTGGACAAGTGTGGAAAACAAACATTGCAGAACCAGCCTAGGTTAAGAATCATCAAAAAAATAGTAAATCATCAGAAAAAGCCATCAAATGAAATTTATTACAACCTCAGCTTTGTGAGTCGAAACTATTTGTATTTTACTGTTTTTACACAGACAATTACCGCTATACTTAAATTAAAATAATTGCTTTTGTTAATATATCATTTTAAGTATATTTTTAGGATTAGTGCATTTTCTTATATTTTTTATATAATTTAACCACCATGGATTTAATAAAGTGCTCCATCGATTCAATCTCCTAGAAATGCTAGAAGTAAACTACAACTACTGAGGTACCAATGGTCATCTAAAATTATTAAACATATTTATCAGCTCAGTGGAAAGTTTATTAAGAGCCCTTCAAGATAAAACAAACGATCAAAATTCAATAAATATTTGTCTCGAAGTCTATTATTTTCAAAATTAAGTTCTATCAACGACCCCGAAGAAACAAATAGAATAAAAATCCAGTATTATTATGAATTTGCTTTAGAAATATTTTTTAACGAAATTAGAAAAAGCTATGGCACTGGTTAAAGAAGAAGACAACTTTTCGTACCAAATAAAAATTAAAAATCAAATTCTTATATATTAGTATGTAAACCAAACTTTTACCAACCTATACCATATAAACCATTCCAAAATCCATTAGGACCTCCAATATTATAATATAATACTTTTTTCAGATCATTTATAAATTTTTAACAACCAAGTAACTATTTTTCTCAAAAAAGATCTAGTTTTATATATAATCAACCTAACTTTATAAGACCTCAAAACTTTCCACGACTAAGATTACCAACCTTTAATAATTAAAAACCTAATTCTAATAATTCAAATTTCTGTCAAATATAGCGTAAAACAAAAATAGAACCTATGGTTACTAGTTCGGGAAATACTGTTATAAATAATTCTCCAAAGAATATATTTACTTGTTAAGAATTATATAATGAAGAGGTTTTACAAAAAGAAGCTGAGAAAAATGATTTTATACTTGAAAATTTTTTTACTAACTCTGAAACTGAATATACTGAAATTCAAAAACCAATAACTATGATGAGAGTAATTTTCAAATTTTTCAGGGTGTATACGATTTTAATTTAAATATAGGTTATCCTGCTAATCTAAATAACTGTTAGTGTTCTAACAGTCATGATTATAAAACTGAAAAACCTAATTTTTGTTAATAACTATAATATATATATATTTATATATATATATATATATATATATATATATATATATATATATATATATATATATATATAGACAAAAGACTAAATTTTTATCAGATGCAGGAAGGACAAAAAGTTTTAGTAGCCCAAAAATTGCTTATAAATATTTTCTAAATTCCATTAAAGAAGCAATTATTCAAGTTCAAACAGGTTGCATTAGCTCTTTTCATAATAAAATTGCAAGTTTATCTATTTTTCCTACTTTTAATACCCGGGTATGCATAGATTCTATTTATTTATTTATTTTTTTTGATGAATTTGATGGCTTGATAGGATTAGATTTAATTAAACAATTGGACGGTAATTTGGATTTTAATACTGCTATGCTAAAACTACCTAATATAAAAATCCCGGTACGTCATGATGAAAATAACGAAACAAATTCAGCAAATATTAAAAATAATTTTAGTTACATTATTCAACCGGGATGTATTCAAAAAATACAATTTCATTTCCTAGAAGTTTGATAAATGGATATGATATTTTTCCTTATCAAAAACTAGATCATGTTGAAATCACTGATTGTTTTGTAAAAACAGAAAATAATTGGGCTATAACATTTGCATTAAATCTAAAAGAAAATCCTGTAGAAATCTAGTTCTTTAAAACCTTTGATATTGAATCTATTGATATAAATGAACTAAATTTTATTGATCATCCTATTCCAATAAAAAAATCAGAATCCGATATTGGCAATAAACTTAAAGCTAATTAAAAAATTATTTGACTTGATCACTGTAGTCGTGAAAAAAAATTAAATACAAACAGATATTTTTCATTCCGAAGATACACTTACACACTTACACTAACGTGATTAAACATGATATAAAATTAACCAATGAATCACCTATTTGTACAAAGACTTATAGATATCCTGGAGTACATCGCGAAGAAGTTAAGCCAAATATTGAAATTATTAGCGCAAAATATTATTAGAAATTCAAATTCACTTTGGTCATCGTCAATATGGATAATTCTTTAAAAAAAATTAGACCAATCAGGTAAACAAAATGGAGAACGTGCATCGATTTAAGAAATTTGAATAAAGTTACTATTAGCGATAAATTTTTCCCTTTCTAACATAAATTAATCTTAGACAATCTAGGAAAACTCAATATTTTACAACATTCGATTTAGCAAATTAAAATGAACGTGTATCGAAAACAGCTCTTAGCACAGATTTAGGGTACGATGAATTTTTAAGAATACCTTTTGAACTAAAAAATGCTCCAACAACTTTTCAACGCGATATGAATAAAAACTAGCAAAAATCGCCCAATACTGATTTTAGAGAAAATCGAGAGATGAAAAATCTTTAATCCGCCATCTTGGATCCGTCAAATTTAATTTTTTTAAAAATAATTTTAGATTCGTTATGTGCAATCCCGAAAACTCCCTCATACCAATTTTATAGGAAATCGAACAATATTGATTATTTTGTCCGCCTTACTGCATTTTATAAAAATAATATACCCCCTATACCAATTTTTGAGAAAATCGGCCAAAATTTTTTTGGCCCACCATATTGGATACGCCATATTGAATTTTTTAAGAATGATTTCGGATTCGTTATGTATGAAAAAAATCGGACAAAACTAATTTTTTTTCAACCATATTGTCAGCGCCATCTTGCATACTGCACCAATTTCATCCAAAATAATTGAGACTACCGCAGCAACTTCCTGAATATAACGTAAAAAAATTCATTCAAATTGGTGTTGCCGTTCCGGAGTAATCGGTTTACATACATGAAAAACAAATACACAACCCAGGAATCCTTCTTTTAGAAGTCGGTTAAAAATTATGAATGAGGTTAAAATTGAGCAAATAAATCTTTGATTTTTTTCGAATTCACATGACGTTTAACCAAATAACAGTATACTATCAAAATATTCACAATATTTTAAAAAATATCAAAACGGCAGTTAGTTTTTAAAAAACTCAATAAATTTAATAATATCACAATTAATATTAATGAAATTTTCCTTAATTTTTAACAGAATTACAAGCCACACAAAAACAAACCAATAATGGAAAATATCCTAAAAATCGAAAACACCTTAGAAATAAGAAATTATGTTAAAAATAAAGAAATAATCTTTCTAATAAAAGTTCCGCTTGTCGAAAAAGATAATTATGAGTTTTTCCATTTTTTTCCTTTACATGCCAAGTATAAAAATTATTATAAAATAATTGAATATTTACTGATTAATGAAAGAAATTTTAGATATTCTAACCAAACCGGTAAACGAGTATCTTTCAATGAGTACTTGTGTGCTCATATATACTTTGAAAACTTTAATAAAAATTTTCCTTGTCAAGTACAACTATTAAGATATAAACTCGAAATTATTAACTATTACACACTTGTTGATATCAAAAATATGCAGCTTCAAAATATAAATGATAATAAATGTATTTTAGTAAGAAACACTGTAACATTTCAAACAGAAACCTATAATAATTCACAAAATAATATTTTATTAAATGCAAAATAATAATTAGAATTAAGTTTGCCATGTAGCCGTTACATAGAAGATATTATTATTAAAGCTTATAAAAATAGTAAATATACATTAGACAATGTTCTCTTACCAAACAATAATGTTAATATAACGTATAAAACTTTATGTAGAAAAGTAAAACTACACAATTTGAATAATATTCATTTTAATAAATTATATAAATTACAACAAGAAATTAATTCCCACAAGATGAAAAACTCTCAGTTACTAAATTCGCCTATTATTATAATAAAACAAATTTTTCGATATTTTTACTATATGTGATAATTTGTATTCTATTGTTATTTGCCATAAAAAAGTATCTACTATCTATCTAATTAAAATCTAAATTGCCACTCCTATAGTATTTGGATAAGAAATGTTATAAATATATGTCAAGTAGCATTGTTAGGCACTTCTATTGTTATAATTGTTCTGTTAACTTGCCAAGCTCTACCAAATAAATTGTTGTATTCACGAAGTTGAAAATAAAAGAACCCTCTGAAAAGAAAATTTTTTAAAAACATTATTCGTTCGGCCTAAAATACAACTCGCGTTGCGCGGCACCGTGTGGGAGATATGAAAACATCAACAATCTCTGTCGTAACGTTGACATTTTTCATGTTATTCCCGACTTGCCGCGTTGTGTGTTCGATCAACCGACTAAGTTTTCAGCTGTCAAAAAAACGGTAAAGCTGATAAGATTGCTAAAATTTAATATTAGGAAGACAGAGGGTCTACGGAAAACTGAAAAATTGGTTCGTGGTCTACGGAATAAAAAAGTTTTGGAAAATCTGAGTTAAAGGGTTTCCAACAGACGAAAATATTAAAACTACCCTTCGAAAAAACGTGGCATTATATCTGTTACCTTAATGGAAATATGCTGTTAAAATATGAACAGTTTTAAGTAGAACAATATTATCACATAGACATACAAATTTCATGCCTAAAAATGGCAAGAAAACCGGTTTTCTTAATCATTTTGTTTTTTTTTTCTAAGGGCGTTAAATAAGGCTAACAAATTCACTCTTTTGGTGTTATTAAGTCCAAATTATAGCATTCAAGCCATACAGTGTTTTAAATTAGGTTGGTGAGTGGTTATATCTCACAAAATATAGATACTACGATAAAAAATCTATAAGAAAATATGTCCAGAAAAAATCACCTAAAAATATTTTTAAAATCGTAATTCAATCACTGGTATTTGCTATAGTGTTATCAACAATCGTTAATTTTTTAGGTATAAAGGCTATGAAATATAAAAAATTTTATATTCTAAAGTCGTAACAGGTATGATTTTTGAGTTATAGGCGTTCACTAGCGTTAATTAATTGTTTTGTATGTACGCGATTAGTAGTTCTACTGCTGCTCATCATTCTTTTTTCAAAAAAACGTTAAATTTTTATCTATTTATCTTCAAATATCTAATTAAATAATCAACAATAAGCCATTACGAGGAATGTTATTATGTTTTCTCTGTTGGCTATGTTAATAAGCAATTTCCATTTAAAATAATTGCTTAATTTAAAATATTTCAAACTAATAATAAAGGCTAACTATTACAAAGTCAATTTTACTGATGAAATGGTAATTCATCAAAAGGAAACCAAGCAAATCAGGTAAGATTTGTATAAACAGGTGAAAGTATAATTCAGACAAAACCAAAGTAACAATCAACATAATATTGATGTAGAATTAGATTAACAGATGATATATATATATATATATATATATATATATATATATATATATATATATATATAGAATATACAACGAAAACCTGTTGATCTATGTATAACATACATGTATTCTATTTATTTACTTATGAGCGTTAATGAATTTATTAAAATTGCAAATTTAATTATTTAATAACAACTTTTTTTCGTAGAATCAGATTTTGACATTTATTTTGCAAAAAAAGTTAATTTTGCACCGATGTCTCGGAACCTTTAAATCATATACGGTTTTTCTGGGTTAAGGTTTAAAACCTTTTGGTCACTAAAGAGAAAAAACTAACCTCGAAATAATTATGTTAATTATTGCGAAGGTCAAATTTTTTAACATATTCAGACGTAAAATTTACCTCTCTTTCGGTTACAGTTGTTAAAAAGAGGATTTTCATTTGACAAAAAGACGTTGACTTTCAAGTAACCATGAAGATCATTTTCAAGGTCAAATTCAATTTTTTTTCGTTAAAAATTACTTCAGGTATGACCTTAATCTTTACGAAACAAATCATCCCTGGAGACGTCTTTAGCTGTTCCGTCAGTTGCTTACCACCCTTTGTTGTACTGTCAAGGAATAGTTTTTACCCGTACAAGTGAGTTATTGCCGCTTCAAAAAAGTGTCTATTATTTTTCAATGTTCTAGTCGTATGCCAAGTTTCAGTCATTTCGGTGAGTTACACTTCAGAAGGTTTACTTGTTAGTGAATCTGGGTAAATAAGTTTATTTATTTATTTTCCTAAATAATCCACCTAAAGTTTCAATAAGTTTAAAAACAACTTTAGTTCGAAGAACGTTTTTGTACCAAGACTTTGCAGCTTCAAATAAAATGGCGAAGTTGCCATGACCGAATTGTTGCTGTCACTCTTTACAGAGGACCTATCACATTCAATGGTTTAGATTTTATATCATCTATTTTCGTTTTAATTAATGGTAAATTGTACTTTTAACTTTAGTTACGCTGGTGCATCTATAAAATATTGATCTTTTTAAAGTACCAAGTTTAAATTTACCGATTGTGCAAGAAAAAATCACAAATATTTCTGTCCATTGTAAATTACAATAAATTTTCAAAAAAGGTGAGGAAAATACAGCATCACTTTAAGAAGATAATTCTAATAAAATAATTATTGCCCTGAGAGCAATCTTAACTGAAGATATCCATTCGGATACGTTATATTTCTGGATGATTATTTATTTATTACAATATAGTAATAGATTTTTATCTGTAAGAAAGCTATACTACTTACAAAAATGACAACAGCAGTAATACTTTCGAAAACGAAAAAAATAATCAGCTTTAAATAAAGAAGAAATCTCTAAAAAGTGATAATTATAATACGATAATTATTAATAAAAAACGGAACAAGTTCTCCCACAAGTAGGAATTTAAAAATAGTAATGAAAATTCTAGATTCAGCAAGCTTATATAAGTTATAACACAAAGTACCTACGTAGCAAACAAAGAAACTAAACAATAACAATATTTAAACTATTATTTTTTTACGACGTAGATAAATTTATATTAACAATGAGGCCAATGCAGATATCTAATCTAATTTAATCTAATTATATTAAAAGGGGAAGAGGGGTTTTGGTGTCTGGATAAACAAAAAACTACTGGACCAATCGCAACCAAATTTTTACCCATGTTTCATGGAATAAATAAAAAGATTAACAGATATATTTTATCTCGAAAAAATATTAACTACAGAACGAAAGCTTTCATGACTTTGGTCAAGTTGAAAATCATGGTTCTTGGGTTTAGACCGTGTCAAATTAGAATTATTATCCGACTTTTGGTCTGCAATGGCGCGAGACATCTTCAGGGATCTCTACTCCATGAGATCAGGACACTGAATAACTATCGAGGAGCAACAGCCCGGTATTTATACCTTACTGGTGCTCAGCGAACCGTGATCAGGAGTTAATCGATTTAGATGTGTGATGTAGACGGTAACCTGCACCTCTATTAATATCATTTGGATATTTACAAATTTCGATTTATTCTCTAATTTTATGTTTAAATAAACCAGACACTGATGCTAGCACTTTAGTTTCTTTTACATTAAAAGTGTAACCTGAGCAATGCTGGTGTTCAGCTACTGCAGATTATACAATTTGTTTCTTTTTTATACATCTTTCATGTTCCTTAAGTCTAGTGGATATAGACCGTCCTGTTTCACCAACATAGACTTTACCACAAGAGCAAGGTATCTTGTAAACGCCTTCTGTTTGAAATGGTATTGCGTCCATAGGAGACTTCAAGCATTGTCCAACTCTCTTACATGTGTTGAAGATTGTCCGAATGTTTCATTTTCGAAGTAATCCGGTAATCTTATCTGTGGTTCTGTGTATTGTTGTGGAACATAACATCTCACCACGGCTTTCCGGCAAAACTGTTCTTAAATAGAGGTTCAAGTTTGTGGAAAGTACAAGGATGTCTAGGAAAGATAACGGTGGATCCCACTGATGAGTCCACCACCGGTATAGGGACGAAACATCCATACATTTACTACGGTGGTCGAAAATAGATCGCTAGTTACATGTCCCTAACACCAGGGGCATTGCTAATTGCGACAGTATGTAAGGTAAGACAACACTGTCCATAGGAGGTACATTTATGACATTTTGTTGATGAGTTGGGTTTTTATACTTATTAATAGAACGTCTTATGTCTTCAACGCAATATCCGTTGCCTCTCCGAGTATTAGTCAGTTGTTCTGTTTCTAATTTCAGTGATTGTTGGTCACATACTGAAAGGGCTCTATCTACTAAAGAGTTTAGACTGATTGTTTTTGAGGAGGATGATGGTGTGACATTGCATTGAGATATCGATTTGTATGTGTTGGTTTTCTGTACACAGAATGTCCTAATTTACCATTCTCTTTCTTGTACTAGCACATCAAAAAGGGAAGGGCACCATTTGATTCAGTCTCCATAGTGAATTTTATTCTAGGGTTTTGTTGATTTAGATGATCCAGGAAAGTATGGAGGTTATCTGCGCCACGCGGCCAATCTGAGAACGTATTATTTACATATCTGCACCAAAATTTAGGTTTTAGAGGAGCACAAGACAAGGCGTTTTCTTTTCAAGGAACTTTCTACGAACAAACTTTGAGAGCGGCCATGGGACCTCCGCTATCACCTGTGGTAGCTAACATCTTCATGGAAGCTTTCGAAGAAAACGCCTTGTCTTCTACTCCTCTAAAACCTAAATTTGGGTGCAGATATGTAGATGATACGTTCGTAGTTTGGCCGCATGCCGCAGATAACCTCCATAATTTCCTGGATCATCTAAATCAACAACATCCTAGCATAAAATTCAGTATGGAGACTGAATCAAATGGTGCCCTTCCTTTTTTTGATCTACTAGTACAAAGGAAAGAGAATGGTAAATTAGGATATTCTGTCGGATAATAATTCCAATTTGAAACGGTCTAAACCCAAGAACCATGATTTTCAACATTAACTACAATTAAATAAAACGCAATGTAATATGGTGGAGCAAATATTATATTGTTAGAAATAATTTGGCTACATTATTCTTTCGGATGAAGCCGAGACGATCGTTACTAGTATAATATGGTTTTATTTCTGTATTAAGGTTACACATTTTACAAGCTTTAATCTGATATCACACATTGCGTGTTAACAATGTTATCTATTTGATTGTGTTAAACAACAACAGTGATCTTTTAATCGCATCGAATTTTAAATTGAGAAAGAAAGTAGATATATTTTTGCAAATATTATATGAAACTACAAGTAGTTCTTTAGTTATATTGTACCACACAAAATAAACCACTCTTTAAAAATATAAGGAAATAAATCATTTTCCTTTGTTACCAAGCCGGTAAACATGACTAATTGTGTTTATTTTAGGGGACAATAATATGGTTAAACATTAAATCTGACCTAGACTGTTTAGACTGACAGATGCAACAGTAGGTCAAATAAGTTTAAAACCTTGGAAATACCAGCATAAAAAATATTTTTTTTATTACCAAACTAGCAAAAGTTAAAAATTTAGGATATTTTTGTGACAAAACTATTTCCCTTACTAATTCCATGGCTTTATCTACAAACTTTTGTCCTTTATTTTCTACTATAAAGTTTATTTTATTTATAATACACACATTATAACAATAAAATAAAAAATAATTCAACGATGTCTAATACCTAGATCGGATTTAAAATTTAAATCTTTTTAGTGAACCTGGCTAATGAATAATGTTGATCTTTGCATCTTCTTCTTCTTCTTCTTCTTCTTATTCTTCTTTTATGTAGGTCTGTGACCTGTTCGGACTGATTTAGTTCTCTTGCGAGCTGAATTGCCAACTATTTGGTGGTCTTGCAAATGATCGTGGCTGACTCATTAGTTATGACTATTCTCTTGAGTTTAGTACTATCGATGTGGCCTACTTATATACAGTATTTTTCCCTTTTTATTCAATTTGGCTACATCTTCAACTTTGCACATTTTTCGGTCTTCTTTGTTTCGTGCTTGATCCTTGAGTGGTCTTTCTATTGTCCAGAGTGTTCTCATTTCTGTCATTCTCAGCGCCTATTTAGTTCTGTATCTGGTAGATCTTATTTCAATTTCATTATGGGTCTTACCCAAATATTGAATTTGTGGCCCTGTTGATGTGTGTTGTTACTTTCCTGAGAGCATCGTAGAAACTTGGAATTTCTTTACCTAATTACCTGAAGGACATTGTTACCTGTTTTATTGATTTACATTGAATTATCAGTTTATATTTTACTGGCTCTTTGCTTATGCACTTTGTTTTCGCCGTTAATTTGCATATTGCATTCAATGGTATACAAGTGGATCTCATAGAACTATCTATAAACATCGTCTTGGGAATATCTTAAGAGAAATTTTTATATTAATCCTTCAACTATTTTACGTCAGTTACGACAGAGGATCACGGAAGAAGTGATACAAGCGAATATGATTCAGCATGTTATAAGGTATTTCAGGTTAAGTTTGGACGTAGATCAGTATAAAAAGGAAAAACATTAAGGTAAATTAATTTTATATCAAAGTTGTTTAGCATTTTATGTATTACTTTCTCAAATATGCTTGTTGTTCTTGGAAACTCTGTAACTATATCTTGTACTTCATAAATTCATATATAGACAATATATGTAAATAATTTATGTTTTAATATGAGTATAATAAAGTGATTCCTCTGTATTTATTAGAAATCGTTTTTTTTTAAAGATTGGGGTTTGATGTGCTTATGTCACTTTTTTGTGATTGTTAATGTGTCCAACATGTATATTATTATTTTATATACGATATCCCCCATCTTATGTTAAAAATCGAAATTTCAGTAAAAATTATAATAAATCTATCTACCATATTTAAACAGTTGCTTATATGTTTCACGTAGAGAAAAGGAAAGAATATATAGAAATAATATATTTTCTGCCTATACGTCTCTAGTCCTCTCTCCATATGGTCTCGTCAGTGGAGCTGTATCGAACCGAAAGCAACATTCGCAGGAAAAAACTGCTGCTGTATAAAATATAAATTCCGAGACATATCGGCAGGATATAAAAAACCTGCCGACCTCAATGTGACTGAAAAATATCGCCAGTCAAACGACATCTATACATTCGCCGGAGTAGTGCGAAATTCAAAAAATCAAAATTTCAGTAAGAAATAAAGTAAATCTATCTGCCGTGTTTGAATAGTGGCCTATATGTATTCTCCTTTCAAACAGAGAAAAGGGAAGTATATAAGTAGTGGGAATAGGGGGCTTGTACTTCACCCCCCACCACTTTTTTGATTGGTCAGCCAAGAATGACCTTGTTTCTGATTGGCTGCCCAAGTTCGCCCCCTATTCCGATTGGTTTCATAAACTCCGCCTCTTTTTGCTCCACCTCCTACCTCCTTCCTAACCACCACAGTAGTTGGAGGGGAGCTGGTATTTTAAAGGACTGAATCTGAGCGAGCTACATTCATTCACAGTTAGTCTTAAGCTTACATAGAAGATTCACCACTAATAACGAAAAGTGTTAAATTAAAAATAAGTGGTAGTTATGAACAGTGATTTGCAAAATGAAATAATCAAATTAGGTAAACAGTTTACTAAAATTCAAAATTCCGAATTAAAGAATGCAATGCTAAGAAAAACGCACCCCGAGTGGGCACAGGTATATTATGAGACTGCCTTCCAATACCAATTAGCTGCAGAAGCCTGTTTAAATTATAGAAAAACACAAAATTTACTGAAGTTCGTTCATGAAATAAAGGAAATAGGATTCAGTTACTTTTTAAGGATATTGAAGGATTATATAAAAGATCCTGATATATTAAAAGAAATCGTGGAAGAGGAAGAGAGAGATAAAGAGATATTGAGAAACAGGGAGGTTTTAGTGTAGGATTTATTATGGAATTATTAATAAGAGAAATGTATGAAGAGTTTTTGATGTCCGCAGCCTGTTCCGAGTTTTATGCATATGAAGGTCAAGAAAGTGAAGCGCAGAATATTATATTGTTTTTAAATTATATGGAACATGCAGAATTATGTTTACTAGCAGCTAAATGTTGTAGCGAATATTTAAAAAATAAAAATATAGATATTTTAATATGTAAACTTCAAGAACTAGGATTAAATAATAATATTTCATGTATTAGAACAATGTTAGAAAATAAAACACATAATTTGTAATCAAGTCTTTTATTACATAAAAAAATTGTTGTAAAGGTAATAAACATTTGATAATGCACATACACATGGTATTTTTTGATGATAAAAGCAGCAAGGATCCATTTTCTTTAGGGTGGGTTGTTCATCAATCTCGATAACTGGTTTCATGGAATATTTCTTTACGAAATCTGCCTTTTCTTCCCCTTTTACATAAACATAGTCCACCTTAGCACTTAAATCTCTTATGATATCTCCACATTTGTGTAATGGCGTAAATCCTTCACACCATTCAATGCAATGGTAATTTTTTATTAACCACAGAGCTTGTTTGTGTAAATAGGATGGTAAATGACCCATCGGAAATGGAGCTTTGAAAATAAAATGACTTGCCTTTTGCCCATCGTAAGCTGCTAATTCCTTTACAATAAATTTATTATTTTCAATTTTGAATCCTTGAAGATCTAGAATAAGTTTCATATTTTCAAATATTTGAATTTCTTGATCATTTCTACTTTTAATTGATATTCACTTATTTGTTTTTTTAATTTCTGCAACTTAAGTTGAAAATCTAATACTCGAACTGAAATCTCGTAAGACATTATATAAATGAAGAATTCTGGTTTGGCTACGTTAATAAATATCAAAATTGACGCATGCGCTCTTAAGCATAAGTAGCGGTTTGTTTAAAAGGAGTATTTTATCTTAAGGAAATTGTATTACAGCTGTTTCACAATTTTTGTTAATGGATTGTAACTGAAAACTTTATCATGAATTATAACACAATATGCCGCTGTTTTAGCGGGAATTTTTTCCTTGGTTTCAAATTCAATTCTCATGGTTACTGGACCTGTTTGTAGTAAATCTCTTTGATGTGAACAATTAATGTAAACTATAGGAGCATTTTCTTTAAATTCTTTTGGATTAAAAATTGGTTCCACTGGAGAGTTATAATACCCTTGACGAAAGTCTGTAAACATTTCATACCGAGTAGCAAATTTATTATTTTCAAAATCAAGTTGAAGATCATTGTAAGGATATCTTTCTGAATTTAAAAAGACATTCATATTTCTTAAATTACAATGATCAAATTTACTCATATCCATTTTTAGATTACCACGTCTATTTTTCTGAAAAGCAATTAGAACTTGACGTGGCGTTTCGACTTTTGTAGATGTTTTTACGGGCCAGTTGTGCCTCGTAGTTTCCAATAACTCTGGATATTCAACTAATTTCCAGCTTCGGAAGGTTATTAGTATATCACTATTTTTGTCAATAATTTTAGTAAGTGCTAATTCTTGCGGAATCGCTACAGTAAGATGAGGAACTCTCCAACACAACTTTGTAATTTTAATTTTGGGTTTTTCATCTTCATTACTGGATAATAATGCATTTGTATCATCATTACTTCTTATTAGAATAAGTTCTTGTTGTGAATTAAGAATAATCTTATTATAATCTTCAAAAAATCCTGAATACATCTTTAATGGTATACATAATGAAACATTACCTTTGTCATCAGTCATAATTTTTTCTTTAGATTTTGTTTTCGGATACCAACCGGCATTTTCCAATTTAGCACTTTCATTTTGATTAAATGAAATATATCCCTTAAGAGTTGAAGTTATACCAATATCCCGAACGGAGTCAATAGTAACACCATTTAAAATATATCGCAATTCTTTAAATAAAAATGCCGGAGCATTATTAATTAAAACAGTATTAGCTAAAGGGGAATCATCTTCTTTAGTTACTTGCAATTCCACATAAATTTCACTTTTGCAAGGTAAAGGATATTTTCCTGTTTGTTGCAAAGCAATTCTGATTTCATCATTTGGTCCGAGTTTTGTAGGATTAAAAGGATCGAAAGAAAGAATTTCCCAGCTTAATATTGATTCATCAACCAATACATTTTCTCTTACATTTAAATAATCCATTTTTATTTAAGTTTAAAACCCAAACTTTGAAGAAATTTTCTATTAGAAGGTGTTAACCTTTGGAAGTTTGATTTCCTACTAAAGGAAGTTGGTTTCTTTCTTGTCTTATTAATGTTTTTATTATTAAATTTTCTAGTAAAGTTTGCAGATTTATTGTTATATAATATTACCATCTTTCATCTACTTTTTTAAGATGTAGTCTGATGGTTATGGTTTCTTCTCTAAAATTAACCAAATCACCTTCCTGATCTATTATTTTAATGGCTATTTTATCAATTACTTTAACGGTGACTGGGAAATATATGACGTTTTGAGGTGACTCAATTATTTTGAACCCTGGAGCAACGCTCGGGAAAAATTGGTGTATTATATGAACAGGTTTCCCGTTTAAATATGATCCCTCTGCAATACTGCAGTCTATATTTATTGAATTTACTTTAATTATTTCCGCGGGAAAATCTGATATATGTTCAATGTTGGCTTCCAATCGCCCATTTTAAAATCCTAATAATTTACCAATAGTTCCTTCACGAAAAGTTATGGGGGCTGAACATTTAAGATGTGTACGCAAAGTATTATTATTTGCATAAAGACTAAAACTAATTTTATCCTCATTCAAGTGTTTTTTTAAAAAATCTGTTATGTCTTCTAATTCGTAGCTACCTGGGGGTATGGCTATTTCTAAATTTTCATCATGAATTAATACATTATTCCCAACATCAATATTGGGAATTGCATTAAATGTTTCGAAATTTACAAGACCGATAACATATTCAACATCTTCATCTAAATATATTGGAGGATGTAACTCTGATGTTAAAATAGCGGAATTGCCGCTAAGAACAAAACTATATGACATTTTACTTTAAAAATGTGTTTAATAATAAACTAAAATTACGTGTTACATATGGTTATAAAGAAATTTTAGACACAATTGACCACAATTTGTTTTGTTAAAGTTTTGATAACTGTTATAATTATAATTAACAATATTATTATTTTGGTCGCTATAAAAATATTTAATTAATTCATAAGGGGGTCGCAAATTACCATAACTATCAAAATATATTATGTTTTTTCCTTTTTTTGTATATGCTATCCAGTGAGTACCAGCACCACTATGATTATCTAGATTGACAATTGCACTTTCAATTATCTTTAACTTTTTTGGTAATTTATCCCTCATAAAAATACCACGAAAGTTGGGAATTTGTAAATATTTAACGTATTTAAGTAAATCATAATTTGTAAGTGCTTTTCGAGGTATATGTTTTAGCAGTTTTTTGAATAAGGTTTCAAGTATAATCCACATCCTGTTTTATAGGGTTTTAAATAAAGTCCACTTCCTTTTTTTCCTACCGCAATGGACTCCATCATTTGATTGTGTCGTTTAGATTCTTCTAATTTCGCTTTGGCTGCTTTTGCATCATTTACTGCTTTAGCAATACCTGCAGCCCCTCCTCCAAGAGCACCAAGAGCAGACAAACCAGCAAATAAAGGTATAAGTGGAAGAAATCCGCCAGTCTTTGGGATTGGAATTACCCTTTTCTTTGGAGGTAACACTTTACCTGTTTTTTTAATAGCTTTTAAAGCAGTTTGAATACTTTCATTTAGGTCTTTAAAACGTTTCCCCTTAATTCCTTTTCTAGCTTTTGAAATTACCTGAGATAATGATAGTCCTCGTCCTTTTCGGGTTTTTCGCTTGAACTTTCTTCTCGTTCGAAGTCCCATACCTAATTTTCTTTTAATTTTCATAGCACCAGTAATTCCTAGTGCAGCAGTTTTTTCCCCAAAACTCGAATCTTTAGCTTTGAACCTTGATAAAGCTTTGTCAGCTAATATTTTATCAGCTAAATGCCTTCTTTTTATATCATTTGATTGTGAGTAAGCAATATCGTGTTCTTTACAAGCCTCATCCAATAAATTTATACCTTTATCACCTCTTGACAATCGTTTTTCCAATTTTGTTCCAGGTCCACAAAAATTATAACCAGGAATATGCAATTCAAAGGGTAATTTATTGATTAATGAGTTTACTAAACCACTTCCTTTCCTTTTGCTGTTTGTCTTGTAAATGATTCGTTTATTATGTGATGGAAACATTATATATAGTCACAATCCTAGTGATAACTAACCAGTTACATCACAATACTGAATATTAATAGTTTGTTTTATATATAAAATGAGAGTTGAGAAACAACCATACTCTATAACAATTAAGGATCATGAAAGTTCAGTGAATGGTTTTCGAAAACATGGAAAACTGTTTGAGGGAAATAGTAAAAGAGGGTTAATTATTGGCCCGTCAGGCTGTGGCAAAACCAATGTTATTATTAGTTTAATTGAAGATCCGAATGGTTTGCGATTTGAAAATCTGTATGTTTATTCAAAATCCTTATATCAACCAAAGTACAAATATTTGAGAACACTTTTTAAACCTTTGAAAAAAATTGGATATTATGAATCTGAAAATGAAGAAACAATTGTTTCACCAAAACAAGTTAAACCAAACTCTATAATAATATTTGATGATATAGTATGTTGTAATCAGAACGTTGTAAAAGATTATTTTTGTTTCGGAAGACATAAAAATACTGATTGTTTTTATTTATGTCAAACATATTCTTCTATTCCGAAACAATTAATTCGTGACAATGCAAATTTAATTGTTATATTTCAACAAGATCGAACAAACTTAAAACATATTTATGATGATCATGTTAATGTTGATATGTCATTCAACCAATTTAATGAGTTGTGCTTAATATGTTGGAAACATAAATTTGGATTTTTGGTAATAGACAAAGACTCTAATGTGAAATCTGGCCGATATCGAAAAGGATTTGATTCATATATTTACTTATAAAAATAAACGTTTGATGGTAAATTATACCAATCATGGATGAACGTTTAGCAAGAGAGCTAGTTAAATCAAGAAAAGCTGTTAAACAAAAATATCAGAGTTTAAAAAATGCGGAATTTGAGGCGCAAACTAAATTGGAGGAAACATATAAACCGATAACTCAACCCTTACAAGAATTAATTTCAACGATTGGTAAAATTGAACCTGTTGAAATAAAGGAAGAGCTACACACACCAATTAAAAAAATTTATGAAACACCACAAAAAAGATCAATTCAAACACTAACACCAAAGAGAAAATTACAATATGGAACATCAACACCAGAAAAAAGAAAGACGGGAAAAACTCCACTCCTTCCTACAGAAATACCATCGAGTTTAGCTTCAGCAAGTCAAATGCCATCTATACAACAAACAAGTATTATTGCAGAAACTACCCCTTCTTCAGATTCACATTCCACAATAGGAAATCTTTCAGATATACTAGAACAAACACGGCAAACAGTTAGAACATTTGTTGATACAGATTTATATAAAGAATATTTATCAGGATTTGATGAATTACCGCGCCAATATATTGATGGCGGCGTAAAAGATGTTGAACATGAGTTTGATCACCAATATGGAATAGTTCATGATTTGGAAACCGAGAAATTCTTTTTGGGTTTAACTCAAAAACCTGTCGAAATTATTGGTAGAAACATCAAAATTGAAGGAATAACCTATACAGGTACACCAGGTTTATATGAGTTATTATTTAAAAAAGAACCAATAGGGTATAAAAAACAAGATTTGGAAAATTATATGGATATTTTAAAAAGAACCAATGCATACCGAAGAAATAATGATCCAAATGAGCAGGTGCAGGGAAATGGATCACATAAATATATTTCTATAATAGGACCTTATTTGCAAAGCAAAGGAATTACAAAAACTAAAACTCTAAATCCCGAATCACAACAAGCAATCCAGGGATTTTTTGAAAGACGCAAAGCTCCATATAGAGAAAGTCGAATGTCTTCAAAAAAAAACCGGATTTAGTATAACTTTAAAAGTTAATAAACCTAATACAGATTACATATATTGGGATAATGTAAACGAACTTGTTGAGAGACTTCAACTATTGGTAGCATCCATGCTTGCGGGACACACTGGTCATAACAATGAAATTATTTCCATTATTGAAGAACTAAGAGAAGCGAATATTATTATATAAAAGAACATAATAGATACTTTTAAACATTTCTAAAATGACCATCGATAAATTTGGTCGTCATATTTCAAAAAAATCTGCTCTAAACACATTATTATCATTAGAAAATAAAATATTATCAAATGTTGAAGAGAAAATAATAAAAAATTTTGAAAGCGATGTAAAATATATTGAAAACAAATTAATTCAAAATTTAGATCCCGGGTTGAAAAGTGACGTTAATAATTTAAATAAGAGAATAAATGAATATGATAACAACATACAAAATATTGCAAAAAAGATTAAGTTATTTGAGGATAAAGTTATTCCTGAATATAATGACAAGATAATTAATTTGAAAAATACTGTTGATGGAAATGATGAGGTAGTAGAAAAATTTTCTCAGAAAGTTTCTAAATATGCAAATGACTTTGACGTAGTGAAGTTAAAATATGATAAAGTTGATGATTTTGAAAATGAAATAAAAAATGAAATTACATCAATTAAATCAATAATTAAGGATACTTCAGCAATTGACAACACCAAGAATAGTATTTCCAAGGAAATTACATCAAAGTTTCAAAATTTTACTAATATGCTTAATGATAGAGTAGCAGAAGAAGTAGGGAATTTTAAGAAAATACATGACGTTATGGATAAAAATACACAAAATCTTGAAAAATCAATGAACACTCATTTTCTAATTCACAAAAAAGATACCGACAAAGTTAATGAATTTAAAGAACAAATTAAAGAATTTGAAATTAAAATCAATGCATATAAATCAAATTTACAATATTTAGAAGACAAATTGAAGGAGGATTTTCAAAACGAAAATGAAAAAATTGAAACAAAATTCAAAGATCAAATTACAAAAAATAATGAAAAAATCGAGGATATACTAAAGCAATTAAACCATCTAAAAACCAAATCTGAAACTTCTTTTGACGAGGGAAATTTTACAAAGGTAATTGATGAAAAATTACAAAAAGAATTAGAATCCTTACTACAAGTAGTGCAAGCTATAATGGAAGTTTCTAAAAAGGATATATTAATTAAAATTAAAAATAATAGTTCAAAAATCGAGGAGATTTCTTTACTGATAAAAGAACTTGAAATATCTTATACAGATATATTACACAAAGCTGAAAAGACAGCGTCAGATATAAAAAATATAGAAAAAAAAATTGTAAAAATGACATTAGATATAACAAATGCAGAATTTCAATTAGGAAAAGATCTAAAAAATCTAGAAGATAAATTAGTAAAAGAAATAAAATCATTAAATGAATTAGTTCAAAGAGCTGCTGAAGTTTCTAGAAAAGAATTTAATGATACAATGAATTATGCAAGAGAAGAAATGAATTCAACATTAGGTGGTTTCAAAAAAAATTATACATTATCAAATGTTGTTTTGGAAACTAAATTTAATGTGAAAATGTCTGATCTTAATAACAACATCACCCAAATAAATTCGTCAATAAAAGAAATTAGAAATGAAAATAACAAATTATTTGAAACAATGGAAAATAAATTCAATGTAAAAATTTCTGATCTTACTAACAACATCACCCAAATAAATTCATCAATAAAAGAAATTAGAAATGAAAATAAAAAATCATTTGAAGCAGTGGAAAATAAAATTAAAGAACTTACTAAAAAAAACTGAGATGACTTTTTCATATTTTACACAGTCAGCGATAAAGGGTTTTTATAAACGGTTTAGAAGGAGGTAAAGTTATTTATGGGATTTATTTTCGAGAGTAAGGTATAAATTAATAATGAGTAAAATTAAGCAAGACGTTGTAAATGAATTACATAAACCAGCGAGAAGGCGATATAGAAGGAGACGAACAATTGTAAAAGGGCTTAATGATCTATTTCAAGCTGATCTGATAGAAATGCAGCCATATGCAAAATTTAATAGGGGTTTAAGATATATTTTAATGGTAATAAATGTGTTTTCTAAATTTGTATGGGCAGAACCTGTAAAATCCAAAACTGGTAAAGATGTAACAGCTGCAATGAAAAAAATTCTATTAACTTTAAAAACTCCCCCAAAAAATCTGAATACTGACCAGGGTAAAGATTTCTTTAATCAAGACTTTCAGAAACTTATGGAGCAGTTCAAAATTAATCATTACAACACATTTTCTAATATGAAAGCTAGTATTGTAGAGAGAGTAAATAGAACTATAAAAAACAAAATGTGGAAAAAGTTTAGTTTACTAGGTAATTATAAATGGATCAGCTTTCTTAAAGAAATAATTACAGAATACAATAATACTAAGCATTCAACAATCGGAAAAAAACCAAACGAAGTTAACAAAAAGAATGAAATGGAAATCTTGAAATCAGCTTATACCCATAGGAAAACTGTGGATCCCAGATCACCAAAATTTCGTGTCAGTGATAGAGTACGAATAAGCAAGATTCGTGAACAATTTTCTAAAGGTTACACACCCAACTGGTCAAACGAAATTTTTCAAATAAAAAAAAATCCAGCTGACTAATCCAACAACGTATTTGATTCAAGATGGAAACGGGATAGATATTCAAGGAGGTTTCTATGAGGAAGAACTTCAAAAAGTAAGACACCCAAATGTATATCTGGTGGAAAAAGTGTTAAGAAAGAAAGGAAACAAAGTATTTGTAAAATGGTTAGGATTAGATAAATCTTATAACTCTTGGATCTTCAAGGGAGATGTGATGTAATAGTAATTAACGCTGTAATAATAATTGATATTTGTAATAAAAAAATGAATTTTTATATATATTTGTTTTATTTAAAAATAAGCTTATTACATAAACATTTTTTTAAATACAATATTCCTATAATCAGAGTCTAATATGGGATTTAAAATTTCTTCAGTCAATTTAATCCTTCTTCTAAAATGTTTTTGATTTGTAAATTCTTCAGAAGTCATACGAGCTTTTCTGTAGGCAAAGTTCCAAGCAACCATCAGATGAATTTGGTTTCTTGATTCATCAATAGATACTGTCTTCTTCATAATAGTGCTTAGACTTTAATTTTTGTTCTAGTTCTTCGGGATGATTCAAAAGCAGTTCCAGCATGGAGCATACATTTTCACTATTTAGATTTTGTTTTGGAGAAAGGACATTATATATTTTGTCAAAGGAATCTCCATCGTAAAAGTTGTTATTTCTAAAAACGTTGAAATAACGTCGAAAGTTTTGTTTTTGTAAAACGTTTAGTCTATATTCTATAAGTGGAATTTGTTCCCATAGTCTGCAGACAGTTTCATTTCCATAGTAAATAAATTCACAGCTTTTCGCAATCTTCACTATTGGTAATTCACCAATCTTTTCAAAATGAATAGATAAATTTTGCAAATATATCGGTTCATTGAAAACATTAGGTGAAAACATATAATTTGTTATAACTCCTTGATATTGCAATAAGTTCTTCCAATCATCTTCATTTAATATCACAGATTGACCATTTTTAGCACCAAGTTCAATGCATGGTAGAAAATCACTTTCCACCCACAAACCAATGGCAGCATATTTAGAGTTAGAATTATTTAAATTATATTTTGTAGAATTTATAATTGTTTTTTTTATTTTCTTTTTTAATGGTGAATTTTCAAATATATTTTTACTCTGATTACTGAACATCTTGAATGATGTATTTCAAAAACTAACTAGCTATCTGTTTACTCTCAAAAAACTAACTATCTATCCGTTTGCTCCTAAATTTTATACATTTTCCCTCTCCTCTCAAGTGGAGGGGTAAACTTATTTTCCTTCTCCATTTAAGAGGAGGGGATAAACTTTAAATGTCTTTATACTAACAAGAATCAATAAAAAACAAAATTTATATTATTTTTAAACATTTATTAAATAATTTTATAGATATTTTTTTATGAAATACAATAAAATTAAACATGTACAAATAAATATTGCTGCTGCAAATATAATAACAAATATATAACAACAGACACAATGACAGGATTCTTCTTTTTTATTGTTGAAAGGAATCCAATCTGAATATTGTAATGGTTTGTTTGTCATGGAATATTTAATTTTTATGAATGTATTTTCACATAAAGCAGAATCAGTTACATTATAGGTAAAAAAGTGTGAATTTCCAACAAGATATGTCATTTTCATCTGTTTGTAGCAATCGGTTTCATTTTTGAGGGCATTTATACATATATCAGCCCTAACTGCATTAGGAATGTAATTTACATATAGCACATTTCCAACAAGGGAAACTAAAACTATTAAAGATGCAGCAGTCATTGTTGTAATATTACTAACAAATAGTGGTATTTGTATACAATATATATGTCTTTGGATTCAGTTCCCCCTCCAACTTTTAAAGCTTCAAAAACGACTTACATATATTATCATCATATAAAATGATGATTTTATAAAGATGAAAAATTACTAGGAGTAGTTAATTCTAATCGTGGTTTTTTATTTTTAGATGCATTTTCGTTTTCGGAACTTAAAGAAGTTAGAGTATCATACATCATTTTCATATCTTTATCAAAAAAATCTGTTTCCAAAATATCCTTATGTCCCCATGCAAGAGTTTTTGTGGAATTTGGTATACAATATCTTTTATCATCATGAGTTGTTAATGCCAATTTATTTAACAAATTAGTGTATATGTTATGCATATCTGACTTGAATACATACATGGTGCAGAATATTTTGTCACCTTTCTCAACAACATCTTTATAATCTGATAATGTTAATTGATTTTTTATACATGATTTACTAACACCTTTTGCTTTTTTATCTACACTATTTTTGGATTTGATGCAATATGCTTTAGCACCAGTTCCATAAAAACTTTCAATGGGAATCCCTTTGTACTCATCTTTAAATTTACCAACAACTGATGTTGTAATAGGCATGCAATGAATATTTTGTTCAGAAAAGTTAGAAGTATCAAATTTATCCAGATTTAGCTTCATATCTTCATAAAAGTTTTGGGTCTGAACTTCAAGAATTAAGGAATCAGTATCCGTATATAATAAATTTAAATTATTACCATATTTAACTTTTAAATACCCGTAATAAAAATTATACATCACAGTTTTTGCAATATCCAAGATACTCATCCCAACATAAATTGGTTTATTGTATTCAATGCAAACCTGTTGAAGTTGAAGAGCAACTAAATTTTCAGAGAAAATTTTAAAATCCTTTAATTGAGGTTTAGAAATAAGTTTTTCGGCACTAAATTTATTACCCTGTCTTTCCCATTGAGATACTAATTTAATATCTGCTCGCCTATCAACATTTTCCATGGTTTTACCGAAAATTGAATTATTTGCCAATTTATAACAATTTTTATCAAATTTATTTTTAGATAAATTTCGTAAATTTGTATTTAAATCTATATATTCCGCTAACCATGGTGATTGTGTAAACTTAACTGCTCTGTGTATTTTTATGATTTTGAGTCCAAATTCTAGACATTGTTTCAGATATCGGTAATGAATGATATAGTTATATTTATTATGTAAGTTTGGAATCAATTTGGAGTGGTTTGAAATTGGCGGTGTATATTGTTCAGGACAAAATGGGAAATCATTATGACTATCATGTAAATAATTTGGATATTCTAAATCAACTTCAAATATGTACCCTATAGATGATGTATCTGAAAGTTCGGATAGATTTAAAGTTTCTATTTCGAGCTTAGGTACCCAAGCAAAATTTTTTTCAGGCAAATATTGTTTCATAGCATAACCATACAAATTTGTGGCGTCTAAGTAAGTGATATATGTTGTAGGTCTTTCAGTATTAAAATTTTCTAAGAATGGATTATTTGCTTCAGATTTGCGTTTGGAACAAGTGCTAACCCCACCACGAACACCTTTTTTGAAAAAATGAAGCATATCTGGTTCCGTTAATAATTCTAATTCTACATTAGTTAATTTCATCATTGCATCCCAGCGCATAGAAGGGCTAGTAACATAATTAACAGGATCTAACTTATAGGTTTTAATACATGTGGATCAATAATTTTCAAAAACATCAGCCAAAAGTAAAACATCAGATTTTAAGTAAATATCGGAATAAGCCCCTATTGTAGAACACTTAAATAGATTCCACACTTCTACAGCACGATTGTAGTCTTGAAGAGAGATATTTTCATCGGTTAAGTTATTATAAAATTTATCAATCGATGGTAGAGATTTCTCATTTAATTTTTTGTTGGAATCTATGTAAGAGTATGGAAATACCCCTTTTTGTCTAATGTATCGAAATTCATCAGCATTTGAGAAAATCTTTTTAATTTCAAAACATTGTGAATCTTGTAGAGTTTGTGATAGCGACTCTAAAGACTCTGGGAGAAATTGAAAAGAATCTATAAAGCGTAGTCGCAAAGAAACTGGTTTCCGCTTTTCTGACACATAACTGTCAACGAAAATTTCCTTACTAAAAGAAATATACTTTTCTTTATTTTGAGCTATAACACTAATATTTTCTTTATTATAGCAAAGCGATTTAATAAATAGGTGAGAATCATAGTTTTTTAAATTATGCAATACTATTGGTATATATTTTGGAGGTTTAAAATGCAAATTACAAATTGAGTGGGCAGCTCCTCGATATTTACCTGTAATATGACAATGATCTCTACACTTTATGAAATTTCCTTTTGAAAAAGGTTTTTCACATATGTAACAAATGCTAGAATTTTCATACTCAATCTGTTCTACAGATGACAAATCTTTCAATGGTACTTGATATTTTAAATATTTTTTATAAATTTCTTTTACATCATTTTCAATGTATTCAATAAATTTTAAAGCGCAATCTGTACCTCTATAAAGTTTAAGACAAACAACATTCTCATCAAATGATGATTTAATATAATAAGCAAATGAATAGGGTATATGTTCAGCAGTTTTAATAGTATATGAGGTTGTCGAATCAGGTGTAGATTGTTGGCACTCAATGTTTTTTAAATAACATTCAAAATCGGCATATATAACAAAAGGAGCTTTATACTGTTTCTGAATATTTTGAAACTTTAATATATTTGCAGGAATATAATTTCCAAATTTATCCAAAATCAAATTATCTGAAGGAAGCTCAATTCGAACAAAACTACAATCACGTTCTAAATGCGCGTTAAGTTTTTCATATGTTCCAAAATATTGAAGGCATCCATCACATAAGTATTTTTTTATTTTCTTTTTTGATAATTGTTTGGATACCAAGCAACCTAAATCTTTTATCCAACAGTAGTGGTTATTTCCATCATCAGAACTTATTAAAAGCAAATTAATATGTAATTTTTTCTTTTCATTATTATAATGTAAAGGACCGACAATCTCATATACATTTTAATTATCTCTAAAAAATTTTTCAACTCCATATACATTTATGGACAAATTATTTTTTTCCTCAAACTTTTTTATATCTAATAATTTTACTGGAAATTCAATACCTGTAAAATCGAAAACGTTTCTGAAGTCTGGATATGATGAGGTCTTTTGAGGATTACCAATTGGCTGGTATGCTGCTGAAACGACTGCCCAGGCGAAACAGCAATTGTCCTCATTCATCACATTCACTATTGATTTAGAAAATGTTTGCATCTTAATGTAGGAGGAGGCATTCAATGGGTTGTACTTATTGATGTTGACTTCCAAATGCAGAATTCTTTGTAGAGCCCACCCTGTAATAGGAATTAAAAAATTAGTTCCGAATAATATTTGTTAGAGATGTTTAAGTGATATTAAGAAAACTTAGCTCTTGAGATTAAATAATAATTACCTGAGTCTCTTTCCGGCAATTCATCTGCTTTGGTTTCAATAATCTTGAATAAATCATCGTAAAGCTGTTGTAGATCAGTTGTATGGGTTACAATGAAGAACGGTGTATTAAATGACTTAATTGAAGTAGAGGTTAAAGTTGGAGAATAATATATCCCAAATAACTCCAAATTTACTTTAGCACATGTAAATTCTTGTTGGCGCTGGCGTATTAATGTTTGCACTTTATTACCAACATCTTGCTGAAACTTTTTGATGTCGATGTGATAATTCTGCGAATATATTCTGTAGGAAGCTATTCGACATTTAAATGCACTCCTGATAATGTCAATTCCATTTCCATATTTTATGCAGCTCCTGTTTTTATGAATATTTGTCCTCAAGTGTGTGCTTCAGGAATTAGATTTGACATTTACTTCACAATCTTAGCAATATCGCATTTGAGGTCTTGAAAGTAGTTCATCAACTGAAACAATTATTATTTTTTAATTTCTCTGTAAAACTTTATTAATATTAAAAAGTACAATTAAAAGAAAAATTATAGCTAAATATGTTATAAAAAAATACTTACGATTAATTATATAATCTTCCAAGTTAAAGGTGTTTTCGTTATTAACAACATTTTCTCGAAGGTGGCGTACAATATTTTGTTTTCTTTTAAATTCTCTTAAGCAGTGCGTGCAAAGGAGAGTTATTTTAAAATGGAATCGATTAGGGCCGTGTCGCTTTTAAATAAATACAATTTCGATCTATCAAGACCCAATGACATAGAATAATTAGCAATTTTTTCAGCTCGCGCAATTTAGAAAACTTTTGGATTTACTTTTGAATTAACTTTTGGATTCACTTTTTAATTTGAAGAAAAACATGGATTTTTTTAAAAAAATATATTTCCCAAATTTAAAAGAAGATCGCCTTATCTTTGTATACAATTTTTAACGTCTTTTAAAGTCGAATTAGATAAATTATTACATATACTATCCAAGTTGAAATAAGAGAACACCATTGATTTAAATCGAGATGCCGCGCATCTTGTGTCACTCTCATTTAAACTCGGCTTAGATTTCATGCGAATAAATTTATCTAATTCACTCTTATTTGCCGCCTGCTGTCGCTCTGACTGCTGTCGTTCTGCCTGCTGTCGTTCTGCTTGCTGTAGCTCTGCCTGCTGTCGCTCCGCCTGCTCTCGCTCTGCTTGCTGTAGCTCTGCCTGCGGTCGTTCTGCTTGCTGTCGTTCTGCTTGCTGTCGTTCTGCTTGCTGTAGCTCTGCCTGCTGTCGTTTTGCTTGCTGTAGCTCTGCCTGCTGTCGCTCCGCCTGCTGTAGCTCTGCTTGCTGTAGCTCTGTTGCTGTAGCTCTGCTTGCTGTTCCAACCACGATGGCTATAGAACCTCTCTGTTTAATCTCAGAGTTTCGACCAAAAGGTCCACTCGTTGTCGCGCAGTTCAAAAATTAAAATTAGAGGTTGAAACTACTTCAATCGTTATTTGTTGATTTAACTTCTCCGCACACCCTTAAAACAGAACACTACTAAAAAGAATCGGAAAACCACATACTAAATTGGGGGTAGTTACCCTTACACGAAGGGTTTGCAATTTAAGCCTGTAATTTTTCAACAATGATCGCCCACATACATAGGAATCTAACCCCAAAACTTCGTTAAAAGGCATCAAGTAATAAGCTCAAAATACGGCATCAAAAATAGGGGTAAAAACTACCCCAACCCAAAATTCTTGTTACTATTAAGTGGTTGGGTTAAAATGCCCCCTAACGCACATACTTAAATTCTCTCAGTGCAGCCCGCAACTCTTTTCAGTTATACACAAAAACTACCCTCTAGGAATATAATGATCATCTTTAAAACCACCAACCACGATGGCTGAAGAACCTCTCTGTTCAACCCCAGAGAATCAATCGAAAAGGTTAACTCCCTATCGCACAGTTCAAAAAATAAAATTAGGGGTTGAAACTACCCCAATCGTTATTTACTGATTTAACGTCTTCGCACACCCTTAAAATAGAACACTACTAAAAAGAATCGGAAAACCACATACTAAATTGGGGGTAGTTACCCTTACACGAAGGGTTTGCAATTTAAGCCTGTAATATTTCAACAATGATCGCCCACATACATAAAAATCTAACCCCAAAATTTCGTTCCGATTAGGAAATTATTAAATTTTTTCGAATTATCGTACATTATTTATAACGTTATTTCGAAAAGTCTCCATATACCTACTCGATAGCCTGCCTAAGACCGAACGGCTTCGCTGCTCAAAGTAAAGTGCATGCATAACGATGCTGGAGAGGAACGAGATGAAGGGCGGAGCTAAATAAATAACAGGTGTAGTTTATGTAACCAATCAATATAGGAGGCAAACCTGCACTTTCACTATTATGAATAGTCGCACGAAACCATCAATATCTCGTTGGAATAAACCTTAACTAACTTCTGTACTCCTGATAATCGAAAAATTGAAACAGCCTTTATTTTACGCTAAAAATTCCATAAATATTGTTTTTATTCACAATGTCTTTTAATATTTGGCCTATAGAATATTCAAATTGCACTTTGAATATCTTGTTTATGTTCTTTTGTTTTTAACCCTATGCAGGGATATTACTTTTGTTTTTAACCCTATGCAGGGATATTACTTTAGTTTATATAATCTTCCTTGTACACCCTGGTGCAAGTATCCTAATTTACTTACGAAAATCTTAATTTTCGCGAGTTTTCTAACAATTTCACCCAGAAAAGACACAAAAATTCGTAGTTTTCCGATTTTACACCGTACTTATTCAGTCTGTGGTATTATTATGATCTAAAATCCATTAATTAAATTTAAATTCCAAGACCATTCAGCTCTCAAAAATATGTCTGCACGGCTTCGCTGTTCGAACTGAAGTGCTTACATAATAGTGTTAAAGAGAAAAAAGACGAGGGGTAGAGCCAAAGAAAAAAGGTGTAGTTTACGTAACCAATCGATATAGGACTTCCACGACTAAGAAGAGTTGCAGAATACAATCAATATCTTTTTCTGATATACCTTCACTAATTTCTGTACTCTTAATAATCGAAAATTTAAAACAATTTTAAACACTTTAATGTTACCCTAAAAAAAAGACCACACAAATTTTTTAACACTTTTTCAGTCACCCGTAGAAAACAGCCAGATAAATGTTGTTTTAATTCATAATGTATTTATAATATTTGACCTATGGACTATATATCCTGCACTTTGAATACCTTGTTTATATTCTTTTGTCTGGAACCCTACACAGGGATAGTCCCAAATATGCCAAGTTCAGAGACAAGAGTATAACAATAGGTCACGAAATCTTTCTTGTACATGCTGGTCCAAGGTGCAAGTTCCCTAATTTCCTTAAATGACATTCATTTTCGTGAGTTTTTTAACAATTTCACACCAAAAAGATACAAAAACTCATAGTTTTCCGATTTTGTACCGCACTTATTCAGTCTGTGGTCTTCTCAAGATCTGAAATCCATTAATTAAATTTCCATTCCAAGACAGTTCACCGCCACATAAGAGACGTCCGCACGGCTTCGCTATTCAAACTAAAGTGCATATGTAGTAGTGATGGATTGAAAAAAGATGAGGGGCGGAGCTAAAGAAAGAAGAAGAGTAAGAAGGAGAACGTAACATATCGATGTAGGGCTTCCACCACTAAGGATAGTAACAGCATACCATCAATGTCAGGTTCTGATATATCTTCATTAACTTCTGTATTCCTGATAATCGAAAATTTGAAACGGGCCAATTTCACCCTAAAAAAAAATAAAAAAATGGCCACACAAAATTTTTAAAACTTTTTTAATCCTGACCCATACAAAAGACAGCTATAAATGCTGTTTTAATTCACAATGTCTTTATAATATTTGACCTATGGACTATACATCCTGCACTTTGAATATCTTATTTATGTCCTGCTGTTTTCAACCCTATGCAGGGATATTACCAAATATGCAAAGTTCAAAGACAAGAGCATAACTTTAGATTACGTAATCTTCCTTGTACACCCTGGTTCAATGCGCAAGTTCCCTGATTTTCTTACGAAAATCTTAAATTGCATTCATTTTCGCGAGTCTTTTAACAATTCCACCCCGAAAACACAAATTTTCATAGAGTTTCTCGATTCTACATCGCGTCTATTCAGTCTGTGGCCTTCTCAAAATCTGAAAATGTTTCAATCGTACCCATTATTTAAATTTAAATTCTAAGACAATTCGGCTCCATAGAAGACGTCTACACCGGTTCGCTGTTCGAACTGAAGTGCATACATGATGGTGTTGCAGAGAAAAATTTTGATGGGCGGAGCTAAAGAAAAAACAGGTGGAGTTTACGTAACCAATCGGAATAGGGGGCGAACTTGGGCAGCCAATCAGAAACAAGGTCATTCTTGGCTGACCAATCAAAAAAGTGGTGGGGGGGTGAAGTACAAGCCCCCTATTCCCACTACTTATATATATATATATATATATATATATATATATATATATATATATATATATATATACAAATCTGGTTCTATTTCCATACGCCTTCCGACCACCTCATGGTCTCGTCAGTGGAGTTGTACGGCACCGAGAGCAACATTCGCAAGAAACAATTTCACTGACGAGACCATGTGGTGGTCGAATAGGCAACTATTTAAACACGGCAGATAGATTTATTTTATTTTTTATTGAAATTTTATTTTTTTAAATTTCTCACTACTTAGCTGAATGAATAGATGTCGTTTGACTAGCGATATTTTTCAGTCTGATATCGAAGTCAGCAAGTTTTTAATATCCTGCCTACATGTCTCTGAATTATATTTAATCAGTTATTTCCTGTGAATATTGCTCTCGGTTCGATACAGTTGCACTAACGAGTCCATGAGGTGGTCGAAATGAGTATGGAATCGAATAAAAAATTAAGTGTTTTTATTGTTGACATGATTGTTCTTCGTATAGTTTTATTTTGATTCGATTTCAAGTGTTTTTAAGTTTCAACTCCGATTAGTGAAGTTTAGAAATAATGCAAATCGAATTAAATTAAAATAAAATGGCACTAAAAACAGTTCAGCGAACAAAGCAAAAAAAAACGATTTTCATCTAAAATTTCCAACTTTTGAAGATTGATAAATTAAACTTAATAAATTAAATAAAAATAACTATTGCATGAAAATCAATCCCATTTTCTAAAATTATTAATGTTTAGTTAAAAAGGGATAAATATAACTAAAAAAGAACATTTTAAGAAGGCATATCTGAAAAATTAAACACTGCCGCGAAATTTTGCTGAAATTATGATTCAAATTATATTTTTCTGAAAACAAATGGTTAATTGAAACTAAATAATTACCAAAATTAAACCCATTTCATTTTTAAGATAAATGAAAATAGTTACATACTATTATGTAATAAGGCCAAACAAAAAACCTACTTCTATCGTGTAATATTATGTTGAAATTGATTTATGGCAGCATCGGTTAAAATCACAAAAAATCAAGAGCCTTTATGAATGAAATTTTGCGGAAATAGCTAATTCATTATTTTGGTAATACTCTTAAATTAGTATAGAAGTATCGATTAGTATTGAGCACGGTAGAAGATTTTCTTTTTTAATTACATGCTGCTGTAAAATAAAGGAAATAATACATCTTATTTATTATATAGTGAATGGAAAGCAAATTATTCAATCAAAAATCTACTCTGAGTGCATAGTCAAACTTTTGTAAAGAGGTTAACTACTAAGGTGGCACTGATAACTTAACCAAGGATTTCAGTTTATTTTAAAATGACCTTATATGACCAACAAATACTGCAAACAAAAAATTTTTATTTTTAATTAACTAGAGTAAATTATAAATTGTCATTAAATATGTATTATTTTTTTAATGATTTTTGTTTGTGTTAGTCACGTTTTTAAACGGCGAATAAAAAATATATTTATTAAGTTGTGTTTTAGAACGTAAACAATTATTTTCCTATTTAGTACGCAGAAACATAATTTAAACCACAATATTTTAGTTTTAAGACGGAAAGGATATGTTATAATATTACCTGAAAATAGGCGCAAGTATTCTGATTTATGTAAATTAATTCATGTGAGTAACGAATATTTGTAAATTTCATGCTAGATTACTTATTTTCCCTAAAGTGGCAGAATTGAAAAATATTTAGTCAATAACTGAAAAATCAGTGAATTTTGAAGAGGTTACTTCGACCTATTCGGATAGCCTTAGAAGTGTCAATAAAATAAACGGATTTGGGTCTAACTACTTTTAAACTCACATGAAACAGGGTCACATCCGAACACAATATATAGCAAGATTTTAATTATGTAATTACGTTATTTCTTTAAAGCATTTACCAAAAAAAAGTATTCGAGGTGTATCTCGTTCATTTTTCTGATATTGTCGTATGTTATAGAACATCCAAAAAATATTATATAGGTTTTTTTTAGGTGCTAATTCGTCAATTTAAGGGAGCATTCCACTTTAAATGCTCGAAAAAAAGATAATTTTTGCGATTTTTTTTAGCGATTGCTATTATAGACATCTATGTTATTCTTTTTGGGCTATATTAATGCATTATTGAAGTATGTGAAAAAACTTTTTCTATTGATTTTATATATGTTTTGTAAGAAAAAATAGTTTAACATTTAAAGGGATCTAGGCAGTTCATCTCACACCAGAAAACAAAATAGTTTCATAATCAGTAGCTTGAGGATATCGGCGGAAGTAAAATTATGACTTTTCGTGCAAAAATAAACAAAATGGCGAATATTTAAACAAAATATACAAACATATTATATTTGGTTGGCGAATATTCTGGAATGACGTTCGGAAGATGGTAGCAAATCCGGGTTTCCTTCAACCTCCAAAACTAATTCTTCCATTTGAATATGCATACGTCAGTGATGTCAACAACTGTCAAATGACAATAACACTTATAAATTTTAAAATGGAACAACCTGTATGTTATCAATTATATTAAATTTTCAACAGAATATTTCTTGTATGGCATACCCTGTGTGTAAAATCAACTGTTTTAAAAATATTTACAATTAAAAGTAAAATAATAAAAACCCTTTTAATAGAAAATTAATTAGAAACAATAATTTAAATTAAGAACTATTTAACTAAAAGTTCGAGCTGTTTTCCTGGTAAGATCAAGTGAAGCCATTCAATAGGCCGTTTTTCTTGCCAGGAAATGTTTTCTCTAGATAGTCCCTGACATGTCTACTAAAATGTGTTGGCGCTTCATCTTCCTCACCTTCAACCACATGTCGTTTCTTAATATCAGGTCATAATGTTGATCGTGAAATAAATTATTTAAATCTGGTATAATTTTACTTTATTGCAAAATTTAAATAGGAATTTTCTGATAGGTCGAAAGGTTCTATAATGTGGTTCCTAATAATGTCTGCCCAAACATTTAATTTTTGAGGATATTGAGTATCGCATTTCATCGTCCAATGAGGATTATGGTCAAACTATATCAGCAGTTGTGCTCGTTAATGAAGCCATTAAGACAAAATGTAATGTTGTCTCATCAGAAAATAAGATGTGGTTCACAAAATGAGGTTGTATATCTATAATGTTCTAGACAAAATTGCATACGTTAGGATTTTCTTTTGATAGTTCCTGAAGCAACATTACTTTGTAAGGGTGCATTTTATTTTCCTTGAGGATTCTTCTAATGGATCTTTCCGTGTTATGGTATACAAGAGCAAGTTTTGGTATGGAAGTCCGTGGTTTCTCTTGCACGGTTTTATTGTCATTAGTAGCTGTTTCCGGTAGATTTTTTACATTATCTATTTGTTGAAAATTGTGAATTCTATAAGTGGCAACGTCACTGACATATGGAGTGCACAATTACATTCTGAATATTTTTCTTAACTCTCAATAACGATTTCGTAAAGAATACCGATCGGTTTCAATACAGTTCTCGCATTAAAAGTTGAATTTAAAGGGAGGGTTTATTCCATTTTTATTAATATAGATTCGCTTTCTAATATCGTTTGAGAATTCAGTCGTATTATACGAACTCCGTGAACTTACAAATAGTAGAACAGCTGGTGAACGATTTGCTCAGAGTTAAAATTTATTACAAATGTCTTTTGTATATGTATGAGGAATACTATAAAACATGTTAACCTATCGATGATGGAAACAACTGACTGTGCGTTGCCTGTTAACGTTCAATAATGACAATACTTTTCTACTTGTTAGACAAATATGGATTTAAAATCGTTCATTATTTTGTGTTGCATGGAGTGTGGAGTGTTTTACAACAATAATTTAACAAAATTACAGACTAGTGATTACAAACATCCTGTGACAAGAATATTCTCCTTGTTGATAACAATACAGCTTAAAGTTCAACACATCCTCCGCGAGAGTAACTTCTTCTTTTAGTGTTGAGATTTAGCACATTCTTATTTCTTTTTACCTAGAAATTTTGAAAACTTCCCCGGAGATCATTTTTGGTAGACGATAACAAAAACAACAGAAATAATATAACAAATCGCATCTAACACACAGAGTTGATAGTTGACATTAACAAACGTACAAATCTGACTTAATAGCAGCAGGTTAAATTCGATTTCAATATTTCATAGTAGAATAGTAATTTTTTTGTAGTATTCAGAAGCAAATAACTTTAAACCTAAAGAGTTTATATTCCTATATGTAAAATAGGGTCATATAAATTAACCAAAATTTTAATGGTATTGGTATTGGTAAATGTTAAATTATGTGTAAATTAATTCAGGTTATTAGCATTATATCAACCTAAAGCATAACAGTTATTTATAGCTTGAGTATTTAACTGATAAGTTGCATATTTATGTAATATTATTTACATTTAAATATAATACATGCATTGATATTAAATTTTGTTTGTAATTTTTCTTATCGTCTGCACAATTTTAATTAACGCAAAGACATATACATACCGTGAACAATTAAGGCTGTAGAGCAGCTATATCTCAAAAGCTTCTATGACGTTAGGATTAAAAATATATTAACAAGTATTCCAAAAAAATTAGTTTCAAAGAATTATTAAATTTCTAGTTTGTAGTTACTAAAAAATTTTTTACAGAAAAAATTGAACCGACTTCTAAAAGTGTGCTTAAAAGTGAAAAATAACTGTAAATATTTACATGAAATTGAACTTTTTGAAGTCGGCGCCAAACTAATACCTGACAAAATGTGATTCGCATAAACAGATTAAAAATATTTAATTTGTAATTGCTTTTTTACCATAATTTGTATATATTAGTAATTTATTTCATTTACAAAAAATTTGGCGCCGACTTCAAAAAGTTATTTTTCACTTTTTAGCGCAATTTTAGAAGTCGGTTGAATTTTTTTATAACAATTTTATTTTTCGATTTTTAGTTTTAGAATTCATTATGATATCCATAAATTATTTGAACTAAGTACCGCTAATCGAGATTAGTGTACCTCGCAATGACTCCAAAGTGGCAAAAAAGTACCCATTTCATCCACAGTTGTAAATCACCCTAAAATGAATCACTAAAAATTCTTTGGTTCTTAGAGTTCTCCAACTACCAGTAAAATTGTGTCAAACAAATATTTAGTCTGTTATAGTATATCCACTATTATAAATTACAAATTAATTTTAGATTGATAATATAGGCCCCAAAACCTTCTAATATCGATACTTAAAGAACTTGAGACATACATTTCTTAGCTCTATATATTTTATACTGCATATTGAGCTCATATACACCCCAAAAACCCCACAATATCAATTTTAGACAAAATCGGAATATGTAAAATTTCCATAAAAACCTTCTAATATCGATACTTAAGAACTTGAGACGTAAATTTCTTAGCTCTATATACTTTATACTGCATATTGAGTTCGTATACACCCCAAAAACCCCACAATATCAATTTTAGACAAAATCGGAATATGTAAAATTTCCTGTCCCTCATATTGTACCTTATCAACCTAATAGTTGTAAAAAATTAACTTCATATTCGTAATACACGATCCCGAAAACCTTGTAATACCAAATCTGAAAAAACGCGAATAAGCTAAAATTTTCAGCCCACCATATTGCATCCGCTATATTGAATTTCAAAAACCCTTCAAAGCCCTCTAGTACCAATTTTGGATGAAATCCGGAAATTTAAAATTTTTAGACTTATATTCGCTATTTACATCCTTAAAAACGATTCAATCCCACCTTTGAACAAAATCGAAAAATGTAAAATTTTTAGTCCGCTACATTGGAGTCACCATATTGAATTCTGAAAAAATATTTTTCATTCATAATTTACATCCTCAAGAACCCCCTATATCAGTTTGGGAGAAAATCGACAAATGTAAAATTTTTAGGAAGCCATATTGGATCCGCCAGATTGAGTTTTTCAAAAAATATTTTAAATTCATAATTAACACTAACAAAAATATCCCAATCGGGAGATGTAGAATCTTTAATCCGCCATCTTGGATCCACTATATTTAATTTTTTTAAAAATAATTTCAGATTCGTAATGCGCTATCCCAAAAACTCTCTCATATCAATTTTGAAAAAAATCGCACAAAATTAACTTTTTATCGGCCATATTGGATACGCCATATTGAATTGTTTAAAAATAATTTTAGCTGCGTTATGTGCGACCCCGAAAATTCCCCCGTACCAATTTTGCAGAAAATCAGACAAAACTGATTTTTTCGTCCGCCATATTGAATTAAAAAAAAAAATTTAAGTAGTTATGTGCGACCCCGAAAACTCCTTTGTATCAATTTTGGAGAAAATCGGGCAAGATTGATTTCTTGTCCGCCATATTAGATCCGTCATATTGATTTTTTAAAATATTTTGGATTCATTATGTGCGACCCCAAAAACTCCCCCACACCAATTTTGGACAAAATCAGACAAAATTAAATTTTTTTGTCTGCCATATTGGATCCGCCATATTGAATTTTTAATAAATAATTTCAGATTAGTTGTGTACGATCCCAAAAATTTCCTCATACTAATTTTGGAGAAAATCGGACAAAATTAATTTTTTTGACCGCTATATTGTCAGCGCCATTTTGGATATTACTGCAACAATTTCATCCAAAAAAGTATGGGACCATCGCAGCAACTTCCTGAGCATAACGTAAAAAAATTTCATTCAAATCGATGCCGCTGTTCCGGAGTAGTCGATATACATACATAAAAAAAAACATATTCAACGAATTCAGAACCTCCTTCTTTTAAGAGTCGGTTAAAAATTGTTAATTTTTATAAATATGTTAAGCATAAAGTCGGTGGCAGATAATCCTCTAGAATTATTTTGTAAACAATTTTTAAGAAGTTTCCAAGGCAACAGTTTGTTAAAGGATAACAATTTAAAATGTTATTATTTTCGCTTGCTTTAAATAAGTTAAAAGTTTTTTGAAAATTTAGGACTGTTATCCCTTATATTCATAAAAAATTTTATACCCTCTTCGTTTCCTAACCGCTGTGTTTCAACATTTAAATAAATGATTAATTAATTAATTTATTTTTTTAATATCCGTACTTAAGCAGCCTCGTGTGGCGTTGCTAGTCTTCCATCGGGCGTCTCCTCAAGGTGGCGGATAGGGGAATACCTCTCAGATATGGGAGGCACCGGTAAAACAAAATAGCCAGGGCGGACCAAAACTAGCACTGCAGCGTCTGATCCAGAGTGAGCGGCTGCAAACAGCGTTGGGAGCGGCTGAACCTAAAGTAGTAAAGGCAACAGGAAACCACACTGCTAATGATTTCCCATGATATTGCTATGGCGATAAATAGAAATTTTACGGCCCTTAGTCCCGGGCAGCCCTTTGATTGGTCAGGGATGCTAAGAATCTCCCGGCTCAAAATAGGAAAGTCCAATTTAAGAATAGGCACATGGAATACCAGAAGCCTATACGCAGCTGGTAACTTCGAGAATTTAGTTTAAGAGACCAAACGCATGGGGATGTTCATCATGGGAATAAGTGAACTGCGATGAACCGGTTCGGGAACGTGCAGACAGGCGGATGGTATTTTATACCATTCTGGCAGCGAAGACGACGATACAAAACACAGGAATGGGGTCGGTATTTTAATAAAGTCGGAACTGGAAAAATTTGTAAGAAACTTTGTCCCTATCAACAACAGAATAATGCTTCTACAATTAAACGCCCATCCTTTTAATATTAACTTCTTGCAGATTTACGCCTCTACAGTAGAAAAGAAAAGGCCACGACATTGAAGTATTTTTCTAACAACTAAATAACATAGTAAATAGCCTAAAACCCAACGAAATCACATACATCTTAGGTGATTTTAATGCAAAAATTGGTAAACGTCGGATATCTGACTTGGTAGGAGAATATGGCTTGGGTGAAAGCAATGAATATGGTGACAGACTCTTTGAATTTTGCCAGGATAACGACATGGTAATAACAAACATATAGTCTAAACTGCATAAGCAAAGACTGTTTACGGGGAAAAGTTCAGGTGATAATTCGACACATATAATAAGAAATCAAACTGTTTACATATTGGTTAACAAGAGATTCTGAAACTGCGTAAAAAGGGTTACAACATAATCAGGTGCTGATAATGGGTCGAGCCCCAATCCTCTAATTGCCGATATTAATGTTAAGTTAAAAAAGATAAAGAAAAGTATTCAGCTGAAAAAGTTTAATATAGCAGATATAAAAAAAGATCAGATGGAAACAGACATCAACAACCACATTAATGAGATAAATTTTACCAATAACGTAAACGAAATGTGGAAATTATTTCATGATCTAATCTCAAAGTTGATGGAGGAACATGTCATAAATAACACCAAACATAATAAACAACGATGGATGACTGAAGAAATATTAGGTCTCAAGGAGGAAAGAAGAAAATATGAAAACAACATAGAGGAATTTAAAAAGAAGCAAAAAGAGATCAAACAAAAGATTCGTGCAGCTAAGGAGAAGTGAATGGGAGACAGATGAACAGAAAGAGAGAAACTAGAGAGAAAACATGATACTTTCAACATGTATAAGAAGGTTTGAGAAATTTCTGGATTGTTCAACAGGAGGACCCCTAATATACTAGTAGACACAACAGGCAAACCTCCCATTAATGAACAAGAAATCCTTAATACTGGAGTTCCTACATAACTGAATTATTTGAAGACCAAAGACCAAACATATCATACGATATGCATAGAGTTGAAGGACCGGAAATTTTGAAGTCAGAGGTTCTTCATTCCATAAGAAGTGCAAAATCCAGAAAAACAACGGTCTCAGACGACATTCCAGTGGAACTCCTGCAAATGATTCATGAAGACAATTTCGACATACTGGTTAAGTTTTTTAATTCTGAAGAAATACTGGAAGAATGGCTGTTTTATTTTATAACGTTACCAAAAAACAACGTGCCAAAAGATGTAACGAATACAGGTTAATAAGTCTCACGAGTCGCACCTTGAAGGTTTTCCTGAGTATTATTCACTGTAGAATAAGGAATAAATACGAAGGCGGCCTAGATGAGACCCAGTTTGGGTTTAGGAATGCCCTTGGTACTAGAGGAGCGCTATTTGCTGTAAATATACTTCTCTAAAAGTGTCGAGACCAATGTAAAGACATTTTCGTATGATTTATCGATTATGAGAAAGCTTTTGACAGGGTACAGCATGTGACGCTTATAGATATACTGAAGAATGCTGGTGTGGATGGCAAGGATGGACGGATTATAGAGCATCTATATTGGCGTTAGAGGGCAGTGGTCCGAGTTAATGGTAAGCTTACGAAAAAATGCCAAATTCAACGAGGCGTTAGACAGGGATGTATAGTCTCTCCACTGCTGTTTAATTTATATTCGGACAAAATTTTTAAGAAAACCTTACATAAGTATTTGGGGATACAGTCATTATAAGACTACAGGGTCAACAACAACTCTTTGAATCTGTTAATAGAGTGGGGAAAGAAATGGGACTAAACATAAATGTTGTTAAAACTACATCTACCATATCCAGATGCTTCGTTGCTAATAAATGGACAAATCGTTGAAAGAGTCTTCCACTTCACGTACCTTGGATGTTATATTACTGAACAGCTTGGCCCAGATAAAGAAGTGCAGAATCGAATCAGCCGGCACAAATTTTCTAAAAATGAGATCGCTTATCTGCAGTGACAATCTAAATTTAAAATTTCGCCAAACGATGGTTAAATGTTACATCTGGTAAGTGTTGTTGTATAGAACAGAGGTGTGGACACCGAAATCTGCCACGATCAATCATTTGGTTAGCTATATAGCTATTTTAGATCGGGCAGATGCCACTCGTGAATTGCTGACAACTGTAAAATGCAGAAAACTAGCATATCTTGGCCATATTCTGAGAGGGGATCGGTACAGAATTCTTTAGCTGATTATGAAGGGTAAGATCGAGGGCCGTAGAGGTGTTGGAAACAAGCAGATCTCTTGGATGAGGAACATCCAAGAACGAACAGGAATACACAGTGCTGAAGAGCTATTTAGAATAGCAAAAAATCGGGATCAACTCGCCATTGTAATTGCCAACGTCAGGGGAACCTGATAAGCAGCGGATTCTTAAATTTTTTTGATGCTAAACTAAATAAAGAAAATGGGTGGGTCCTCAATCTGTTTGTCTATTTGATGGATTTTGAAAAGGGGGAATGGAATTCCTTCAAACTTGTATTTCGAGAATTTTTAGGCAATAAAAAAAAGACAAGTATTAAGAGATTGTTGCTAATTTATCGCAGAATTTCTAACGAATGGGTGTGAACATGTCACTCAAAATGCATTTTATCTGATTTTTTTTCCGGACCAGCTTGGAAGTTTGAGTGATGAACACAGCGAGCGATTTCATCGAGACCTGAAAGTATTTGAGGAAAATGATCAAAGTTTTTAGAGCCAAAACATGCTAGAACACTGCTATTGATCTTTTGTAAGGGATGCGTATAAAATAAGAAAGGAGCTAAAATTGTTCATTTTTAATTTTTTATTCTCACTTTAAGTGATATTTTTTATAAAATATTTTTATATCAATTATTTTGAAAGTTTGACCCGTTGGTTTAAAACAAAATATTTTCCCCAAATAGGGAGGTGTTAAACGAAAAAAAAAATGTTCATTTTCATGAACAAAAACTGTGTTAAATAGTGTAATCTATCAATTTGTAAAAACAAAATAGTAAAACTAATTTATTACCATTTTACGGGTACAAATCATTTTTTTAAAATTATACACAGGGTGTTCAAAAAGTCCTGCTCAGGCTGAATTTACTTAGATATTTATAAAAACTTCAAATACAAAAGTTGTAGCATTTTTTCTTGGCCTTCTCTATGTGGTTATAACTTTGACAAAGGTCATTCTGAGATCAAGTCATTTTTTTTTAAATAGACTCCCCCATTTTATTGCTAAAATAAAAATTAGAAATTTACCCCAGTGGATCTTGAAATGAAGTTCCGAGCTCACCCCTTCAGAAATTTTGCCAAGAGTTTTTTTCGGAATAACCCTGTAAAGGTTCAAAGTCAACGTTAAAGTCTCTTACTGATGGTCTTTTCAACGTTTTATACATCAACATTTTAATTGCCAATTTATTCCTCGTTTCTATAATAAGAAAGTGATCTTCAAATAATTTTTAGATGTAATTTTTGAAAGTTATTTATATGCTACAAAGCGCATTTTTTTTTACTTATTTCTGTAATAAAATATGAGAACTCCTGTTTAAGAAAAATAGCCTGACCTCCAAATCACCTGGAAAATCCAAATTGGAACATTCTTCGGACATTTTTTAAGTAAAATATAGAAAATACTATATTATTAGCCAATTCAGAGTGATACAGAAAGCATCTTAAGCATCGGTATAGGTGCAGTTCGTGCCAAATTGTTTTATTTAAAATGGTAGTTTCTCCCACGGAACAAAAAGTGCAGATTATTAAGTAGTACTATTCTGGTGAAGTATAGATGAGATAATCGGCAGATTTGCATTTACGTACGAAAATGATCCTATTCCTTCAAAATCTAGAATTTCGGAAATTATTAGAAAATTTTAGACAACCGCTTGTCTAAAAATTTGTAAAAAATTCACTGATAATAATAAAGAACAACCAGTTCCTCAAATTACCGACAAACGAGCAAATCGGTAAACTGACGTTTGTAGTTTAGGGAAAATTAATTTTCCTTGTAATAGTATCGCAATTGCCAAGGAACTTGATATGAACGCTTGAACCGTTCGGAATATTTTAAAGCGTAACAAATATCGCTGTTACAAATTGCGAACAACTCAATAAATTTTTCCGGAAGACCAGAAAATAGTATGGTGTTTTGTGAGGACATGATGGAAAGGGCTAATGGGGATGATAGGTTCATCAGCAACATTTTATTTACTAATGAATCTTCATTTTCCTTACACAACCGTCACAATCCTTCTATATTCTAGAGAGAATCGGCATCTCAATATTTCTCAGAGAAGACAATACCCTCAAAAGGTTAACGTTCTGGTCTGATATGGGGGATTTTTTAATTGAAATCTTTTTTATTAGTGGGAACTTAACTGCCAACAAATACTTGGATCTTTTGTGAAATCACGTCATTCCAGCTGTTCGAGCACTGACTATTAATTTTGAGGAAATTTGGTTTCAGCAGGATGGTTGCCCTGGTCATACTTCGAGGGAAATGTAACAGTTTTTACAAACTATATTTCCAAAGCACCTAAGTACAAGAGGAACCATTCAAATGCCACTGAGGTTTCCCAATTTGGCCCAAAACGATTTTTTTCTTTGGAACCATGTTTCCCAAAAAAGTTATCGGCACAGATATGAACGTGTTAATAATTTAGACGAACGGAGAAAAAAAATTAATGAAGTTCTCATAAATACAACCCCTGAAGTTTTGGCAAATACACGAACCGCATTTTACAATAGACAGGGTTATTGTCTCGCTAAAAGTGGAGGCCTGTACATCTCTTGTAGAATTTTAAGTATTTTTGTTGATTTAAATAGAGTTTTATTATTTGTTTATTTATTATTACTGAATGTGTTACTTTTATATTTTACCAGAATCAAAGCTTATCTTTGACAATGATTTTTAAATTTAAAGTGGTTTATTAACTTATTTACTTAGAAATTAGCGCTACGTTTCACTAGTATTTTTATTAAAATCAATGTTTATCTTATAACAGAAATACCAGTTTTTTTTACACCCAACAGCTAACAAGAACTAATTTTTTTGCATTTCCACTGTTTGATGCATTTAAAATAACAAATGCATCAAATAGTCGTTAAATATTCCAAATTCCGTCGATTACGTTATAATTTTAGACGAAAAGTAATACACCCTCTCATTCATTTCAAGCTACTGTTTGTTTTCCATGTCGGATGGAAGTTAGAGGGGTAATATGCCGCATAGGCGTTCTCCGACAATCGTCTGTCCCGAATTAACCCGAAAGGCTTAATGGACCAGAATTGAGAAAACGTGGCGAAAATAAAAAAACATTTCTAGTTAAGAAATTTAAACTAGAAGGTTGGCTATCGTAACGTTTCTATTAAATCTCGGTAATATGAACGGTTACTTTTTTTTTCTAAGGTTACGTTTCAGGTCAAAGGCAGCAGTCTATGTAATATAACATATCTAGCACGCTTCTCTTAAAGATAATAGGAATTTGTAAACCTTAAAAATACAAATTTAATTAGTATGTTTAAAACAATATATTTCTCAACTTTCAATAGAAATCGATAAATTAGCACTAATATTTGTCCAATTATCAAAACCAGCGTCTATCAAATTAAGGGATAAAATTGAAGACATTGAAAAATAATTACTGAAATGCAATTTATCAAGTAATCTTTGTCCGAGGCGGTCGTAATAAATAGGGTAAAAAATATTATAATACCAGAAAAAATTAAAATGTCATTTTAGCAATATAATGATAAAAATGCCATTTGAGTATAAAACAATAAGGCCACATAAAAAGAACCAGTCTCTATTACCTGTAAGTGACTTCCTTGAACCCAGTCATACATTTTTTTAAGATCAAAACAATTAATAAATAGCCCTGGATAATCATCACTTCTTTTTAAAATCCTATTAAATAGAATAATAAATGTAAATATTTTAATTAATTTGCCAATTATTTGATATGACCATTGTTTTACTTTCCAGAACAACCATTTTATTTTCGAAATTGGGTGAAATTCATATACCAAATTCAATTTATGAAAAATATTTTGTAATTGTATTCTAACATGTCACATTAGTAACAGTGCCAATAGATTGCAACTGAATATTTCAACAAGTTGATCACCCGTAATATATCATCAGTTTCTTTGAATTAGAGTTCGCACTTCTATATAACGCTTTACTAAAGTACGACTATTCAAAATAAAAAAATTAAAACAATCGTTTTATTTCACAATTTCTGCAAACGAATGTGCTTAGATAGTATTCATTGTATAGAGACTAATCATCGTCTTCTTACGAGAACGCTTTATAAATTTGTAATTAGATAATCCGACTGATCTAATCAATAAATAAAAAAACGCTAAAACTGAGCCGAAGATTTTATATTCAAAATGGCGCTCCATAATCGATTTCAACGAAAATTACTATTACGTGGTTGGCAAACATTCTTTGTTAAGCATTGATGAATAATATTAACATAATTACGTTAGATTGTTAATGTTTTGTATGACATATTCCCTCCCTAGCATTATGTTTATCCATTTTTGGTAACATCATAAAAATTACTTTGCTTCCACTTTGGAAATATTAAAATTTTTTGAAAATTACTTCAATTTTGATGCAATGATTGTTATTAAAATCAAGATTAGAATTTTTTTGTTTGATAGTAGGGCTGTTTTTAGAGTCATTTTATTCAAATTTGAATTCAGTCGTTTCTCACCTTTACTAATTGGAATTACAATTAGCTCTAAAGACTTAAAGTTACAAATAACAATCGCAAAATAATTTATGTTATTCATTAAAATTGCGAAAGTTTTCAGAATGAATAGAAAAACATAACATTGAAATGAGAAAATGCCAAATAAAGCTGTAACAACTTAACCTCCCAAATATGTACCTTTTATTTTTTGCCACAAAATAAATTTATTCTGAAACAATTTTCAATTTTGCCGTCGTATAAAATAACTAAATAGATAATTTTTTGGGGATAAGTAAAATACTTGCTCCTGCTTTGTATCTTAATTTGAAATGCAAAGAGATCAACTTATAAACACTACGTATTACCATACAAAGTTTAACATTATCATCGCGGCATTTGCGGCAGCACCGGGAACAGAATATCTCGAAATCACCGAAAACGTCGACGCGCGAGAAAGGGAGTAAACCTTACTGGTTATTTTGGTTTTAAAATTTTGGTATAATATTGAATAATGTGTATGTGAAATTATTTTTATTTTTTCAATTATCGTAAAGCTAATAATTAGTAATGCTGAGAGACAGGGTAGAATTTTCTCTCTCATCTCATTTCGACTTTATCTCGCCTCGAGAGAGATGACATGTGAATCCCATCTCATTTCGAGAATTGTTTTTAGTTCCCATTTTTACCAGCTACCTAGATTTTAGATTGTACCTAGGTGATCTTATGTACGTAACACTAATCTAAAAAAGACTAGACAAGGCTTTCGAGGAGGTAGGTTTTTTATTTCAGCAGATGTTGACGTCACTTTTAGTATAATCTTTTGTCAAAAGTGCCATGCATGATGCAATATGTTCCGCTCTTTGTGCTGCATTATCACCTATATTTGAGATACTATCTCAAAGAATGGTACCACATGAGGAGACGGGATGACAGAAAAAGATCCCATTTTAGGGAATTCAAGATTTATTTCTGCTTCTTTGGCTGTGGATTTTTCATTTAATGTTAAATTTTTCTGTAAACTTCAATTAAATCTCGTGGCTCTTAAAAGAATAAATTGTCCAAAAAATTCACCAAACTTTGATCAAAGTTCAAAAATCATATTGTCCAAGTCTCAGCTATGTTTATGAATAAGTAGACTGTCTCCAGCATTTTAATGTCTATAAACAGAAAATAAAGTAAGAAGCTTGTTACTAAAACTCGCATTGTTGCGGCAAGTTTAAAAATTGTCAGCAGTGCTCATGGACCTTTTTGCAAAATAAATTTATTTATTTATAATCACTTGTTACTTAAAATTATTGAATTAGAAAAATAGAATATAAAACCATATATAGGCACATCCATGGTAATTAATGAATTTGTAACACCATGTTCAACAATATTAAATTTAGGCAGTATCACATTCTTATTTTATATTAAAAAATGGCCTCCTATATTAAAAATATAGGCAAACTCCTACGCAGGAAAGGAGGTTAGAATAAACTCAATTCTAGTTTTAATTTCATTAGAAACCATTTATTTTATTTTATTAGGAACCGTTTATCTCTGCGTTTATTGGCATCAACTTTTTTATCGATAAATGTTATACCACAGCTCTCTTGGACATATTTGTTTTTTTTATGTTAAAATTTAATTCTATGTACTTAGAACTAAAACTCTGATAATAATGGGAAACTATATGTTAAAATAAGCCACTGAGAAACTGGCGGACAGGCTGTGAGATTTGGAAATTGAAAATGTATTTTTTGTTAACCTAGCCAAACAGAATTTTATATAATACTTGTTTGCACATAAAATACATTTTTGTTTAAAAAAAGATACAAAACCTTCCTTCTAGCATTTAAAATGAAGTTTTTAACTATAAAGTTGGTTGGAATATAAAATTTAAAAATAAAAAAACCTTCTTCTATTTATATATCCTGATGTAGAGTACTGTATAACTTTGTTACACAGCATTATATATAAACACGTAACTACCTAGTAACAAAGATTATGATAGAATATTAGCTATAATAATCTTTGCTAGCAGTAATTAAATGCATTAAATTTAACTATTATTGCAAAAATTCTCCATAATTTTAATAAGGTTTGACCATTGTCTATAGAATATGGAGACCATCGTGCTCGTTGTATAATTGAATAAACAATTTCAACCAAGATTAGTGAAATAAAAACTATTTAGGATACGTTTTTCAACGATTAACACCTGGAGTGAGATTTAAGATTTAAAGCTGGAATAGTAGATACTTTCTGCAATAATTTTGATTAGCTTTTGCTGCGGGTTTATAGAAAAAGTATTCTACAGTAACGCTTATAGTATACTGGTAAAAAAATATGGAGAATTAGTTGGCGGAGTACTTCGATTGTGACATAATGAAACCAAACTTCTTCAATTTTTCATCTTTTATAACACAATATTGCAGATACGTGCTTTTAATTAGTCAAAAAATGGACCTGAGGAAAAACTGAAAAAACTTCAGGATCATTCTCCTTGTATGAAAAGTAAGCAGGAAAAATTTTTGCTTGTTCCCTGTAGTCTTCAAAAATATATTTTTTATTTAGTTGCTTCATTCGCGAAATATGTGCTTCCAAAGTGTCTTTTAAAATGTCCCCTCTCTCTCTCTATTTCTATCTCTCTTTCACTTCATTTTTTTTTTATCTCTATCTAATTTGCTGCGAATATTTCAGAATAAATATCATTGAACACAAAATAGTTTAGAAACGTTGTATGGCTCCACAAATTTTAGATACGATTATCTAAAAATAATTTCTGTATCATCTGATATTCCTTTTTGTAAGGCTGAAAAGGAGATGTTCTTACTATTTTGCCAAATAACAGTGACTAGTGCATAAAACTGTTTAAATTACATTACTATGTAGCGACAATGGACAAAAATAGTATAAAATTTACTTCACATTGATACCATATATAAAAGCAGAATAATAGCGAAAAAAGTAAAATGATTATTGCGGCGTAATGTATTAGCCTCCCAAAACCATTCTTCACTACCCTTCTCCTATCCCTTTCTCTTTCCTTGGTTGCTCAACATAAACTACAATCACCGAAGCGGTCTAAAGGTGCGCATAAATATGGCGAGCCGAGCGCGTGACGCGCCCGTGACAAGTATGCTTACTTCTATTGATGTCGGGGGCTTTCGGCGGCAGGTCTCAAAGAAGGTAATAAATGCATTTGGGTTACAAGAAGTCAATTTTTTTATAGTTCAAATTGTTTGCGAGTAGCTCGACCGAGACTCGCAGTTATCCATTTTCTGTTGGTTTTTGGTACGAACTCAAAGGACTTTTTTTATCTAATGGGACGGGTTTATGACACGCTCTTTCGCAGCGATACTGACCACACGAGATTTATTTATTTTCTTGTTAATGAAATGAAATTTATTTATCACTTGGTAATGATTAAAAGTTGTTCATAAGTGAATATAGAGTAGTCCGAAGAAAATATGTTGAATTTAGAGAAGACCTGCAAATAATTCCAAAATTTGTGACTTATGGACAAATATTTTAAAAAAGAAAGGAAATGGACGGGTGAAATGAAATTGAGTAGGAAATTTTTTTTTGGTAAAATTTCTGTATCGTTCTCTAATACGTTGGAACTATAAATTTGCTAGAATTTCCAATCCTTTTTTATTCAAGGTAGTGCGCCATTATAGCCGTAGTTTTCGTTTTTTATTGAATAAACTTTTTAACAGTAAAATCCCACTGTATAAAACTAACAAAGCAGTCGTTTATTCTTCGTGGTCAGACATGGAAGAGCAGGTCTATCTTCTTCGCTTACGTTGTATTAATAATGGTCATATTTTTACCAAAATTCTTTGTAAAAATCTATTACGGTACTCATTGGATAAAAATTTGAGTATCCGTGATACTGAACGCATTTGGTGCGAAAACGTCACCTATTTCAAATTAACAAAATTTACAAATCCTGATAAATATCTCTGTCTACAAATATTAATATATTTTTATTTATTTTTACCCTTTGTTGATTTACACCGCCGAAACGTTTTTAAAAATCTTTGACATCAGCCGCCGAAAGCACAAGGGTTCAATCGAACCGGTTAACATCAAAGAAGGTTAGCTGCAAGTTCGAGGCAAGCTCGTCACGGGCGCGTCACGCGCTAGGCTCGCCATATTTATATGCACCTTAAGGTACGTGCGTGACGCGCCCGAGACGATTATGCCTCGAACGTTCTTTGATGTTTACCGGTTTAATTGAACTCTTGTGCTTTTAGCGGCCGATGTCAAAAGATATTTTTAAAAATGTTTGGATGGTGTAAACCATCAAAGGGTAAACATGTATTAATATTTGTAGACAGAGATAGTTATAAGTATGTGTAAGTTTTAATAATTTTGAAATAGGTCGGGTTTTCGCACCAAATGTGTTTTGTATCACGGAGACTTAATTTTGTTATCCACTGAGTCTCGTAGTAGATTTTTACAACGAATTTTGGTAAAGAATATGACCAGGTTTAAAGTTATTTCTTTTTTTAAATCGGACTTATTGGTGGCGAAAAACAAACAGCAGTCTTGTTTCGGTGGAAGTGGAGCACACTACGTAATTTTTTCATGGTTTTAATTAATACAAAATGAGGAAAGAAGATAGACGTGTCCTACCATGTCTGACGACGAAGAATAAATGGCAGATTTGTTAGTTTTATGTAGTGGAGTTTTACTGCTAAAAAGTTTATTAAATAAAAATCGAAAGCTTCGGCGATATTAGCGCACTACCTTGCATAAAAAACAGTTAGGATTGAAGATTCTAGCAGATTTATAGTTTAAACATATTAGCAGACAATACAGAAATTTCAATTTTCTTCACACTGATCTCTGCAAATTTTTGGACGCAATTTCATTCCAGTCATTCACTTCTTCTTTTTTCTAAAATTTTTGTCCATAACTCACAAATTTTGGAATTGTTTGCAGGTGTCTTCTATATTCGCCATATTCGCTTATCAATAACTTTTATTCAATGCCAAGGGCTAAATCAAGTTCAAAGTTAATTTTTTCGAAAAAGCGTGTCATAAACCCGTTTCACTAGGTAAAAAAATTCCTTTGAGTTTGTACCAAAAAATCGACTGAAAATGGATAGAACTATAAAAAAGTGACTTCTTGTATACCAAACGCATTTATTACCTCCTTTGAGATCTACTGCTGAAAGCCTTCGACAACAATAGAAATTGGCAAAATTTAATGGTCTCGCTGTAAGCTCGTGGGAAGCTCGTCATAGGTACGAGAATTACATAATTTTATTGACCATATCTAGTTCATTGGTTTTGCGATTTTTCAATAATCTGAAAAAATATGGTAATGTATAATGAAGTGAATATTTGAAAAGTGAATTGATTAACGATTATAATAAATTTGCGTAATTGCTTATTCATTTACGTTTTTCTTATATTTAAAGAAACATGTTAAATGGAATAAATGTACAACATGAACTTAATTATTATGTAATTAATCAGTAATGTTAAAAACTACTGTCAATAATGCGATATTTGAAACAATAGACTATATTAGCACGATTTTAATCAGTTCGCATTCTCTCATGATTCGATTTTCATGATTCAAAATGCATTATTTTCGTGAATTAATGTTCTTTGAAATATTCACATTGTAACGGATTACTTTGATTTGATTGCATTGCTGATAAATTACATGAGATAATTAACTATATCTGATCTATTTACACTGAGGCTATTAAAGTAAGAGTACTTCACTGGAACATATGTACGAAAAGACACGTAAGAATGAGTTTCAATAAAATTTCATCGGTTTTCTTTCTTAAAAACCCCGGGAGTCTTAGTACAGATAAAACTGTGACGGGTAATTGTTAGTTAATTATAAACTTCGCATTTGTATTAATTTTTATTCTTAAAAATATTGAAATGAGCCACGACAAGCAAGACAATTGAAAGCAAAATTAAATAGATAAATGAATAAATTAATGAACAGAGGTGGTGATACTTGATCATCGATGCCTAGGTCTCATTGAGCCCTTTACATCCCACCATAGCTGCAGGTCATTTGAGGCTGATCGCCTTTGCGAATCCAAGCAGCCTCGTTAATTGAACTTGTCTAACTGGTTCTGTTGTATTTCCAAAATATCTCTCATTCCGTTTAGTGTTGGATACTCTCTGAAGACATGGTTAATAGTTTCATCATCCTCCAGACGCTATCTGTATCTGATCTTATGAAGATGGCTCCCTAGGTGACAATGTCCTGTCCTTCCTATGGAGAGAAGCTCTCTAGTAAAAACTTTGTTTATGTCTGTCGGACATGAAAAAAAGCTCCTCCCCACCACCTATAAACAACGTTTGAATCGATTTATTATTGTTAAATCTGCTGGCATAATTGAAGGTTTTTAATTTAATATTTCATTAATTCTTATATCTAATATATTTAGATTTGAATTAGCCTAACTGACTTAATAATAGAGTTTCAGTTTTAATCTTTTTTCTATATTCTTACTCAAGGTCCTATTTTTCATATTCAAATAGACTTTTTTAGAATTTTTTACAAACTTCTCATTTGATGGAAGAAATCATAAGATATAATGGAAAAGTAAAAAAAAATATGCCAGTATGTGTTTAGGGATCTTATGGATGAGTAAGTAAAAGCATATTTGATTTTTAAATTTGTTTAGGAAAATACTGATGGAAGGTAGTCCCTAGGACGTGTCATAAAGACTAGCAGCCTTCAGGGCCAATGATGTTTATCTTGTTCATTAAAACTTTTTTTCCTTGAAAACGTGTGACGATACCTAAGTGGATTTTTCATCGGACAGCGTTGCGGTGTTGTAGAGTAGATATTTCTGAATAGTTTCTCAATTGCTGCAATAGAAATGCACCAATAATGAGTGGTGAATGTAGTAAATATGAAAATTTTTTAAAGATCTCTGTCGGTGATAAAGTGATTTAAATGATTTAACTGTAAAATTCCATTATATTAGCATTAATTTCTGTTATTTGTACCTATGTTAACTCAGTGCTTATTTGGGACATTCATGTGAAAAATGTTCGAAAAGAATAAATAAAACTTATGTACTTGATGTTGACAATCTAATTTTGATCTATTATTAACTTGCTGATAATGTTGCTCTCTAGGGACAATTCTGACCAAACATCGAGACTCTTGTAGTAGTTTAAAAAAATGGTGATTCTTGTAAGAAATAGTTTAAAATTTATATTATTACAATATTATCATATATTTTCATTTTTGAAAGCCTAGTTCTGCAAAAAAAAAACATATATGACCTACCTCTCTACTGGCGTATAAAAACTTGAACCGACTCCTAAAACAGTACTAAAAAGTGAAAAAAACAATATAAATTTTTATATGAAATTTAAATTTTTGAAGTCGATGCCAAAGTATTTATTACTAATTAATAAGTTCAATTTTTTATAAAAATTTAGACCATATAAACTAAACAACAAAACAATTATTTGATTCCGAGAATTCTTTACACACCAGTTTCGAAATAAATGTATCAAGCAAACATTTAGTCTGCTAAAGTAAATCCGCTGTTTTGAACTTTAAGAAATTAATTTTAGAGTAGTAACTTAGGTCTCCATAACCTCCCAATACGGATATGGAAAGAACTTGATACATGTAAATCTTTTGGTCCGATAAATTTTATCTCGCATATTGAGTTTTAAGATATTAATTTAGGATCCGTAATATATGTCCCAAGAACCCCACAATGTCAATTTCTAAAAAAATCGACAAAATGTAAAATTTATATTCCTTCATATTGTACTGACCATATTAAATTGCAAATAATGAACTTCAGGTTCATAACCCACGATTCCAAAAACTACCTAATACTAATTTTGAAAAAATGGGAATAAAATAAAATTTTCACCCCTCAACATTGAATCCACAATAATGGATTTCAAAAAAATAACTTTAAACTCTTAATCTAATCTCAGTCTGTACCAGTGAAAACTCGCCACTATCAATTTTGAACATAATCCTGAAATAGTAAAATTTTTAAACAGCCAGATTGCGTCTGCCATATTGAATTTTTTTTTAATTTTAGATTTGTTATTTATACTCTCAGAAAGCCCTCAATACCAATTTTGAAGAAAATCGAGAGATGTTAAATTTTTACTCCGCCATATCGAATTTTTCAAAAATAATTTAAAATTCGTAATTTACATCCCCAAATAACCCCTTATACCAATTTCGGACAAAATCGAGATGTTAAATTTTTAGTCCTCCATAATGAATTTGCCCCATTGAATTTTTTTATAAATAATTTTAAATTCGTAATTTACATCTTCAAAAACCCTTCTATTTTGGACAAAATCCAGACATGTAAAATTTTTGAATTTGAAATTGAATTTTTGAAAGATAATTTTAAATTCGTAATCTATACTCTAAAAAAACCCTATTCAAATTTTGGGCAAAATCGGGAGATGTGAAATTTTTAATTCACCGTATTGGATTCGCCATATCGAATTTTTTAAAATTAATACTAAATTCGTAATCTACACCCTCACAAACCTCCCTATACCAATTTCAGACAAAATCGAGAAATGTAAAATTTTTAGTCTGCCATATTGAATCTGCCATATTAAATTTTTAAAAAATAATTATAAATTTGTAATCTACATCCTCAAACACCCCCTATGCTAATTTTAGGCAAAATTGAGAAATATAAAATTTTTAATCCATGATATTGGATCCGCCATATTGAATTTTTAAAAATTAATTTTAAATTCATAATCTACACTTTTAAAAACACCCCTCTATCAATTTTGGACAAAATTGAAAGATGTGAAATTTTTAATCCGCCATATAGGATCCGCCATATTTATTTTTTTAAAAATAATTTTAGTGTCATTCTCTATGACCCCGAAAAACTAGACAAAGTTAATTTTTTTCCCGCCATATTGTCAGCGCCATCTTGAATTTTATTGAACCAATTTCAGTCAGAATAATCTGGGACCATCGGCGCCGAGGAATTGATTTACAGGGTTCTTTTATATTTATCACCATACCTAGAGGCTTTATTATAAGAGATGAAAAAAATTGAAATACAAAAGTTGTGGGATTACTTCCATGTTATCTTTTAGATTTGTTTACAAGAGTAGTGACGAGTTGAGAAACAAAAAAAAATTAATTTTTTAAATGGATAACCCTGTATATTCTCTGCTCGAATGAAAGTTATTTTCCTTCCGATTTAAAAAATATATAATAAGTTAATGTTCGGACTAGCCGTTATTTAAATATTTAAGTTTATATTATTAATAAACTAATATAAAAAAAAAGAATAGGCCTGGAAAATAAATGCTTTATGTTAATTTTCATTATAACGTTTTAATATGGTTTCGAATATTTATTATATTGACTAATACACGTTTTGACCTGGGCTGTTCGGAAGAAGATAATTTGTTTTCTGGGCCACCTCGTTCTTTTATATCAATTTATTAATAATTCAAATTTAAATATTTAAATAATGGCTAGTCCGAAGTTTGAATCACCGACGCGTTTTTTAATATTCGAATCAGCATTAATAAATGGAATTTTTTTATGTTCAGGGCGAGCGGCAGGGGGTTACGACAAGGGGGCGGTCTGATTTATTTACCCCCTTTTTTTAAATTACACTTTCTACCTTAAAATCATAATTCCGCAGAACTATTTACATAAAAATGGTTTTATTGTAAAAAATCACTACACTAATAGTTTAGGAGAAAATCCGCTTTAATTAAATCAAAGAATAAACTCTGATTTATTTGTGACTAAACTAAACATTAAAATAGGCTTATGACGACCATAAATTTGAAGCGAAAAAACATCAAGTAGCTTGTGATTATTGTCAAAATAATAAAAAATGACTGGATATTAAATAAAAACCTGTCTTCAAGGGCCACCTTTAAACTGCCCTAGCTTCCTTATGACCCTTTTGCGAACCTATATTGATAAGAAATTTTTTCATGTTCTCATATACAGGGTGTCGGGTAAATACCTTCTAATTTCTCGGGAGCATACAGGGCAGGTCAAAATAACCTTATATTGTCATAGAAAAAAAATTCCTAAAGTTTTGAACCGCCTTGTATAATTTAATGATATTTTAATATTTTACAGAGGCCATAAAGACATAAACCATACTACAGTAGATGTTTTAGATCATCAGAGAAGTCAAGAACGGACTTGCAGCCACACTCGTTGAGCCTTACTTTTGATAGGTGTCATTTTATAGAGCTCAAAACTGATTTTTTAAATACTCTGGTCATTCCTCTTCAGAAAAGGTACTCAAAATGTATTTCGATAAAACTGGCGGTTCTCGAGATAAATCTGTTTTATGCGAAAAGCTTAAAAGTTACTAATGCTAAACAGTAGCAAGTAAAAATAAAATAGACAGGGTGTGCTGATGTGCTTTAATTTATAAAGAAACGATGTTTCACTCTTCGAAGGCAAAAAAACTTTATGTTGAAAGATTTCCAGCTCGAACATTGCCCAATCGAAAAACCTTTCAAGGGACTGATCGAAGCCCAAGGGAAACATGATTAGAAAATAATTATTAGAGTGAACGAATTAATTTTTTACATATTTTATTTAGGGTCATTTTTGGCGAGACGTGGCGTTGAGGGCCCTTCCAGGAGAGCATGAGACCCTCGCGTAGAGGACAAATTTTACAAGATATTGCTGACACCTCTTCAAACAGCATAAGAAAGCTCGCGACAAAAAACAAATGGATTGTATATGAAAATCTAACAGAACAATTACTTCATCCGTACCACGTTGAAAAAGTACATGTTATATCTCCGGATGATTATCCCGAAAGACCTCAAAACTCCTACCAGTTTATACAGCAACATAACAACAATAACAACAATAACAATTTCATAAAGGATCTTGGAGTATTCTTTGATAAAAATTTGAATTTTAATTATCACGTTAATTATGTAACTAACAAAGCTTTGAAACTGTTAGGCTTTATTAAGAGAGCACTGACTGATTTTTCTAATGTCGAGTGTTGTAGAATGTTGTATTGTGCATATATAAGATCAATTCTCGAATATGCTTGTCCCATTTGGTTCCCATATTACCAAACTTATATTGATCAAATTGAAAAAGTTCAGAGAAAATTTCTGAGGTTTGTAGGCTATAGGTTGGGTATTTTGAGTGAGGATATTGTTTATGGCGAGATATTGCAACTCCTAAGACTTCCCTCTTTACAGGATAGAAGAAGCTTTATTGATGTTTGTACATTGTTTAAGATAATAAACTGCCATATTGATTGTTCCGAATTACTGAATGCAATCTCTTTGCATGTTCCGCCGAGAGTTCTGCGTGGGGGTGATCTATTTCATGTTCCGTTCCATAGAACAAATTACGGTGTTTCGTCTGCTGTCACTAGATGTTGCATTAATGCTAACAAAGTGGCTAGGGAGACCGACATTGATTTCTTTTTTGATGGGTTGTGGTCTTTTAAGGGAAAGGTTAAAAAATATCTATTTTAGCATTCTCATCGGTATTTTAAAATTGTGTTAGGGCTTAAGTGGTTATATATAGTTTTACTTTTAATTTTTATTATATTGATTAATGTTGGTGGTGTACACCTTGATTTGTATTATTTTATGTAATTTTACTGTTTTTCATGTAATTTTAATTATTTGTAAAATGGCTGGTCCGTTAATATACATTATTATTATTATTATTATAACCTGAATCGAAATTTTTTTAACCTTATATTGTTTGCCGATGAGGTCGGTTTTGCAACAGATGGCATAATAAATTCACACAATTTACATTTTGGGCTGATGAAAATCCGTACGATATAATTCAAAACAAACACCAACAAAGGTTTATTGTAAATGCGTGGACTGGCATCATCGGAAATAACCTTATAGGTCAATTTGTTTTGGAAAAAAGACTCAATGGGGATATTTATTTACAATTTTTGCAGCAAAATTTAAATAATTTATTGGACGACGTATCTCTTGATAAAAGAATGCAAATGTGGTACATGCATGGTGGTGCTCCATCTTATTTTAACCATATAGTAAGTCAACACTTAACTAACGCTTTTTGCCCTCGATGGATCGGTCGAAGTGGGCCTGTTTTATGGCCACCAAGGTCTCCAGACCTAAATCCCTTAGACTTTTACTTCTGAGGAGAACTAAAAGAACAGTTTATTCAACACCAGTAAATACTAGAGATGAACTACTAGCGAGAATAGGACAGCATTCTAACGACGTCCGTAATAATGCCGGAATATTATTTGCAGTGCAGCGGGAAAATATTCGAAGAAGAAAATGTATTGAATTACATAGAGCTCATAGAGCCAAAACAACATTTAATCGTCTTCATTATTTTTGCATTTTAATAATATTGTAAGTTAACTGAGCTCCGATCAACCCTTTGAAAAGTTTCGAGACTTGAAATTCTAGATTTGACAATGTCTGAGCTGGAAATCTTTCAGCATAACATCTTCTTGCCTTCGAAGAGTGAGACGGCGCTTCCTCAGAAGTTAAAGTACATTAGCATACCTTGCGTATTTTATTTTTACCTGTTTCTGTTTAGCATTACTAACTTTTAAGTTTTTCGCATAAAAACAAATTTCTCTCGAAAACCGCCAGTTTTATCGAAATAAATTAAGAGTACCCTTTTTGAAGAGGAATGACCAAAGTATTAAAAAAATCAGTTTTAAGTTCTGTAAAATGACATTTGTCAAAAATTAGGCCCAATGAGTGTGGCTGCAAGTCCGTCCCTGATTTTTCTAATGATCTAAAATATCTATTGTAGTATGGTTTAATGAGTCTTTATGGCCTCTATAAAATATAAAAATTTCAGTGAATTATACAAGTCGGTTCGAAACTTAGAGCCGATAAGATAAATCGGTGGGTTCCCCTTTAGGCTTCTGTATCTCCACTAAGGGGCACTTTAGGAATTTCTTTCTAAGACAAAGTAGGGTTATTTTGATCTCCCCTGTATGCTCCCTAGAAATTAGGGAGTACTTACTGGACACTCTGTATAGAATTACCCTTCAAATTATGGAGCAAATTTTCGGACACCCTGCATACTTTTATTTGTTATCTTACTCCTTTTTATATGTATATGTTTAACTTGTAAATCTAAATTGTGGGTAGTTAGTACCGAATAAAAAACTTTATGTAAAAAATCATTTATTTTAGTATAACAATACCATGAATAATTTTAAACTCGCTCGTTGTAATGAAAACCCAGGTAAAAACTAATTTTTTTAATTTTTAAATTTAGGGGTTTTGAGCCGATTTTCTCAAAGGAAACCGAATTACAACATGCTTTATTTGCCGAAAATTTCAAAACATAGGAATAAAATTGTATATGTAAGAAATAGTACTTCTCATTTCAAAAATGTATGATAGGGAAAAACTAGTTAAAATTAGGGAAAAATTTTATTTATTTATTTTTAAATTGCTTAATTCTAACCTTTGGATTTATATCAGAAAATTCGCTGTAAGTAACGATATATGTTATTTTGAAGGTATTTTAACTCTCCTTTCATCCTGTTGGGCTGAAACCCTAGGATCAAATAAAGAAATTTTACTATTTCTGATAAATAATTTTATTAATAATGAATTATTTCCTAATAAGCCTATAACTCACCTGTAGCACTAGAAGCATCCCTTACAGAATACAATACATCTTGAAATTCTATATTTACTGACGGTCTTTTCGCGATCCTATTAAGTTGTTGTAACGGTATATTATGCCGCAATGGTACCTTTACGTCCGTTGTTTCCATTGTTACGATTTATTTTGAAACTTATAAAAGATACCAAATCACTAAAAAGTTGTACGTTATGTTTTATTTAAAAACAATACAAGTGACTAAGTAAAAATGTTAGCATAAACTTGACACGATAGCGCGGAAAGACTCTATAAATTAAAACAGTCTCATTTATTGTTTTGTTTACTGTTAGGTACCGAGTACTTTCACTGTTCGCGCTTACAATAACACATAATCTTGAGAACGATGGTACTGACCAACTGTGGATATGTAGTAGGGAGCTGTAAAAGGTTTTATATTTTAGACTGCTTTCTCTTCCTTTTGGCGAGATGCGGAATTCCGTTTCAGATTAGATAGGCATTGCGATTTTAGATGGAGAATTAATAAACATTACGAAACATGTTATGTGTGGAGTCATTTTCAACTTTTAATGTCATCGCAAAGAATTTTTTATATCTAGATTTTTGAGCTAGTGTTTTACGACTTTAGTAAACGATTAGGCTGTTTTGCCGTTGTTGTTTTTTTTATGTGTTGAATTGTTTTCTGTATTCCTGATATTTTTAGTTCAATAAAAAAAATTATGTCAGGGAAAAATAAGAATATTTTTACCACATAAAATAATTATTTAATTCTTCTACATTATAAACTTAAAAATGATTTTATTTTTGTACGAGTTAAATGACTTTTATACTTAATTTTTCACTCCTGTTCTAAATATGTCATATTTTATTCAGCGCAAGTTATATAAAAAACAATATTTTTTTGTTGAATTTTACTTCTTTTTTTTTACACATATTTTAATAAAATTGATGGTTGTCGAAATTTGGTAAAAGTTTTTCTTTTCTTCTAATATTGTATCATGTAACAGGTGGTTCAAAAAGCCCCAAAACTAACAAATAAAAACACAATTTTCTTATACAATGTACCACTGCCGTAATCGATCTCTCGGAAAATAGACTTTGGAAGTTTTTTGAAATTTGGCAGTTTACTAAAGTCTGTTGGGGAAATTCCGGTTATATCGGAAGATGATGCCTTCATGCTTATTTTAACGTAGAACACCCTAGATTTTTTTTTTGATTTTTAGATTATACGCAAAATTATAGATATATTTCTTATATAATGTCCTATACCTAAGTTTTAATGTTTTTGACATATTTTAAATTTTATGTCAAAAATAGCGTTGGTAGGCCTATGCAGTTCCCCCCACATGAATGCGTTTATTATTTAATTGGGGTTGGTTTCCTTTTAAAAGGGGATCTACTTTAGTGAACTGTGTTGATATTTTGATAATAAACAAGTACAGGATGATCAAAAACTACATTAAATATTAACTTGAAAAATCATTATTTAAATAAAAACCCTCTATTTTTAAAATGTAGTCTTATTTAGCATTAAGAATAAGAGTGACTTCGGATAAGGTTGTCTATTCGAAAAATTTGTAGTTTTTCAAATATTCACAATTTAACATTTTTGTATTATAAAAACGCTGTGAGGCTTTTAAGTTTTGTTATTAATTGACTATGACGGCAAAACGCGACGAAAAAAAAAACAATAGAGCACTACACAAATGTCACTATTGCCTGTCATTTGACAATTATTAATAAAAATCATGCCAAGGCGATTAAATTATACGCACGAAGATTATTTAAATTAGTTTATTTTCTATGGGGAACATGCCAGGACATTTGCTGATAGATATTCAGATATACAGAAATGGTAAAAATGCATAAAAGGAACCCTATTCTCAATGATGAAAATGTCGTAATTGCAATTCTGGGATATTTTGCGGTCTATCATATGATATCGCTAGGACAAGTGGCTCTACAAATAGGTATCTTGAAGTGCTCAATACATAGAATTCTGTTGAAACACAACTTCCACCCTTATTTAATAATATCATTGATGCAACACCTAAGAGATACTGATTCGTCGGAAAGAGTGGAATTTTTCGAATTTATAATAATGATGATACAAGTCGATCCTCGATTTTTGGACAACATAATTTCGATTGATAAAGCAAAATTTACGAAAAATGATCTTTTTAACATACACAGTTCCTATTTTTGGAGTGATTTAAATCCTCATGCAGTAAGATTGCAGAATTTTCAAGAAACTTGACAATTTATCGTATTTTGTGTTGAAAGAAATGATTGAATAGTAAAACTACATTTTTATGAAGAAAACTTAAATAGTAATTCATTAATAATACCAAGCAAATTATGTCTCCATTTTAAATTATGTATTAGCCTTTGTAGGAGAAATATATTTAAATATTCTAGAAGCAAGCTGTAAGTAATTTACCTCCGGTGAAACACAGGAAAATTTTGTACTAACACGATGTCGCCGCACCACACAGAACCATTGCAGTTACCAATTCCTTACAAGCAACATTTTATGACAAATGGATTGCCAACAATGGACCTTTTCTGTGGCCTGTTCTTCTGACTTGACTGGCTTAGATTATTTTATATCGGGAACGATAAAAAAACATCGTTTATTGTAATCCAGTGACCACGATGGAGGACTCTATGGCCAGGGTAAGAGACGCATTCCAAAGTTTAACCCCAGATTCAATTAGAGTGGCAACCCATGATGAACTAACAAAATTAGAAATATCAGAGTGCAGCGCTCTAGAAAACCCTGGAATGCAGTTTTTGGGAACACAACAAATCGAAAAAGGGGAGATCCCCACCTTGAAGCCGTCCAACATCCTAAGATTCTTGAGGGAAATAGGACTGGAAGACCTACTCTAGCCGATAAGGTAATTATTACGACTGTGCACACACACGGGGGCACAATAGATCTACCAGGTTACAGTATACAGACCCCCAACTCTACGCACAGACATATAAGATTAGAAAAATGTTTGGAAGTTCAGGGTGGAAATTTTGAACATTTATTATAGTAAGTTGGTTCCCTGTGTAGGGTAGCTTTTTAGCACTTTTATAATAAAAAAATGTTAAATGGCCAATATTTTAAAAACTGAAAATTTTCGGAATAGACAAAGTCACCCTTATTTTTAATGCTAAATAAGAAAACATTATAAAAATAGGGGGTTGCCATTTAAAAAAAAATGACTTTTAACTATTTTTTCATGTTAATATTTAATGTTAGTTTTTGATCACCCTGTATTTATTTGTTACGAAAATATGAACACAGTCCCCATCAGTAGGCTTTCGTGTAGGGCTAATTGATAGTTATGTTTAGGCCTGCAAATGCTATTTTTGACATAAAATTTAAAATGTGTCAGAAACAGTTAGGCTTAGGTATAGACATAAAATATGTCGATAATTTTACATAAAATCTAAAAATCAAATAATATATAGGGTGTTTCATTTAAAATAAGCAAGAAGGCATCAACTTCCGGTATAACCAGAAGCGCCACTATCTTTAAAATATTTTAGCCGAATTGGCCCATCGACTTTAGTAAACTGCTAAATTTAAAAAAAATTTCAAAGTCTATTTTCCTAGAAATTGATCGCGGCAGTTCATCGTGGGATACACTGTAGAACGATTTGTCCAACTCTTCCAAATACGCTTCAGTTTCGGCGATCACCTCTTCATTGGAGGCATATCTCTTTCCAGCGAGCATTTTTTTGAAGTTTGTGAACAATAGTCACTGAGACTACAGAATACGGTGGATGCGGAAGCAATTCGAAATGCATTTTATGCAGTTTTACCATTGTTGTGATCGACTTGTGACAAGATGCGTTGTCTTGGTTTTTCTTCTCCTTTTGTGACCTTTTTTTTTCCAATTTCTTCCTTCAAACGCCATAAAATATTCTCTAGTGATCGTTTCCCCGTTCGTCGATAATTATTATACCATGCGCATTCGAAGTTAATTTTTTACAACTTAATATGGTAGATAGAATATGAGAGATTTTGTCAAAAATTTACGTTGCGAGATTCTTGGAGCGTATACAAAATCGATATGCAGGATGAAATATGTCGGGCTAACAAATTTACGTCCCAAGTTCTTTAAATATCGGTATTGCAAGGTTTTGGGGGCCCATATTATCAATCTAAAAATAATTTAAAATTTAAGATAGTGGATTTACTATGACAGACTAAATATTTGTTTGACACATTTTCATTAAAAATTTGTATTTAGAGAAGTCTAAGAATCAAAGAATTTTTAGTTGTTCATTATAGGGTGGTTTATCACTTTGGATAAAATTTGTACTTTTTGCCACCTTGGAATCATTGCGAGGTATACTAATCTCGATTAAGACTTAATTCAAAAAACTGGATATCATAATGAATTTAAAACTGAAAAACGAAAAATAAGATTTTTCATAAAAAAATTGAAGAACAGACTTCTAAAAATGCGCTAAAAATGGTAAAATAACTATAAATTTTTATATGAAATTGAAATTTTTGAAGTCCGCGCCAAATTATTTCTAAATGAAACAAATAATCACTAATACCAGATATATACAAACTATGGTAAGAAAACGATTGCAAATAAAGTATTTTTAATCCATTTATCACATTTGTCAGGTTTGGCGCCTATTACAAAAATTTCAATTTGATATAAAAATTTTTAGTTATTTTTCCCTTTTTAGCCCATCTTTAGAAGTCGGCTCAATTTTTTTTATAAAAATTTTATTTCCATCAAATAACTGTGTTTTGTCAATGTATGAAACTCTTTTTTTCATTTTTTTGAAAATACCAAAAGGTGTGTCATTAACCCTTCAATATCTCAATAACTAATGGTCGAACTATCAAATTTTGATACGTATCGTTTGAAGATTGGTGCTAATTAAAAATCGCATGGATATATTATTAGATTCTCCATCTATGTGCCAGTCTCTGTACTTTTCGAACTACCTGTTGACAAGGGATTATAAAACAAAAAGGGTCGCATAAAATATTCTATTTTATAGGTGTGACCAGTTTATTGATTTTTTTAATCCTGTCTAAATTAACAGTCTGAAATTAAAACTATTTATGCAAATCTATTTGAGTGAAATTTGCCGAAAATAAACTATCTGCCTTTTCTGAACGGTCTGAAGTCAAATGGGATTTCTCTATATTTAATTTAATTTCTTCATTACTCGGGTATATATGGATATATGTCGTTTAACTATTGATGTTTTACATTCAGGCTTTAGAAATGATTATAGGTTTAACATTATGCCGACATATTGCAGAATGGGAATTTTAAATAGGTAACTGTTTTCTGCTAATTTTGCTTTTAGTTCAGTACTGTTCCATTGATGTGACTATTACGTAGTCCAAACGCGTTTTAAAGGTCTCAAGGAGAAAAATTGTCATTTATATTTCATTTAATTCTCTTAAAGATATTGAATTGAATATTGAAATCAGACGCATATGATTATAAAATAAAGACTGATAAGGCATCAGGAAATGCAATGGTGAAATATGATACTAACAAAGAGATACGGCAATATAGGTTAATCTACTCGTGCCTAAAGTCCTCTATGCGCATACGTTAAATGTTTTAATTTTATTGAATATTTTGAACGATTCCGAACATGACTACATTGGCGTTAGTAGCCATTTTGATTGCGATTTGTTTGTATTTTGAGTGTTTAATTTTTTATTTTAAATTCAAGGTGCATAAACCCAACTTAAAAATAAAGTCTTTTTTTAAACACCTTGGCCATGCTTTTGTCTTTATTTATTTTATAGTGCATATGGCAATTTTTTGAGATATTGAATATTGCATTGTGCAGATGTAGTTGCATTTTATTTAAGCAGTAAATAAGGAAACTGTTTCAAGAAATTATTTAGCTTCTTCTTTTTTAGAATACGAAAGGTTGCTGCTATTCGTGCAGCATGGATTGGTGGAATTTTTAGGTCCAAATGATAACTGTGATGATATCTCAAAGGCGATCATATGTTGTAAACATTTCACTCCTAATGACTACTTGAGACCTAAGAAATGGATAACGTAAATTAAAGCCCAATAACGTTCCATCAATTTTAACACCACGTTGTCCTGGTAGGTGTACTTATTATTTTTTTTTGGATCATTTTTATTTTATACTACAGGGAAAACTTATTTTTAAAAAATATATTTTTGTGTTTTAGCCATGTCTAGTACTGAAGCTGAAACATCTGGATCGAAAAGTTTGTCTGTTTTCTATACAGGTCTGGGTTTCCCCTTTGACAGTTCTGAAATGGAAAACCGTATCATGTCTTATGATATAATCAATATTTATAGGATTCAATTAGTAAAATTAATTACTGAAACATTTGTTAATATTAGATTATATCATAAAGCTAATGAACGGTCCCAAAAAAATGAAAATATTAGGCAAAAATACACAAAATTAATATTATTTAAAAGCCAATAAACTTAGTTCCCTCTTATTTGACACTTTTTTTCGTAAATTTCATCCGCCTAATTCACTAACATGGTCTAACTTTAAAACCAGCCAAAGTTGACAGTAGAGGGTTTAAAATGACAAAAGCAACAATAAGTCAAACATTTTTTGAACCATATATATATATATATATATATATATATATATATATATATATATATATATATATATATATATAAGCATAAAAAATCATTTTCTTTTCTTACTGAGTCAATAGAAGTGGAGGTTTTTATTGATTTTCAGGACAAAACTATTTTTCTTACATATTTCAATGTTTTATCGTTAAATATTTGTCCTTAATATCCACATACAAGTGTTTGTTTGTCAGTTTTAGAGATTCAACTTATTCAACACAAATGTTAATTGATACCTGAAAATTTTTTCGCTATTATTTTCGAACCCTCAGGTTCTATATGCAAGAGTCATAAAAAGTTATGCCAATTTTGCAACATTTTCTTCTACTACCAACTTTACGAATTCAGTTCATTTCATTGTAACAATTACTGTCCCCGATCTTAAAATTTTGAAGGCTAATTGAGCAAGAACAGGTAATCAAGTCATAGTGGATATATCTTTGGAACCATTTGCCCATAGACATCTTTAGAAACTTTTCCAAATTATCTATGGTAGATCTTATAAGTTAAATAAAGCATATTATTTATAATGAAAAAAATTTTTTAGAACTATTTTGGGCATTTTACCTTGAGTTTCAGAAGACCTTACAGTTATAAACTTAATGTACTTTATAAGATACTTTTAATATATACATATTTTTTCTAAAGATACATGACTTTCTAATTTCTATAAAATTGTATATTTTCATAATTTTCGATAAATAAACTGAATAAAAGGTCGTCTTTATCAACGCTTTATCTAGGCTCTTATAGCTCTATATTAAAACATAATTAACATCACTATAACCTAACATTTTGTTTACAAAATCAATTTAAAATGACATTAATGCCCATGGTCGGAGATATTTTAAAGACCTCAATAGTGCATTTCCATCTCTTAATTGCGCACTAAAGAACTTGAATACGAGGAGACTCATGGGAATTTACATACATCTGTCTTTTAATATTGGGATCAGATCTTGTTCAACAAAATCAGTATTTATTTTATATCTATATGCTCCCAGGCTTCAAGTTAGGCTTCAAGGAATATGAATTGTGTTCCATTTAAAAATTAAAACTTATGTCGCTCTACAGAAACGTGCTTAACCTTATTATAGAAATTATTAATAGTTACAACTTCTGTATCTCACAATTTGATATTTTTAGATAAGATAATGGGATAATTAATATATAATCAATAACCCCGTAAAATTGAGGTTTTAAAATATATTTTTTAGTTTTTAGGTAGAGGTAGCGCTTAATGTTTTACAATACGTAACCGGTAGCTACTAACAAATGATGTCGTATGCTTTCATGATAACACCTGTAAAAGATAAATACTCTACCTATCCATTTGTGTCAGGAAAATGTTTGCTTAAAATTAATAAAATACGATTTATTTTCGAACAATTTTGGTTATGGTTAACATTTAAATAAAACAATAAACTTCAGCTATGAATTAAAAATCACCGTGATAGATAAGTGACGTTTATTTTATTATTTTACTACGAACATTGTCAACAATAAACAAAATCAATATGCTTGAAATCGCCGATGGCCGAACCTTTGAAGCGAATACGTTTATACGATCCAATGTGCAATCAAGTATTGAAAAACAATTACGTTTAGTTTAAATGAAAGAATTTGTATTTTTATTCATTTTAAATAAAACTAACTTTTGTGACAACACAAAAAAATAAAAATATTGTATTTTTTTATTTTCGGGGTTGAAACCATCATTTTACCATAAACCAAGAATGCTTTTATTGCGATTGAATTTTCAGTCAGTTTAGTCTGCAAAGCCTGTTGGTATAATAGTGGTATTATTTTTTGTAACTGTGAAACTTCATTTATTGAATTGAATTATTTGAATATTGTTGTGTTATTGCTTTGTCAAAATGAAGATTTATCCAAAGAAAGAGCGTATTGATATGCTTTTCACCTTGGAGAATGTCATCAAAATTGTTTGTTGGCTTCTCGAATCTATGCTCAAAGGTTTCCTGAAAGAAACCATCCTAAATCAGCCGTTTTTGTGAGACTATTAAACCAGTTTCGGGAAAGTGAAAGTGTCAGTTATAAAAAACCTGCTATAAGAAAACCTGTCACTGAGGATGAAGAAAATGTTTTTACGGTACTTGGTTCAGTGATCAAAAATCCCAATATTAGTCAGAATCATATATACGAAAATACTAACATTAGTCAAGCAAGTGTTTCAAGGATTCTTAACAAATACAGATTTCATCCTTATAAAATCCACCTTTGTCAAGAGCTTTACGGAAATAATTTTGACAACCGAACTGAATTCTGTTTGTGGGTGTTAGATAAAGTGGCAGAAAATGCACACTTTTTTGATAATGTGTTGTTTAGTGATAAATGTACTTTTCATAACAAGAATTTCGTGAATAGAGACAACTTCCATTACTATTCTAATTCAAATCCGCACGAATACAGAGTTATGAGAACCATAATGGGTGGTCGGTTAATGTGTTGGGAGAAATACTGGGTTCATTCTTAATTGGGCTCTACTTTTTTGGACGTCCCTTAAATGGTTTGATGTTTCGTGATTTTCTCTTATATCAACTTGCAGTGTTATTTGAAGATGTCCTTTTAAATATTAGAACAACTATGTGGCTTTAACTGAATGGAGCTCTGTCTCATTATCATCGCGAGGTTCAGCAATTCTTAAATGCAAGTTCTCGAAATAGTTGGATTTGGAGAGACGGATTTCAAAATTGGCCCCCGAGATCTCCGGACTTAACTCCACCAGATTTATTTTTAGATAAGAAACGCTTTTTAAACTGTAATCCCGCAAATGTTGTCCAGAGTTAGCAGTGGTTGCGAAAAAAGAATATGTAAGTGTTTGGATATGGATGATCGACATTTCGAACATATACTATAAATATTTTGCTTCTGTTTTATACTATAGTCAACATGTTATTACTATTATTGCTGTTATGGCCTGTTGGACGACTATAAATCGCGTTCGGAGTTTCTGAACATTTGTAAAAATATTCCTGATTATTACTCTTATAGTTGTAAATTACCTAACATTTCCAAATGCCATAGGCAACTAGATAATTAGAACATCTTATTCAAAAAACACAAAATGGTGCAGAAAACGATTATTAGGCATATGTTCTGAAAACGCGAAAACTTAGTTATAGAACATCCTTATACCATTCGATAGTTATTTAAAAGGTACATTTTCTTGTAATTTAAAAAGTATAGCGTTCTATTTAAATTATTCAAATTATAGCCACTTAAAGTTCTTATTGGATTAGTTGTAATTTTTCCATTTAAAAAAACACAGCCTTGATACTTTCAGAGCTTTCGGGACACCCTGTATAATATGAAAATAATTTTAAAAAGTAAATATATTAGATCTCCATATATCCTAAAAGTAAAACTTTATGAAAGTCACGTATTTCGGCCGCAATATTCCTTGCCGTATAGGGTGAATAACCCTGTAGAGTAAAATAACACTAGTAAGGTGCCAAAAAATTAAAAACTAGTTACCTAGTATTAAACAAGAATAAACAATGAAAATGGAACATATAACTTCAGTTAGACACTATCAATTTAGGAATTTTAAAAAATTTATCTTTAATGCTATTGTCATTATTAGCAAATCAAATCAAATTTATTTATTCACCTTTAGCATCAAATAAGATTGACGTTGAGGACGTCATATAGTCGGAGACATATTAAAATTATATAATATACATGGAACACTTACTATACTTATTAAAAATTAAAAACTATTTACCTATACTAAAACAAACAATAGAAACCGAACACTTAATTTAAGTCAATTATCCTATCACTTCAAGAATCCTCAAAATATTCCCTGAATGAGTAGCAGCCCTTCCCAATTAATTATTTTTTAAACTTATTCTTAAAGCTATTGCAGTTATTAGCTGACTTAATAATTTGAGGAAGTTTGTTGTATATATGAACAGAGTGATAACTGGCAGATCTTTCAAAATGATCAAAAAGCAATTTTAAGAAATTAAGTCTTATAATTAGATCACGTAATGGTTTAAATTTAATTTAAACTATTATAATTAATAAAATCTTTCAGCACAGGAAGTTAATTTAACAGCCAGATTCACTAAGAAGGTTTAAGATTTAGATCCGATCTAGTTGCCATTTAGTTAGATCTCCTAGTCGGCCAGTTTTTTGCCTATGATATATTACATATGTTAACAATAAAATCTCATATTATATATTAAGAATATAAAGATAGAGATCAAGCCTTGAAATTGATAATAGGAATAGCTGTCTCCCAAAAATAAACAAAATCTTTCAATTTTTACCGGTTTAATGATACCAGAAAATTATTTTTTTATCCTTGTATTTTTGAGGTTCAAAATTTGCTTGACTATTGTTGCACTTGTCAATTTAAATCCCCTTGTATCAATTTAAACCGGTTTTAAAGTTAAACCATGTTAGTGAATTAGGGAGTAAAAATTTGGAACTTGAACTAACCTGAAATTTATATCATCCAAAATAAGAGTGTAGAATTATTGATGCTTATAAATTTTAGTTGCCTTCTAATGAAGTGTTTCCTTTTTAGTTAAAAAAACACTGCTAGTATTGATTTCTACGCTCCACCCCTGAACCTATTTCGAGTAAGTATTATACGAAGTTAATGTCCTCAATCACTGAGTGCCCAGAGGGGTGAATAAAGTGAGAACTAAAGTAATTCCATTTCTGCTTCCGTAATAATAGTCTTGACAAAATTTTGAATAAGTCCCCCAATCCTAATATAAGTTAGGTATAATAAGCAGGTATCATTGTGATCTTTTCTTTAAATAATTAACAAAAATTGTGGCTTGAGCATCCCAAAAAACTGTTGCTCACACGCGTCCATTTTGAATTTTTGAGGATTGGGGCGCCATCATATTTGAATTTCATATTACTACTTTCATTTTAGGGTTATAGTGATGTTTCATTCATCATTACAAATTTATCGATAAAGTCTTGTCTGTTTTAGTCCTAGTCTAGAGAAGCTTTGAAATCACTACACGAGTTTGCTTTTGAGATATCGTTAATATCCTAGACACGTATCTTGTGGACAACTTTTTAAAATGCCTATGATTTGTAAAAATATCATAGTTATAAGATCGTTTCTCGAATAATACCCTAATATCTCATCATCCGTCGTCTGTCTTGCTGATCAAGCTCATGCTCAATATTTTCTTGAATCGTAGCAATTACTGGAAGTCCATCTGCATCTTCGAATGGAGTTCTACCATACTTAAATTCAAGGTACAATCATTTCACAATAACATAAGGAGGAGTCTAGTATTTCGCATGTCCTTGTGAATTTAAATTGGCATAATTTTTTTTCTAAAATTATCTTGTCGCTGCTCTTTGCTCGACAGGCCCCATTTTGATATGAATATACAACGATCAACTCACTCGTCTCCCCGGTCAAGACAGGAACTTAGTGGAACTTTGTATAAATGCTTTATGAACGTTTAGCACGAGTATGCAAAAAACAGAATTTCATACATTATTACAAGTGGTGGAGTGTAAGGATCAAATCTGGCACATTTTTTCGTTTTCTGATTTACTACATGACTGAAAAGATTATTATAATTTATTTTTATTTAATTGAGCCGTAATCTCCTATATGAGTGAAACCTTTCATTAAAATATCTTACGTACAAACTAGATGGATTTACTAACATAAATATTGCATTAAACATTTACTAAATAAAATTTTTATAAAAAAATTGAACCCACTTCTAAAAGTGGGCTAAAAAGTGAAAAATAACTATAAATTTTTATATGAAATTGAAATTTTTGAAGTCGGCGCCAAACTAATATTTGACAAAATGTGATTCGCGTAAACAGATGAAAAATACTTTGTGTAATTGCTTTCTTATTATAATTTATATATTAGTAGTTATTTATTTCATTTAGAAATAATTTGGAGCCGACTTCAAAAATTTTAATTTCATATAAAAATTTATAGTCATTTTTCACTTTTTAGCGCACTTTTAGAAGTCGGTTCAATTTTTTTTATAAAAATTTTATTTTTCGATTTTTAGTTTTGAATTCATTATAATATACAAAAATTATTTGAATTAGGTACTAATCGAAATTAGTATACCTCGCAATGACACCAAGGTGGCAAAAAGTAGCCATTTCATCCAAAGTTGTAAATCATCCTAAAATGAACCACCAAAAATTTTTTTGATTCTTAGAATTCTCCAAATGCCAGTGAAATTGTGTCAAACAAATATTTAGTCTGTCATAGTAAATCCACTATCTAAAATTTTAAATCAATTTTAGATTGATAATATAGGCCCCAAAACCTTCCAAAATCGATATTTAAGAACTTGAAACGTAAATTTCGTAGTTCGATATATTTTATACTGTATATTGAATTTGTATACGCCTCAAGAACCCCGCAATATCAATTTTAGACAAAATCAGAAAATGTCAAATTTTCAATTTCTCCTATTGTATCTTATCAACCTAATAGTTGTAAAAAATAACCTTCATATTCGTAATACACACGACCCCTAAAATTTCCTAATACCAAATCTGAAAAAAATGCGAATAAGGTGAAATTTTCAACCCACCATATTGAATTCCAAAAAAATAATTTTAACGTCTTAATCTAAACTAAATCTTAACCCCTCAAGCCCCCTAGTACCAATTTTGGATGAAATCCGGAAACTTAAAATTTCTAGACCGTCATATTGCATCTGACATATTAGATTTTCTTAAAATAATTTTATATTCGCTATTTACATCCTCAAAAACGATTCAGTCCCACCTTTGAACAAAATCGAAGAATGTAAAATTTTTAGTCCGCTATATTGGAATCCCTATATTGAATTCGAAAAAAATACTTTTAAATTCATAATTTATACCCTCAAGAACCCCCTATATCAGTTTTGGAGAATATCGAAAACTGTAAAATTTTTAGGACGCCATATTGAATTCGCCAGATTGAGTTTATCAAAAAATATCTTAAATTCGTAATTAACACGAACAAAAATCCTCCAGTTCTGAATTAGACAAAATCGAGAGACGTAGACTCTCTAATCCGCCATCTTGGATCCGCCATACATTTTTTAAAATAATTTCAGATTCGTAATTTGCGATCCCAAAAACTCCCTCATATCAATTTTGAAAAAAATCGGACAACATTAATTTTTTATAAGCCGTATTGGATACGCCATATTGAATTTTTTAAAAATAAATTCAGATTCGTTATGTGCAACCCCGAAAATTCCCCCATAACAATTTTGGAAAAAATCGGGCAAAATTGATTTTTTCGTCCGCCATATTGAATTTTTTAAAAGTAATTTAAGATTCGTTGTGTACGACCCCGAAAATTCCCTCATACCAATTTTGGAGAAAATCAAGCAAAATTATTTTTTTCCCCGCCATATTGTCAGCGCCATCTTGGACTTTACTGCACCAATTTCATCCAAAAAAATATGTGACCACCGCAGCAACTTATTGAACATAACGTAAAAAATTTCATTCAAATCGGTGCAGCCGTTTCGGAGTAATCGGTGTACATACATAAAAAAAATACATACTCGACGAATTGAAAACCTCCTTTTAGAAGTCGGTTAAAAAGAGCCTTAGTTTGCCATTTGACTGAACCTTGGTAATTGTGCTATAGCGATGTTCAAAATTTTATTTGTAAACATATAATCTATTATTAGAAACCGATGTTATTTATAAAATTATTGTATTTAAATATTTTTCGTATTAACATATATTAATTAACGTCTAGCGGTAATATGCCATGTGGCAGGTCACAACAAGGAAAATTTTATTTCAACATTTTATGCTTGTAATATAAAAGATACGAGTATGCACGATATATTCTGGTTTAAAAATCGCATAACTGCCTGAACCTCCAAAATTTTAGGAACTTTTCACGGTTAGTTCAGCTAAGTTTAATTATAATCGAGGAGACTGACCTTTCATATTGTAATCTTTTTTTAATATTTAAAATTTAAAACGGTAATCAAATATAAAATTACGGTACCTCGTAGAGACACAAAAATGTTTCATATTCAGAAATTAAATTTACCCTGAAATTTTTAGAGACAGTACCAACCGTGGTTAGAAAATGTTTTTTCTTGCGAGTAACTAAAAAAGTAGAATATATGTGATGATCAGTTTTTATTGTGTTTTAGAGATTTAACATCCAAAAAATCAAATTCAAGATGTTTCAAGCCCGATAAACAGGTTACGTTAGGAACATGCGAAAAGTACTGAATGCAGGTAGAAAAATATATCCTTTAAATTAAAAAGAGTCTTCGCCCTACGCTGTGTTTCTTGGCATAAATTATAGAAGAAAAATATAAAATTAAATAAAAATTTTCAATACCATGAATATCTTGAGATTAGGACGAGAATCACCTTTAATATTTCAATAGAGATAATTCAAAGTATCGTCACAAAACATCATCAGAGAATATTATATTTAGGCATTTTAACTAGTTTTAGATTTTAAGAGAATCTCATTGAATATAAAATATTTTTTAAAACAAAATTTGGAAACTTCTTTTTAAAAATGGTGTCTTTTTTTGTGTAAATATGAAGAGGGAGTTACGAAAATGAATGTCAAAAAATAATTTTGCAAAATTTTCTTTCTGTCACTATTTCAGCGTGTGATAATGTTTTTGGTGTCAGAATAAATAAATATGATATCTAGGCGGAAGGAAAATTGCCAAGAGTCATGTTTTCTCAGACAAGATGGGTAAATCTTGACACATGTTAACATAGTTTCAGATTACGTCTGAGAATAACGATAGGGGGATTTTGTCGAAAGATTTTTATCATGTAAAGTAGTGAATTTAACAAGATTTTTCTTTTTCAGTGGCTGTTTCATATTATTTTTTGTTCCGTATTCTCTCATTGCTTATAATTTCTTTTAACTCCCATTTTAATTTTAATTATTTTTTAAGAGAAGTGAACAATTGTCCTCTCGTTTTGATAGCTTTCAGCTTCTTGTTTAATTTTCTGATTTTATTTTTTGACTCTTATCCTTGCAGGTTACTTCACCTTGGCGCTCAGAACAAAAACAACTCTTTTTGATTTGAATAAATTTTTATTTGACATATATACTTTTTTAAATAATTTGAAAACAAAACGAATAAAAAAAATAAAAAATGACGCAGATATAAGCCGTCAATTAGGACCCTTTTTCGAAAATCCTTGTTGATGGTCGAATTTTTTCCTCGTCTGAAAAATTTTAAAAAATCTTATTGGTAAAAGCAATATCTAAACATAGCGAATTTTTTTTAGAAATTTATTTGTAGAAATGACAGCTCTTTTGAAATTAACGAGGCACCTAATCACAAAAATCTGTGCTACATCTTAGAAACTATTATAAATAATAGGTGATTTAAATTTGATCGAAATCGGTTAAGTATATTTTGAGACATCTTGTACACCAATTTGAAACACGAGGTTTTAAGAAAAAGGCAAAAGAAATAAAAGTACCCCATCAGCGCCTCACAACCAAATATTTTTTAAAATTACCTTCACTCTCAGATTGATGCCCCGATATCCTGACTTCTTTTAAGCAGCTCTGTTTAATTTCCTGGCCTCGTTAGTCTCTTGTTGGACTTTCATGTTGGCGGGAAATATTAAATGAGAATTCCATTTCTTGAATAATTGCAGCACACTTGCACCAATTGTAAGGTATAAGAGTGTATCCATCATTAAATAAATATATTAGCTGCAATATAATTCAAATATAATAAGATGGAATCTCAATAATTTTCGCACCACTGTAATGCACTTTTGGAACCATAAACCAAATCACAGCGTTTAGGCTTTGGTTGTTATTCTCAGTGTATCGTAAACATAGATCTAATCAACGCTTTTACCTCCTCCTCTCTTTCCTCCCTCATGTTCCGATAATAACGTCCAACTGCTTCTCGGCTATTTTTTTTTATTAAGAACTACTCTTTTCGATATTTCAATATTTATTTTCTATTAAAAAATTTTGAAAAATATATAATTTTTGTAATAAACGTGGCAACCTGCGTTAAATGATCAGAGAGTCGAAACTAGTTCCAACTTTATGCACCTGAGAAACTTCCACCTTCTGAAATTCCACAAAATAACTTGTTATAAAAGACCGATTCAAAATATCTTAAAGAATATTCCACAATACACCATATCAATAGTCTAACCGGTCCGCTTGTTACCTGAGTTTCGGGCTGACGCCCTGCCGCGTTCACTTCTTATTAATGTAACTCGGAAAATAATTTGAATTTTGAGATGGTTAAAAGCTGAAATATTACTAAAAGTATAAACAATTTGTTCAGATTGTGTAACCCTTGAAGCGCTTTTACCAACCTTCACTATTCGACAGCACAAGTTCGTTTAAAATTGTTATTCGATAAGACAATACTCCATACGAGACACTTCAGTAATTTATCGACTTCTACAAGAAGATTCTTAATTCGAATGCTTTTATATATATATATATATATATATATATATATATATATATATATATATATATATATATATATATATATATATATACATACATACATCGATTATTCCAGAACGGCGGAACCGATTTGAATGAAGTTTTTTCATAATGTTTAGGAAGTTGCTTCGTTGTTCCTATATTATTACGAAAATGTATTTTAAAAAGTTTAATATGGCGGATCCAATATAGGGAATTAAAAATTTTGCATGTCTCGATTTTCTCAAGAATTGGCACAGAAGTGATTTTGAAGGTGTATATTTAGAATTTAGAATTATTTTTTAAAAATTCTATATTTAGAATCCAATATGGCGGACTAAAAATTTAACATATCTCGATTTTTTTGAAAATTGGTAGTGGTGGGTTTCTGAGAGTTCAAATAATGAATTTAGAGCTGTTTTAACAAAATTCAATATAACAGATGAAATATGGCGATGTAAAAACTTTATATTTCCGGATAATGGCCAAAATTGTTACTGGCTCGTAGAAAATTTTACGTTAATAACATTTTTTCAAAATTAGTATTAGATAATTTTCGGAATAGTAGGCTACGAAACTAAAGTTAATTTTTTACAATTTAATATGGCAGATACATTATGAGAGACTAAAAATGTAACATTTTCCAGATTTTGTTTAGGTTAATATTGGGGGATTTTTGGAGCGCATATTACGGATCCTAAATTCATTTCTTCAAACTCAATATGCAGGACAAAATATGTCGGACTAAAAAATTTATATGTCTCAAGAGCTTTTAGTATCGGTGTTGGGGGTTTTGGGGCCTAGGTTATGAATCTAAAATTAATCTCTTAAAATAAATAGATAGCAAATTTACTATAGCAGACTAAATATTTGTTTAATACATTTTTATTCAGTATTTGGAGAATTCTCAGAATCAAGGAATTTTTTATTGTTTGGTTTCATGGGGATCTACAACTTTGGATAAAATGGATACCTTTTTGTGACCTTAGAAAATGAATTCAATTCAAAACTAAAAAAAAAATATTTAAAAAAAATTTCAAATAACGCGCTAAAAAGCGAAAAATAAAAATATAACTTTTGATACGAAATTGAACTTTTTTAATTCGGCGCCAAATTATTACCAAATGAGCCAAATAACAACTAACGTGAGATGCATACAAGCTACGGCAACAAAGCTATTACAAATAAAGTATTTCTCAATTTTTTTTTATGTAAATCACATTTTGTCAGGTATTAATTTACTGTCCACTTCAAAACTTTTAATTTCATATAAAAATTTATAATCTTATTTTTCGCTTTTTGGCGCTATTTTAGAAATTGGTTCAGTTATATTATAAACATTTTATTTACATTTTAAATCTGTACGTGTGGAACAGGAACAAAATTTAATTTTCGAAAAGTGTTTTAGGAGAAATGTAACTAGATTAAAATACTTAAAGGAGAGGTTCCATATATTATTTATAATCATTATGTTAAAACATCTTTATTATATCATTAAAACATATTAGTAGAACGTTTCGACCATTTTATGATTTTCATCAGTTATCTGCAACAATATAAACATCGTTTTTTTCCCATCTTTCCATTACATTCATTGTTTTTTATTATATGCAAAATGAACTACATAGTCAACGATAAAAAAACCAGAGATAATATTTTTTTTAATCACCATTTTTCGTCATAAATTTTCTTAAAACTACACTTTGATACATCTTCACCTTAAAATTTTTCTTTCAAAAACACGATACAATATTAAAAATTAATGTCTAATTTAGTTGAATGAAAATTAATATTTTAAAATGCCATGCCGCTCGGTAGTTGAATTCTGACTAGGTGTTTATCTTTTATATCGTTATCTGCATTTCACTTCCAGTGTATGTATTATTTTTAAATGTTTTTAGTAATTTTTTATTTATTATAATTAGTAAGTTGGGGCTTTTAAGCTAATCTGTTGGGTTTGTTATTAAAATATTAATTAAGGATGACATTGTGGTAGTCTTTTATATCCGTTTTGTCATTTACAGAGTTTGAGTTTTTCTTTACGTAAACCATTTCTAAAATTTCACGTTTACGTTGGTTTGGTTTGATTTTAAGTACGTGTGGTTCTTGAAAATTAAATTGATGTAAGTGTGCCGATTCGTGGCTGCTTAAGGCTGTCTTATTTTTTTTTGGTTATATTGATGCCCATTTAGTCGGCTTTGAAAAAATTGCGAAGATTGTCCTATGTAGACTCCAGGGCATTCATTGCATGGGATTTCGTATATAGTGTGTGTTGTTTTGTTTTTGTGAATTTTGTTCTTTAGTGTGAATTGAAATTCTGTTTAAGTAGTTTATAGCGTTTATGACACACAGACTTATTTTGTTTTTGAAAGAGCTACTATTATTATTTAACTATTGCCCACGTGATTTAAAAATCGAGTTAATGAGATTTATTGGGTAGCTGTTTTTAATTAAAATATCTTTGTCCTTTTTTATTGCTACCTCTCTATATATTGTGGCACTCAGCTTCATTGCTTTGTCAGCTAGGTCAATGATAACCGATCTTTTTTGGGATATAGGGTTTTTTGAATGGTAATTAAGTATCTACTAGACCATGATTTTTTTTGTACCGTTCCGTTTGTATTGTATTTTGAATAGGATGTAGTGTCACATCAAGAATATTTATCTTGTTATTGTCCTCCATTTAAATAGTAAAATTAGGTTTTGGATGATAAGCTTTAAAAGAGTTAAGAATCTGGCCATATTTAGTTTTTGGGACATGGTCTGATAGATACTTAAATTACCATTCTAAAAATCCCATGTCCCAAAAAAGATCATTTACTGGCCTAGCTGACAGGGCCATAAAGCCGAGTGACACAATATATAGAGACATATTTTAATTAAAACCAGCTACCCAATAAATCTCATTAACTCGATTTTTAAGTCACATGGGCAAAAGTTAAATAATAATCCCCAAGCTATACAAAGCAATGAAAAAAACTTATTATTGCCATACATCCAAGGTTTGTTGGAACAACTACAGAAGCTCTCTTAAAAACAAAATATGTCTGTGTGTCACAAAGGCTATAATCCCCTTAAACAGAATTTAGTTCACTAAGGAACAAAATTCACAAAAAAAAACAACACACACTATATACGAAATCCCATGCAATGAACGCCCGGGGTATCTATTCTCGTTCTTGAGAAAACGACCACTTGATGGAAAGTGGGCGTGGTTCTCACGAAAAAGTATGAAACCTTATTCTGGGTAGCTTTTCTCGTTCTCGAGAGAACGATCATCTTGATGGAAAGTGGCCGTGGTTCTCACGAAAAAGTAAAAAAACCGTATTCTGAATATGTTTTCGTACTTTTTCGTGAGAACCACGCCCACTTTCCATCAATATGATCGTTCTCTCAAGAACGAGAATAGGTACCCTGGAGTCTACATAGGCATATATGACAAAAAAACAGCTTTAACCAACCACGAATCGACATACTCACATAAATTTAATTTTCAAGAACCAAAGGTACTTAAAATCAAACCAAACCAACGTAAACGTGAAATTTTAGAAATGATTTACATAAAGGAAAACTGCAACTCTATAAATGACAAAACGGATATAATGGGCTTAAGTAAAATCTACCAAAATATCCTCGTTAATTAATATTTTAATAACAAACCCAACCGATTAGCTTAAAAGCCCCATCTTAATATTTATAATTAATAAAAAATTACTAAAACATTTAAAAAAATAATACATACACTGGAAGTGAAATGCATATAACGATATAGAAGATAAACACCTAGTCAGAATTCAACTACCGAGCGGAACAGTATTTTAAAATGTTAATTTTTATTCAGCTAAATTATGCACTTATTTTTAACATTGAATCGTGTTTTAAAAAAAAAGTTTTAGGGTGTAGATGTATCTCAGTGCAGATTAAGAAACTTTATAATGCAAAATGGATAGAAATATATTTTAACGATATAATAAAGATGTTTTAACATTATATGAACCTTAATCCCAAGAACGGTTTTACGTATATATATATATATATATATATATATATATATATATATATATTTATATATATATATATATATATATATATTTATATATATATATATACGTTACATAAGTTTTACGGATGGAGGGCCGAATGATTTGGCTATTCTGGATTTGAATCCGCTCGTTCAAAAAACAGTTTTCACGACGTTTCGCCAAAATTTCATTTGGCATTTTCAAGTGCGGTTCGTTTCGTTACTCGCTGAGAACTGATGGTGGTTGTAAAAACTTACTATATAACATTTTACACCCTTACGGGGAGTAGACCTGTTTAAATGTTAAACGTTTCGAGAAACTGAGATCCAAGATATTAACCCTCCTCTGCGATATCACTTTTCTAATAAGATGCCGCAACAAGAATTTAGAACGAACTTGTGCTAAACTCTAGTATCATTTAAAAACCAGAAGAACTATTTCGATCTTTAAGACCACCGGAAAAGCTCTCCTTCGATAACAAATCCGAGAAAAACGAAAAATTTTATCAAGGATTGAAACAGAATTTATAATCTCCACTTAGCTGTAACCCACAAAATCCATCATGTCCTGCGGAATGACAGAAAAATTATTCTGTCGGCGAACGGAATCATATACCCAGGTAAAGGTAGCAAAACAACAGAAGAAATTTGAGGCACCACAACAAAGAAATACTCACCACACACAGCAAATACTGGATTGCAATAATGTTGTTCATAATATCTACAACTAACAATTAACAGAACTGGAGAAATGAATTCTTTCTAAAGGTTTTAATTTTGCCATAACGCCAAAAACAGTCCCCTTGGAAGAAATAATTTCGAATATAGAAGCTGTCCTAGAGAACATCTCTGAAGAAAATGCCGAACAAGCCAGACAAGACATAACGCAAATTTTGAAATCAAGCCGGCCTCCCAACTCAAACTTAACGCAAGCTGAACATCAAGCCCTTTCATTCTTAAGGAAGAATAAAGAAATAATAATATCGGCAGATAAGGGAAATGTCACGGTTGTAATGAACATAAACGAATAAATGAAAAAAATGTCAGAAATTCTCAAAGACGCTTCTTACAAACAAACAAACAGAGATCCAACAACGTACCTTGGAAAACTACAAAAGTCAAGATTAAAGCCTCAAAACTAAACCCAGAAACAAAAAAATCTATAATAAAAAGGAAAAAATTAAGCAGATGCCCAAAACTGATCTACCAAACAAATGCACCACTCAGACCAACAGTGAGCGCCGTGGTATATCCAACACAAAAACTCAAAAAAATATTTAGCAAGTATAAGCAACCAAGAGTCGAACTGGCCGTTTTCTTCGTGAAAAACTCCTAAGATCTTACCAAACCGATCAAAAACATTCATCTTAAAGAAAATGACATCTTAGCAAGTTTCGACATAAAATTGCTATATCCAAGCATAACACTGGATGAGATTTTGGACAAAATCGCCATGAACGTAGATTTTCCAGCTTAGACAATTGAACTTGTAGAACACTGTCTAAAAAACACATACTTTATGTACAATAATACAAACGAACAGATGGTGCTCACTTTCACCAGTTATAGCTACCCTTTTTATGATATATTTCGAACAAGAGACACTGGAAAAAACACCTTTAAAACCGAAATTTGGGAAACGCTATGTAGATAATAAACATGGAAAAGAACATCTAGACGATTTCCTCGTATACCTAAATAATATTCACCATAGAATCTAGTTCACGCTAAAAATCGAGTAAGATAAAAAAAACTTTCTTTTTTGGACCTGTTGTTAACTAGGAAACCCAACAAGACTCTGGGTTTCAGCTTATATAGAAAACTCGCACATACTGACCAATATCTCAACGCAGAATCACATCACCATCTCTCTTAAAAACAGGTAGTAGTCAACATACTAATATCAAGATCTCTCCGTCTAACAGAACTCAATACAAAACAAGACGAAATAAAACACATCTTAACCGCCCTAGAACGGAATAGTTTCTCACAATCAGATATAAAGAAAGCCATAAAAAGACAAGAGAAGACCACAACAAAGACCAAAGACCAAGATCAAACAAGGCACAAAGCTATAAGCCTCAAAAATAAAACAGCCATCCTCAGCTTTTTAACATCACCAAACAACCGGACACATCATCGATTTCGAAAAAGCAAAAGAAATAGTACCAGTACAAAACTACAAAGTACACGTCATAAGAGAAGTCCTAAAAATCGAAAAAGCGGGACATCTGAATAAACGGGACGGTGCTTTAAATATTCCAAGTACATGGAAAACAGTAATAAAAAATCAAGAAACAAAACAACAAAAATCAACCAATATACGAGAGAACAGCATACAAGAATAAAATATATCGCACTCTGTAGGGGGGAGGAGCCTGCGAAGCCGCTCATCCAATCAGAAAGCGAGCCAGCTAACCAAAATATTCGAAAGATAACAGAGATCACCATCAGTTCTCAGTGAGTAACGATATATATATATATATATATATATATATATATATATATATATATAACCAAAATATTTGAAAGATAACAGAGATCACCATCAGTTCTCAGTGAGTAACGATATATATATATATATATATATATATATATATATATATATATATATATATATATATATATATATATTTACTATTGAAACTTTTAAGACCAACAATTTTCATTTTGCTTACGATGCTTGTAAACGGTGTGAGGCCGATAGCTCTACGTCTACGCGATTCTCCTCAATAAGATTTAGCTACGTAGTTTTTAAAAAAATGTATTTTAATTCAGTAAAATAGCTTATTATTAGAATAAGTGGAAGGAATAAAAAAATCACCTTGAATGAATAATGAGTAAATGAATAGGAATGGTGATACTAAATTTTCGATATTTAGGCCTCGTTGAGTTCAATAAATGTCACTATGACCGTAAATCATTTGAGGCCGACCGCTTTTGCGAATCGAAGCAGCCTCGTTACCTGACTTTGCTCTGACTGCTTTGGGTGATGCTATTATATTGCCGAAGTGTCTCTGCCTCGGTTAGTTGTATGCCGGACGCTTTCTGAGAACATAGTCAACAGTTTCATCCCTCTTTGGTATCATCTGCATATAGAGTTATTAGCGATACCAATCCTATGAAGATGACCTTACAGGTGACTATATTCCGTTAGCAATTTGACCATTATCCGAAGTTCTTTCTGCCTCCCTAATAAATCGAGCGTTAGGCCCAATTATAGATTCCGTGTCACATTTCATTCCAGGGACTTCCTTCCAGCATCCAATAAATTTGATTTCCACAACAGTTTCTGTTCTTTCTTTCCAGTAGTAACTGAAACGGATATAATCAGTTGAGTTCGTATAGTTCAGTCGCGGACTCTATGTTTTTCAAACGATTGCTTTGCTTGATTATCTGTATACCTGAGTGACCCGGAAGCCATACGAACCTCATTATGCAGCCGTACTTTGCTAGATTATCAAGTACCTAAAAAAATACTGTATTTTTCACAAGTTGCAATGAAAAATTTCAGGATCGTATCTCTTGAAATTATTATCAATATTTTAAAAAGGTTACTGCCTTACAAAGCAGAAAGAACGGGTTTCCGTCAAAGTTATCTCTGTGCATTTGCTGAGTGGAGACGTGAGCTCGTACAATATAAACAACGTGTTTTTTTGCAATACTCGAAATTTAAAATCGACAAAGTGACCAAAGTAACCGAGGAGTGTTCAAATTAACGGGCCGTAAGGGACCGCTAAACTTACGATAATATTAAAAGTGGCTAAATTTATATTTTACGAAGGGATCAATGGTCTTAAAATGATAAATTGAATAATTATCATAATATAACAGCCACATACACTTTTTGCGTGGTCATAAAATTTTTAGGACACTTACTAATTTTATTAGATACGATCTAATCCGTATTAATAAATGACCTTAAACGAATCCGGACTGCTCCGAGTGCCGCCAATATGTTAAAATTGCAAAATAAACATCACATTGTACATACGCAATATTACTCGAAAAACAAATAGATCTAAGTGATCAACGTGACATTAGTAATGATTCAATGAAAAACGTGTTAATAAACGGTCACCAATAACCCAACAAGTGCAACAATTTTCCTTATCAATCACGCCATAAATGAGTGTGCCAATTAACTTGACAAATAACAGTAATGTTGTTCCGTCCATATCACAAACCAGATTAGAATATACAACCTTCATAAGAATGACGAAAACTCCACAGAAATAATATACTCTATCCACTTATAATACTATGCAACAAATTTCAGTTTATTTGTTGTATCTTGTATGTTGCAATTTTCAAGAACAAGTTTTTTTTTATCTTAAACTAAATAATAAAAAAAACTTTTAGACTTTTAAAGAGATTAATATCCTGTTTTTTTTTTGTTTTTCTTTCGCGAATCGTTTCTGGAGCATCTCTAACAAAAGTCCAGCTCCAATGTTATCAGTAAAAAAGTCCAGATGTAAGTGTAGGAAATGGATCTTTACAGACATATTGTAACCCGTTTTTTGATAGGATGACAGCATATTTTAAACAAAAATATGGTATTTGTCAGCTTTTTTATTTCCGAAAAAATTAGTGACCACGAGGCGAAACTCATTCCATGCATTTTTTTCAATACCTGAGAGAGTGCTGTCAAAATGTTTGTGTTTCAGAATATTTCGAATTTGTGGCCCAACAAAAATACTTCCTCTAATTTTTGCTTCACTTAGATAGGCAGTAGTGGAAAAAAAGTCTTCTTGGGGTCTACAAATGGCATATGTTGCACATTCTTTTCACGTAGCTCTAATAATTGTAGAACGGACAAGTCTTTTCTCTTGTAATGAAGTGTCTTTGCCCGACTGTCCCATTCACACCAAAAACAGCAAAACTTGGTATAGCCCAGGTGCAACCCGAGTAAAAGTACAATCACCTTTAAATCGCCACAGATCTGCCATTGGTGGTCATCATATTTTATACTCCTCAATAGGTACTTTACATTGTCGTATGGTTCTTTCCTGTGAACTGCATATCCAATAGGAATAGACGGTAAAATATTTCCCGTCTGCAATAGTACTGCTTTTAAACTCAATGTTGAACTGTTTATAAATAATCTCCATTCCTCAGGCTTGTGTTTATATTTAAAGCCGCCAATAAACCACTAATGTTATTGCAGTTCTTTTCCACGTTAAAAAATGGTCTAGGCCTTTATGGCGTTTACAAAAAACACATACTGAAACATCGTCTTCTAATAAGTTCCACTGCTGTAATCTTGAACCTGCTAACTCTGTTTTAGTTTTTGATAGTTCTAAGTCTCTCACAAGATCATTCAATTCTGATTTGGTTATTTTGTGTGGTTGGCGCTATAATATGCTGGGTGTGAATCAGGATCTCTTGATGTTGATGGCATATCTTCTTCTTGAGAAATCGTTGAATCTTTATTATTTTCGTGAGTGAATGTTCCTATTGTAACCGAAATAAAGTTCATATGCCTTTTTTATCAATGGGGTAATAGGCCGCTTCTGAGACGCAAAAGTCACCTCACCACAAACATAATAACACATATTTTCGAGACATCTTCCAATCTCAACTATTCGACTCGACTCATTAACTTCGAGTGACTAACTAACCCCTCTGCTTCGTAGCTGGTTATATACCCAAATGCAGCTTCAACATTTTTAGAGAATATTCGAGATTTTCTATTTAATTCTATAATATTCGCAATAGTGGCGTTTGTCATTTGTTTGTATACAGGGGCTGTTTAGTAGAAAATAGACATAAAAATCGATTTACATGGGTTTAAAAGGCTATCTCCTTATTTTAAGCCCTGGGGGTTTGTGACTTCGTATATGGGGGTCGTCCCTGGAGATCCCCCATGCGGTGTTACCAAGTTCTACAAAATTTTCTTAACTTGGAAAACGTTTATTTGGCAACGTCGCACCACTCTATTGTTATAATAATACAAATAGACTACATGCATTCTTGCGGTTATATTGTTAATTTACACGGAGCCATGACATCATGTATCTCTTAAACTTGAACAAACATTAAAAAGATAAGTTTAGTTTTGGTTTTAGCACGTCAAAAATGGTAAGTTTTGTCGATTTTATTTTAGATATATTTTGGCTGTTGTCCAGTGTAATCGATATCATGCGATGTCAAGCAAATATGAAGACGAAACATTAAATAATCCAAAAACTACAAAAAAGAGAAGAAAATATCTGAAAATAAGAGTAAATAAATAGCTTTCCCCTCTCCAATAATAGGAGGAAAGTTCAGCACATCTAACCAAAATAACGATATACAAAGAACTCAACAAGGATGTAAAACAAGAACAGACATCCGTCGCCGATTGTTATATAATATAGACCAATATATCTACTCATCACCTACAGCGATGTTAAACTATCTCGATAAGAACACAAGATAATACAAGAATGGAGTCTCGGGAGATCAAATGGAGAAAGTGTTAAAGGTGCCAGCTGTGGGGACTCGCAGCTACCAATTGTAGAAAAGATCCAAATTGCGCTAATTGCGCTGAACCCCACTTAACTAAGCCTGAGAAAGCGTCGAAAACGAAAAATGTTCTTACTGTAATAAAAACCTCAAATCTAATAGCACAGAAAGTTCTATTTTCTATATAAATTACGCAAACTACAAGATAGTAGCACAAATAACCAAATATATAACAAATACACTTATACCTACAGCATATCCTTGAAAGGTTAGGGCAAGTGGTGCAGAACAAAGGAGGGCAAATGGCGGGGAAACTATCCAATTTCCGGAAGAAAGATTTTCCACTTATCAGAACAAATAATATACAACCCATTAGTAGGGTGATTAGACAGAGTAACACTGACAATTACAGAGTAAGTAGCCTTACTAGTCCTATGTATGAACTTAAAAATGCAACAGAGTTGAATGAAGGGATACGTTTCATAACGGGTTTCATAAAAGTATTTAAAAAACCACAAATAAGGAAGGGAAGGTCTTATCTATAATAGATTTTATAACAACCAAACTAGATAATTACAATTTGTAAATAATGAACTATGAAAAAGGTGAAATATGTATCGAATAAAAATTTAATCCTACACAATATAATTAAAAAGTAGTATACAATGCGACCAGTACTTAAGAAAATCAAGAGCGGTTTTAACAAGCTTTTCCGTTCAAAATTGAACTAAATACAATAAATAAACAAACCTACTAGAAAAATTAAACAATTTTTAAATTCAAGCTGTTAAAATTCAGATTTAGGTTTATTGTAAATCATTGCCAATAAATTATACTTAAATGATTATTATAACACATGGCCAAAATCAGCCAGCAGCGTTATCTATCTATATACAGGGGCGGATCCAGCCTCTCTGTTTGGGGGGGGCGGTGATATCACAAAAGTACGAAAGCGATAGCAGGTTGTCGGAGGGGGGAGGAGACACCAGCAACATTCCCATTTCTAATGTAAAAGGCAGGGTGGATCGGGTCTATTTTTCTGAATTTCAAGCTCTTGAAGAGTGGGGGGGGGGGGGGGCGATCACAAGAAAAAACAAGTTGCCGACCGGGGGGAGGATGCGAGCAGCATACATATTCCTAGTATAAGAGCAGAATCCGGTCGATTTTCCTGAATTCAATGCACTTGGTGGGGGGCTATCGCCAGAAAAACAAGGTTGTCAACGGAGGAGGGGGGAGTGTCAGCAGCATACATATTCCTAATATAAAATGCAGAATCGGTTCTATTTTCTTGAACTCAAAGGTCTTGGGAAGGAGAGGGGAGATCACAAGCATACACATTCCTATACTCTATTCAAGAACTAAAGAGAGTAATAATACTGTTACCGAAACCTCCGACGTACCTGCTCCAGTGCGCAGGTAACTGAGGACTGCCGTAAATCTAATTATATTTAATTATATTTAAATATTATAAGCTTTTATAAATTTATTGCAGCCATAAAATTTCTGATAGTTCAATTTAATTTCTGTCAGTGAGAAAGGTACACCTTACAGTGTGTCCTTACTGATTTATCTTGTTTGTGCTTGTTTTTATATATTATTTGAGATTAGTGAGATACCTAAAATATATGGCTTCCACATCTATATTTATTCCAAAATCGTTTAACCAGGGCATCTTTCCTCTGCGAAAAACTTATTACGATAAATGTTTATGATGGCTTAAGATATCAATATCTCGATAATAATGTTAAAAGCTCTATTGAGATGTATTCTAACATGACAAGAGTTGGAAAATCTACTATGTACCGAATATTGAAGGAGAAAAAAACGACTGAAATTGTTAATACTCTCAAGCTACATTCGATCACACAAACTGTAATCAAAGAAGTTATACATACATTTTATTATGAGAAGCAGATCCCAACCGTCAACAAAATTCTAACTAAAATCAATGAAGATCGGGATTTACCTGAAACTAAAAGAACTGAGCTCTAGAAATTGCTCAGAGAACGTGATTTTTGCTGTGAAAAACCAGATAGGAAATCTATTCTTATAGATCGTCCGGAAAATGTCCGTTGGAGAAGGAAATATCTCTCTCAAGTAAAAGGTAGAGTTGCTAGAAATAACACAACTTACAAAATTAGTAATTTAACTTAACCTTTGAAAGATTTTTCTGAATAAAGTTAGTGCAGAAAATTGGGAAGAATCCAGATAATAAAAGAAAATGAGGAAACTCGATCTCCTGATCGGTGAGATGGAGGAACCAATTATAATTAATTTGAGCAAAGATAGCTTTACTGACTTTGATTACAAATTAGATACGTAATGTTTACCAGCGTAAACACAATTTCTTATTTAAATTTTCTGTAACATATAAAAATTAATTACATTTGAATCCCTTTTTAGTGTTTAATTTTAATTCTGCAGATGGTTTAAGAAATAAATAAACTGAAACGTCAAATATCCTAAAAATGTTTTTAATTAATAATAAAATGACCGATAGCTCCAAAAAAATTTTAATATTATATGGACTGAACTTCTTGTATTTTTGACAATGGGTATTTTGTAAATATTTAAATTACAACTTAGAATTTTTTGAGAGAAAAAGGCTACGTTTTAGTCTGAATGTACCTAAAACGGATTATATGCCAAAATTAAAAATAATAAAAATATAGTTGTGATTTGTGTTAAATATGTCAAAATTATCTATATTTTCTAATGTATGTGAATTATTAAGAAATCATAAGAAAGAAAATAATATAAAAACTTTTTATTTCAAGTTTTTAACCGAAATAATATTCTATGCTATAAATACTTAGTGATAAAATAATCCTCTTTTCGACGCCTATGACAAGGATTAAAATCCTTTTTAACACTTCACATCCAAATATCTATTGTTATCCTATCCAAATAGTCCGTTATTATAGACCGGTATTTTTGATTATAAAATTTCTAACCCATTCCTATGAGAAATATATGTGTCTAACAAATTTTGCCAAAGACATCGAAATAAAGAATACAGGTAGTTTGCGAAGAAAAAAAAGGGTAAAAAATGATTTATTACTCTTTCTAGTTCTTGAATAAACTATAGTATAAGAGGTAAAGTCGGATCTATTTTCCTGAACTCAAAGCTCTTGGGGGGGGCGATCGCCCCCACCGCCCCCCCCTTGGATCCGCGCCTATATATATATATATATATATATATATATATATATATATATATATATATATATATATATATATATATATATGTATATATATATATATATATATATATATATATATATATATATATATATATATACATATATATAGATAGATATAATCATATTGTAAGTTTTAAAATGAAAAAAAAAATAGTTTCGGTCACCCTGTGAACCACGTTGGGCGCGGTTAGTACTTGGATGAATTCATCCGGGAAATATTGCGTACTGTAGCCAACAGTTGGTAGGCAGGAAAACGGGCTATAAGGTAAAACTCAGGGCTAGTTAGGTGCTGAGGATCATGGTTCGGAACCTAAGGTAAACTGTAGGTTCAGTCGCCAAATGGTTTCCGCTACCAACGCGACTTTAATCCAAAACAAGCAAACAACCAAAACTAAAATAATAGTTGCATGCATGATAATAAAATCTAATTAAAGCTTGCCTGAAATTTTGAAGTTTATATTAATTATATTGCTAATCTTCTTTATTTTCACGAATAGAAAAGATTTTACTAAATATATATAATTGTTATTACTTCTCACTTTGCACAACATGTATTAAATGGTTAAAGTTTCCTCTGAAGTAGCATAAAAGGTCATAACTAAGTTTTCGTTTTTCTTGTTATAAAGAAGACGTCGCCTATTAATAATAATAATAATAGTATATTTTTTTCCTTTTTTCTTTAATAAAATCTAATTCAGAAAATAAGGTTTCTTTTTTTTTGTTAGCCGATAGAACAAAACTTCTTAAGAAGTTGTAAGAAAAAGAAATTAGAAAAATCTTAAATCGAATAACCATATTTAAACCCCCTCTGCTAACGTAAGTTAATAAATCCTACATAACTGTATCTATAATATTGTAGTTGCTATGTGAGTCAAGAAGTAATACGAGTAGTCTTTCCGATATAGTATTTTTCCCATATATTCGACAATTTCCATTTTCTCCTAGAATCTTAACATTATAAGAACGCAGTAGGTTTAAATACTTCCAAAAATTAACACAGAATTTAAATTAATAATTTTCACTTGTACCTTAAATAATGCAATTTACTTTTATCTGTTCATACTTCCAACTAAAAATTAAAAATTGACAAATAGGAACTAAGAATAGCTGTTTTTATTTATTACCCTTTCAAGCAGAGAAAAGCAAAGATTATATACAAACAGTTTGTTTCCTGCAAATACAACTTTGGTCCTCTCTCCATAGGCGTTTCGACCACCTTATGGTTTCGTCAGTGGAGCTGTCTCGAACTGAGAGCAACATTAGCAGGAAACAACTGCTATATAAAATATAAAATTCAAAGTATATCGGTAGTGTATGCTTGCTTCGATGCCAGACTGGAAAATATCGCCAGTCAAATATCTATATAATCACCGAAATAGTGCGAAATTTTTAAAACAAAATTTCAGTAAGAAATAAAGACATTTACCTGCCGTATTTGAATAGTTTTTTATATGTGTTATCCTTTCGATCAGAGAAAAGAACAAATATATTCAAACAGTTTGTTTCCTTCAAATACAACTCTGGCCGTCTCTTTATATGTGTTTCGATCACATTATGGTCTCGTCAGCAGAGCTGTGTCGAACCAAGAGCAACATTTCCAGAAAACAACTGCTATATAAAATAAAAATTCCAAAGTATGCCGGTAGAATACTAAAAACCTGCTAACTTCGATGCCAGACTGAAAAATATCACCAGTCACACTTATACGATCACCGAGGTATTGCGAAATTATTAAAAATCAAAATTTCAGTAAGAAATAAAGAAATCTTTCTGCCATATTTAAATAGTTGTTTAAATGTATTATTCTTTCAAGCAGATAAAAGGAAAGAATATATATTGATTTTTAAACATTTCGTATGACTCCGGTGATTGTATAGATGTCGTTTGACTGGCGATATTTTTCAGTCTGATATCAAAGTCGGCAGGTTTTTAATACCCTACCGACATACTTTGGATTTTTATTTTATATAGCAGTTGTCTCCTGCCAATATTGCTCTCGGTTCAATATATTTCCACTGACGACACCATAAGGTGGTCGAAACGCGTATGGAGAGAGGACCAGAGTTGTATTTGCAAGAAACAAACTGTTTGTATATATTCTTTCCTTTTCTTTGCTTGAAAGGATAATACATATAAACAACTATTAAGTACGGTAAATAGATTTCTTTAATTCTTACTGAAATTTTGATTTTTAACAATTGAGAAGTTGACTGTGTTTTATGTTTTCAACAGTAGAAAAAAATTGTAAAGTACATCAAAATAGAAAATGTAACATTATAAACAAATAAAACTTGGGAAAAATGTGTCTTAAAATAGTCGAAATACTTTAGAATAAAATTAGTTAAACAACCAGGAAAATTTACATTACACGTTTTTAGGATAGAATATAAATAAACGATTTTGAGATACTTAATACTCCAGTATTCGGTTGCAGCTCTATCGCTAAGTTGTTGAAAAAGTTGACCGGTAGAATGTTAAGGGTTTAAAACTGTTTCATTCATAGAGGGTGTCCTAACAAAGCGTGGCGCATAACCTTCAATTTTTTTTCTAAACCTAACAATCTACATTTTATTTCAGAGGTTGGAGATGCTTAGAACGCCCTCTTTATACCTAATTTTCTTTTTCTTAAAATGCATTGACAAATTAACAAATCTTTAAATAATTTTGACTGAAATCAGTGTTTCACTTAAATTTTAGTACTCACACCGTGGTTCTTTATTTTATTGTTCAAAGTTCTGAAAAGTGTTAAATGGGATTATTTTAGTTCACGATCGTCAAATATTGAATTTTTTTTATACTAGGTGTCAAATTTTTTTATTCAAATATAGATATATTCAATTCTGTTCTAGGTATTTTTTTTTAAATGTATTTAGGGACATGTATCGTCAAAGTTTTTATTTATCTTTAAATTAATACCAACATATTTGCCTTCATCTCCAACAGTTTTCTCAAAAATTGCTTTTAAATAAAAAATGGCTGATTTTTCTCTATACTTTAGGAGTTCTACGATGATAGAAAACAATTATCTCTTTTTATATGAAGTACCAACTTAATAAACGTTTTGTAGCCCTATGTATTTATCTTTTATAGATTTTCCATTAAAAAGTCAATATTACTAATATGATAATCACTCAATTACTCTTTTAAAATTATAAAATGGGGCAGAACAGATATAGAAAGTCTGCTGAGGAAAGTCAGAATACTCTTGACAGTGGCACACAAATACATCCTCGTAGGATTATTTAACAGACAATGCTACTAACATATCACGGAGGCGGAACATTGGTGGATATTGGTAAGCAATTGGCTCAACAACCAACAAACTTATGTTAACATTTTCACAGGTTAGCAGAATCATCTGTAGTAGACCGGGTAATATGTCAGACAGACGATTCAAAACCGTTGCAGTTGAGGAACCATGAAATGACTTCTCATCACCAGCCAGACGAAGAGAAGCTTTAAGCCTGGTTACAGAAGCCCCTTCATGATCGACATTCAAGTGAGGTCAACAAATTAGTGTTAAATTATTGGCTGACATCAAGGCAAATGTTTTCTAAAGGCGAAGGCTTCCTACTAGCTACCTAATATCATATCATCGCAAAGAAAAACTATCTGAGATACATAATCAGTGATGCCTCACTCCGGACCGACCAATGTCAATATGAAAGTCGAAAATCAGAGATAATTCAGCTCATAACAGGAGGATGGTAGACATTTGCCTTATCAGAGTATAAGGAGAGAAACGATTTAGGCGCCAAGATCATCTATTAAGATTTAGCAGAGAAATTCAAACTGCTGTAGGTTACGAAAGTGCCATACTATGAGTACACCCTGACACCTATACAGGACAATGAGTTGAGGCTATACTGTACCGTTGTACATTAGAAGTCAAACCTCATGTCAGTGGATAAAACATCCAAGCGAGCAACACTAATAGAAATCGCCATCCCTAACAACAACAATCTAAGAGACAAGCATAATGAGAAGATCGCCATACAGAGACTCGAGGTACATATACGCCGACAGTGGAGATTGAGTAGCGTCCGGATGATCCCCAAACTTGTATCAACAACCGGGGTAGTGCCGAAGAGTCTTCTGGTTAATATTAAGAAATTGAGTCTTAGCGAACATCCGTATAAGGATATGCAAAAAGCAGTACCGCTCGAACTGTCTGGAAGTTTGTGGCCTCCCTAGAGCTCCATCGTTATAATATCTGAGTATATCTGGAATGAATGAATGTTCCCCTAGAGAGACTGTGAGAGCCATTTACCTAAGACTTTGGTATTAATAAGAACCAAAAGTAATATAATTAATATTTACTTTATTGAAAAATACGAAAATGTATGGATACGTGGCCATGATTTTTTTGTTCTATATTATGTTAAGAATGTATCAGTTTTGATGTTTAATAGAGGGTATTTCATTTAAAAAATGACGTAAAATCGAATTTAAAATATCAGTTCTGGACATCCTGTATAAAGAAACTAAAAATTGAACAATTGTGAGATAAAATGATGCCAGTAAAGACCTTTTACAAATTTTTACAAAAAAGGAAAAAACCATGGCGTGGATATTACAATTTAAGTGGCATACTGAATAAAACAGAAAAATATTTAAAAATTTAATTATTTGGCAACGTCCAATTTTAAGGCCAAAAAATAGGGTTAAAGAGAGGATACAATGAGATTTCAATTTCGAAAAATTTTTTTAAAAAAATTCACGCTATTTTGGAACACTCGGTACAAACAAAACTAATTATATTATTAATACTAACCCGTTTTTACATTGGAAAATTTACAAAAGATAATTTTTTAATGTGACAAAGGATCTGTTGGGTTTATATTTCATATAAAAACCAATAATTGGTTTCTATCCTCGTAAAAGTAGTAATGCATAGGTAAAAATTGGTCATTTTGTGTTTAAGAGGAATTTTTGGGAACCCTGGATGATGATAAAGGTAAACATGTTTGATACAGGATGTTGTTTTTAAAAAATTACTTAAAATCGAATTTAAAATATGAATATTTAAATAATAATAATAAAAAAATAAATATTGGATGAGCCTGCGAAAAAGCGAAAATATTTTTAAAAAATACTCCTTCTAACTCCATTTTCATTCCGCCTATCAAAATGTTTATCGATATAACGATACAGTTGCAATCGAATACCAAATACCAAATGGACACTCTGTACATAAGAATAATAATTTTCGTTGAATTGTAATAATTACTAAAGCTTTACGAAATGACTTAAGAACTGTTTTTTTAAAGAAATGTTTTTGATTATTGGCATGTGCGTGCGTGCGTGCATGAGTGTGTGCGTGCATGAGTGCGTGCGTGCATGCGTGCGTGCGTGCGTGCGTGTGCGTGTGCGTGTGCGTGTGCGTGTGCGTGTGCGTGTGCGTGTGCGTGTGCGTGTGCGTGTGCGTGTGCGTGTGAGTGTGTGTGTGTGTGGATGTGGGTGTGGGTGTGTGTGTGTGTGTGTGTGTGTGTATGTGTATGTGTTAGGGATACCTTACCGACTAAAGCAGGTTCTCCAGTCCTATCTCCCTTAAAATTCTTAGGAAGTTGGAAGTGGGTAAATCCCCTTCTTCTATTTGGTGTGCTTCAAAGAACGGCATTCTAGGGTTTTCTAAAGCACTGTACTCTGAAAGAATGTAAATAGGGGTTTCGTCCTTTTCCTCGCAGAATCTGTATTCTTCTCTTTCTGAGTGTCTTGAATTTATTTAGGTGTCTCTTCAAGTGGCAATGCCCCATCAGATTTCCTGTCAGAAATCTCAGTTGGTTTTTGCTTAGTCTTATGCATTCCTTGAATCTCCTCTGGTGGTAGCTCCCAAGAAGTATCCTCGCTTGTCTCATTCCTTGCAGATCTGTCCAGTAATTGGATCTCCTGCTCTCCTCCTCTGTTTTAAGTTTTTCCAGGCCTTGTTGAGTGAAAAGTGAAAAGCTACTCCCCCCTGACAGCATCCTCTAATGGTACAGAGGGTGTCTTGTCCTATCGGTCTCTGCTAGTCTTGTGAAAAGAAGTCGCGCCATCCATTTGGACGTTGTTTCGTCTTCTCTCCTGTCATCAAAAGCTCTTTTGACTGCCTCATGTGGAGTGTTGTCAAAAACCCCTTCTATATCAACAAAGACACAATCTACGGTTTTCGTGCTATTCAGAACATTTTGTTTCAGTGCGGTTTTCGAAGAACCATCCACTCGATACGCATGTCGATGATGGTGCAGTGGCTCCTGTACAAGAATTTCACTTACATTGACAAATAAAAATCTCATATAGTGCGGGCTTTAAAGCTATATAAATTTGACAGTAATCACAACTAAAATGTAAAATTTTATTACAAAATAAAAAGTTTTGTTTATATAATTTATCGATTGAATTTTAAAATATAGCATCTTCAGAAAAATTATACAGAATATTTTTGATGCTTCTAAGAATTTAATCGTAACCTGTTTAAACTCATTCCAATTCTTTTAATTCACGTAAAATTTTTGCAAAAAATATATGACATTACAACGCTGCCAAGACATACATTTTTTTATATGCATACCATTGATTATAGAGTTTTTAGTTACTGAAATTAAAATAGCTTTTGATGCGTATGCACTAAACCAACTTGTCTGATAAATGTTATGTGGCAGGTTTTGAGAAATATGTGAAGAGAATCCAGTAAAAGGATTCACATTCTCTCTGACGTAAAAGATCCAAATAATACGGCTTAACATTGCAGAATATTGTAATAATACTCCACAACAGTATTACACTAATGTCTTCTATTCTAATGTTGGAGTTTTTATCACAATAAGTACTACTGAGGAAATAAATAACATTTTGAACTTTATAAAATCTAATGCCAGTAGTGTCGAAGCATTCAACATTTCCTCTTTTAAAAATTGCTATAGAAATAGTGTATTTTCAAATATTTGAATATGTAACTAATACTATCATTTTGCTAGAAAGTTAATCGGATCTTAGGAAGGCACACAGTAACTGCGATGGTAGTTATCACTGATAATATAATGATAGTAATCGATGAAGGTAAGATTATAACTTTAGTGCTTTTGGACTTTTCCGAAATAGTGAATTATAAAGTACTCATTTCTAACTTAATGATGTTGATTTTGATTGTACTTCGTTGAACTTTTTAAGAATTATCTACATTCTCGCATTTAGAGAGCTATCGTCAATGAAAACATTTCAAACACTATTAGAACATCTTCAGGGATACCGCTGTTTCTGTGCTGTGGCCCTTAATATAAACATTTGATCTGTACTCAAAATTTATTACCTGTAATACATATGGATATGCTAATGATAATCAGATTTATCAGAATAATAACGTTACAGTCACACAGTAAGTTAATCATTTGAGGAATATTAGTTAGTTAGTTAATTTAATGATTAAAGGCGCGTCGGTATCTCAGAGCATTTAGCGTCTTCTATATTGTTGTTGATTGTATTAAATTTTATTATAGAGACCAATGTGCCTCAAGAAATACAGTATGCGTTTGGCCTTAGTCAGTTCAAAAGACATAACTGTCGCAAAATTATTAGAGGTGAGGTACCTCTCTCTAGCATTTCTGTATGAGGGACAGTCAGATATTATGTATTTTACAGTTAAGGGTGAATGACAGGATAGACATTGAGGGGGATCCTCGTTTTTTAGAAGAAAAGAATATTAATTGACAAACTATAAACACTGTGCCTCTTCTCATAATCTTAAAATACATGTTAGTAAATCAAATTTCATGTTGTTTGGCGATAACAACTTAGATCTTATAACAATTTTGATCTTATAATCAATAATGAAATAATTTCAAATGTGGCAGAAAACTTTGATTTCGTTCTAAATAGTAAATTAAAGTTTATTACTCACATAAATAATTGTCTTTAGAATTTATATTGTTTTCTAAAAATTCTCTGTAGTTATAAGGACTCTCTAAATTGTATTCTTGAAAAAATTTGAGTAAATTGCTCGATATTTTGCTATTCTATTAAAGTAATATTTTTATAAAAGTACGGAAAGTGCAGATTTGTTTATGATTTGGGAAAGTTTGATAAGGTGAGGGACAGACTTATTTTCGTATAAAGTTGGGTTTAGTCTAAAAATTATTTTCATATAATACCGTTAAATTTTATAGTAGTATCGATATTGGCTATAAAACCTATAATATGAAAACGTCTAAATTAACAATCGAAAAAGTTACCTCTCTAAAATCATCTATTTAATGTTCCCACTATTTTTTAAATATATTCTATTCCCTTTTCTTTCTTTTCTTTCGTCCTATTTTCCAAGTATTAATGATTTTGTAAAGAAAGTTTAGCAAAAGAACAAATTTTGGGCTGAGAAGTTGAGTAAATTCCGTTTAAATAAGCAAAGCTTAAAATTAAAAATTTTATGATCCCATATACAGTAAACATTTTAAAAACTAGTAACGAAAAAATATTAAGAATTGAATAAACAGCACGTAGAGAACTTAATTTCTGGTGAGAAAACTCAAAATCGTATTTATCAAAGTTAAATTTAAGTTGTTACGCTGTTGTAAAACACTCTTAACTTAAGATGAATAAGATATTCATTTTGTATTTCAGATAACTGAAGATAACTCATTGTTTTCTTTATCTGTGAAAACTTATAAGAGATCTTGATTACGAACTGACATTTAGGCCGTATTGTGCGAGCAAATTTTTTGATATCCCTTATCGCTTGCAGTGACAACCAAGATGCAAGATCTTTATTTTGACATTCCCTCTTCCTTTGTTTTTGTTTAATGGAGTCGCAGCCCCTGCATTTATATTAAATAACTCCCTTGAACAGTGCAGGGAAATTATAAATTTTTAAAACATTAAGTGTCATTTCTTCAGTGAATTTTGAACATAAAAATTAATTTTTAAATATCTCTTGATTTAAATGTAAGATTCAAGTTTGTTTGTTAAAATTGGTAGGAAGAACCTCAACAAAAAACTAGAATATGCTTAGTAGACATGTATTCAGAGATGGCTAAGCGGGAATCACCTTATTATCAAGAAAATATATTTCCTATCCCGAATACATAGTTTCAGATTTCTTAATTAAGAGATAATTTCAGAAAAAGGTGAAATGAGATATAAAATAGAAAATGACAAATAGAATACGTCATTTTAAGTTTTATTAACGTTTGTGTAAATTTTTCACTGGTGCCTATAAGGTTTTGATACCTAGCGGGGTCTTTTCGCAACTTGGTGATTCAAAGAATGAATGAATGAAAGGGGGTCACGATATTCGATTCTTGATGCTTAAGCATCGTTGGGCCCATTATATCTTTATCTTACCATGGCTGCAGGTCATTCGAGGCCGATCGCCTTTGCGAATTCAAGCAGCCTCGTTACCTGAACTTATCTAACTGCTTCGGGTAATATTGTTATATCCCCGAAATGTCTCTGCCTCAGTCCATTGAGTGCTGGGTACCCTCTGAGAACATGGTCGACTGCTTCATCCTTTCCCAGACACCATCTGTCCACCGGATCATCCGCGACGTTAGTCCTATAAAGATGGTCTCGCAGGTGGCAATGTCCCGTCTACACCGTCCCACCATGATCCGCAATTCTTTCCTCTTCAAGAAAAAAAGCTCTCTAGAAAGATGCGCATTAGGTGAACTTATATGTTCCTTTGTACACCTCACTCCTCGCTAAGGGTACGCCTGAGTGAGTCTGATTGTACAACTGTTCATTGTCAGGTTGTTCAGTACTTCCTTGCCCTCAGAAACTAGACATGAAGCTACTGCATTATATCCTAGGGCCAATATTGCAGCTCCACGGTACGAGCATATGTTAATTGTACTATTTCTGTTCATAAGCCCGTCACAGAGACGATCACATTGCAAAATAGCATAAATCTCCATTTGAAAGACCGTTGTGAGCTGTCCTAAAGAGTACAACTCTCTGATTACAGTCCTACTAAACACTCCAGCTCCGGCTCTTTCGTCTTGTCGAGATCCGTCGTTAAACCACCTGGATTAATTTCTGGGAAGAGTTTGTTCTGCCTTCCGATCCTCTCTACTTGGTAAAAGTATCCCAAAAGAATGGCTTGGTCTCAAAACTGGCGCCATAGTCTGTTTGCATAAGGAGCGATGGCCATTATTCCACAACGCTCCCTCAGCTATATGGATAGCCTCCAGTTCCTGCTCCGAGATGCCACAGGCAACAAACACGGTGAACTGTCTTCAAGAATTTATTTTTATGAATAAGTGGAAAGAAGGGAGATTCACTAGAACACGACTCACTAGAACCTCCGACCGGGGGTAGTTATCATTCCTACATATTCTTTGAACTTTGTCAAGATGAACTAGGTATTTGCACTTGGCTGTACTAGGCCACTATACAATGGTGGCGTACATAATCATAGAACGGATCACCATGGTGTATATCCCTTTCCATGTCAGTCCCCATGTGCACTCAAAAGCTCTCATACAAGCCCAGAAAGCACATATGATCTTCTTGGCCCGAGCCTCACTATGATCATGTCAGCTCAGTTATGAGTCCAGAATTACTCTGAAATATTGAACAGTTCCCTTACATTGAAGAGTCCTTTCCGACAGCATAATTGTGGGTAGTCTCTCCATTTTTTTCTTTATTGTGAAAAGTAAAATTTCGCCCTTGTCCGGATTTATTCCAATCCCCCCCTGCTCGGCACCATCGTTCCGCGATTTGGAGGACCCTCCAAGTCTTGGACTCCGAGACCAGGGCACAGGACAACTAGATGATCGGCGTAGGCCTGTGTATACAAGCCAGCTTCGTTTAGCTCATTTTACAGGCTGTCCACCACAAGGTTCCACATTAAGGGTGATAAAACACCTCCCTGCGGACAGCCCCTACTTGACAGTGCTTTAACAGTCACACTCTTAAGCTTAGCATACATTAATCTTTGAGGCAACATTGCTCTAATTTAGCCGACCACTGTCTGTTCAGAGCCTCACCGTTGACTTGCTTATCGAATCGTGGGATGTGTTCCCCTTCAATATCGATAAGGGTGCCTAGGGCATTCTGTTTATTAATATCTTAGTTTAAGCATAATTAAAAATTAAATTATTTAAAAAAGATTAAGTTAGTTAGATTTCTTCAGTCTTGAAAAAAGACATTAGTTACTACTTATATATTTTCACTCAGTTTTGAATGAGACTACGATATGCCATGTAATTCGAATATTTTTCCAAGGTGGAAAAGTCACTCGAGAATAATGAACATTTCTTGTGAAATATATAATAAATTGAAACAACTATGATTATTTTTAAATAACTAACCATGTTATCAATCACCGGATAAGAAAAACTACTAAATATATTAAAATATGAAAATTTAAGAAAATTATTTTCTTTTAAAATTTCAATTTCAAAGTATTCTAATGCGACATAATTTTTATAAAAATATGGTTGGATAATTATATAAAAATAAATTTTGAACTAATACTTCTTTTAATATTCTTAATCATTTTTCGATCCTCTAAAACTAACTTAATTCCTACATGCATCTTGTTGAATATATATATATATATATATATATATATATATATATATATATATATATATATATATATTATAAATAATAATATCAATGAAAAGACAGTCACCGAAATAATTAATAAACGAACATATAAATTTTATAATAACCTAATAACAAGAAACATAGAACATAAACAGCAAAAATATGTAGCTGTCTGAAAAAATAAAGTACATTTTAAAAAAGCATGATATTTTCGTATGTCACAGATCTCATAATAAATTAAATACACTATTTACTAATTTAAAAAGTAAAACTCCTCTCATGAATAAGTCAAATGTAGTATATTCGATCCCTTGCTCAAATTGTCCCAAAAAATATATAGGCATGACAAGCCAATTACTAAAGAATAAATTGAATGGCCATAAATATACGAAAAACGCCTCAACAGCGTTAAAAAAACACACAGGATGAAAGACATATCTTCGATTATAACAGTACCATAATCAAAAACAAAATATGAATTATCAAAAATTTCAGATAAAGAAAATGATATAGGGATATTGAGCCATATTTACACCAGCCAAATTTAAAGAAAAATATTAAGTATCCTGTTAATAAACATCAAAAATTGAATATCCTCTTAAACATAAAATTAAATGTATGCGTTCTTTCGGTTTTTTTTGGCCCATTGTTAAAATATAAAAAATAAAACACACTCGCATTCTATGTATCCTAAGTACCTAAATAGACGATGTTAAAATTTCATTTCATTATTAATAAATAAACAAAATGTCAGGGTATGTACTGTGTAAAATTAAATACTTTTTTAAATATCTGAAAAGTTTTTTAAAGTATATATATATATATATATATATATATATATATATATATATATATATATATATATATATATATATATATATATGCATAATGTTTTTTTTCAGAAATATAGGATTTATTAATCTCTTCAAGATAGTGTTAATTTTTAGTTGGGACTATTAACAGATGAAAATAAAGTATATCATTTAACTTGCAAGTGAAAGTTGATAGTGTAAATTCTTAGTTGTAATTGATCATTTGTGGAAGTACGAAGCAACCATTAATCTTTGTCAGTAGTTTTTGAAGATTGGTGCTTGCCAATAGTGATACATTTACTGAACTATGAAGCTATATCTTATATATTAGTGATAGATTAGCCGTGAACTTTGAAGCATCGAATCTCGAAGAAATAAGATTCGCAATAATTAGTTTGGAATAAGATTCAATAAATCTTTTATTATTTTAAATTTGCTTACTGCTGGCCTCTATACAAAAGATTAAAATAAGTTTTGGTATTCAATACAAAAAATTTAATGTATTTATTCAGTTTTAAATATCATTGGAAAAAAGAAGGTAATTAAAAGTTACAAATTACAATCGTAAATCTGCTGCTGTAACATATTTCATGAAAGGTTTATCAAATTAATGGGTATTGATAAAACTTATATACCTTTATACTATTATCTCTAAAACGTGATCATCGAAAATAAAAAGGAAACGCATTTTAATCTAAAAAACCTGAACGTGCTCAAGTAAGGCAAAAGTGGCATTATTTTATATTTGCTAGTTGCAAAAATACGATGAATATTTGTGCATGTTTTGATTGAGTCTAATATATGGGTTCATAACAGTTTATTGCCTGAAATAATTTAAGACACAATAACTGATTTGGTGTGTGTTTAAGAAAAGTCGTCGTACTCCGAAAATAATGCTTATTTTTTTTACTTGCGTTGAAATTCGTGATTAAATAATGTTTGATACGTCAAAACTTTCAAAAATGTATGTATAAGGGTTTCAAATATGACGGGAGTAGTAGCCAGAAGAAGCTATCGCAATTTGTGAATATAAATTTAAAATACATTGTCAAAATATAGATGTGTCTAAAGGTTAATTAATAATAAGTAATTATAAAATAAACATTTTTTTCAGAAAAGATAACACCCTAGTTGTTAAAGGTAGACGAAGCTTTAACCCATGATAAAGAAGAAGGTTGGTTTTAGCCGTAAAAATATTTCCTTATTTTAATTTCTTTTTAAACATTAAACAATCCCGGCTTATATTCCATGTAAAAGTAAATTTTGTCTAGGTAGTTGTAGAATTTATTGTCTTTAGATATTTAATTTCTAGATTGGGTACATTATTTTGAAGTTTTATAAAAATTACCTAATTCTAAGTAATATTGGTAATTAAAAATTTAGGAATGTGTATCAATCAAGGGCGGGTCCAGGAGCCATACGGGCAATGCCCCCCAAAAATATGTACCCATGCTAAAAAAATCTTTTTGTAGGTGGCACAATTTTTGAGGAATGAACCACAAGTCCGGTTTTTCAAATAAGTGTGTGTGGCGTGGGGGTGGCGTGTGTGCAGGGGCGGATCCAGCCTCAGTCTTTGGGGGGGGGGCGGTGATATCACAAATTACAGTATGACAAGCGAAAGCAAGTTGTCTCCGGGGGGGGGGGACACCAGCAACATTCCCATTTCTAGTAAAAAGCAGGGTCGGGTCAATTTTTCTGCATTTGAAGTTCTTGGAGAGGAGGGGGCCATTACAAGAAAAAACAAGTTGTCGACAGGGGGGAAGGATGCGAGCAGCGTACACAATCTTAGTATAAGAGGCAGAATCGGGTCTATTTTCCTTAATTCAAAGCTCTTAGGAGGTGGCTTTCGCAAGAAAAACAAGTTTAGGTTAGCAGCATACAGATTCCTAATATAAAAGGCACAATCGGTTCTATTTTCTTGAATTCAAAGCTCTTAGGAAGGGGAGGGGCGATCGCAAACATACACATTCCTATACTCTAGTCAAGAATTAGAGAGAGTGATAAAACTGTTACCGAAACCTCCAATGTACCTGTTCAGTGCCGCAGGTAACTGAGGACTGCCGTAAATCTAATTATATTTAATTATATTTAAATATTATAAGCTGTAACAATAAAATTTCTGATAGTTCAATTTAATTTCTGTCAGTGAGCAAAGCACACCTTACAGTGTGCCCTTAGTGATTTATCTTGTTTGTGTTTGTTTTTATATATTATTTGAGATTAGTGAGATACCCAAAAGATATGAATTCCACATCTATATTTATTCCAAAATCCTTAAACCAGGGCATTTTTTCCTCAACCAAAAACTTATTACGATGATATCAATATCTAGATAATAATGTTAAAAGCTTTGTTGAGATGAGTTCCAACATGACAGGAGTTGGAAAATCAACTATGTACTGAATACTGAAGGAGAAAAAAACGACTGGAATTATTAGTACTCCCAAGCTACATTCGATCACAGGCAGACGAAAAACCTTGTTGGAAGAAGAGATGTAAACTGCAATAAAAAGAGTTGTACATACATTTAATTATGAGAAGCAAATTCCAACCGTCCGCAAAATTTTAACTAAAATCAATGAAAGTCGGCATTTACCTGAAATTAAAAGAACTGAGGTCTGGAAATTGCTCAGAGAACCCAATTTTTTCTGGGAAAAAACAAATAGGAAATCTGTTCTTATAGATCGTCCGGAAAATGTCCGCTGGAGAAGGAAATATCTCTCTCAAGTAAAAGGTAGAGTTGCCAGAAACAACACAACTTACAGAATTAGTACTTTAACTGAACTTTTCAAAGATTTTTTTGAATAAAGTTACTGTTGAAAATTGGGAAAAATCCATGTAATAAAACAATAAAAGAAAATGTGAAAACTCGATCTCATGATCGGTGAGATAGAGGAACCAATTATAATTAATTTGAGTGAAGATAGCTTCACCGACTTTGATTACAAATTAGATACGTAATGTTTACCAGCGTAAACACAATTTATTATTTAAATTTTCTGTAACATATAAAAATTATTTATGTTTGAATCCCTTTTTAGTGTTTAATTGTAATTCTGCAGAGTTTTAAAAAATAAATAAACTGAAACATCAAATATCCTAAAAATGGTTTTAATTAATAATAAAATGACCGATAGCCCCAAAAAATTTTAATATTATATGGACGAATTTATTTTTTTATATATGTTTAACTTCTTGTATTTTTGACGATGGGTATTTTGTAAGTATTTAAATTATAACTATAATAGAAATTTTTTGAGAGAAAAAGGCTACGTTTTAGTCTGAATGTGCCTAAAACGCTTTCTATGCCAAAATTAAAAATAATAAAAATACAGTTGTGATTTGTGTTAAATATGTCAAAATTATCTATATTTTTTAATGTATGTGAATTATTAAGAAATCATAAGAAATAAAATAATATTACAATAACTTTTTATTTTAAGTTTATTACCGAAATAATATTCTACGCCATAAATATTTAGTGATAAAATAAACCTCTTTCCGACGCCTATGATAAGGATTAAAATCCTTTTTAACACTTTACACATCCAAATATCTATTGTTATCCAACCCAAATAGTCCATTATTATAGACCGGTATTTCTGATTATAAAATATCTAACTCATTCTTATGAAAAATATATGTGTCTAACAAATTTTGCAAAAGACACCGAACTAAAGAACATAGGCAGTTTGCAAAGAAAAAAAAAGGTAAAAAATGATTTATTACTCTCTCTAGTTCTTGAATAAACTATAGTATGAGGCAAAATCGGGAAAATTTCCCTGAACTCACAGCTCTTGGGGGGGGGGGGGCGATCGCCCCCACCGCCCCCCCCCTTGGATCCGCGCCTGCGTGTATGTTGGTGCGCGCGTGTGCGTGTGCGTGTGCGTGCGTGTGGCGTGCGTGTGTGTGGCGTGCGTTTGTGTGGCGTGCGTGTGTGTGGCGTGCGTGTGTGTGACGTGCGTGTGTGTGGCGGAGGTGTGTGTGGCGTGCATGGGTGTGGCGTGCCTTCGTGTGTGTGGCGTGTGTGTGTCGTGTGTGAGGCGTATGTGTGGCGTGTGAGTGGCGTGTGGAGGGCATGTGTGGGGCGGGTGTGGCGTGTGTGAGGTGTGGCGTGTAGCATGGCTTCACCAGAACTCTTTCTACGGTAGAAAGTATTTTCTAATTGTTGGAACAGTGCATTGTCTCGTTTTCAGTTACTGCTGGTCTTTCAGTTTTAGTTGTCCTCGGACTCCTGATATCCTCCGTCAGTTGTCCTCTATATTTTCAAAGAGTTTCGACGTCTTTCCCATGGTGGTGTGTTGGGTTCGGTTCTTGCTGATCGGCACTCTGTCGTAACTTTAATTTCTAAAGCTTTAGCTATTGCAGTCGCGGCACAGTAGGTAAGGACTCCACAGTATAGCCCTTTGAAACACAAATTGGTAAAATTCGATTATTCATAATGTCTAGCATGATACCCAATTTTTTAGATGAATTAATATTTGACAGTGCTGGTCTGCATAACGGATTGGTTCCAGTACCACAGCACTTATTTCTGTTGAGAGTTTCTGATAAAGAAATTCAGCGTTGTCCTGTTGGGTATCGTCATTTAGCTGTTCTTGCTATTCTTGAACCTGGGATTCCGGCTCTCGCTCAGGTTCAGCAATCGGATTGTTAGTGTCCCTGATTACACGTTCAACGTCCGCTTTGATGGTATTAAGCCGTGTTACAGGAATTAGGCTGCTTCGGAGAATAACTCTATGTTGGTCAGCTATTCTCTGTTTTTACACTTGTATGTGTGGATACTCCCAGCAAAATTCTGCGTGTCATTGTTCCCTGTAGCCGATCATCTCTCGTCCTAGATGAGTTATTCTATAAAAAATGATCATTATTAACTCATTCATGGGCACATTTCATGCATTATCTTGGTCGTCCTACTTGAGTGAGCTCTGGTTGAAGTTCCCGCGCAGCATCTTCGAGGGATGGAGCTCCTGGAGTTGTTTGGTCCTCGTGCTGATGTAGTTGTTGTTTTTGCTGTTAGTCTTCAGCGATGTCCTCTCTCATGTCGTTCTTCAACCTCGGGTCTGGTTGTGGCGCAGGTTATGCGATTTTGTCATTGATATTGTCGATGCTTCTTATCTTTCGTTCAATTTCCATTTTGATGATGTCAAGTCGCGCCTCTGAGATTAGTTTATTTCAGAGAATAGCTCTGTATTGGTCTATTATTCCCTGTTGTGACACTTGTAGGTGTAGATATTACCTACAAAATTCGGCATGAAGCTGTTGTTTATAGCCAATCGTTTCACGTTTTGCTCGAGTCATCTTATAATGCGCATTATTCATAGATGGTGTCCATTTCATGCACTGTCTTGGAAGTCCCGTCTGAGTGAGCGCTGGATGAGGTTCCTGCGCAGCACCTTCAGAGGGTGAAGCTCTCGCTGTTGTTTGGCTCTTATGTTATTGTGTTTGTTGGGCTGTAGCTTCTTGTGCGTCAAGGGTCCACCTCCTCAACATTGTGTTACTTAAAGGTAGAGATATCGAAATGTTGCCCCCCCCCCAGAATCGGTAGGGCAGACCGCTTCTGCGGTATGGGATTCTGGACCATTGGTCCTACCCACCTGGGGTAATTTATGTACCACAGTCGACATATTCATATTTAAAATTCGAAATTTCACCCCATTTAACCGGTTTCTACGATTGGTTAAAAGAAAGAATATGGTTCCTAAGAGATTGTGTAGGAATTGTGGGTAAGTGGATCAGGACAGAGGGATGTTCAAAAAGGTACAGAAAGGATATAGTCAAAGGTCAGCGGAGAGCTGGCGTAGATGGCTGTACTGTCTACGCATTACAGTAGCGACAAAAATACTGCTGGCTGCAGTACACTGTGGGCCAAACCATATTATTATTATTCTAATATATTTATTAATAGGCCTAATAAAACTTGGTACGGTTAGTCTGCGACTGACTTTAAAATCCGCTAAGCTGTCGTATTTGAGACACCAAGATGTTTATGTTTTAACTAGCTTTTACCCGCGATTTCATTCGCATGAGATTTAAGATCCACTGAACAACAGGGAAAGCGTAGTATGAACATTTCTTAACATAGAAGGGACTTTTGACAACATTCCATATGAAACTGTCAAAAGGGCACTTGATATCAAGTAAGTAGACGAAACGACGTCCAAATAGATGTTGCGACTTCTCTCCACTAGAATCGCACAAACAAAGATAGGACAGGACATTATCGCCTTCTGTATCACAAGGGGATATCCTTAGGGGGAGTTGATAGTCTTTTTACTGATGTGGAGCCTAATTGTAAGTTTACTCTGTAACCTTACTGACCTCGGCATATCCTATCAGAGCTATACCGATAAGACGATCATAATCGAGAGGGGCAGATTCGAAAATATCCTCTGCAATTTAGTTCAGAGAGGACATTAAAAAATGGTGCCACATGATAAAGCCAATTTAGTCGTCTTTATAAGGAAAAGAAATCTTAACCTGAAAAACCATCAAAATGAATGGGAACGTTATTGATTGGAAGTCAGAGGTTAAATATCTGGGCCTGACTCTAGGCAATAAATTTCTCTGGAAGTAATTAACACGACCGCGAAAGCCGTGACTGCTTGTAGTAACATCGCGGGAAAAAGCTGGGGCACAAACTCAAAAATCCTGCAGTTTTAAGAACAATCATCATCTGGAGTAAAAGAACCAGTCTAGCTATTACGAGAGCTAACCTCTCGAAAGTTCAAAGACTAGTCTGTTCATGTATAATCGGAGCAATGAATGTGTGTGAAATTGGGTATTTCTACATTATGACTCAAAATATCTATTGTGTTCCCTTACTACTGCTAAGACGTAAGGGATACCTTGTCTTACCGACAATAGCAGGTCCTCCATTCCTATTTTTGTTAGAAACCTTAGAATGCTGGACGGCTTCAAAGTGGATAGATCCACTTTTTCTCTTTGATGTGCTCTCAAAAAGCGCATTCTAAGGTTTTCCAAAACATTACACTGTAAAAGGATGTGAATAGAGGTTTCGTCCTTGTCCTTGTAAAATCTACACTTTTCTCTTTTTGTCAATAAGACTTACTGCCCCGTCAGGATTCCTAACAAAATTCTAACTTGGCTTGTGCTTAGGCTAATGCATCCCTTAAATATCTTTTGGTCGTAGTTCCCAAGAAGTATCTTCGTTTATCTCATTCCTTTCAGATCTATCCAGTAATTGGATCTTCTTCTCTCTTGCTTTTTTATTTCTTCCAACATTACACTACAACAGATTTCGCGGAAAGGTTTGGGCCTCAGAAATGGTGTCTTAGCCTCTTTCCTCGCAAGCTTGTATGCTATTTCATTCCCCTCTACCCCGATGTGTCCAGGTACCCACAGGAGGATGACATTATTCTTACCCAATTCGTTTGGTTCCTCTAGGCACTCCCAGATCATCTTGGAGCTGACTACTTGAGAACTCAAGCGTTTCGAGCTTTTTCAGCAGTAATTACTATTTTGGTTCGAATTTTCTATATATGAGGGGCAGTTAACACCCCTTCTTGGGGGTGTATTGCAAATCCAGTACATAGGCGCTGCTGTTTAACCTTAATTTAACATATAATATACTTTAAAATTTTATATCGTTTTATTTATTAAGATGGAACAACTATTCTCGTGGCTTAATCTCATTTTCACCCCATTCCAAGGGTATTTTTGGCTCTAGTTATTGATTTTGGGGGTATGTGATTTTTATGACTTCGGATTCGGATTCAGCGACCAAAAATACATAAAATTATATGAATCTGGTTCGCTGGTCTGAACTTTTTTTTTGTGTGGCTGTATTATCAATTTATAATTAAAATAGTATGCTTAGTCTAAAAACATACTACTAGAAGCGTGGCGATAAGAGTTTCTGAATAGTATAAAAAATTATAGAAAAATATTCCACTTTAGTAAATGTATTGAAGCTAACGGAAAAACTAGTAAACCAGACGATCATATTGATTTTTTAAAACTAGTACATTTAAGACCTATATTTTTTTGGAAAGAACTTTGGTTTATTAATTATACCATAAAAAAACTTCTAAACCGGGCCATTTAAATTCTGAACAAAGTCAGATAAACCACTCTCGGGATAATTCTTAGTTGCAGGTTAGTTCCGATTAAAAAATAAATTTTTTAGATACGGTTTGCTGACATTTAGGGATTTTAATATATGAATGAATATATGAATTTATTTTGATGATTTCCGGGTGTAGATTTATAAATATATTTTTTAGATTTAACTTAGTAATAATTATTTTTTAATTTGCCTGACCCCTATACCCTGTTGTATAAAACGAAGATTGTGGTTTTATAATATTGTTCAAGGATGTTTTGAAACAGAAATAAATTGTTTCTTACTTGATGTAACTATTTCTGACCTTGGATGCAGATGGAGTTTTTGAACAGTCTTAAAATAACCGAGCGTTAAGAAATACTGCAAGTCCAATACTGAATACTTCTGGATAAAGAAAACTTTTTATTACAACTCGGTAGTTTCTTCGATCTTTTGAGCTTAATATATGTATATTTAAAATTCCATATTAGGCAAAATTATTTAGTTTTTTTAATAAATAGGTAAATAATTTCATATCCCGAGACAATTTATGAAATCAATTCCGTTTAATAATCGGTTGCACATTCTGTTGAAGAAGTTTTGCTCATATGTTTTCAGTTTAATAGATTTTGGTACCTACAATAACCTGAAAATTGTAGGAATATATCAAATTTCTGTAAATATTATTAAATTTTTAAAGGATAATATTCTCGCCTATTCAGTATTTATCAAAATTGATGGTTCATACGAATATATTTCTAAGTTGATTAAAAACGGTAGTTAGAGTTTCATATTTAAAAGATCTAGTGCAATCAGGTGAATAAGCTACCGATTCTTTTCGCCATCAGATCATTAAAGGAAAAAATAAAGAAAGATTTTCATTTTATGCCAGTCCAACTCTGGGTTCCCTCCATACACGTTTCGACTATATAATAATTGCATTAATGAAGCTTAACGAAACAAGAATAAAACTCACGAGAAACAACCGTGTATATAAAATCTAAATTCTGAAACATATCGGCAGGACATTAAACCTGCAGACTGTAAAACATCAACGATCTGCCTCTCTGTCTATCTTTTTTCCTTTAACGGCCTGAAGGAGAACAAAAGCGATAGCTTATTAAACTAATCCTACGGTCGTAAAAGAATCTCTATATTTTACTGAAATTTTAGTTTTAAGCTTCTTACTACTCCGGTACATGCATAGATATCGTTTAACACTTATTACACTCTGACAGCGAAAATGTCTGGAGGTTTTATGTCCTGCCGCTATGTCTCGGAATTTAAAGTTTATATAGAGATTTGTAAGTTTTGCTCTTAGTTCGTTACAGCTCCACTGATAAGGTCATTAGGTGATCGAAACGCGTAAAGATAGAGAACCAGAGTTGAATTCGCAATAAATAAATTGTCTGTCTACTTTTTTCTTAGGTAATCGAAACGTGTATGGAGAGAGAACCAGAGTTGAATTCGCAGGAAATGAACTGTCTGTCTATATTTTTTTCTTTATTGATTTGAAGAAGAGTAAAATCGGTAGCTTTTTAAACTAATTCTACGGTCGTAAAAATTTATTTATTTCTTACCGAAATTTTAATTTTGAAACTATAGACCTGTCGCAATTTTAAATATTTGTCTAAAATATTGGAGAGGTTTTTGTATACTGGGTTTTATGGATGCAAATAAAGTTTTAACGAATGGCCAGTAGTTTCCGTTTGTGTAGATGATGAACGGATAGAGCAGCAACTGATCTGTGTAAGTTTATTTGTAGTAGATTGGATAAAGAGTGTTACGTCGCTGGTCTTTTCTTTGATTTATTAAGGGTTTTTGACAGCCTGAATCATGAGTTTTTTGTTGACTATATTGTCTTACTTTGGCTTTAAAGGTAATATATCGATTTAATGAGATCCTATCTAGAAAGTAGAAAATTTTTGATGAAACTTGAAAATGGGTACACGACCTGTAAGGCATTGAGATAGGAAGTCCTCAAGTAGACGTATTGGCACTCTTATTCTTGACCTTTGTCAACAGAATACCTTATTACATGGTCTTACAATTATGTATACTGATGAAACACCTGTAGTGGTTTCTGCGGGTAGCTCGGACGAACTAATCAAAAAATCTTATCAAACGGTTAAAGAATGTAGACAATATTATTTTTGTCAACTCTAGGTGTTCAAAATCAAAGACCGAAATATTTTTAAATAATATTTTAGAAACATCCAGCGACTTTTTGGAGCTGAATTTGGGTGAATAAGAGAGATTGTTAATGATACTTCTGATACATAGTCATCTCACTTACAATGTTATTTTTTGGGAAAGTCGTTTTAATGTTCACAGGGTCTTTATAAACCAAAAAAAGAATTGTCAAACTTATTTTCAAATTAAATGTTAAGAGTAGCTGAAAGTCTATTTTCAAAGAAAGGAAACTTCTATCTTTTCTTTCACTGTGTAAGTATTGAAAAGACAATTCACATAAAATTAAAACCAGTGCGGATTTTCATACCTAGGATACAAACAATGCCAGATCATTGGTGTTGTAAAAACATTCTTTAAGAAAGTTTCAAAAATTGTTATCTCACATAGGTAAAAATTATACAGTTGACCTCTCTTGTCAGTAAAGAGTCTTCGTATAACAAATTTAAAAAATATATAAAAAGTCTATTTGTACATAAGTGTTATTACAGTGTCAATGTATATGTGTCTGACTACTGTTATTTTAGAATACTTTCAGTTGTGTTTTAAAATTGTTGGGTAATTATATTATATGACCAAATTGTAGTATTTTATACTGCTTCATGATTGTTCGTAATATTGGTACGGCATAAATATTTTATTTCTATAGAACTGGCATATACAACCACGTATTTTGGCTAAAGTATTAATAAAAACGATGACTATGGCTATGGCTATGACTAACAACTACATGGTGTCCCAATCGATACTTTTATGGAGTTTCTTCTTAACTATTGTCAGCAAAAAAAAAAGAATTACAGCATTCACGAGTTGTTTTTTAGGGAAACTAAAAATGCCGCAAATAGAATTCAAAAATTTTCTTTTGTTTTGAAGATACAGGGTAAAATTCAAAAGTTGACAATTTTTATAATTCCCTATAACGTTCTTATTTGAAAAGATTTTACAACATTTTAAAAGACTTATTTTTATAATATTTTCAGCGTAATCTACGGTGTTATCACGACTTTAATACGAGGGGTGGTTAAAAAGATATTTATTGGTTATTTTAAATGGAATACTCTATATATTTTTAGATGATAAAATAAAGTTATTAATTATATTTATAACAATATATCACACTCTATGGTAAAATAGAAATGCAAGCTGGATTTTGGGATGTAAGTCTTATGATAGTTATATTTAAACTTAACACATACATGCACTACTTATTTAATAAAAACACAAGACAATGACGAAATAGTATTAAAAAACAAGAACACTAACAAAATATAACTTATTCCAAATTACTAGCTACATCGTTTTTAAAAAATCTATCCAGGAAGAAATTCAAAATGGTCCTCATTATTGTCAATACACTTCTGACAACGCATTCTTACAGGTCTTACTGCATTCAAAATATAGACACTTCTAATTTTTGTAAACGCATTGTGAGTTAGTTTAAGAAATTGTTCCTGAGTATTAATAGTTTCCTTACAAATTTAATTTGCTAGAAATCCCCACAAAAAGATCCAGTGGTGTTAGGTTCGGAGAGCGTGGCGACCACCTCACGGGACCATACGTACCCAACTATCTATCAAGGAAATTACTGTTTGAGTAGTTCTTTACTTTTAAGGTATTATGAGTAGAAGCACTATCTTGTTGAAAATAAATATTAAGTCGTTCTACCAAGGGTTCATCATCCAATAAATTCGTAAGATTAATTGTATTAATATAAACATCTGTATTCAGATTTTTTTCGAAAATATAATACACAAGCTTATGAGCTTTTAATAAAAATGACATGTTATAAGAAAATATGCCCTGTTGATGAACTTAATCCAGTATATAAGGATCAGTATTGTTCCAATATCTTTCATTATGTCTGTTTAAAATACCGTTACTTCATCAGACCATACTGCATTGTTATAAAAAGTAGGTATTTCGTTATATTTGTTTAAAAACCAATGCAGTCTTCTTTCACGATACCCAGGATATAGATTTTGCATCATATTTATTTTATAAGGAAAATAGTGGTTCTTCCTCGGTATTTTTTGAGACGTTATTTTTGAAACTCCTACTTTTTTTTCTATTTTAGCTATAGACGTTGTCTTTGCTTGCTAAAAATAAGTCTTCAATTCATATAATTTTAAAATATTTTATTTTGCCTATCTAGATAATGATTGACGACAGTCTAACATGAAAATATAAAAATAAGTGATTTAAAATGTTGTAATATCTTTTCAAATATGAACGTTACAGAGCATTATAAAAATTGAAAACTTTTAAATTTTACCCTATATCTTCAAAAGAAAATACATTTTTGAAGTTCAGTTTGCGGTATTTTTATTTTCCCGAAAAAAACTGCTTGATAATGCTACATCAGTTTTTTGCAAAGTTTACTAGTTGAGAAATTCCATTAAAGTATTAAATTTGGAATACCCTGTACGTATTAATTAATAAGTACGAATCTATATGTAGTACCATGTATTATTACGCCTGTTTTAGCTTGATTTGCCTGTGTTTTCAACATTATTAATCCGGTACAAACGCTGAAATACGAGTTTATTTAAAATTTGTCTACAGGGTAATTTCCGCAGTTTTCAAAATATAGAAACTTTAACAAATAAAAAAATGAAGAACCCTCGATACGAAATAGAATAAATTTAATAGTATCAAACTCCAAACTTTGAATTCTGAAAAATTATTGAAACAATTCTATTTACACCAGAAATACGACAACGGAGAATTTAATTCAATAAGTTGCCACTTTTCTTTTTCAGGTAATTAAAGGAAGAATATACAGAGGGTTTATCTCCTTAAAATGCAACTCTAGTCCTCTCTTCATACACGTTTCGAACAACTAGTAGTTTCATAAGTGGCGTTGTAACGAACAAAGTGCAATATTTGCAGGAAACAACTATCTATATAAAATCTAAATTCCAAGACATGTTGGCAGGATATTAAGTTTGCGGACATTTTCGATGAAAGAGTATAAAATATCAACAATCAAATGATATCTGCATATACTAGGTGATTTTAAAAGTTTCTAGACTGCCACCTAGATGGCGTTCATATCAGAAAACATATGCCTCTACTTGAATGTTCCGTCCTTCTTATGAACACATATTTTCTAAAAATGGAAAAATGGAAATTCCTGCAGTTATTAAATATTTATTTAGAAAATGTTTGAAGCGAGATTTCAGAGAAATTCATACCGATATGATAAATGTATTAGGAAACGATTATCCTTCATAAGCAGCAGTATTATCTAATTGGTTTACTGAATTTAAACGTGGTCGTACAGACATCAGTGATGAGGCGTATAGTTGACGATGGCGAAAAATTACTTGAACATCAACTCTATTCACCAGATTTAGCTCCTCTAACTTCCATCTATTCACACACCTTAAAAGATTTCTGCGCGGAAAGCATTTTTCATCGAATGAACAAATCATTGCGACCACAGAAGAGTATTTTAAAGGTCTTCTGAAAAATCACTTCAGGATGAAATATATAAATTTTAAAACCGCTTGAAACAGTGTATTGAACTCAAGATAGATTTTACTTAAGAATAAACGTATTTTCAATAATTAACTAATATAGATAGCATATTGCAAACCTGCCACCTATCGACCTCGATGTCAGGCTGAAAAATATCGCCAGTTGAACGACATTTCACTACTTAGGTGATTTATAAATGTCGTTCGACTGGCGATATTTCTGTCTGAGATCCAGGTCTGTAGGTGGCAGGTTTGCAATATCCTATCGACATACCTTCAAATTTATGTTTCATATATCAGTTGTTTCCTGTGAATGTTACTTTCAATTCGATACAACTCTTCGGATGAGACCTTAAGGTGGTTGAAACGCGTTTGGAGAGAAGATCAGAGTGATATTTGCAGGAAATAAACTGTTTGTATATATTCTTTCCTTTTCCCTGCCTAAAAGGAGAATACATATATAAATAACTATTTAAATACGATAGATAGGTTTCTTCATTTTTACTGAAATTTTGATTTTTTTAAAAATTAACTAATGTTGTTTCATATGTAGTCTAGAAACTAGAATAGCCTAGTACATTAAAATAGTGAGAAGCTTAAACAAATTAAAATTTCAGCAAGAACTAAACAAATATTTGCTGCTATAGAATTACTTTAACAAGTTAGAGTTTTTTCTCCTTCAGACAGTTTATTTTCAGCAAATATAACTCTATATGGAATATGAAAAAATTCATATTTAAACAATGGCATATCGCTCAAGTTTGTTAAATTTTTTGTTCATTCTTGATTTTTAAAATTAATTTTATTTATAATTAAATCTTAATTTGCCGCTCTAATAAATCAAATAATAAGTTTCTTTGAACTACTTTAATTTGGACTCATTGGCTTTTACTTCTAAACTACTAATATAATAAACAAGTTACTATACTTTCATGATTTTTATCATTAAGACATTTAATCCAGAAGCTTGCAAGAGCAACTTAATGATTTTTTTTTAAATTTAAGTTAAATAAAACGTTACTCATTTATCTAGTAAGGTGAGTTAATTTTGAAGAGTATTACGGCGACACATGCTCTGCATTTGCAATTTCCTATTGAACATTTTCTCTTCTCCAGAATTACCAAATCGAATACGAATTAAGTTGTTTATGTCACGGTAGGTAATTGCAACCTACACAAAATTAACATTTCCAATTTTAGCTTTTGACTTTGTTTCTAAATTTAAAGATGAATATTTTTCTATTCTTATAGGGCCTATTATCACAATAGTACGTATATCATGTGATTATAATTTAACTATATAGTTACATATAATACGTATAGTAGTTCTACTCTTTTAGTGGACAATATTTTTAAGTATGAGTAATTAGGCTTGACAAGAAATGAGTTCTCTCGAAGAGTTGATGACTGTTGTAGTAACAATAGTTATCTTTTAGTAAATTAAGTTAATCAAAAATTAAAGAATGTAAGTAGCAAAGGAGTAGTGAACATAACCCGATTCGCTCTATCCCCCCACTCCTCGACCTTGACCTTGACCTTGCTTCACCCCTCTTTGGCCCCGCCCACATGTCCTTGTCATTGACCTTGAAAGTGCACGTGTGCTTTGGCCTTGGCCTTGTGTTCAAGGTTGTGTGTGTGACCTTGGCCTTGACCTTGGTCGAGACGACCTTGACTTGGTTGAAGGTCATCTTGGGTGTGTGACCTTGAAGTAGTTATTTGTGCATTGTAATAGTGTGGGATGATCTTGAAATGATTTTGACCTTGCAAATTGTTCTATAAATTGTGTGAGTCTATTTGCATTCATTCAGTGTGAAATGTCAGATACGGAACTATCTAAAGAAAAAATTATAGAGCAAGTCGGCAGAGTAATTTGTTTATATCAGAGTAATTTAAAAAGTTTGTGTGATTTTGAAGAGAAGGATCTAGCATTTTTTCCTCTCGAATATTTAAAAACTTGCGTTGATACGCTGAGTTTACGGCAAATTTGGGATAAGCTGCCAGCGCCATATCGGTGTGACAAGGAACTACAGTTAAGCTTACCCTGTTACATTCACTATGAACAAATATATCGTCATTATATAGATGGGCCACCACCAGCAATAAAAAAGTGTCGTGAATGTAAAAAATGAGTGAATAATATGAATAGTGCTTTGCAAGAGACAGTAAAAAAATTGGGCGATGAGTTCACTGAAACAGCTAATAATTATTTCAATGATGCAATGAAAAGTCGAGCAGAATGGGCGTCGCGCTATTGTGATTTGGCTTATGAATATGAAAAGGCTGCGAATGCATGTCGTAAATATTGCAGCAAAACAATAAATTTACAAGACTTTGTTCGTGAGATAAAAAAGTTGGGGTTTAGTGATTGTTTGGAAAAACTGATTAGGTTCATTGCAGATCCGGTTGTGTTAGATGAAATTAGAGTGTAGGACTTAAGTTTAACGTAGTAGTAGTTAATATGGAAAGTTTAGTGCGAGAAATGTACGAGGAATTTCTAATTTCTGCAGCCTGTTCGGAATTTTACGCATATGAAATGCAAGATTCGGAGGCTCAGGACTATAGTGTATTTTTTAAGTATATGGACCATGCCGAAGTGTGTCTTTTAGCTAGTATAGTTTGTAAGAATTTTCTAAGAAATAAAAACAAACAATTATTATTGAACAAATTAAGGAAATTAGGTTTAGGTGATAATGTTACACGCATAGAAGAATGGCAGAAAAAAATCAATGAATAAAGTACATAAAATGTAGTTATTTGTTTCATTATATTTTGTCCTTGAAGTTATCCTCATACCAATTTAAATGTGTGACGTCATTTGACCTTGAATACTCCTCCCACTATTTCTATCGTTAAGCTACCCCCACCATTGTTACAATTCGACCTTGTAACCCCGCTATAAAGGTTCGTGGGAAAAGAAGTGACTTCAAACAGTCGCAGATATCAGTGGCATAAACATCAAATATTGTGTTCGTGTAGTGTTCTGAAAGTGCTTTTATATTCACGGTAATTTTTGGATTTATATACCATTTTTTTCAATAATGAGTATTGCAAAAGAAACTCTAGATGAAATTAATGAAATGTTTAGCAAAGATTTCGAGGTTTTAGAGAGAAAAAAGGTTACCGAAATGATTGTAGACAAAGTGTATAAAATTGTAAAGATGGTTTCAATGACTACACGATTTGGTAAAACTCTTTTAGTGGCTTTACACGATGACGGTGATAATAGCACATTTGAGACTTTTTTACCAAAACGTGTGGCCGAAACACTATCTGACGATATTGTAGATATTATGAGTAAAACTAAAGATAAATACACTCTAACTTATTTGGGGCAGGGCACTAGAGTTTTTGGAAACAATACTCGAACATTATTACGTTTTGGCTCATTGGAGTAAATTGTATGTAAATTGTTTGAAAAAAAGGATGTAATTAGATTTAAAATATAGTTGCACATGTCAGAATACTTACGCGTGTTCATTATTTCTGTTAAAGATGTCTGCTGATGCGACGACGACGACGACGACCGCCAACGAATGTGTAGATAGATACATATTTTGGTTGGGGAGAGAATTAAGAAATAGGGCTCACGATATGTTAGATAGCGTAAATGATTGGTCGCATATTGATGTAACCAAAGATCAATATAAGAACGAGATCAGGGATACAATCAATTTTATGGCTGGGGCACACTTGTGCGACAAATTTTTATATGGTTCCATAGACATGGATACATTTTGTGCTGAAATGGTTGAAGAAGAATTAAAAGAATACCTCGTCAATATTCCACATTTACCAGGTGAGCTTGCTGCAAAATATGAATTGGTTTCTGCAACAGCAACAGCCCAAGACGTTGACGATCGAAATAGTGTCGGATGGGATAGAATTTTGAGCAACGAAAACGAAGACATGGAAAATTAATTTTTTATAATTTTTGTATTTGTGCAATTAAATAACTGTAAATAAATATCTATTACAATCACAGTTTTATTTTATTTCTTTTATAAACATACCAACCCAGTAGATCATAGGCAGTGTTTCTTTTTCTCAGCTGAAATATTTAATATAAGTAGGGCAAATAAAAATAAAATAGTTTAGTAAAGATTGAAAATGAGTCGAGGAAACAACACAATTGATAAATTTGGTCGTCAGAAATATAATGAAAAATATCATATATTATCTGGGCCACAAGGGATTGGTTTTAAACTTACAGCGGATGGGCAGTATGATATGGGTGGAAAAATCATAACCAACTTAGGCGAACCTAAAGATGATGACGATGCTGTGACAAAACACTTTGTTAATAGAAAGTTTTACAATTTTGCAGTTGTAATATGTGACATATTTAACAAGGATGTCCTCCCCATGATATACAAAAATAATAGTGAGCTTAAAACAAAAATTGAAGTTATGCAGAAAATACTCTATCATCAGCCTTTAAATGACTCATTAAGCGCACTGTCGTACGACTCGACTTCAAAAAAAATCTAAAAAAAGCAGGTTAAAGAATAGGAGAACGCACTCCGAGTGGCATAGTCTTGAAGATAACGTCGTAGTCGTCGGTGAATTGGACCTTCCCTCCAAGAATATTGAAATGTTATTTATGTGTATGATGTTTTATTGTCATTGTTTTTAATAATGAAGATTGAAATAAAAAACTTTATTTTACAATATATTGTTTATTTATTTCACATTTTAAATAAAAAATATAGTCATACAATATGTTATTTAAACAATATTAGCTTTATCTATCCAAAAGTTGAAGTGGTTGGGAAATCCTAGCCATTTGACAAATAATTGTTCGATGTGATTTTTCTTGCGTTGTCTAAGGACCTTTTCTACTAGATAAACGTCAGGACTGCTTGTTTTTTGTAGTTCTGATTCGTAAAAACACCCTCTTATAGGCTGACCTTCTAACGATTCCAACAAGTAAGTAGGTGGATTTGTAACGTTAACTTTTACAACTTTAAACAATTCGGTTGACCAAGAGGGCGTGTATCCTTTCTCGAATAAGCTTTTGTACTTGCTAATACGCACAATGTCACCCATGGAAAACTTAAATTTTTTAGGTACAATTTTTAAATAATCATATGCTTTAATATGTGTTTTTTCTTGCACGTCTGCAGGCTTCATTCCAATGGTGCGATGTTTCGAATGGTTATAGGTTTTTGTTACTGCCGATAATATATGTATCCATTTGTAAGATCCTCTTGTCGAGAATTGTTTATATAAATTATTTTTTAAAGTCCTTATGACTCGCTCAACAATTGCAGCTTTCTTTGTGCTGTAAGTGGAATAATGATTTATATTATATTTTTTCATCAGGGCTTGAAAGTTTGTATTATAGAACTCCTTTCCTTGATCACTTTGCAGATTTGTTGGTGTATATGATGCCTCTTCAATGATGCTTTTCATCGCATTAGTAACTTCTATACCAGTCTTGTTTTTTATGGCTTTGGTATAGACAAATTTCGAGTAACAATTTATACAGACCAAAATATAACGATAACCATCGTTTTCATCAGCATACTGTTGCATTTCAGCCAAATCAATTTGCCACAAATCTCTGTATCCTTTTATTATCGTGCGCCGTCTTACAAAATTTTTTCTAGCCGTTCTATGTAGTTCATTAACAATCTTGATTTTTTCTAGACTGGGCTCCATATTATTAGTAATACTAAAGGTTTCAGATCGAAGGAAGAACTGAATAATATCATTAAATATTGAGCTTAATATATTATATCTTCTTCTCGTAATTCCTCTATGATTGACATAATTTCATTTTCGTGTCCAGTGTGACCGGCCATTTTGGAACTCCACAACAAACGTAAACGATCCACCAACTCTTTAGCTTTGTTCCAGTAGACATATTGAAATTTTTTCGAAGATAATTTCTTTTTTGTGGGTAACTGTAGTTTTTCCGAGAGATTTTTTCTTGTAATAGTACCACCTAATTTTGTGCCCATTATCAGAGGTTTAATAATTCGTAAATATTTGTTCCATCTGGTCTCCCGTAAACCATCACTTTTTTTAAAATTGTTGTAGACAGCACTCGTTGATTCCAAAATTTCCTTGTACGTTGAAAGTACATTATCACTTAATTGTTGTTGTTCCTTGCCTACACTTGGGGGTGTTTTAAGAAATAACAAATCATAAAGTGCCGGTGATCCACCATATTCTGCAATATTTTTCCCTTTTTTGTATAAGACAATATTTCCATTTCGAAAACGCACCTCTAAATTACCAATAAAATTTTTGTTATAATCTGTTTTTGAACCAAAACGTACATCATATACAGTATCGTATAGAGATGGTTTCGAACGTAATCCTTTCAGGTGTGCGTTTAAAGTATCGGAAGTTGTGGTGTCAGCGGATGCGAGAGATGTATTAGTTGATGCCGAGGGTGTATCAAACACCGATTGGCTAATATCTTCTTTTGAAATGCGATGCTGCTGCTGCTGAATAGGTGTGGAGGTTTGAAAGGAATGTGTAGGTTGGGGAAAACCTGATATTTGAGTCGACTGCACTGATGTACTGAGACTATGTGGCTTTGTAGCTGGATAATGTTGTTGCTGTTGTTGTTGTTGTTGTTGTTGCTGCTGCTGACGTTGCTTAACCACATCAGATATAGTTGTCAACGGCTTAGAAATGGGTTCGTAAAACTTTTCCAATTCCACAACATTAAACTCTTTAGACGCTTTAATTTGTTTAAATTTTTTTCTGACGGCATTGGTAGCTTCCACTAGTTTACGTTTTAAGTCGATCGCGTTATTCATGATGTTAACAAAGGACGTTTCAACAATCAAATGAGCGTTTTCTCTTATTATTACAGTAATATATAGCTATCAAATCCTTTGCGGTATCTTCCCGATTTCACATCACTGTCTTTATCAATTACTAAAAATCCATACTTATTATCCCAACATTTTGAGCACATTTCTTGAAATTGAGTAAAAGTTAGATCCGGTGAAACGTGGTCGGAAAATATGTGTTTCATATTCAACTCATCTTGTTTAAACATAATAATAAAATTGGCGTTGTCTCGCACAAGCTGTTTAGGCACTCGCGAATATGTTTGCGCTAGGTAAAAGGAGTCGATATTTTTATGACGTCCCATGCTAAAGTACGATCTTATAACATCTTGTTTTTCACATATAACATCATCAAAGATAAATATAGAGTTTGGTTTTGCATCGGACGGTTCCACAATATTACTGGAATCACTAAAGGCATAGTAGCCTAAACCTTTGATGGGCGCTAAAATTTTCCTTAAATACTCATATTTCAGTTGATACAGAGATTTCGAGTAAATATAGACATTTTCGAAACGTAGCCCAAGGGGGTGTGTAAGCAGCGAAATCATGACATTAGTTTTTCCACAATTGGATGGACCAATTAACAGGCCGCGAATAGAGGAAGGAAGTAGAGGACCGTGTCTCTTCATTATCTTCTTTTCAAATCCAAGTCCGACTTTTTCATCGAGATTGTCAATAGGAAGTTTTTGTTTAAGATCGATAACGCGCATCTTAGGAAAATTTGATATTTTATAGGCAATTTTTCACAAAAACTGTCATTCAGATGCCGAGCGTCAAACGAAGTGGACGGTCTCACGTTTCCAACAAAACTGGATACGGTATTGTGAATTCGTTAATAAATAAATTACCATTCGAGGTACACATTCCTGGTTATCAATATTGCGGACCCGGAACAAAAGTAATAAACCGTGTAACAAGAGGTGATCCAGGCATTAATCCTTTGGATGCCGCATGCAAAAAACACGATTTAGCCTATTTACATAATAAAGACAACATAAGTGCGAGACATCGAGCGGATTACGAGCTCGAACAAAGTGCTTGGAATAGAGTAAAATCGAAAGATTCCAGTTTAGGTGAAAAAACAGCAGCTTGGTTAGTTACAAACATTATGAAAGGAAAACAACGTTTTGGTATGGGTGTACCATCATCATTATCAACAAAAAAAACATCTAGTAAAGGCACGCGTCATACAAAAAGGAAAGGTGTTAATAAAAATCGACATGTTCGGAAAGCCAGTTTCGGAACAGCTATTCGACAAGCAGTTCGAAGGGAATTATTAAAAGCCGGAAGTAAAAATGTGTTGGAAAAAAATTTCATGAATGCATCTAAAATAGCTCTGTCGGTAGCACGTAGATCGGTAAAAGCGGCAGGTGGCAAAAGGAAGGTTCGTACACCGAGATTAATACCGATTCCTAAAACTGGTGGAATATTACCATTAATACCAATTTTTGCCGGGTTATCAGATTTGGGTTCATTAGCCGGTGGGGCAGCGGGAATTGTGCGCGCCATAAAAGCAGTAAAAAAAAGCAGCGAAGATAAAACCGGTGCCGGCCTGTATTTAAAATCGAAAGGAAATGGTTTGTTTCTAAAGCCATATCGTAAAGGTATGGGATTATTTTTAAATCGTAGATCAAAAAACTAATTGAATCCCTACCTCGAAGACCACTATCTAACATCGATATAGAAAAATATGCCAAAAAGAAAAGAATAGGACACTTTCGAGGCGTTTATATGAGGGATTTATTACCTAGACAAGGTCCTCGACGTTACGAAGCAGCAATAGTGAATTTGGATAGTACGCGTGGTGCAGGGACTCATTGGGTAGCTTATAGAAAAAATAATTCTAAAGTAACATATTATGACAGCTTCGGCGATTTACCCCCACCGATCGAATTGGTACGATATCTACAAACGGGATCGGAACAATCAAAAATTATTTACTATACATACGATCGTCAGCAGGATTTTGGAACAGTCTGGTGTGGACATTTGTGCTTAAAGTTTCTTGTCGAATCATCAGCGTAAAAGATGTCATCATCATCATCGTCACCATTAACACCGCAAATGGATCGCAATAACTATACTAAAATGTTGCGATCACTGAAAGCATTTCATCTAGCTGGTGGATTAAGGAAAATGACCGTGAAACAGTTAGAAAACATGCCCAAGGAAGTAATGATTGCATTAGCCCCAAATGAAATTCCATTCGTTTGGGAAAAGTTGCCCGAGCACCTCAAAAGCGATATCGATATATTAAAATATCAGTGCGGTTGCAAACATTATTTCAGCAGCAGCAATTTAAACGAGGTTACGGCTGATGAGGATCATACAGCTAGAAAAATATTTTGTTGTTATTGCAAAATCAGCGATGTGGGCATAAAAGCAGAAAATAGCATAAAAACATCACTATCTAATGCAGTGAGAAAAGGTGTGAAGATGAATCTTTTTAAATGTTGCCGCTAAGAATAAAACCGAGATGTGTGATGTTTTAATGGTTAGTCATGTCTTATACGTTCACACTAACAGGACACTCGAGCGTCTTAAGCGCCGATTTTTATCCACCAGTCGAATTAAATAGAGAAAACAAATATGGTCTGGCATTGCTGGGATTTTACACATACAATTCAATTTTTAATGTGGACGAAAGCAACAATAAGTTTGCCTACATGAAGGAGGGTTACACCACCGAGTCGATACAATTGCAGATTCCACCTGGGGCCTATGAAATAGATGAGATAGGTAAAGCTATGTTGGAGGCTTTGAGGATTTCAACTGAAGAAAAGAACGATGGAATCTTTTACTTGGTCGCTAATAATAATACACTGAAATGTGAACTGAAATCCCAATTTACTATAGATTTCCGGGGAGAGGCGAGTATCGGTAAAATGTTAGGATTTAATCATACAGTGTTAAAAAGAGACAAAAAGCACGAATCAACCGAGATGGTGGAAATAATGAAAGTACGCATCATACGCGTAGATTGTAATATAATTTCCGGAGCATATATGAATTCTGTGGAAGGTCATACCTTGTTCGAATTCGATATCGACGTGGAGCCCGGTTACAAAATCAGTAAAGAACCACAAAATAATATTTATATGCCGTTAATGCCGGCAGGACGTCAGTTTATCGACAACATTACTCTTCGCATCTTGGACGATAGCGGTGATCTAATCAATTTTCAAGGCGAGAAAATAATCGTGAAATTGGAACTGAAGAAACTTTCATAGAAATGGGTTTTTGCTTCAATCGTCAATTGTGTGTGCTGTCGACTAAGATGGGGGAACCGCCGAAACATAATAAAAGTAAAAGAAGAGTTAACGTCAAGGTTAGTCGTCGTCCAGACGTTAGATCACAAACATCTCAACAGTTATCTGCCGAAGACTATAAATTTTTAAAATCAATCGGTCTTAAAGTGCGAAAATGATTTCCACCACCAGCGATAAAATAGAGGTTTTCTCCGAGCCCATCTTGGACAATTCCATTATTAGTCTAGAAGAGCATACGTATAAACCATACGGATCTCCATCATTCAACAATTCGGATGAAGTCCGTATCCCCATTAATTTTCAAGATATTATACTGGATATCGCCGAAAGTTACATATATATCGAAGGAAAATTTAAACCCATAGACGCAACGAAAAGATGTTTTTTATCAAATAATGCCCTCGCATTTTTGTTCGATGAAATTCGCTACGAGATGGGAGGTGAGCAGGTCGCCGTGGTTCGTAAACCTGGAGTTACGACGACATTAAAAACCATGGTTTCATTCGGAAGTTTGCAACAAAGATCTCTCATGACGTGCGGATGGGGTCTCGACGAAGCAAACCAAGATATCGTAGACACGGCAAGTAACGTATTCTCCGGGAAATTACCCTTAAAATATCTTATGGGATTCGCCGAAGATTACGCAAAAGGTGTTTTCAACGTAAAACAAGAGCTTATTATGATTATAGCTCGCACTTTTACCAATTGTTACGTCGGCGAAGTAGAGGCAGAAATTAGTATCGACAAAATCGAATGGAAAATTCATCACATCATTCCAGACGACAAGCAAAAATTGAAAATACTGTCTCGCATTAATAAAGGAGGAAACAATGCCAGTATTCAAATGGCATATCGTAAATGGGATCTGTACGAATTACCAGCTTTAAGGCAAACATCTTCCGACGTGTGGGCCTTGAGAACGAGTACAAGTCTGGAAAGACCGCGCTATATAATCGTCGGGTTTCAAGACAGCAATAATTGCGACAAGAAAGAAAAAAACGCAACCCAGTTTACCCACGCCGACGTATGCGACATTAGACTGTATCTGAATTCAACCGTTTATCCCTACGAAAGATGGAATTTAGATTTCGCCAAGAAACTGTACGCAGCAGCCTATTACAATTACGAAAACTTCCAAAGCAGCTACTACGGGCGCGAAATAAACGATCCGATGATAACGTTCGCGGAATATATGAAAAACCCCGTTTTTATTATCAATTGCAGTCATCAACCAGAGGCGATTAACTCATCGACAGTGGATGTAAAATTGGAGTTCCAAACGAGAAAGAATAAATTCCCCAAAGACACTAAAGTGTACGCATTAGTTATTCACGACTCATTTTTTAGTTATAATGTATTAAACGGTTCGGTGACCAATAAATCTATATTTTAATGTATCTATTATATGTAACACAAAATAATGTTCTTGAATCAATAAATTTGTAATGAGTGAAGTAGTAGTTTTATATTTATTTGAAACCCAACCAAAAAAAAAAGCTGGCGGAAAAGCCCGCTCTTTAAGAAAAGAGTACGGGAATTTAGAAAATGGTGGTTTATTAAGTGGAAAAAAGAGCTTAAATAACACAAGAAAAAATTTTTAAGGCAAAATATGAAAACAACGATTTAGAAAATTTGTAGGAAAGTAACGGTTAGGAATAGGGAAAAAAGTTATAAGAAAAAATTATAGAGGAAATCGAGTACTATGAGCAAGCATTTTTCTCGACAGTAAAAACGTAAAAAAAAATTTTTTCAAAAAAAAAATTGAAAATGGTGAATGCGCGCCAAAGTTGAAGTTTTGGAGCAAAATGATATTAGGAAATTAGAAAGAGAATTTTTTTCTACATATGGTAGTACTTTTCAAAATTCGGAAAGATGAAATTTTAAGAAAAGGGTTATAGTAAGTTAGTAATTTGGATTTTTTAAAGCGCTGTAGCTCGGGAACCGTTCAAGATAGAAAAAAAATAAAAGCACTTCGATAGCCCAAAATTTTGAGGAGAATGCGATGGTGTAAAAAAAATTATAATTTTTTTTTTTTTGAAAATGCTGAATACGCGCTAAAGTTGAAGATTTAGAGAAAAACGGTATTGGGAAATTAAAGAGAGAATTTTTTTCTACATATTGTAGTATTTTTGAAAATTCGAAAAATGAAATTTGAAAAAAAGGGTTATAGAAAGTTAGTAATTTGAATTCTTTAAAGCGCTGTAGCTCGGGAACCGTTCAAGATAGAGAAAAAATAAAAGCACTTTAATTACCTAGAATTTTGAGTAGAATACAATGGTGAAAAAAAATTTGGAAAATCTTAAAAATGACAAAAAATTTAGACGAAAAAATTGAAATTCTTGAGTTAGGAGGCTAGGGCCGCCGAACGGGAGTATGTGGAAGTTGTAGGGGAGGGTTTTTTTTTTTGTTTCTACACTACCAGCGACTACGACGGTGCCGCCAATGAGAAGACCAAGGGCTGCACCTAGGTCGGTGTTAATATCGTTGGGTATTACTCCACGGTAGGCCCCCCCCCCAGGTTCTTTTAGGGCCACAAAAACGGTCCTTTTCAGGACCACATTATATTTTGATCGTAGTTTAGTAATCGTCACTTATGGGGCGAGATATTCGTTTAACGACGATTTGTCTCGTAGCTTAAGTGCCAAGTTATATGCTTGAGAACCTATGAAAATGTTAACAGTTCAAACAAGGTTTCTATTATTTTTTTTTTGTAATGTATTCTTCACAAAATATTAAGAATAAGTCTTATTGTCTAAACAAATCTAATTCCTTATTTAAAGTTTTTGAAAAAATCAATAATTCTATAAGCTCTCACCAATACATAACATTTAGAATCCGTTGGTGGGGTGGGGGTAGTTCTATATATATGAGACTGGGTCAGTTACACAGTCATATATTCATCAACCCTCATACGATGAACATGGAGGAAGAAAGACCCGCCAGCCGAGGCTCATCCATCTTTAGTGATGACACCGTAGCCGACAACGTTGGAGACCTGCAAGTCTTCGACGACGACGACGAGGTGGATTTTGAAATTGACGTCCTACGTTGGGACGACTTGGATGAGCCGATTCCGCTAGGATATGACCATGATCCGGGTCTAGTGGAATTAGACGATGCGGGCGATTGGGTCTTACAAAGACTCGAAACTCCGTCGCCGCAGCCAGAGCCGGACTCGACGGAAGATGCGGTGCTGGAAATTCCAGCATCACCAACACCCGACGACCCGCAAGGCCCCTACGATTCGTCAAGCTGGTGGTCGACCAGCGAGGATGGGGCACCATAAGCCCCACACTCTCCCTGGCCCTTTTTAAGGGCACACAACAACGGTCCTTTTCAGGACCACAAAATACTTTGATCGTAGTTTTAGTACATATTAGTACTTTGTTACTAATATTGTATGTATAGAATATACAATATTAGATACAAAGTATTAAAACTTTAAGTGCTGGTGGAACCCAGCTAAATCGTTCGTTCGTATTTGAGACCACAAACAACTTTTGGTCTCAATACGTAATACGACATTTGTTTTCACCCCCGACCATTAATTTGTCTCTATATATACGACCACCAATACTTATTACAATCATTTTAGTTCAACATGTCTGCGACTCAACAACAACAACAACAGCAACAACCCATCCAATGCCCTGTGGTAGATTCTACCACAGAGAATTGTCTGGAGTGGGAGTTGAACGATCCCAGATGGGATGAACTTTGGCGGTTCATCATCGAATATACAGAGGACAACACCACCACCCCCGCTGATGATGACGGGCCGTGCGACTCCACAACACAATAAAAGAGTCGCATGTTTTACAACCAAACGGTCCTTTTCAGGACCACAAAATAATTTGATCGTAGTTTTAGTTGGTTATAATACTTTGTAACCAATATTTTATGTTTTTTTCATAAAAACATACAATATTGAGATACAAAGTATTAGAAGTTCTGGCGACAGAACCTTAACTTCATAAACCGAACCATGTTTTAGCATACTTGTAAATATTATCAGAAAATATTTACAACTATTGCTATTGCGTAGTTTTAGTGGATTATTCACTCTTTTTTTTTTATTACCTAATATTATGTGGGACAGGGCCTATATGAAATAACACACAAAAATAAATTTTCAAGTCATTTTTATTCTCATTATAAAATATAAAAATTTGATCAAACACTTTTTTTTATTAACTACAATATATATATATATATATATATATATATATATATATATATATATATATATATATATATATATATATATATATTTACAAACTTAATACTATAAATTAAAAGCTAATATCTACAACTACCTAACACCTACTACATAATTTATTAAAGTCCTCTAATTGTCTTTTTAACCGCGCAGATTTCACCTTTTTTATCTCTAATTGTCTTTCAAGTTCTAAAATGTCACTGTCACACTCGTTCACTTCTTTCACTAAGCGTTTTTTTCATTTCATAAATGTCTGTCAATTTGCTCTTCTGAGAGTTGGTGAAGTCTTCGACCCACTCCGGTTGCGATGGCTCCGAATATATTAACGAAGAAGAAGCGGTTTTATTTGGTGAAGACCATGACGATGACGACGACGACGACGAAGCAGCGGAAAATTCATCGCCTTCAAAACACCGCTTAAACCGCTTCTTCATGGGTTTCCGGCACCCCAATATCGGCGACAGTGGCGCTGGGGAAGACTTCACCTCCGACACTATTTCCTTCTCTACGCTGGCTGGTGTTGGTGGCGTTGGTGGTGTTGGTCCATCGGGGCCTTCTATCACTTCAACTTCTACCGACAATGGCTCTTGTGGTGCTGTTTTTAGGAAGTCGGGTAATGGAACAGGGGTGGAGGGACGCTTAAAGTTAAACTTTTTCTTCTTCCCTTGTCCCACACCTTTAATCGCCGAATAAAATGTTTTTTTATCGGCGATTTCCGACTTCCGCATAGTCAAGAGCTTTTTCAATTTCGAAGCTTTCGGAGAAGATTCCCTAGGCCGCGATGCTTTTCGCACAACCACATCACTAATCACATTTATCTTTGGCTCCTTCTCCTCCGTCCAGCATTCGAGGAATTGCGCTGCCGACTGAACTATCTCTTCGTCGCGACCATCATTGAGGGCTCGGTCTTCGGCATCTTCATTCTCCACGCCATTCCAGTTCTCGAATACCCCCGGACTTAACACTTCCAAACCACTCATGTTATCCAGCATGCCTTGCTGCGAACCGCAGCTCACGTCAAGAGCATCTAAAAGAGACCGTACACTCGACATCTTCGATATTAAAACTCACACAATTAACTTTATCTTAGCACTGTACTGTTTGGTGTTCTGACGAACTGTGAAGAGCTCGAGCCAGCAAGTCTGCTTTTATGCCCATTTCCCCCACTACACCACCTTTATTCCTTTTGTTCGATGCATTAAGTATAATATTTAAACTTGTCAGATGCAAGGCCAAGGCCAAGGCCGACGTAACCGGCAATACCAGGGTCGTTTTCAAGGTTGTAATTTTCATGGATTTTTTTTTGTCCTTGTCAAGGTTATTTTAAAGAAGCATATAAATATAGTACTAAACTTGTTAGATGCGAGGCCAAGGCCAAGGTCAAAGTACCCGTCAATGTCAGGGTCGTTTTCGAGGTTGTAATTTTCAAGGATTTTTTTTTGGTCCTGTCAAGGTTATTTTAAAAAGTAATACATAATTAGAGTACCGCGATTGAAAAGTACAACATATTCAAACATCATGTTGCCAACTGATGAACAAACTAGTGAAGCAGCCAAAAGATACAGTCATATACCAAAAGCTTTTTATTTAACTTGTCATCATTGTAAAAGACTAGGTATCTGCTGGCGAAATGATCTTACGTACGACTTCAACTACATTTACCTTTTCAGGGTTAAATTTGTACAATGCGGCTTTTGTGGACTAGTTTACTACCAGTTCAAGGACATTAATGAACGCGCCATCCAGAGAAGAAATTGGGTCATAGAAGAAGCGTATCTGTACAGAAGAAATTAACATGTATTTTATTTCTTAATTTTTAATTTTTTTGTTTGTTATATTTTTTATTTTTTAATAATAAAAATAAACTCAATCTTTTGTTATATTTTAATTTTTTTTTTCAATAAAACAATAGTAAAATGAATCTGTACGTGTATTTATTAAACATCACCTAAAATACGTTTTGCAATCCATATTTTTCTGCAGAGTCCGTTTATTAATGAAATATAACCATATATTAGGGTGAAATCTAATGGTTTCAAATCAGTCTCACATAACAATGTCAGAAGTAAACACTATTGATAAGTTCGGTCGCAAAAGAAAATTTAAGGATTTTAACTTTATGCGAGGTCCTTCAGGAATAGGTTTTAAACTTACACCTAATGGAGATTACGACATGGGAAGCAAAAGATTGTGCTATTTAGCAGAACCTCTTGAAGGAGACGATGCGACCACACGAAATTATGTTGATAATAACCTTGTTCAGTGTGTGCAAGATACGCAGAAAGCTTTACATGACTCAACAATTGTTATTAAAGATATATTCAGAAACCAACTTGAAGGTTACGTACGCAAGAAATTAATTGAAACCGGTCAAGAACTTAGAGGATACATTGATGATGCTGTTATTGCAATATATGAACTTAGGCAAGACGAACTGCGTGATGAACTTAACTCTAGAATGTTGAAAATTGAAAAGACTATGGAGGATCTTGTCAGCAAACCTGTTTCACATTAAACACTTACTCGTAGACCTGTGCGTTTAATTTACTATTAGACAAATTTTTCAACAATAACTTTTACAGTTTGTTATTTGTCGACACTTCATTATATTTATAATTTTAAAATAAAGGTTCAATAAAAAAGCAATCAAGTAATGAATACATGTTTTTTATTTAAAAAAAAAAAAAAAAAAAAATTACAATACTATCGTTACATATTAATGTTGTATGTTTAATAGAAATAATAAAAACAATACAAATAATGAAATATGGATTTTACAGATTAAGTGCTGTCCTGACTTAGAAATGATTCCAACACGGTGACTAAATTTGCTAAGTTTTCTTCCGGGTCTGTTTTGTAAAAATCTATGTCTGCATGCCCCCAAGGTAGAGTTTTGGTTGAACTGGGAATTACATAACGTTTATCATCGCTATGTGACAATGCTACTTTATTTATTATGTTGGTATAAATGTTATGTAATTCACTTCTAAATGTCTTCATCTTTCTTAATATCAAACCACCCCGTTCAACAATTCTTTGGTAGTCTTCCTGATGAAGGTCTTTTTCGATAACACATTTTTTGATACCTTTGGCTTTTTTTAATTCATTATTAATGGACTTTACATAATAAGCCTTCGCGCCGGTACCATAAAAACTTATTATCGGATCACCAGGAAACTCATCTTTCATTCTACCAACTACAGAATTACTTTTAATTATGTTGAAATTATTAATTTCGGGGTAATTTGATTATCAAATTTTTCGGGGTTTTCTGATATAGTTTGATAAAAGTTTTCCGTATACACTTTTAATATAAGCGAGTCAGTATCGGTGTAAAGTAACGAAGCATCATCACCAAACTTGGATTTAATAAAATTATAATAAAAATCGTATATTACAGTCTTTGATATATCTAATATGGAAAAACCGATATAAATTGGTTTATTGTACAATATTTTAACTTTATTCATATGTATAGCAACAAAGTTCTCGGTAAATATCGAGCTACTATTGAAATTGGGGCGGGATATTAGTGCTCTAGCTCCATTTCTGCCTACACTGTTATCCCAATGTGTTACTAATTTTATATCCTTTCGATTTTCCACATTTTCCATAGTTTTACCAAATATCGCGTTATTTTTTAATTTAAAAGTGTCCTTCGCAAATTTTGTGGTGGCCTTGTTACGTAAATTGGTATTAAAATCAATATACGATTTTAGCCATTTTGATTGCTCAAACTGTAATACTCGATGGGTTTGCATTACCACTAAGCAGTTGGCGATGGCTTGTTTTAAAGTTCTATAGTGTACAATGTATTTTTTTTTATCTTGTAAATTAGGAATTAATTTCGGTAATTTAGCGTTTTCTGTTGGCGGTATGATATTTTCTACTAGAAATGGAAGATCAGAATGTGCATCATACAACTCAGTCGGATAATGCACATCCACTTCCAAAACGTAGCCATGTAAACTATCATCACCAACAGCCATAATATTTAAATCCAGAATTTCGCGCTCGCCTAACCATCGAAAACCACCATATGGTAATGCTTGTGACATACTATGACCATATAGATTTGTAGCATCAAGGTATGTTATAAATGAAGAAGGTTTTGTTGGGTCATAGTCTGGTAAAAAAATATTATTAGCGATGTGCTTCCTTTCTGTACACTGGCTTATGCCGCCGCGTATACCTTTCTTAAAAAAATGTATCATGTCTATATCAGTTAAGAGCTCTAACTCTACCTTAGTCATAGGTAGCATACAATCAAATGATAAACTTGGAAGGGTATAGTAATGTGCTGGATCAAGTTTATCGAATTTTAAACAATTATTCCGAAATTGCTCAAAAACATCACACAATAGCAACACATCTGATTTTAAATACACGTCCGAATAGTCCCCCAAAGTTTTACACCCAAACAAGCGCCATACTTCTTTTGCTCTTCTATAGCTTTCATCGCTAATATGTTCTTCCCGTAAATTATCATAAAATTCATCTTTACTTGGAAGACATGTATTTTCCATTTTTTCTATAGAGTCAATAAAGCTATAGGGAAAAACACCCTTTTGACGCATCAAATTAAATTGGTTGATATTTGAAAAATGTTTCCGCGTTTCAATAAAATCGTCGTCGTTTAAACAGCAGCCTAAATTTTCCAAAGACGTTGACAGAAATTTAAAACTATCAATAAATCGCAACTTTAAATATTTCCTCTTGACTTTTCCACATTTACTATCAAAATAATCGTGCACATAAATGCTTTTGGTAAATGATATGTACTTTTCCATACTTTGAGCCAAAACACCAATTTTATCCCCATATTTACATAACTCTTTTATAAATAAATGGCTGTCGTAGCCGCTTAAGTTATGAAATATGATAGGGATAAAAGAGGGTAATTTATAATTTAAATTACAAACGGAATGTGCAGCACCAAATCTTTTTGCACCAGTTATGTGACAGTGGTCTCGTACTTTAATCTCACCCTCTTCAAAAGGGCCTTCACATATACCACATATTTTAGCATCATTAAACTCCCTTTTTTCTTCAGGCGTTAACGGTTTCATAGGCTTAATGTCTTTTAAATATGTGTTGTATAGAGCCCTTAAATCACACTCGATACGATCCACAAAGACTTGAGCTGCATTATTCCCCCGAAATAGCTCAAATTTCGAAAGTGAGTCGTCAAAAGAGCATTTAATTAAATAAGCAAAAGAATATGGTTCATGTTTAAAACTTTTTACAGTGTAAGAATTTTGTGGGTTTGGTTGTACCGTTTCAACGGGTTTTAAAACAGATTCGAAATCTGCATAAACCACGAATGGAACGCGCATTTGCTTTTCTATACCCTCGAATTTTAAAATATTTTCCGGCACACTCTTTCCAAATTTATCGATTTTTAAATCCACTGAGGGTGTTTGCGTGAAAATGTGGTTACAATCGTAGCTTTGATGTAAAGTTAAAGCTGACGGTGTACTAAAATAAATGAGGCAACCATCACAGAAATATATTTTATGTTGTTGACAACTAATTTGACTTGAAACTAAACGTGATAAATCCCGAATCCAACAATAATGACTCTTTGAACAAGTCGTATCACAAAAATGTTCACCGCCATCTTTACTACTACAGTCTTTTGTAATTAACAATAAATTTACATGCCTATCCAACTTTTTTGACGCATACCTCAGTGGACCAATAACTTCATGTATTACTTCATTATTTTCATATTTAGATTCCAGACCGTATACGTTAATTGATATGTTGTTCATTTCCTCAAATTTTTTAATGTCACGTAATTTTACTGGAAAATCCATACCTGTTACATTTAGCACTCTAGAAAAATGGGAGTAGGATGTCTTCTGTGAAGGCTCTGCTGTTGGAGGAAACAATGCTGATGTTACAGCCCATGCAAAGCAAAATTCGTCCTGGTTAATCACATTGACGACAGCTCCTTTCTTTTCAATAGAACACGGCAACTTGATGTATGATGAACCACCCATAGGCATATACTTGTTGATACCAACTTCCAAGTATAAAATTCGCACAAGAGCCCATCCTATAACAAGAAAAATAATATATAAAAATCAGTTTAATATATCGGGTTTTGATTTTTCCATACCTGAATCTTTCTCCTGGAACTCTGTCGCCTGCGTTTTTATTAATTCGGTGAAAGAATGGTAAACGGCATCCAAATCACTTTCTACACTAATTATTTGATTAGCAGTGTTGAAGGATTTTTCACTGAATATTTCTTGTGATGGAAGCATGTACTCGCCAACAGCTGTCATGTTAACTTTTAAAGCATGATGCATACGCAATAAATTATTAACAAGTTCCACCACCTTGGATTTAATGTCTGCAAAGAACATTACGTAATCGGAATGCTCCATATCACTGCTAACCCGATAGGTTGCAATTCTCCTTTTGAAGGCACATTCAACGAGTTGCACACCATGACATACCGGCAAACATGAATTATTTTTATGTTGTTGTGTTCGTTTATGCGCTGACATATGATTTATTGGAACATCTACATTACATGTAGCGCAATTAATTACCGGAATCGTCGATGTATACTCTTCAATTCGGAGCCGTTTTCCTCCAGGCACTTCATTAAATCTCGCCGCACACGATTCTCTTTGATGACGTCTCATATTATAAATATTAGTAAACTTAGAACCGCAATTTTCACAAACATATGCCATGATTTGTCAAATATTAACACATGTACTACGTATACAAGTCAGAGCCAACTGATGAATGAAACTGCCCCATACCTTATATAAAACCATTCAAGGTCACCCCCAACCACGTAACATATCTTCAAGGTCACACACCCAAGATGACCTTCAACAAAGTCAAGGTCGTCTCGACCAAGGTCAAGGTCAAGGTCACACACACAACCTTGAACACAAGGCCAAGGCCAAAGCACACGTGCACTTTCAAGGTCAATGACAAGGACATGTGGGTGGGGCCAAAGAGGGGCGAATCAAGGTCAAGGTCAAGGTCGAGGAGTGGGGGGATCGAGAGAATCGGGTTATGTTCACTACTCAAAGGGTCTAAATGCTAAAATATCAAATCTAAAATTAAAAAAAAAATTGACTTAATAAATACTTAATTTTTGTGTGGTAAAAAATATGTAAGTAGTACTTTCTTTAAGAATATGAAATTTAATGTAACAAACGAGAAGATAGTAAAACTAAACTTTCTGAACATTCATTGGATATTAAATTACAAGAAGGTCTATATATGACAAATATTTCAGTGATTCTGACCGCCCATTTGATTAATTAAATCCATTTTTTATATTTTTACACTAAAGTTGCAACAACACAATAAGTGTTTCTAATGTCATTAAATTTATTTTTTAAATATGTTAAATGTCTTCCATTCTTTTAATTCATTGTTTTTATTTTAAACGGAGTTTGTTTTAAAATGTTGATCGATATATTGAAGAAATATTTAATATCGTAGTGTTTAAAACCATAAAGGATGCCATTTTAAAGTCTTTAAATGTCATTGTTCGAAGAGATGAACGAGAAAAGAATTGAAGAGCTTCTTAAATAATTTTCCTTTCATCTTTCATCTCTACTCATTTTGCAAACTAGTAAATAAACTCTTATTTCTTAAAATATTCAACGGTTCTTAAAACTAGTCCATGCTAGTAGTGAATAAGTAAATGTTGCCATCAGTGTTACCACATTGACCCATAAAGTGAATATCAGTAAAACAGATACTTAGACTCTTAGGTACTTATTCTCTTTACATACTTTTGTTTTAGTAAATTTAATTACACATACTGAAATTGAAAGCAAATTCAGTCAATAAATCTGGCAGTGACACATTAACCAGGAATTTTTGATAAATAAAATTTACTGCGCTTACACGAATAAAATCACTAAACCTTTTTAACATAAACCGATATGGTTTAAGACTGGTTCGGGTAATTTTAAACTAATATAAGACCAAATACGGCTATTTAGGTTGAACATAGAAGAATAATGATTATAAATAAAGATATATACAAATATATTACATGCAAAAGTGTCCGGCTAAAGATAATTTTATGATGGAGTAACGTTTAAAGAATGCAAAATGGAAAAACAAATATATCATTGTATAGTTCTTTTATTATTCAATCGAAACATGTTATTGAAAAATTATATATAACTATTCATAATTATTTACAACAAAATTAATAATTTTCGCTTTTTCATAACTACCCAGCCAAGCAAGAATTACGCACTATATACAAAGAAAAAATATAGCAACTCAAGAAAAAAAAATAAAAACGGTAATAAATGTAAAATTTTCATCAATACTTGGTAGTCATACCCTTCAAAGCTATCACGGCAGTACATTGGTGAGGCATCGATTCAATAAGTTTGATGATTCTATCGTGAGAGATATTCTTCTACTCTTCTTGAACTTTTCCCCACAAAGCAACTTTATTGGCACAATTTTCAGTTCCTACTCTTAGTTTTAACTCTTGCCATAACTGTTCTATGGAATTTAAGTTCGGAGATTGACTCGGCCACTCTAAAACTCGAATATTTTTCTTGCTAAAAACTTGCTGCAATACTTATGCAAAATTATAGATCACATAAACTCGTTTAAAGAAAGGTTGTCACATTATAGTACTAAAGATACCAAAAAGTTATACCTACCGGAGAATCTAAACATTAAAAAAATGTACACAATATTTCATGAATCGTTACAGAATGATTTTTAATACTAAATTTAATATAAATTTTGGTTTTCCACGTAGTGACACAACGCATGTGATAGGTTTACAGCAGCAGTGAATAAACTGAGAAAAAAAGAAAATGAAATTAAAAAATTAGAAGTAGAAAACGAAGTGCATAAGACGAAGGCTCAAAGATTTTATGACGAAAAAAAAGGCAAAGAACAAAGCAAGAACTACCAAAGATTTTGTAACAATTGATCTAGTTTTCCAGAAATATTTATATGTATTCATGTAACATACATATTCTTTCATATGGCATGTCTCTTTTATACTCACCCTGAACAGTTTGCCAACAAAGGATCAGATGAAGTTGCTAGGTTCCTTTTTGATTTCATCGTTAATAATCTAGACCTACAGGTGAAACATTAATATATTCTTTGTGATTCCACGGGTGGTCAAAACAAAAACGTTATAATGTTTAGATTCATGTATTATGTGATTCATACTATTAAATAGGCAGAATCTATAAAAATTACATTCTCTATCAGGGGACATTCGTACTTAGAATGCGATAAAAATATGGGACTTGTAAACTTAAAAACAAGAATGGACTTGAAAACTTAAAAACAAGGGTGGAAATACCGAGTGATTGTTGTGAATTACTTTGCAACTCCAGAAAACATCCCACTCCTTTTATTAATATTGAAATGTAACACACTACGGTCAGAGATTGGACAGCAATTTTAAAAATTAAATTTGTATCAATATGTCCTTTTCCCATTCAGTCTATAAAAGAAATTGTATGCTAAAAAATCACTCACTTTTATTAAGTTATCGTTCCAGTTATAACGGCATTTGGCTTCAAAGTTTAACAATGAAAGCTTAGAAGAAGCCTCTAAAAAGTAGTCTAGTAGACAACGAGTTTGAACTTCCCTTGGCAATATACAATGGTATATTATTAAACATTGTTAATAGGTATAAATTTATTTCTAAATATTTGTTTTTCTGTAAATCTAGATTTGTTTCCAATCAACGAACAAAAGTACTTAAATCTGATGAAGTTGACAGAATCTTGCGAAAATCAAGATGCTGCTTTATTCTATGGAGAACTTCCTCACGAAATAAAGAAAACGGAAAAATAAATCAGGAGAAAAATAAAAGTAATTGATAGAATTTCACCACCGAAGACCTGATAATAATAAAATTTTGTTAATCTACTAGATAAAAAAGCCGGGCGTGAGAGGACATTTATTGTCTTATGCCTGCAGTCTCGAATATGTGCGGATATTTTCATTTAATTTAGCAAAAACTAAGTTTGTTCTATTACTGCTTTTGTTCATTCAATTAATAAATGTTCCAAACTCTGTATGAAAAATAATTAGTTTTTCGAATTCATTGCAAGGTCAACCTATAGGGGTTTTTGGTGTCCACAGTAGAATAGCGTTAAAGCAAAACTATACATTCGGTTTTTTTATATGCTGTCCAGAAAATAAATTATAGATAAATACATAAAATATTAGAACACATATTAAAAACAAGGGACATAAACAGAAAACAGACAGGGTTATATACAAGAAGACTAACATGTTAATACATGTATGTACTAATTTACGATTTATATATGGGATTACAGGGAGGAGTCTCGGCGAAATTATAAAATTTTCATGGTATTTTCATAAGAGAGTTTGTCCTTAAGGGGACCCTTGATATCATGTTCAATCAGATGACGAGAGTATTTAGGGCAGAAGTCCAAAATATGTTTAACTGAAAGGGCTACCTCGCATTGGTTACATAAGGGGGGATCAGAGCGATCAATAAGATGACCATGTGTTAATCTAGTGTGGCCAATTCTAAGCCTGGCTATAACGGACAGGGGTTTTCTAGAGAAGCTTTGAAGAGGAATGTTAGTGAATATTGTATCTTTTATTTCATGTAGCTTATTTTCTTCCTATTGGAGGTCCCATTCCAACTGCCAAAGGGCTCTTACTTTATGCTTAGAGAAGATACGAAGATCTCTGGGGCAGAAGGTGATATTAACAGGACGAGAGGTGGGATCACCCTTTGCCAAAGTGTCGGCCTCCTCGTTTTCTCCGAAGCCCACATGACTAAGTATCCATAAAAATGAAATTTTCTTTTTTTGTATGTTTATTCTTGCCAGGTTTTATTTTATATTTATGATCAAAGGGTGAGTGGAATTGTAGGATTTTAGAGAAGTAATGGAGTTTAGGGAATCCGTGGCTATAGTCCATAGTTTTTTGTGGAATCCTATTAATATCTCGGTGGCCTTGAAGATCGCAAGCAGTTCAGCAGAAAGAATACTGGTAGAGGGATGCAGGGAGTAAGAGTATTTATGAGGGGAAAAAAAGACAGCTGCACCAACTCTAGAACATTATTGCATGATCTCTGTATTTAGTATGAGTGAGTTCATTAAGGTATTTTCTAATGAATTTTCTGTTGCAGGTCTCCTTAGAGTATTTCAGAAAGAACAGATCGGTTATAACGGGCAATGGATTCCATGGAGGGAATGTGTATCTTTCGTGAGAGATAGGGTCTGGGAGCGGGTGAGAAGTAGTTTGACACAGGGAAAGGAATCTCATATGTGAGCCCGACAAACTATTGTTGGGAGGCGGGGGAGAATGCAAGAAATATTTGAAATGAGATATAAAGGGTCTAAATTTCAGAGAATTTGCATAGTTTAGCAATAGGAGATTTCTTTTGTGATGAAGGGGAATAAGTTCTGACTCGCAATATAAACTCGAGGTGGGGCGGCTGGTGCGGAAAGCTCCCAGGGCCATTCGCAATTCGCTATTATGGATAGGATTTAGTCTTTTGAGATGATAAGGAGAGGCTGATGCGTAAACCACAGAACCATAATCCAGTTTAGAGAGGATAACGGAATTGTGGAGTCTTAATAATGAGACACGACGGGAATCCATCCCAGATAGCATTCTTAATATGTTGAGATCTTTGGAACACTCAACTTTAAGGTAGCTAATGTGTTGTCCAAAGTTTAGAGATGAGTCAAAGTATAAACACAAGAATTTATGAGCAGGGGAATTGGGAATGGGAATGGAATTAAGAAGGATAGAGGAAGTTTTAAGGCAAGATCTACGTTTACAAAAGTGAACAGTAGCTGATTTAGAGGGGGAAATAGATAGTCCCAAGGAGGAGGCCCATTGGTTGAGGCTCGTAAGGCTCGTTTGAAGAATTCTCTCACTTATCGATTTATCCGAGAAGGAGTGCGTCCCTGCTTTTGTTAATGGCATATTGTAATTCATCCAGGATGATAGGGAGGTTGTAAGACAAAAGAGGAACACTTTGCGGGCGAGAAAGGTGATCGGAGGATTCATTAGTAAAGATGCTGGAGTAGTGAGTCACAAAAATGTCTACTACTGCATTGAGATCAGTGATCCAATTTCTGTTCAACTCAATGCCAGATATCGAGTGTTGACCTTTTCCTTTAAGTCTACTAATGTTTTTCTATAATGTGAAACTGTCTAGGTGGGGTCCAATTGATTCTGTGAAGGAGTTCCAGCAATTATATCGGGCTTGTCGGATGGTTTTCCTAGCAACTGCTCAGAGTCTTTTATATTCCCTCAAATTTTCCTGAGAGGGAGAGTTTTTGAGTTTATTCAAGGCTCGTTTTCTGTTTTTTTATGGATGATTTACATTCTTCATCCCACCAAGGAACTGGGGACTTGTTGTGTCCTAATTCAGCCTTGGGGATACTTTCGTCGACCAAAGATAGAATAGCATTGACGAAGTTTGACATGGATATGTCAATGTTTGATGATGAAATGGGAGTTCTGAAGGAGGATTTAAAAAGATCCCAATTTGCTTTTTTAAAGATATAATAAGAAGAAGGACGAGAAGGCACCTGGGAGGAAGCTGTTTCTAAGTATGTAGGGAAGTGACCATCACTACCATGGTTGTCATCGAGGAAGCTTCATCGCAGATCAGAGGATAAACTGGAACTACAAAAGGACAAATCTAAATATGAAAGGGTACCATGTACTGATGAGATGTATGTAGGAGATCCATCGTTTAGGAGAACCAGATTATGGAGGGAAATGGTGTCCGAGATTATCTTGCCCCTGGTATCTGTGTGCTGTGATCCCCATAACATGCCATGGACATTCAGATCTCCCATTAAAATGATGGGAGGAGGGAGTTAGGAAATAATATTAGATATATCTGCCTGAGATGGGGAGGAGGAAGGAGGAATATATAGGTTACAGAGGGATACTTTTTTGTCGGCAATGAATACTGATGCAGCACAGACTTCGTAAGGGGAGACAATAGGAATTTCCTGATATGGAATGTTATCTCTGATGAGAGTTGCCACTCCTCCAGGGGCCCTATCAGGGTTAATTCTGTCACATCTAATATGATTATATTTCTTAAAGTTTACTTTATCTCCTGGTCTGCAACTTGTTTCTTGAATCAGTAGGAAAAGGGGTTTAAAAGTGTTGATTAGGAGATGAAGTTCTGCGAAATGGGATCTAATTCCATTAATATTCCACTGAATAATTGTAGGAGCCATTTATGTGGCTTTCTTATTGGATTTAGATTTGCTAGACTGGTCTATCTCCATTTTTCCACTCTGAGAGGAAAGGGATGTCTCAGAGAAGCTTCGAGAGGATGATGGTTTCTTGTGTTTATGGATTTTGGTGGTTTTTAGAATCCTTTTTGGAAGAATAGGATTCTGAGGGCGATGAAGGAATAATTTGGAGGGTTTGGGAGGGGGATTATTAAGTAAAGGAGGGAAGTTGTGGAAAGTTAAGGGTTTTTTGGAAATAGGGAGGGGGAGGAAATAGGGAAGGGGTGTTTTCCTTTATGTTAGAGGAAGAGTTGGCGGGAAGGTTGGCTCCCTCTTGGGAATTGGTTTTTCTATGAAAAGCTAATTTTTTAGTTTTCTCAGCGTATGAAATTGAAAAAGAGGAGTTTAGATCAATATATTTTCTTCTTATGCCAAAGTATGAGAGTTTCTCAAGAGTTTTAATTTTTTGTATGCCCAGTTCTATTTTATATGCTTGGTATCCTTTATACCTGGGCGAATGGGTTTCGAGCAGTTTATACAAGAGGGGGAGGGTTACATGGACTATCTTTGTGCGATGGCTTACCACATTTTGGACATATGGGTGACTCGTTACATCTTTCAGATGTGTGACCAAATTTTTGGCACTTGAAACATCTCAGCGGTTTAGGGATATAAGGACGCACTCAAATATGTAGGTAACATGCCTTGATGTGTTCAGGTAATTTGTGTAGCTTAAAAGTTAGAATTAAGGACCCTGAAGGAACTATACTGTTTCCAGTACGCGTATTGAGTTGTCTAACTCCAATTACACCCTGAGATTGAAGATTTTTAAGAATTTCGTCAGTTTCACAATGAAGGAGGTCATTACAAGTTATGACTCCTCTGATGGTGTTCAAAGATTCAAGAGCCTCGACAGTGATTTCAAAGTCATATAATTTTTTGTAATTAATTATTTTTTTCCACTTGAGCTTTATTTTTAAGTTCAATCAATAGTTTTCCGTTTCTAAATTTTTTGGGTGATTCGGTTTCACCAATACTTCCACATAAAGCTTTATATATGAGAAAGGGCGACACCTTCTCAAAGGAGCCTACATTCCTCGATACTAAGAAGAATCTTTCAAAGTAGGTTGGGAAATCTTGAATCTCCGGCGAGCAAATTCGAGGTCTCTTATTAGACACGTTAAGGAAAGAAAAATTAGAAAAAGACATCATAATTGTTCCCACGAGAAGCGAAGGAATAAAACAGTCGTCCACAGCAGTGTCCCGCATGCGGTGGAAAGGCGTTATTTAAACCTAAAAGCGCCCAATTCCAATAGTAGCGACCTAGCTCTTCCTAGACTACGCAGTCCCCTTGGCCTGTTCTGTGTCACCGTAACTTTGGAGGGGTATCTTCAAAATTTCTTGTTTTTTTTTATGTCTTAAATAAATGGCGAAACGTCAAATTGTTTTTGATTTTTTGTTAAATAAAGAACCTAAACTCAAGAAAAGACAAAATAAAAAGGAAATGATATAATCTATGGTTCAAGAATCTGGATAATATATTTACATATTTACATATATATATATATATATATATATATATATATATATATATATATATATATATATATGTATATATATATATATATATGTATATATATATATATATATATATATATATATATATATATATATATGTATATATGTATGTATATATATATATATATATATATATATATATATATATATATATATATATATATATATGTATTATCAATAATTGGCTTGACATCCCTATATATTTTTGGGCAGTTTGCACACAATACTGGAAGTTTTACAGTTGGTATTTTGCTTTTCAATTTGGAAAAAAAATTGAGTTTAGTTGATTATAACTTTTGGGTGTCTTGGTTCTGTTATCTTATATTTGTAATTCAATTTAATTTTTAGACGATTGTTTTTAAGGTTAAGATTGTTCTAAATAAAAAACGAAACGTCAAATCGATGAAAAACATATATAAATATGAACCTAATCTCAAGAAACTAATAAAAAATAAAAATAAATATCAACGATTCAAGAAATTAATATATATACACATATATCCACCTTTTAAGTTAAAACAACTTTCATTTTTAATGAATATTATTATATTATATAGTTGATTTTGACTCAGTTATTTTTCTCCTAATGCGGTTAAGTGATTATATTATATAGTTGATTTTGAGTCAATTTTTTTTCCCTAATGCAGTTTAAGGAAGAGTAGATATTTTTTTCTTTGCAAATTCCATTCTTCAGGGTGAAATTTGCAGCGAATAAGTTGTCATAATTTATTTCACTCAATGTGTCATAAACCATTTTTAATTAAATTGCTTTATACAACTGAAAAATTAAATATCATTCCCCACTTCCTTCCAAGAAGTTCATATAACATGGTGAAAAATTATCAAAACATTAGGGGTTGGGGTAAGATCAAAAATAATAACATTAGACTTAAAATTTTGAAAAAAATTATAGGAAACCTTATTTCTTTTAAAACTACTAAAACTGTTGTAAGAATGATAATATTCAAAATAAAAATTGTATTTATGTTTATCTTATATCATTCGAATACAAAATTAAAATTTCTTTTAATTATATTGAATGATATTCTAATTAAAATCATTATTTTAATTCGAATATGAAATAAAAGAAATTCACTTTTTTTTCTATCTAATGAATGGAATATATATATATATATATATATATATATATATATATATATATGTATATATATATATATATATATTATATAATATATATATATATATATATATATATATATATATATATATATATATATATATATATATATATATATATATATATATACAGGGTGATTCAAAAATCGATCACGAAACTTAAGGGGGTGATTCTACTTGACAAAATAAGGGTAGAGCTTCATATAATTTTTTTTCAAAATGTCATTCGTTTTCGAGTTATAAGCCGTCCAAGTCCAAGTTTTTATTTTTTGTTTTTTGAATTACTCGCTTACAGGAAAACCGATTTGACTAATATTTGAAAGATAGGCTAAGTCTTCTGCGCTTCATCATTTTAGTAACAATTCATATTGATTGTTTGCCGCTAGAGGGCACTTTACCTACATTGAAAATTGTTTTTTTATCATAATTTTTTAGTGTTGACAGCTACAGTAGTTTTTGGCATAATTTCTGAAAGACTGATGCCAGGCCTTTAAAAAAGGTGCTCTTTATTTACATCGCTAAACCCAACGGTTTAGACGTAAATCACCCTTAAAAATTAAGTGGTAAATTTACTTTTCTCATTTCATTACCACCAGCTACCAGGTAAATAGCTATCAAAGTATACTAGAGCTGTCAGTTTAACATCAAATAAATTCGCTTTTTAAACTATTTAATTTATAATCTTAAAATAACTAATAATGGCTAATCACCAATATTCAAATATCGAATATTGTGATATCCATTTTTGTTATGGAAAAGCAAATGGTAATGCAGAGTTGGCAAGAAGATATTATATGGAGAGTTATCCGGAAAGAAATATCCCTCATGCTCAAACATTTTCCAGTGTGCACAGGAGGCTTGCGGAATGTGGTTCCTTTAAAAGTTATAATGGAAATAGGGGAAGACCTAGAACTGCTAGAAACGTGCAACAAGAAGAAAGAGTGCTTGAAATTATTGAAGATAATCCAGGTATTAGTACTAGAAAAATTGGGAATGAAGTGCGGCTCTGTCAGGCTAGTTCATGGAGGATACTAAGAGAAGAACAACTCTACCCGTTTCATTCAAAAAAGGTGCAGGCTCTTTATGACGATGATCGGCCGAGACGGTTGGAAATGTGCAATCAGATCCTAGCTAAGTATAAACACGATAATCGATTAATTGGCGTCATATTATTCACTGACGAAGCTGGTTTCACTCGTGATGGCATAACAAATCTACACAACATCCACACATATGCTTACGAGAACCCAAACAATGTGGTAGAAACGAAACATCAGCGTAGATTTTCACTAAATGTGTGGGCAGGGATAATAGGAGATTACCTTATTGGTCCTCATTTCTTTGATGGCCCATTAACTGGTGACGTATACTTAGATTTTATCCAAAATCGTCTCCCATTGTATCTGGAAGATGTGCCATTGGAAGTAAGGGCCAACATGTGGATCCTCCAAGACGGAGCTCCGCCCCACTTTAGTATACGTGTCCGACAGTATTTGAATGCAACGTATCCTGAGCGATGGATAGGACGAAGTGGACCATTGGCATGTGCAGCGAGGTCACCAGACCTTAATCCTATGGATTTTTTCTTTTGGGGTCATTTGAAACAATTGGTGTACGATATTCCAGTAATCAACGTCGAGGATCTTCGCTTCAGGATAATCGAAAAGTGCCAAATTATTAAAGAAACACCAGAAATTTTTCATCGAGTTAGGCGACATTTTTTGAAGAGTGTTAGGAAATGTATTGAAGAAAATGGGGGACATTTTGAGAATCTTTTTTAGTTTGTTTAGTACTGTTTCATTAATTTTTATCAATTAAATGTATATCGCAATAATCCATAATATGAATATTTACTGATTAGCCATTATTAGTTATTTTAAGATTATAAATTAAATAGTTTAAAAAGCGAATTTATTTGATGTTAAACTGACAGCTCTAGTATACTTTGATAGCTATTTACCTGGTAGCTGGTGATAATGAAATGAGAAAAGTAAATTTACCACTTAATTTTTAAGGGTGATTTACGTCTAAACCGTTGGGTTTAGCGATGTAAATAAAAAGCACCTTTTTTAAAGGCCTGGCATCAGTCTTTCAGAAATTATGCCAAAAACTACTGTAGCTGTCAACACTAAAAAATTATGATAAAAAAACAATTTTCAATGTAGGTAAAGTGCCCTCTAGCGGCAAACAATCAATATGAATTGTTACTAAAATGATGAAGCGCAGAAGACTTAGCCTATCTTTCAAATATTAGTCAAATCGGTTTTCCTGTAAGCGAGTAATTCAAAAAACAAAAAATAAAAACTTGAACTTGGACGGCTTGTAACTCGAAAACGAATGACATTTTGAAAAAAAATTATATGAAGCTCTACCCTTATTTTGTCAAGTAGAATCACCCCCTTAAGTTTCGTGATCGATTTTTGAATCACCCTGTATATATATATGTATATATATATATATATATATATATATATATATATATATATATATATATATATATATATATATATGTATAAGGTAAATAAAATACTCTATCAATTGATAGTGTAAATTTTTTCTCTCATATTAAAAAATTTGCATGGTATTAATATATTATTGAAATCTCTAGATTTTATTTCTATGCAAAAAAAACTATATAACAAAAATGTTTATTAAAAAAATGAACCGCCTTCTAAAAAAGAACTAAAGAACGAAAAATAATATAATTTTTGAAGTCGGTGTCAAATTATTACATAAGAAATATTAATAACAAAGAGAGAGAGTACGGATGATTTAATAACTGACTTTATTTGTAATCGCTTTCTTGTAGATTGTGAGCGGGCTGTTAAGCCTTTTCTTGTCCCTTTACAACACCTCGATTTAAATATCTTTTATACGTTAATTGCTTTCTTTCTGTAGCTTGTTTGTTTCTCGTGTAAATGTAAGCTAAAATTATTTTTTCGCTTTTTGCCTTTATTTTAGAAGGCGGTAAAATTTTTCTATAAAAATTTAATTTTCTTATTTTTAGTTTTAAAGTCGTCATTTTATATTTGCAATTTACACCTCCAGAGTCTCCCAATAACGTTTTTGAAAGAATTCGAGACATGTACATTTTTCAGTCTGACATATTTGATCCAGCATAGAGAGTTTGAAGAAATTAATTTTAAAACCGCATTATAGGCATTTCAGTTTTGGAAAAATATCATTTTAAAGCTTTAATCTACGCTCCGAAAAACACCCACTATCAATTTTGGACAAAATCGGAAAGATGTAAAATTTCAAGTCCTCTATATTGAATTAAACAAAAATTATTTGAAACTCTTAATCTACCCCCTCAAAAACTCCCAGTCAGTCTGTCATATTGAAGTTTTCAAAAATTATTTTAAATTCTTACTTAATACTCTCTAAAACCACCTAATACCAATTTTGGAAAAAATTAAGAGATACATGTCATAAATATTTAGTCCGCCATATTGAATTTATTAAAAATAAATTTAGATTCATTATATGCGAGCCCGAGAATCTGTTTAAAAACTCTTTATTTTTCCAAGTTGATTAAAATATGAGTATTAAAATCATATTTTCCATTTCCAAAAACTAAAGTATATCACCTGTTGAATCTAAAAATATGGATAACATACTGTTTCCTATCCATAAAAATTAGTAAATATAAATATACAATTATCGTCTGATTCATTACGATATTTCCTTTGAATATAAACGAACGGATAAAAAACTTATACCCATAGTTTACACTAACTCTCCAACACGGCAACAATTCATTATATCATTGCTTGTCATTTTACTGCTTCTTACTATAACTGTCGTTTATGAATGACTTCGATTTAATGCTTAAGAACTTTCTCATCCTTGACATTCACCAAAAATAAGAAAAAGGGCTTCAGATCGTCTTGGTGTGGTTTGTCTATGGTCTTATCAAATATTTTATCCAAAACAATTGTTATAAATTATATGACTGTGCATGTATTTTATACTAAAAAAAAGACAGAAATCATGATTATCTAGCAATGTTAAGTACTACTTAACTTCGGGTATAAAGTCTATTCTGTAGATAAACAAATAAGTCTTTTCTATTCTCGTATGAATGATAGTAGATAAGCAAAGTATTTCATGAAACATAATAAAATAGTTTTCAAATTTTCCGATACATACCACACCCATACAACCTTAATAGTTTTGTTCAAAATTTACTTTAAATGGATTTTAAACTATTGCTTAAAATATGTTTCAAAAACTAATCCCTTTGAAAATTTTGAAAAAAATAGTGGTACGAGAGCCACACTTAAAATTTACAAGAAAACTTTACTCACGATTATGCATTATCGATTAACGTGTGCGTATTATTTTTTAGGAAAACCAGCATTGCTTTAATATAGTATATGGTTACTGTGTAGTCCATAATGTTGAATGATGTGAAACCCTCGACCCGCAAGTTACACTTGCACTTGACCGATTTTATTTTTTACTCTATGTGTTCCCGATTGTTAATTGATGTAAAAAATAATCTTACTTTTTTTCAATTATTTAATAACACGTTTAATATTATATTTATATTATTTTAGTTTTTTTACGACTTACTTAGACAAGAAAATCGACATTACAATGTGTTGTGTTGGTGATAGAAAAATTTAAATTTATTTTTAGTTTGAATAAATTAAATTGTTTTGATCATATATCATGTCGATTTCTGACAGTTTAATGTGGGCTTCGTACCACAATCTTCGCTACTTAACCAAAACAGTATTTCCTTTATTTCATTCTTCGTCTTTCTTTCTTGGTAATATTTCCGACACTTACAATTAGTTATTAGTGCCTACCGATTTCACTATTCACTAACCGTTTGGCCAAATTATTTTTTTAATAAGTGCAATCAGGCGCAGAATCAAACCCCATCGACTAACAAAACTCATCAGCTTAGGCCAATGTTTTAACCATTAAGCCACTGCCTCAGGTGGATTTAAAAAAAATTTACGAAAGTTAAAAATTCGGCTTATTTCAAAAAACTTATCCTTATTATAATTACCTTTACTACTTATAGAAAGGATATGTATATATATATATATATATATATATATATATATATATATTATTATGATATTCTCACGGGTGTGATGTGTAATCGAAGGTTTTCGGGCATCCCGTGTATGTGCTGAGTCCCTCTCAGGACTGTAAGGCAGCTGAAGTTTCGGTGAAATCTCATTCACCATTTTCAAAGCTCACTGTATGGCATCTACGAGCGAACTGACGCCTGCGACTCCGGTGTTGTCGGTCCCGTGTGCGCGTCGGACGTGTTCGTTTTCCGAATGGTTCCGAACCAGGTGGCGTGACCTGCTGCGCGCCATCGGCCCTGTTGCCAGTGTTTGTGGTTGCGTTGCCGAGTTGTAATCTCTTTCGTTACTAAGTGGTACTGGTTGATATTTTGTAAGCAGATTTTTCCAAGTATTAGGCACACGTTGGCTATCATCTCTGATATTTAAGTTGTTGGGCCTCTTTGCAATTTCAATAGTCTCCCTTATAACCCTTGTAAGAGATGAACATATAAACGCTGTCAAGCAAAAAACAACTTCTGCTCTGCCCCAACACTGGTTAAACACAGGACATAAGATAAATTTCTCGGGAACAAAAATGCAATCGAGATGTGAAAATCTGTCCACAAGGGTTATAAGGGAGGCAGGCTATTGAAATTGCAAAGAGGCCCAACAACTTAAATAGCAGAGATGATAGCCAACGTGTGTCTAATACTTGGAAAAATCTGCCTACAAAATATCAACCGGTACCACTTAGTAACGAAAGAGATTACAACTCGGCAACGCAACCACAAACATTGGCAACAGGGTCGATGACGCGCAGCAGGTCACGCCACCTGGTTCGGAACCATTCGGAAAACGAACACGTCCGACGCGCACACGGTACCGACAACACCGGAGTCGCAGGCGTCAGTTCGCTCGTAGACGCCATACAGTGAGCTTTGAAAATGGTGAATGAGATTTCACCGCAACGTCAGCTGCCTTACAGTCCTGAGAGGGACTCAGTACATACACGGGATGCCCGAAAACCTTCGATTACATATATATATATATATATATATATATATATATATATATATATATATATGTCATCGAAATATTCTTGAGTCGGTATTTGATAGAATTACCTACAAACCGTTTTTTAAATTACTTCTCATTATTTAACAAAAGTTGTAAAAATCCTGTAGGAAAAATTGTCAAAGAAGGAAATTCTGGAATATTTAAGATAAAAATAACGGATACAATACAGCTTTGTTACGCCTGCACTTGACGGTTATCGTGCAAAAAAACATTGACATTGAAGTAATAAACCACAATAGTTGTTAATTAATAATAAAAGACCCATTATAACATAAAAAAAAGTTTTACTTTATTATCCTTTCTTTCGATACCTGTCTCAGCTTAATGGTGTTACGTTATTACTACCGAGCTAAACACAATAGCGGTAGGTCACAGTTTAAATGAAAAAGAAGCAGATTTAGAAAGGGCAATTTAAAGGCAACTACCTCAAATGTCTTCGTAATATTAGTTTTTTTTTAATGTTGAAGTGAACAGCTTACTTTGGAAAAATATAATTGCAATATTTAGTCTTAACATGAGAGAAAAATGTTTTTGAAAGAGTACTTCAAGTACGCTTAATATCTTGAAAAATAGACTCACGAATAACCCATAAATATAAAAAATAAGAAAAATAACTAAATCGACTTCAAAAAAATGATAAATAAATAAGAATATCTAGAATTATTAAATTAATTGCAATATAAAGCAGGTGTTAATTTAATTCTAGTGCAATATTTTAAGCTTTTTTTTTAAATAAATTTTATCATTAAATTTAGTTTCAGTTAGCTTTTAAAGTACTACCTAACTTCGGTATAAATTCTATTCTGTAGACAAACAGATAAGTCTTTTCTATTCTCATATGAATGATAGGGGATAAGCAAAGTATTACATGAAACATAAAAAAATAGTTTTCGAATTATTCGATACATACAACCTTAATAATTTTGTTCAAAATTTACTTTAGATGAATTTTAAAGTATTGCTTAAAATATGTTTCGAAAACTAATTCCTCCTTTTAAACTAAAGTTTTAAAAAAAAATAGTGATACCAGAGCCACACTTAAAATTTACACGAAAATTTTAGTCATTATACGAGTATATTATCGATTAACGTGTACTTGTTATTTTTTAGGAAAAGCAACATTGCTTTAATATATTATATTACTGCTGTGTAGTCCATAACGGTGATTGATGTGGAACTCTAGGCTCGCAAGTCACACTTGCACTTGACCGATTTTATTTTTTACTCTGTGTCCTAGATTGTAAATATATATATATATATATATATATATATATATATATATATATATATATATATATATATATATATATATATAATGACCTTATTACTTTTTGCAACTATTTAATAACACGTTTAATATTATATTTATATTATTTTATATTTGTTACATAATAATTTTCCTTCAATCAACACACACTGTTTATAAAATACGACCTTGCTATGAAAAAATCAAAATTACGCGTAGCTTGTATTAGTTTTGCAAAAAATTAAAATAGTTGGTATGGTCTGAAACGCAATAAAATTCAGGTCAAATGGTAATTATATTTAAATAAATTATCCCAGTAAATACGAACATGTACCAAAAAATAAATTGTAAATGTGGATAAGTAATATTTGAAAAGCAGCATAATAAATGGCAAACAATTTGGTTATAAATCTAAAAATGAATATATCTAAAATACTTTTTCTACAAATTACTTCGAAAAGAAAATAAGTTGACGCGGAGAAATTTCCACATTACAATGTGTTGTTTTAGTGATAGAAAATTTTAAATTTATTTTTAGTTTGAATAAATTTAGTTGTTTGGATAATATATCATGACGATTGCTGAGGATTTTAGCGACTGACCCAACAATTTAACATGGGCTTCATACCACAGTCTTCGATACTTAACCAAAACCGTATTTTATTCCTCGTATTGTGTTTTTCTCGGTATTATTTCCAACACTTACAATTAGTTAGTATATAAATTATGTCATGTTTCATTTGACTTTAAAATGAGAAATTCTAATATTAATGTTACACGAATGAACAAAAGACAACCAAATACACAAAAGGGGTCAGCTAAAAAACTTTTTTCCCCTTTTTTTAGCTCCTAATTTACCGTAGAAATATTTTCACAGAATTTCCTTAGGAGTAAACTCTATAATATACAGAAAATCATATCAAAATGTCTTTCTCTTATCAAGAACTATATACGACAATATTCGCTAATCATAATCTTTTAATTAATGTTTTTAATGTCGGCGTCTACCATTAAAATGATTTTACCTGAACACCTCAGAGGCTCCTAAGAACCTGCTAATTTCATAAAAACATCACCATACTATTAATAGCTATACGTAAAGAAGCATTAAAAAATCCATATGTCGCGAATTAATAAGCTCCTTTTTATGAAATCGATTAAAAAGGCAAATATTCTGTTATTATAAATAATATGACAAACAGTTGACCATTATCAGCAAATGCTAAAGAATCCGTTTCTAACATCCTTGGATCTATAGAAACTTTCAATAAATAGTAATGGAAGACATTGTAAACTATTAGGAATCATGAATGAACTAAGAAAATTTGAAGACATTAGAAATATAATGCAGAGAAGCTAGTGAACTCTAGCTAGTATAAAAATGTGGAGAAATAGAAACACCATAAGCTAAATATGATATGTTCAACCTCCATAAAAAAGTTAAGAATTTTCAGATCGAAGTAAAAAACAGCTAGTGGTAGAAGAGAAGCCAAAACAATGAAAAGAATATTGTTCTATAATAGTAGAGCATATATACCGTTGATTAATGAAGACATAAGCGAAATCGGGCCTGCTATAACTAAAAATGAAGTGGTACATGCAATAGAACTATAGAGAAATGGAAAAACCATTGATCCAGACGGAATATATGTCGAGATGGCATAGGTCTTAATCTGCTAATATCTCGCGTTAATGTAATATATTGTAGAGGAAAGACACCCATTAGGTGAAAGAGTTCAACTTTTATTACTCTACCCAAAAAAATGCTTTACAGTGCAACGACTACCGTATGATAAGTCTCGGGTAACATATATTAAAAGTTTTTCTGAGTTAATTCACACCAGAATATATGAAAAAAAGATTGAAATATTAAAATCAACTTGAATTAAGAGGAAGGATATATATATCATCACCGACCTATATCGGAACGAATTGACCAGTATCAGAAGACATTACCATTAAAAGAGATATGGGGCAAGGATGTATCATATCATCCCTTCTTTTTAATATTTATTCACTAGCAATATTCAAAGAAGGATTTTATGAAACCATAGGTAGGATAAAAATAAATGAAAGATTAATAAACAAAATACGATACGCTGATGACACCGTCATTATAGCAAGCAGCATATATGAATTACAGGTGTTAATGGATTGAGTTGGTTAACACAGTAAGAGATTTGCTTTACTTATGAGTGTCCTTAAAATGAAACTAATGCTATTCTTAAAAACCTCAAAGAACGTAGCATTGATTGTCAACAACAGCGCTGTCGAATTAGTTTTCTTTTTTAAATATATGCGCACTACAGTTAATGAATGATGTAGTGCGAGGAAGGAAAAAATTTCAAGAATCGTACAAGCATGAAAACTTTCATGGACATTATAAACGAAAATACTTAATTAGTGAATGGTAATAAGTTAATAAAATGGAATAGGTAATGATGTTAAATTCCATTATTTGAAAAATCCATAATGCCTGAGTCAGCTAGCACTTATTGTCGTGGCAATTATAAATAGGCAGGGTTTTAATGAAACACTTACTGCAAAATGCGAAACAGCACTTCATGAAGTTACTTCTACCGAAAGAGCAAGTTGAGAGCGCCATCTGTAGTTTAAAATTGATAAAAAGGTAATTCCGGGAAGGTTTAGTCTCTACAGATAGACTCGCTTCAGGTTATCCAAATTAAAACGTAAGATACGTGTACTCAACTATGAAGTTTAATTTAATAATAATAATAATAATAATAATAGACGGCACCTCTATCAAAAAATAATAAAGCAAAAGTGACATTACTTCTCAACGAAAATTGCAATTTACTTCACATTATATTGATATTGTTAATTAACATAATTAAAACTGATTTTTGACAAATTTATTTTAAAGTGTTATTTTACAAATTAAAAGGATATTGTTACTTATCTGCTTGGAGGTACTCATTCTCGGATTTCAGTTACCAAAGGATGGTCTCAGGCGAAAGGAATAAGTTTGAAAAATAGTGCAGCAACTTGGACGTATTAATATTCCTATGAATCCATCGTAGAATTGTGCAGTTGTCTTCTATGTATTTGGTAAAGAAAAACAGACGCAACACATTCGCCAACAAACGTAGTTAATATCGGAGAAGTGTAAAATATCTCTATTAAAAACATCTACTATATTTAGAGTAACCGTATAGCTACTACTTTGAAGCAAAGTAGGGATAAAGTCTTGAAGAAAGTCGAATAAAGTATGGAACTAAAATTAGAACTTAAAATCCGCATATTAAGATGCCAAATATTTTTAATAATTCATTACGGTTTTGAGATCGGATTTTGAGAACCTACTATAGAAAAGAGTAAGTATCGAAACTTTAAATCGTATTGAAAAACAGAACGAACTAATTTAGTCATAAAAGAGAAAAAAGCAAAAAATTTGGGTCTCATTATGAGGAGATACGAAATTATTAGGTTAATAATTGAGGGAAAACTTCAAGGAAAAATATATGTCAGAATTCTTGGCGAAGGACTAGCGTAGTTAGTATGGATGTCATGCTTGCTATTTGGATTGCTAATCTTCATATGGGCACATAGCAATAAAAAGATAGATGTCTTTTCCTTTTTACTTTCAATGATTCTGCTGTTCATCAATCAAAAAACAATAAAAACTTTAACAATTTGTTTTGTAATGACCTAAGCTGATAAATGGAATTTTACTTCATTCTTTTCAGTCACGACACCTAATTCTCAAGATTTAAGTTTCAAGTAAAATAACATTTCAAAAAGAAATAATTTAAGTATTATAATTCCATCATTATTTCGATGTTAGATGACAAAATGTTTTTAAAATTATGCTTCTGAACCTGTTCATTGGACTTTCTTTTTTGGAAATTATAGGAAAAATATCAAATTTTCAAGAAAAAATCTTATAGCAGATTAATTACACTAACTAATGAGAGTCAGATTTAAAATTTTACCTATGTTACGAAACCGAATCTATAATTATGCTATTATCTGTGGAAAGTTATATTTGGAAATAAAAAATTCAATTTTCAATATACTTGGCAATGGATTACCATTTTCTCACCAACAAATAAACAGTTACTTATAGAACAATTTATCATCACAAAAAGTTTAAAAATGTGGGAAAATAGTTGAACCAACACAAAGTCAAAAATAAAAATATAATTTATTACGCGCTTGTCACCCATTCACTGAATTCGTCCTTACTAGTACGATAGCGTAAAATCGATTTATGAAGTTGCCAGATTTAAGAGTTTATCATACTATATATAAATTTTAAACTTTCATGGAAATAAATGGGACCAATATAATAATTATAAGGCAAAATATTTTAAAGATATTAGCTTAACTTTGTAGCAGTAAGGTGTTTCTAAGTATAGAGTATAGTATGAAATGTATTACTAATATAAAATAAATGTATCCCATGAAAAGTAGGTATAAACAAGATATAAAACAGATATACACTTTTCCCGTATTTTTTGCCAAAAGAGTTGACAAATATCTATGGAGTGTGACAGATTGTTGACGTTTTCTTTTTCTAAACAAGTGATGTCTATTCCTTTTTACGTCCATGTGAAAAAAAAAATCAAGTTCAAATATTTCAGTTACAAAGTTACACGACTAAAAAAACTGTATATTAAATGATGGTTCTTTTTAGCTGTTCGCTGGAAAAAAATTTATTGAGTTCATCAAAGTACAATAATTATCTTAAAATATATACATCAAAATTTCGAAAAATAATAAATAATCGTCAAAAATGAATAAAAAATATCATAAAAGGTTTCTCAGTTCAAACGATAACAAGATGAATTTTGAATTTACTCGACAAGAAATATGTTCGATTATTGGCAATAACCATCTTACAGGAAAAATAATATTTCAAACAGTATCTCAAGTATTTTTTGAAAAAAAAACACTTACACATTTGTTCTTCTTGAGATAATTCTTTCAATAATATAAACTTAAAAATGGACTTTAAGTACGTCACTGTTGCGATTACCTCCGATCCGTTCTCAGAAAATATTTTACCAACATCTAAACACTTTACTTGATGAGTTAATTAATTCGCCTTTTAATTATATTTTATTTTTGTCACGTAATTCTGCAATTTTTCGTTAGAGTTTTTAAAATTAAAGAATGTTTTAATAATACAACTCTTATATTGTTGAAAAACGAAATTATGTTTCTTATTAATATTGTACTCATACCTATATACCCTATTTTTATTTGTGGTATATCTAATTACTGATGTCTATTGGTTTGTCTTGACATAAAATATAAATATATCGAAATAATGTATAGAGGCATTTTAAACAAAATAGAGAATGGATAAAACACTGAAAAGATGTCCAAATATCGAAGTGATCTAACACGTGATACACTGACGTTCTTAACCTTATCCATCTATTTATTTGATTTTATTTCCATTTTTCTACTGAAAATTGATAAAATTTACACTGTTTTTTTTTGTTGGTATTTTCACAATTTATGACATAGCAACTCCGGTTAATATTATATTGTTTTTAATAATTTAAAAAAAATAAATTAGACACGTACATTTGATACGTCAAAAGTACAAAATATCGCCCTGAAGTAATTAAATTATTCATAGCTCACGCTAGTATCGCTTTTGCTCCTCTATCATGCCTTTGCATTGAGCGAATAGCCTCGAAAATTGTTAGTACTCATTCTGTTCGAATATTTCGTTATCCTTTTATAAGAATGATTTATCATTTTGTCATAAGTTAGTTTCAAATTTCAATGTGAATTACTATTACAAGTGTGTGTTTTTCGTTAGGCTTTGTTGGATAATATCAACATAACTATGTGACTATCTTTATTTAATTTCAATCAATTCTAGCAATTACTCTGTTATATCACATCACACGCTTATATCAACCACTGTTTAAACATTAGATATATTTTGAGGGATTGGAAAAAAAAGAAATTTTGCGCAATGTTGAGTTTTTCAGATTTTAAAATAAACCTTAAGTTTTTAATTTTTTTACTGTCAATGACATCGTAACCCAAATCTTAAAAAGCCACCATTCTTCTACACTGGAAGAATTAAAAATTTTATTAAAAATTGCCGAAATTTTTACGTAATTAAAATTTTTTAATCAACTAGATATTAATTAACATGTTTTTTTAAAATTACTCAAAGTTGACAATCAAAGGTTTATATTGACAAGCACAACAAAATGTCAACCACATTTTAAATTCAAAGAACAATAAAAAATTAACATTTCTTAGTAATAGCGGTACTTAAACATTATACGAAGTTAATTAAGCTCTTTGTTATCAACTAATTAAGTTACTATAACTAAACGAAATCTTATAATAATCCACTACTACACAATTACTTAATAAATACTAGTTATCATTAGAATCCAACGAACTTAATAATTTAGATTAATGTTAACATGTAACATGTATTTAATTTATGGACAAGCATATTGCAATTCTCTCTACAGGCAAGAACAATTTATATTTAAAAAATTTTCAGTCGAAATTTACCGACTTGAAGAACATTTGACAGGGTGACATAAAAGAATCAAAAAAAGTTGAACTAAAAGTTTAACGAAAAATAAAAACTTTTTCCTGATAAAACATTTGTGTAAAATATCAAGTACATCTTTTTTTGTGTTTAATTAAGCGGGTATTTAAAATGGGCGCCTTGTACTTCCATACACTTTTTATCCTGTGGATTTTTTCTTTCTATGCTTGAAATTTCCAGAATTATTTCGAAAAAAAATTGTAATAACAGATATTTCTTTCAAGCTCCCTTTCCTGACGATTATCAGAGAAATTTGTTAAATGGCTACGCACCCAATTGTTAAAATATAGTGAAGTACGATCGTGCATAAATGACGCCTATGCTCTAACCTGTAAGATTATATTCTCTAAAAGTGTATTTAAACTCTGGTGTAAAAATTGTAAATATAGTGCACCAGTTGATTTTGCTTCCAAAACGAAAGGCTCATTCAAATAATTCCCAAAGATCCCAGCCCAAAATCTTTGTTGGTGCCTAGTTTGAATTCCGGCAAGATATTCTTGATACTAAACGTATAAATTATGAGAAGTTGTAACGCCGTCTCTTGTAAAGCCAGCTTCGTGAATAGATAACAAATTCTGGTAAAATATGGATAGTCTCTAAATTATTGCAATATCAGTTTGAGTAATTAAATCTTGCAGGATAATAATCTAGAAATATTGTGTGTAACTTTTGAACACGGAAAGGATAGAGAAATTGTCTTTGGACAGTTTTACGCTGTTATCAGCAATCTCATCCCGAATGTGTTCTTCTAACTAAGGATTTTTGTTCTTAAACCCCAACAAATTGATTTTTCTCGAAAATGATTGATTTTTTAAAAATAAACATGGCGTGCCATCTTTTAGATAACTGTCGGAAAAAATCGGGTTTCTGCTTTGAAAATTGACAACTATTGAAATTTTAAGGCTACGAGTTCAGTGACGAGTCCGTTCCTTGGTAATTTTAAAAGCTGTTTATAGCCTAGATTCGTGAATCTTTTTATAGAAGTCTACTCAAAAGCTACAGTTCAAAAGGAACTCTTATTTCTATTATAGAGCTTTTTAGGAAACAAAATTATACAAAACACTGTAAATTCCTATTTTGTATTGCGTCGAACTCGAATTTTGTATATCAATGGATACACGACAAAATTGGTTATTCTTACACTTTAACTAGAATGATTTTATATTAAATGACGAAGTAATTTTAAAGTTCAGTCCAGAACTTTACGCCAAAGTGATATCAACTGAAAAGGGTTATATAAACCAGGACCATTAGTATATGTCACTAATGGTATAGGTGATACGACATCGAAAACTCCCCTCATACTAATTTTGGAGAAAAACCAGACAAAATTAATTTTTTTGTCCACCATATTATCAGCGCTATCTTGGATTTTACTAACCCCGCAGCAACTTTCTGAACATGATCCAAAAAAAATCATTCAAATCAGTGTCACCGTTCCGGAGTAGCCGACTTACATACATAAAAAAATATAGCGATCGAATTTAGAACTTCTTTGTTTTAGAAGTCGGTTAAAAATAAAAACAATGCATCATCAATAAAAATGGAGAGTTTTTGGAGTAAGGGAAATCTAAGTTATTTAAAAAAAAATAAAATGGCAGGTCCAGTATGGCTGACTTACATCTCTTGATTTTCTAATAAATTGGTACTGAAGGGTTTTTGAGAGAGTAAATTACGAGTTTTTTTAATTCAATATTTCGAATCAAATATGACCGATTAAAAATTTTACATTTTCCAATTTTGTTTAAAATTGATAATGGGGGACGTTTGAGGGTACAATTATGAATTTAAAATATTTTTTGCAAAATTCAATATGGCAGACAAAAATTTTATATTTATCAATTTTGTCCAAAATGGGTTTCGCGGGGTTTCGAGAGTGTGGATTAAATTTTTTTTTTTTTAGATCAATATGACGGACAAAAATTTTGCCGAAATTGATATTCTGTAGTTTTAGGGGTCGAAAAAATTACAAATTTAAAATTCTTGTAGCAAACTAAAAATTTTACATTCTTCCGATGTCACCCACATTTGATATTGTGTATTATGGATTAAAAAACTTTCATTCTCCAATTCTTCCTAAGTTAGGACTTATGGGTTTTCAAGGGCCTAGATTACGGATATAAAATTAATTTATTCAAATTCAATATGGTGGATAATATATGATTCACCAAAACATTTACATTTCTCAAATGCTTTCAAAATAGGTACTGGGGAGTTTTCAGGGTATAGATTACGAATCTAACATTAATTTGATAAAGTTAAAGATTTACTATGCTGAACTAACTTTTTATTTGGTTAAGTTTTATTCAAAATTGGTATTTAGAGAATTCTCACCATCAAAGAATTTTTTGGTGTTCTATTTAGTGCGGTCTAAATGAGTAATTTAGTGTAAACAACGTTGTTAGGTAAACTATACATGCCGCTTTTTTCCCTCACTGTATTTTCAGCACATATCTCTTTACTTCAAGTCTTTATTTGTATTCCCCGCCAAGATCAAAATACAAGAAAATCATAATAAAAATAAAACAAAGCAGTCTCTGTTGAATGCAATTAGCTTAATTGCTACTTTAAATAAATGTTGTGCTTTTAGAATTTTTTTATCCCTTTTTTAATTAAAAAACTTTTTGTGGTTTTTTTGGTATCAAAATATAGTTGCTTATCGTCCTTATCAAATAAAACTCCTAATTAGGCACCTAAATCATTTTGTTAACCCCTAAAGTAAAAAGGGTTATATTAGGTTTGTAGTTCTTTATGTTACGAGCTATTGATACTTTACCAGTACATTGTCATAGAGGAACTTTTCATTTTATAAAATCCTCTACATTTATAAAAGCGTTAGTGACAAACTTGTAAAGAACTTACTTCTCTAGAGAATTGAACAAATCCGTGGCTATTGACAAAATTAAATTAATTAGCGATAGTGTTGCTGTTGTGATTTTTAACACATGACTAAAATTGAAAATTTTATTTCAAAGCTTTTTTAATTCTTATTTTTGATCTTCATAAATAAGAATAAAACAAAATCAAAAACAAATAAAAATAAATTTCTTTACAATATGTTATAGATCAAATGGACAAAAAAATAAAGTTGCCGTAAAAATGTTTTCACATGTCTAGCGTATTTACAGAAAATAAAAAAAAATCGTAAAGCTATCAAATATAAAACAAATATATAAGGGGAACAGTTTGGTATAAAAATAAATTTTTAAATTTGTTTTATTTTGTAATTAGGAAATATATTTTAATAACTTTTTTTTCAATGTTTAGTTAAAATCTTCGGAAAATATGAATTTTAAAAAATACATCAGGGTAATTAGTTACCATTTTTTAAAGAGAATTTCGATTAATCTAAACATTTTAATAACATTTATATGATACCTGACAATAGTTATATTTTTTGATCATGTTATAATTAATAATTTTATGTCATAAACCTTATGTGCTTAGTAATTAACCTAATTGAGCAATCCTACTATTTTGTTGTTGACTGTTGTTATTTGCTACGGCTGCCTTATAATATAGTATAGTGTAGTAGTACAGTTCTATTTTGTGGCATACATGCTGGACTGGCCAAAACAGTTCCACTTAACATGAGTAGGGTCATTGATTTTTTAATCTAGGCGAGTGTTTTGTAGGTCTATATAAATGATTTTTCACACATCTTGAGACCAATCTCTCCAGCTGAGTTATCATTCGATGATAATACAGCTATAGTTAGTCTAGTGGTTGATTTAAGTGGAAAAATGGAGTAGTATTTGGTGTAAGAACTTGTTAAAAAAGAAAGACTTTTTCTCATGTTAATTTAGTGCATAAACTAAGATTCGCACAGAATAATCTGCATTATTATTACATATGAATATATCAAACTATTTTCTTTAGTACCATTAATTGAGTAAAAAGATATAGTAACGAAAGGAGCTATTTTGTCGGCCGAGGGACTGTTCTAGCGGCCGAGGGACTGTTCTAGCCGCCGAATGCTATGTACGTGCTGATAAACTACAGAACAAAGTATGTATAGTAATAAATCCCTTCTTCTTTTTCGGGTACCATCCGATTTGGGCGCTGGCGACAATTAAGGGATTTCGTGCTTAAGACCTATCTCTTACAAGATGTATATGACCTGCACCTACCCCGGATCGAGCACATTAGGGATTTGTGTTCCACGTGGTGATTTCCTGTTGCCTTCTACATACTTGTGTCGTACTTGTTATTGTTCACAGTCGATCTCAACTCTCTTATCAATGTCCTTATTTTATACTGTACCAGCTAGCAGTCGACCTATTTCATAAAAATATTTTTGGCCCGCGGGCAGCCTAGAACCAACATCCTTCTGTCCGATTCGACTCTAACACCCAGTTTCACAATCGATGGTAACATGAAGTGGTTAAATAACCAACACTTGCAAGTTAACCATGAGTTTTCATAGGTAGGTGTTTCACAAACAAGAATTGAGGGCTGGTTACGAAACCATTGGTCAAATTTTATTTGTCAATGTTGGTTTGACAACTAACCTCTATTTTTACGACGATATTTCAAAAAAAATTTCTCGAAAATAAGTTTATTATTATAAAGCTAATATTTGGGAAAATTTTATATCATGGCGTAGAGAGAAAAAAGAGCTGTAAATTTCTGTAAAGAAGAAGAAATCCTTCTTATATCTCTGGTTGACAAACATAAGAATATTATTGAAAGTAAAAAGAGTGATTCTCACACTTGGAGTGATAAAGAAAATTGTTGGAAAATTTTACAAAATGAGTTCAACGCCAGTTGTACTGTAAATGGCACAAGAAATGTCAAAGTTTTGAAAGAAAAATAGAGAAATTTAAAAAGATAAACCAAAGAAAAGTTTTCAAGAATTAAAATGGAAATTAACAAAACGGGAGGAGGAACCTATCCAACACCGGTTTCCAAGAAGTTGAGGACAAGTAAAGGTTGGGATAAATAACTTATAAATATTTATAACTGTAAGATAATGTTTATTAGTTATATTCCATTAAAAATTAATTTTTTTATTTTTACTTGAAAAGTTTTTTTTCTGGTTTCCTATAAAATGTAATAAATTATAAATTTCTTTATAAAAATTGTTTAGTGTTATAGTTGAATATATTTTGTAAAGGACATAACATATAATGCTGTAGGTTTTGTTGAGTCTTCAAGAATTTGAAGAAATAAATATATAAAGAAATACAAAAGTCTGAAAGCAATTCTAATAAAAGAAAAATTAGAGTTCTTCAGACTTCAAAAAGAAAAGTTCTTAGAAGAACACGAATTAAAAATGTTGATTTTAAGGAAAAAACTGGAAAAAGAATACATTTCTAGAATTTTGCTGTTTTATATTGTTACTAAAAAGTTTAGTTATAAAAATTTTTGTTCTTTTTTGACTGAAAGTTAATAGTGTCTAGTATTTTTTCAGAATTGCTATGTTTTTTTTTTAAATTTATAATAATAAATGAAGATGTTACTGTGAAATTCCAGAATTTGCAGTTGTCAAGTTTCCCTGGTAAATGTCCAAAATTAATTTAGGAAAAAATAATCTAAACTAGCCCGAAATATATTTAGTAAATCTTATCTAGTCCATTAAGGTTTAGTTACTTTTTTCAAAATTAATTTTGGTTACCCCATTTCTTATATTGGATTATTCAACAAAAACGCAAATGATTTTTATTCTGTCTGAACCGTCAACAAATAAAAAGCGTAAGCAAAGTAATGAGGTTATGTTCTTTTGGTTAAGTAAGTAACCACAGGATTGTCTACTGGTAAACTTAACTCATGGTTAACTTCCGGTGAAACAAGTTTTTTAAATAACCATCGGTTTTTTCTTAACCTTTCGGTGACCACACATTGTGAAACTGGGCGTAAGGCAGGCGCTGATCCAGGGAGCGGGGGGGGGGGGGGGGGGGGGCGATCGCCCCCCCCCCAAGATCTTTAAGTTCAGGAAAATAGACCCGATTTTGCCTCTTATACTGTAGTTTATTCAAGAACTAGAGAGATCATTTTTTACCCTTTCTTTCTTCGCAAATTATCTGCGTTCTTTAGTCCGGTGTCTTTGACAAAACTTGTTAGACACATATATTTTTTATAGGATGGGTTAGAAATTTTATAATCATAAATACCGGTGTATAATAATGGACTATGGACACACATTAATAATTGATATTTGGAAGTGTGAAGCATTAAAATGATTTTAATCCTTCTCATAGGCGTCCGAAGGAGGTTTATTTAATCACTAAGTATTTATGACATAGAATATTATTTTGGTAATAAATTTAAAATAAAAAGTTTTTATAATATTATTTTATTTCTTACGATTTCTTAATAATTCACATACATTACAAAATGTAGATAATTTTGACATATTTAACACAAATCACAACTGTATTTTTATTATTTTTAATTTGTCATAGAAACCGTTTTAGGCACATTCAGACTAAAACGTTGCCTTATTCTTTCAAAAGATTCTAAGTTATAATTTAAATACTTACCAAATACCCATTGCCCAAAATACAAGAAGTTAAACATATATAAAAAAATAAATTCGTTCATATAATATTAAAATATTTTTGGGGCTATCGGTCATTTTATTATTAATTAAAAACATTTTTAGGACATTTGACGTTTCAGTTTATTTATTTCTTAAACCATCTGCAGAATTACAATTAAACACTAACAAGGGATTCAAATATAATTAGTTTTTATATTTTACAGTTAAAATTAGACCTACTTATTTTTATTTCTATTGTACTGACATCTTAATTTAATTTACTTTATTATATGGAAATCCAATAGCCCCAAAAAAATAAAATAAACATGTTAATTCTACACGCTTAAGAAAAATACACAAATACAGTAATAAAATAATAAAAAACATTAAACAATAAAATAGAACAAAAATAAAAATTTAAATAATAATTTGTGTTTATACTGGTAAATATTTCTAATTCCTAATCAAAGTCAGTGAAGATATTTTCGCTCAAATTAATTATAACTGGTTCTTCTATCTCACCGATCATGAGATCGAGTTTCCACATTTTGTTTTTTACTTTTTTATTATATGGATATTTCCCCATTTTCCGCAGTAACTTTATTCAAAAAAATTTTTCAAAAGTTCAATTAAATTGCTAATTTTTTATGTTGTGTTATTTCTACCAACTCTACCTTTTACTTGAGAGAAATATTTCTTTCTCCAACGGACAGTTTCCGGACGATCTATAAGGACAGATTTCCCATCTGGTTTTTCCCAGCAAAAATTAAGTTCTCTGAGCAATTGGGGTGTAAGGTGTATGACGCGCGATATATATATATATATATATATATATATATATATATATATATATATATATATATATATATATATAGCCTCTCGTACACAAATGCCAACCTCACCTTCACGAAGTACAGCGAAAGTTGTATGGTACACCCTGTTATTTAACTAACGAGGCAATGGCGACCGAGTGACTACCGGAATAAGTAGTCCCCCACTTACCGATCAACAGCTTCGGGTGGACGAATTGGTAAGTGATAGGGCAACTCATTGTCCTGAGATTGAGAAATCGATCTCAAAGGCGGAGGAACTAATGTATTAGTCAACGGCAGTGGGATGTAGCAGGCAACGAGAAACCACTACATTAAAGATCCATAGGATATCTCTAGTACAGTCATCATGACATGAAATACTACGATCATAACCTTACTGATCATGGTTGTCGGAGGCCAAGATCCGGCAAGAAAAGTGGCAAGGCTTTTCGGGTCGTCAGCCAGCGAAATCCTTGTCAAAATATTAACAACGAAATATTGAGAATCGGAACATGGAATGTTACAAGCATGTACGAACCAGGAAAAGCACACAACATTGTTCAAGAGATGCAAAGAATGAATATCGGCGTTCTGGGTATAAGCGAAACCCGATGGCCAGGAAATGGAAACTGCCACATTAAAGATCATATAATATACTATTCTGGTAGCCAGGACTCTCAGGACACTCAGCACCGAAACGGAGTGGCTATAATGGTAAACAAGTCTGTCTCTCGACATGTCCTGAACTTTCTCCCCTTGTCTGATCGTGTTATGATGTTACAGCTAAGCACTAACATCAGAAAAATTAATATAATACAGGTGTATGCACCAACATCGGACAAAGAAGAACAAGAAGTGGAATCATTCTATGAACAAATAGACGAGGCATTAAAACTAACCATACCAAGGGACATCACAATAATAATGGGTGATTTCAATGCTAAAATTGGGAAAGGAAAGATAGATAATCTGGTTGGTAACTTCGGATTGGGAGATATGAATGAAAGAGGTGAGAGACTGGTACAATTCTGCCAAGAAAATAAAACCGTGGTGACAAACACCTTTTTCGAACTACCTAATAGGCGTTTATACACATGGAAGTCTCCACAGGATACAGAACATCACACAGTCAGAAACCAGATAGACTATCTATTGATCAATGAGAGATACAGAAATAGCATAACATCAATTAAGACATACCCTGGAGCAGACGTATCGTCTAATCATAATCCACTAATTGCAAACATGAGAATAAAACTAAAAAGAATTAGCAACATAACATCCAAAAAAGCAGTTGATCTCAATAAACTAAGAGATTCAGAAGTAAAGGAACAGATCGTAAAGGAAATTGACGAAACACTGAGAACGATACAGACCACAATACAATATACACCAGATAATATCAACGACAACTGGGTCAAACTTAAAACAGCGTTAAAGAAGCCAGCTGAAGAACATCTACTTAAGAGTGAGGTATATAAGAGGGAATGGATGACAAACGAAATACTGAACTTGATGAACGAAAGAAGGAAACATAAAAACAAAGACAAACAGAAGTATAAAGAACTGCAGAAGGAAATTCGCTCGAAGATACGTTCAGCTAAGGAAAAATGGTTCGGGGAAAAATGTGAAGAAATTGAACAACTACAAAATAAGCACGACAGCTTTAATACACACAAGAAAATTAAAGAATTAACAAAAAGGCAAGACAGTAGACACAACGTATTGATGGACGAAAGAGGAAACATAATTATGGACACAGAAGAAAAATTGAGAGTCTGGAAAGAATACATAGAGCATCTGTATAACGATCAACGCAATGAGGTAGAAAACGAATATATCAGCAGTGACACAGGACCAGAAATAACAAGTGAAGAAGTGGAACACACGATAAAAAGAATGAAGACTGGGAAAGCTACAGGTCCAGATGAGTTACCAACAGAAATAATCAAACTCATTGAGGGACGTAATTTAGAAATGATTGTGGAACTATTTAATAGCATTTATAAATCTGGTATAATACCGAAAGAATGGCTACTAACAACAATAATAACTTTACCTAAAAAGCCAAACGCGAAGCAATGCTCCGAACATCGGACCATCAGTCTTATGTGTCATATGATGAAAATATTCTTAAAGATCATTCATAGTAGAATATACAAGAAATTAGAAACAGAAATCGGACAGACACAATTCGGATTTAGAAACGGACTAGGAACTAGAGAAGCACTATTTGCTTTTAATGTCGTAATACAGCGATGTCTGGATGTAAACCAAGACGTGTTTGTCTGTTTCTTGGACTACAACAAGGCGTTTGATACAGTTCAACATAAGACATTGTTACAATTACTCAGAAATAAAGGAATTGACTCAAGTGACATTAGAATAATAACCAACCTATACTACAATCAAGAAGCTACAGTGCGCATTAATGGCTCCGAATCAGAAAAAATAAAGATAAAAAGAGGTGTAAGACAGGGCTGTGTGTTGTCGCCAACGTTGTTCAATCTCTACTCGGAAGAAATAATTAAGAAAGCCCTGGAGAACGAATCAGCCGGTGTAAAGATCAACGGTCATCCTATTTGTAATATACGATACGCTGATGACACGGTACTCATGGCGGAAAGTATCGAAGATCTCCAGAGACTATTAGATAAAGTAATAGAAACAAGCGAGGAATTTGGTTTGTCACTGAATACAAAGAAAACTAAATTCATGATAATTACGAAGAAACATATCGACAATATCAACCTATATGGAAACAACGAGCGAATAGAACGAGCACGAAACTACAACTATCTAGGAGTAAATATTAACGAGTCAAATGAATATACACGGGAAATAAGAATAAGAATAGAGAAAGCCCGAAGTGCGTTTAACAATATGAAGCAAATATTTTGTAGCCGAAATCTAAGCTTAAAATTGAAAGTGCGATTGCTTAAGTGTTATGTTTTTTCGGTCTTGTTGTATGGTGTGGAGGCGTGGACGCTGAACAAACAGTGTATAAATAAATTGGAAGCATTTGAGATGTGGGCGTATCGTAGAATCTTGAAAATCTCCTGGAAGGATAGAACAACTAATCAAGAAGTACTTGACAGGATGAACAAACGAAAAGAGGTAACACTGACTGTTAAAATAAGAAAGCTTCAGTACTTGGGCCATATTACAAGAGGCAATAAATACCAATTGCTCCAATTGATTATGCAGGGGAAGATTCAGGGCAAGCGCAGCATCGGGAAGAGAAGGATGTCTTGGCTGAGGAACCTCAGAGAATGGTTTTCTTGCAGTTCTGTTCAACTGTTCCGGGCGGCAGCTTCTAAGGTTAGAATTGCCATGATGATAGCCAACCTTCGCAGCGGAGATGGCACTTGAAGAAGAAGAAGCAATTTCCAAAGCTAAGTTCTTTTAATTTCAGGTAAATCCCGATCTTCATTCATTTTAGTTAGAATTTTGTCGACGGTTGGGATCTGCTTCTCATAATAAAATGTATGTACAACTCCTTTTATTGCAGTTTACATCTCTTCTTCCAACGAGGTTTTTCGTCTGCCTGTGATCGAATATGGCTTGGGAGTACTAACAATTCCAGTCATTTTTTTCTCCTTCAGTATTCGGTACATAATAGATTTTCCAACTCCTGTCATGTTGGAACACATCTCAATAGAGCTTTTAACATTACTATCTAGATATTGATATCTTAAGGCATCATAAACATTCATCGTAATAAGTTTTTCGTTGAGGAAAAAATGCCCTGGTTCAACGATTTTGGAATAAATATAGAGGTGGAAGCCATATCTTTTGGATATCTCACTAATCTCAAATAATATATAAAATCAAACGCAAACAAGATAAATCACTAAGGACATACTGTAAGGTGTACTTTGCTCACTGACAGAAATTAAATTAAACGATCAGAAATTTTATTATTGTAGTAAATTTATAAAATCTTTTTACGACAGTCCTCAGTTACCTGTGGCGCTGGAGCAGGTACTTTGGAGATTTCGGTTTCAGGTTTATTATTCTCTCTAGTTCTTAAATAGAGTACAGGAATGTGTATGCTTGCTATCGCCCCCCCCCCCCCCTCCCAAGAGCTTTGAGTTCAGGAAAATAGAACCGATTCTGCCTTTTATATTAGGAATGTGCATGCTGCTGGCACCTCCCCCCCCCCCCTCGTTGACAATTTGTTTTTCTTGCGATAGCCCCCCCCCCAAGAGCTTTGAGTGCAGGAAAATAGACCCTATTCTGCCCCTTATACTAGGAACGTGTATGCTGCTGGCATCCCCCCCCTGTCGGCAACTTGTTTTTTTTTGTGATGGTCCCACCCCCTCTCCTAGAACTTCATATTCAGAAAAATAGACCCGACCCTGCCTTTTACACTAAAAATGGGAATGTTGCTGGTGTCTCCCCCCCCTTCGAAAACTTGTTTTTGCTTGTCATACTGTATTTTTGCGATATCACCGTCTCCCTCCCCAAAGAGACAGGCTGGATCCACCCCTGCTCTAAGGCAGGCACTCTTACCACTATGCCACGTAGATATTGATGAACCATTAAATATGTAATTTTACGATCGTTTTCATATTAAAACAAAAAAAAACATTTTTTGTCCGTTTGCCCCTTGAGGCCTCCCCAGAAAAAATCCTAGAGCCGCCCTTGCTCATAGCTCTACCGTAATCAACAAAAATTTGTAAACTTTCCCATATAAAATACAGTTTTTAACACGAAAGATTTCTTTTTCAATCTAATCGCTGTAACCTAGTAGCTTATTCGACAAGCCGACTTATAAAATAAACTTATTATGAGGATTAAATCAAGCATAATCTCTCATCTCTTGGATGCATGTTGAAATCCTACAATAAATTGATTTCGTAAATAAGTGGCTATTTGCAAATATTTACTCATTATTCTATTTTTTTTGGATAATCGTACGAAACCTTCTGGTAAACAAGTTATTTAAAAAATTATAAAAATGATAATTTTGTAATGAAGCATATAAAAGGCACCAGCAAAAAAAATTCTTCATTTGTTTCGAGAAACGGTCGTCATTTTGTTAATTTTGAATATTTTTGGGCTCTCAAATTTTTTTCTTGAAGTTTATGACCTCAATCAAGGAAATTAAATTACGTCCATTAGTCATAAAATTGTAAAATTTTGAATAAACCATTGGCTGTATTTTTCTTCACTGCAAAAGAACTAATCCCAACTTTAAAATCTCGATAACTTTGATGAAAATGATTCTTTCGCAAAACGGCAAAATATTTGTACACTTTTTTGGTTTCTATAATGATATATTTCACGGGACATATTTTTTTTTTGAAAAATCTCATTGCTTGATTTGGAAAAGGAAAAAAAAAATTTTGTGTCACCACTCTGAATTTTAGCAGCGATGAAAACAATTGTAACTGAAGAAGCATATAATAAGGAACCCAAAAAAACTCATCAAAAAAATACGTAGTTTTTGAGAAAATCGCATTTGATTTTTTTTTCGATAAACCCATTTTGTAATAAGACTTTCATTTTTTTTTTCACTGCAAAAACTCTAGGCTCAACTTTAAAATGTCGATAACTTTCTTGAAAATGATTTTTTCGCAAAACTGCAAAATAGGTGAACACTTGTTTGGGTTCTAGAATAATATATTTCGCGGAGAAAGCATTTTAATTTTTGACTATTTGCAATGCATGATTTTGAATGGAATTGGTCTATTATAAATTTGTTCCTTTCGGTTTTAAAGTGACATTAATATTTAGAACACTCCTCGATCTATTAATATTGTATATTGTAATGATAATTACAAATATTATAATAGGGAGAGGTTTAATTTGCTAGAAATAATAAAAATTTTATTAGATGATTCCACAATAACTGTAAGATCAAATGGATTTGGAAAAAAAATTAAAACAAAAATATGGAAGGAAACTTAATTGCTTGTTGCTTCATATCATATTCATTTGTTATTTAACTGAATTTTTTCAATATAATAAATATTTTTATTACATTTTTATTTGTAGGTTCCCTTGAATGAATGTAAATTTATCGAAGAGATACAATTCATTTATTTTCAATTAATGATTGTTATTATTTTTTGTTACTGATATCTGATATGTAGCATTGTATAAATCGTATTATTTAGGTAAAGCGTCATTTGACAGTAAAAGGTATACCTTAAATATTTTAAAAATAACTTTTTGTCTTTATTTGTCTGTATATTGTCACGTTTTCCCATATAGGTAAAACTATAATTACTTTAGTAGTATTCATTAGTATGTGATTTTACTGATTATTTGGTCTTTATAATCCATGATAAAGATAATTGATTAATTGAAATATTTTAATATTAAAGCTATATCATTTGAAGATTAACAAAAATCACATAAATGGAATTCTGATCAGTAGCGGTTTTATGAAATTCTAAGACGTAGGAATTAAATATATAAAATTATACTACTTTAAGACATAATATAAAGGTTCATATTATTTTAGTAGAGTTTCTCTATTATTTGAAGTTAATTTTATTATTTTTACAATAGCAAAAATCACTTATTATTATTATTAAGTTGGTACACTTTTAAACTGTAACAACAAGTCTTATTTTACACCAAAATCTACTAAGATTTTAATAGCCAGATTCACTAAGAAGATTTAAGATTTAGACCCGATCTAGTTGCCTTGGAAATTAGATTTTGTAAATGACAAGTTTTATTTTTCTTATGATATTGTTTTAATTGCATTTTTAAGGTTCAAAACTTGCTTGACTTATTGTTGCTCTTGTCAATTTAAATTATCTACTGTCAATTTAGACCGGTTTTTAAAGTAAAACCATGTTAGTGAATTAGGGGGCAATAAAATTTTACCTAGAATTAAAACCTTAGCATCTGTAAGAGAAAAATAATTTTTCATTTTAAATGATTTAGAGAAAAAAACACTTTATTTTAGAATTTTTAAAGTTCAAAACTTGATTAACATCCTGATGTACTAGATCATTTAAACCCTCTGCAGTCAAATTAGACTTGTTTTAAAGTTAAACCATATTAGTGAATTTGGGTGTTATTTTAAAATGTTATCAAGGGCATTAATTACACAATAGTTGACAACTTAATCCTTTTTAGGCAGACCAGCAAATGCTGGCAATATGTAATCGAAAAAACTATAGCAGATCTGTGTAAAATATATCTCTTACATAATGTTTTTAAAAAACAATTTAGTATTGGATATAATCACTCTATAATGTATTTCTGATGTGTATTTGTCAAATTTATAACGTATGAGTAAGTTATTATTAAGGAATTTCCTGCTGTATATGTTCTATATTCATAAAAAACAAATTCAGAGACTGGGTTCCCGAAAAGTAGATTTTCTAATGGACTTAAGTCAATTAAATGCTCAATTAATTTTAAAATCCTATTTCTTAACTGCTTTTAAAAACCTAAGAGGATTTCGGAAGGGAAGGAAATTTGTGTCGTGAATCCATTAGTTCAATATTTTTCAATAATACAAGGTCGTTGTAAAATAAACAGGTGTAATTTTTCCAATTTTCTCTAATTTGTTTAAAAAAGCATAACCATACTAAGTTTAGTAGTGTTGGAACTTGAGGTTCACGGCAACAACTTTCGGATTTTTTGTTGGAAAAAAATCCAAATTCCCTTAGCTCTTCTCACCTGGTAAGGATAGTATAGTTCCAACTTTATAACAAAATTCCTATAATATTATAAGTCAGTTGGTGAAATTATTCCGCTCATGCTTGAGCTTGGGATACATTTCGATGGCGTGGGAGGAAACAAAAGTAGTCTTTATGCCCAAAGTAGGAAGGACAGATTACACACTAAGTCTTTCCACAATATCAGATTGATCAGTTTCTTATTAAAGACACTGGAAAAGTTGGTGGATTGAATAATGGTGTAGTGTCCCTTACATCCTTTATAATTTGTCTATCAGGCAGAAAAATTCACAGATACGACAATACATCGACTCGTCACAAGAAGCGAAAACGCTCTGTTGAGTGGCCGATCTGTCTTAAATACCATTATCGATATCGAAAGGGCATTTGACAACAGATTTCACGATTCTATATGTAATGCTCTACGAAGACGAGGCTCTGAGTCGATAGTAGTCGCATGGATTGGAGCAATGTTATTTCTGAGACTAATATATGCTGAGCTTAACAATGTAACTGTTAAAGCATTGCCATTTAGGGGGGGGGCTGTTCATAGGTAGGAGCTCTATCGCCTTTGCTGTAGAGTCTTGTGGTGGATAACCTGTTGAGTGAACTAAATGACACTGGTTTGTATACACAGGTCTACTCCGATGACCTAGTCATTTTGTGCCCTGGTCGCGATATCCGGGACCTGGAGGGACCAATGATGCGGGCCCTCAGGATAGCCGAGACAGAAAATAGAGAGGCTTCCGACAATTACATTGTCAGAAAGGACTCTTCAGTTCAAGGGGACAGTTAGATACCTGGGAATAATTCTTGACTTACGTATGAGCTGGAATGATCATATTGAGGCTCGAATCAAGAAGGCCGTATGTGATTTCTGGGCTTGTAAACGAGCCTTTAGGTTCACATACAGGCTAACATCGAGAGTGTTATTTTAGATATACATTAGGGTGATCGGCTTTATGATAACGTACGCCACTATTGTACGGTGGCCTAGTACAATAAAGTGGATACATCATCTTCAACTTGACAAAGTTCAAAAAATGACTTGTGTGGGAATATTAAGTGCTTTGAGGACTATCCCTGCCAGGGCTCTAGAAGTCCTGGTGAACCTGCCTCCTTTTGACTTATACATAGAGAACGAGGCCCTGAAGACTGTTTATCGTTTCAGTTGCTTAGGACATCTCGGAATTGGAACGAGTGGCTAGTCAGATGTCTGGGAAAGCATGATGGAGAGATGTCCATTACTCCCTATGCAGACAGATTACATGGCGCCGCCTTTAAAGCTCAAATACTCCCTGGAGATATTTCTGCTAAGTACAGAGGTTTGTTAGAGAGAGCAAAATCTTCCGAAAAATGGATCCTGGAAGTATATAGATGGATCTCGACAAGATGAAAGAGCTGGAGCCGCAGTATTCGGCAGAAGCAAGTAAGTCAGAGAGTTCTACTCTCTCCGACAACTTGCGACGATCTTAACAGCGGAAATTTATTATATTCTACAGTATGCCCATCTCTGCATGAAATTATTTTCTAATATAAAAACAATTTGTTAAATGAAATGTTTTTCTTGGTTGATGTTTTTTTTACAAAAAAATTACATAAAGTGCCGAAACATCCAAAATTTCCGTGAATAGAATAATCCTTAATTTTTAATGATTCTTAATTTAAAGTGGTGAAAAAAAAAACACAAAAAAGTTGTTCTTAGATTCATAATTCTTCTACAGACAGGAGAGTATTTTGTTTCATGTCTTGACCACTGTTTGTTTAAAAATTGTATATCACATTTTTATATTTAAAAAAGGGCGTCTGAGTATAAGATAAATTTTTTTTGTTGTAGTTATTCGTTTATAGTAATTCTGAATTATTAACGTGTTTAGTATTAAAAATTATTTTCAAAAACTCAACAACAAATTTAATTTCAAATGAAAAAAACCTGATAAAAATAAAAATATTAAATTTCCCTACTTCATCTATTTCCAGCTATAGTTTTAGAAGAATTGTATTGAAACAGTTCCCAAATTTAAATATTTGTTCAAGTTTTTAATAAGTGTATCATAGAAGAGACCTCAATTTATAGTATTACATAAAGAAGAAATATTTTGAAATGTGTTATTTTGGTATATTTTCAAAGTTTAATAGAGGGCCGACGTTTTAGGAAAAATATTTCATCAATAATGTCATGCGACTTTTAAGTCATCGTTGTAAAATTGGTTTAAAATAGCCAAATTCTAGAATGGTTATATGTACCTGTCCTATTACCTGCAACCCTTATGCGTCTTTCAGAAAACTATATATTATGAAAAAAAACTCTATTGTAATGTTAATTTTTAATGCTTGGTGCTAAACTTATAATAAATATTTCAGATATTATTTAGTGATGTTAGTAAGAGCGCTAATGTAATTTTTTAACTACGATGTCAGTTAAGAATAATACTTTTTAAAAATAAATGATAATATTGCTATAGTTGTTTGAAATATATTAAAAAAATTGTTTAAAAAGCTTATACTTAAACCTTTTCTTCAGTTCTAATTCTAATTTTATACTTTTCTGTGAAATTGATTAATTGATTGAATTTTATATATTTTTCTTTATTTTTACTTAATTATAACCTCCTTACTAAAAAGGTCTTACTTTAAAACTGTTTTAAGTTGACAATAATTAATTAAAGCCAAAACAACAAATAGGGTATCTCAAAAAAATTCATTCATAAATTGGGATGTTGATTATTTTTGGAGAAGTGTTTAAAACCATGCAAAGTACCTAATGTAGCCGAAAATATTTAATTTTTTTTAATACAACTAGTACTTTAAAAATCATAAATTTTAAATTCCGTTTAAAATTTCCCGCCAAAACACCAATACTTGTCACTTGACCGATGTGACATCGCACTGATAAACTGACAAGGATATATAATTTCTTTTTTCGTAATTTTTGTGATATAAGATGAGTTCTAAGTTATTTTAAGTGTAGTGCGGTGATTCAGTGTACAAGTAGTACAATTAAAACACTTGAAAAGTTATTTATTCACGTTCCACGTTCAGAAAAGATTAGGAAAATGTGGCTTCAGCTAGCCTGGCACTACTCGTTTAGTTTTAGTTTTGAGCTTATAAATACCGATAATTACTATGATATATTCATTTGTTGCGGAAATAACAATTCTTGATAAATTATTTATATGAAGGTCTTCTTATTTCTAAATTCAGGAGAGCAGAAGTTATTGTTTGTTGTGAGGAAATTGGCCACCATAAATCAATCAATAAAAAACTGCTCTAAATTACTTTATAAGATATTCTTCAAAAGAGGAGCACTAACCAAAAGGATAATTTAAAAGCAAAAAATGATTCTAAGCGGGTTTTCACTTCCATGCCCAATAAAAATAATACAGGGGAGCAAACAATTTTTTTTCTGTGGCCGTAGTTTTCATAGTGGATTCATATTCAATAAGGTTAATAGATATATTAATTCTATTTGAATGGACTCTAGTTGCCATCACAACCTGAACTTTACTTATCTACTCTTTAACTTTATTCGACTTAAATCGTAATAAATTTTTGCTGTTGGAGTCTTTTATTTATATCATCTTGTTTATCATTTTTAATTGGTAGAAATAAGAATTCGTTTATTAATTTGTCCTATTGAGTGTTATTATACCAAAAAAAGGATGAATTATTCTACTAATAACTCCAACTGTTTCTTTACATGTGTGGTAAATTTGGTTAAGACAAAAAACTAACAAATTTAAACGATTTTATGAAAGAAGCCTACCAAGCATATTTTGGAAAACACTAGGACAATGAGACAAATATTGGGTGCCTCAAAAAGTTTGTAAAACTTACATGGAGTCACTTCGTTATTGGAGTCAAAGAGGACGGAAAGGGCTTCCATTTGGAGTGTTGATGATATGGAAGACTGTAACCTGTATCTCTATTAATATTATTATTTTTGAGAAGGATTATGGTGTGACACTGCATTGAGATATCGATTTGTATGTGTTTATTTTCTGTGCATAGAATGTCCTAATTTACCATTCTCTTTCCTTTGAACTAGTACATCAAGAAAGGGAAGGATATCCCTTGATTCAGTTTCCGTAGTGAATTTTATGCTAGGGTATTCTTGGTTTAGATGATCCAGGAAATTATGGAGGTATCTGCGGCATGCGGCCAAACTACGAACGTATCATCTACATATCTGCACCAAAATTTAGGGTTTAGAGGAGCAGAAGACAAGTCGTTTTCTAATTAACGCATCTAGTCTCACTCCAGAAGAAAGGAAAGCTATTAAGTCAAGCAGCTCCAAAATTCCACACCTCTACGGACTGCCTAAAATACACAAAGAAAATGTACCTCTACGTCCAATCGTCAGCGCAATAGACTTACCAACCTACAAAATAGGCAAATATCTGGTCAAACTATTACATCCGTTTAAAGGAAAAACTGTTTTGTTAAAAATTCTGGACACTTTGTCCAAAGATTACAAACCATCCAATTAGAGCCCGGAAATAGTTTTGATGTAAAATCCCTGTATATAAATGTTCTTATAGATGATTCAGTTTCCATAATATCGGACATATTACGAAATAACAACACCCTTATTAGAATTGATTAAAGCATATGTGATTTGCCCTTATTTTACTTTTCAAGGAATTTTCTACGAGCAGACTTCGGGATCCGCCATGAGATCTCCGCTATCACTTGTGGTAGTTAACATCTTCATAGAACCTTTCGAAGAAAATGCCTTGTCTTCTGCTACTCGAAAACCTAAATCACGGTTCGCTGAGAATCAGTCGTTTATAAATACCGGGCTGTTGCTCTTCGATAGTCATTCAGTGTTCTAATCTCGTGGAGTAAAGATCCTTAAAGATGCCTCGTACAATCGTAGGCCAAACGTCAGATAATAGTTCCAATTGGCACGGCCTAAACCGAAGAACCATGATTTTCAACATGATTTGTTCAAATTTATGTCATTTTGAACGTATTTTCTTTTTCAGAAAAATAATATAAATTTCTTAAGATGTTTTCACATATGATGCAGAGTTTATTTATCTTTATTACTAAATATACAGTTAAATATAACTAAAATAAAAAATCAGCTTAAGCAAGAAATTTTGGTTGAATTGGACAACACTGGGATAGTTTAAGAAAAGCGATAAAAATCAAATTTGTCACCTGAAGCTAAAAGATTCCATAAAGTACAAAATTACAAATAAAACCACTTTTTCGAATTAAGTTTTCTTAAAGTGATGTTTTCCCTACTTTTATTATCAAATAACTGATAAAAGCTTTTAACATGAAAACAACCTTGAAGATATGATGTATAATTATTTTCTTAGTATCACCAAAAGTAAAAGAAAACAAATTTTGTTACTTATTACCACAAGCGTTTTGCAAATTGTTATCAGTATTTGGACCCTGATGCTTTAATAAGTAGAAGTCGACATTTGCTAAAGCAAAATTGAAAATTAAAAGACCTCTTACTTAGCCATTAATAACCCTTACTTTCTCACAGGCTCTGTCTTAATGTCCAAATGCTATTAAGAACTCGCCTACCTAAATTCCGTTAATCTTAAAACAGTGTACTATTTTTAGGTAAATGAAGTTAACTTTATATTTAGAAATATTAAGGAAAAAATACTTTGTGCTTGAAGTTTTTTAGTATCGAGTTGTAAGTGGTTTGGCGCTGAAATTCTAATAACATAATAAACAGGTACCAACTTAATAAATAGGTTCTAAAAAGTAGGCAGTGATTGAATGCCTGTTGTATCTTAAAAAGATACAAATGAAATCAGCTTTCCTTAACTTCAACAATTCCTAAGTCAATCATATCAAAATTCTTTATTGAAAAGTACTTAAAACTGTGTACAATGTATAACGATATCGTCAGAAAAAAAAAAATTAAAAAGCCACTTATCGGCAGACACTCCAAATCTTCAAGAAAAATAGTAACAATGGGGACTAAGGACTGATCTCTTTGGTACACCGCTACCTATTGATTCTGTTCTAGATTTAGTTGTGTTTTCCTCCCACCAAAAATTTATGAAACCGTTCCCCGCGAAATCCACAAAATTATAGCTTTCCAAGCAACGTTTCATGACTAACACAATATATTATAGAGATTTAGAACAAAAACAACTAATCTAATAGCAATAAGTTGACTACTTGTTTAAAAAACTTTTTCCGAAAAACATAAAAACATACCGAAAGCAACATTTACATATATTTCCAACAAATGTATTAAAGTAAGTTAGTACAGTCCTTCCTTATTATACCCATCCTAAGATACTAGAAACAGGGGCACCCTTCACTCCCTCCAAAATCCTCTCCTTAAGAACCCTTTCTCTAAGTAAATTAAAAATTGAAGAGACTTCCGATAAAAAAAAACAACCAAAATTACTCTTCCCAACCATCTATATTAAAATCAGTATAAAACTGTAATTTAAAAACTCTACCAATTCTAACAGCTCCTCGCCGTCTTCAATGGTAGTATTCAATGTCGAGGTAGTGAACAAATTTTTTGATCAACAAATAAGAACCTTTATAAAAAATTTGAATTTTTTATATTTTACCTTATACTTTAATGAAATTTTAATGGTACAGCTGCCAGAAAAGGGGACACCAATGCCTTTACCTATCTAAATCAAATCATATCTACCCTTGGCAGCTCTTCATTATATCTTAGCTGTATGCCATGTATTTCTCTATGAGGACCTTTTCTGAGACATATCAATGTTAACTATCAAAAAACTGCCCTAAATTGCTTTAAAAGATATTCTTCGAAAGAGGAGCACTAACCAGAAGGATAAGAATGATTCTAAGAGGGTTTTCACTTCCATCCAATGCCCAATAAAAATAATACAGGGGAACGAACAATTTTTTTTCTGCAGCCGTAAATTTCATAGTGGATTCATATTCAATAAGGTTAATAGATATATTAGTTTTATTTGAATTGACTCTAGTTGCCATAACAACCTGAACTATAAAAAATATAAATTTTTTACTTACCTACTCTCGAACTTTATTCTACTTAAATCGTAACAATTTTTTGTCGCTGTTGGAGTCTTTTACTTATAGCATCTCGTTTATAATTTTTAACTGGTAGAAATAAGGATTCGTTCATTAATTTGTCCTATTGAGTGTTATTATACCAAAAAAGGATACACTCTTCACGGAAGTCTTATACTAGTATCTCCGACTATTTCTGTTCTGTAAATTTGGTGAAGGCAAACAACGAACAAATTTAAACGATTTTATGGAAGTCTACCAAACATATTTTGGAAAAAACTGGGATAATAAGACAAATATTGGGTGCCTCAAAAAGTTTGTAAAACTTACATGGAGTTACTTCATTATTGGAGCTATGGAGGAGGGAGAAGGCTTCTATTTGGAGTGTCGATGGAACGAGCCAAAAAACTACTTTTTGATGATAGCTGCTTTTGTACCGAGAAAGTCAGATGCATGAACCGATATAAAAAGCGTTCTTGGACTTATCCAAACGTAATGTTACTAAGCGACCAACGCTGCATAGTAAAGACTTGCCTGTACCAACATTTTCTGCCTTATGAAACGTGGACAGTGATGATATTGAAATGTTAGATACACATGACGAAAGCGCCAGTGATAATGAATTTGAAGGATGTAGTCCTACCCTTCAGGGTTTCTCTCAAGATTAACTAAACGACTTAATTCGAAATTTAAATTTATCGAAAATATCAGCAGAATTTATTGCATCAAAACTTAAAAAACACTGTCTTCAGCCTGACGTATCAATAACCTCGTGCTGGGCTAGAGAGCTAGACCTTCTTCCATATTTTACTGCGAATAATGACATCGTATATTGTGTGGATATTTCTAGGCTTTTGAATTTAGTTAGCCTTTCAGTAGATAGGCCTAAAAATTAATGACTCCTCATAGATAGCTCAAAAAGAAGTTTCAAATGTGTGTTACTGCATAATGGAAACAAATTAGCTTTGATTCCGATAGGTCATTCAACGAAATAACGAAGAATATGAAAATATTAAACGTGTTTTACAGAAAATTTTGTATGTTCAATGGTTATTTTGAATAGCTTTAAAAATTGTAAATTTTTTTAATAGACCAGCAAGATGGTTACACTAAATACCCCTGTTTTCTTTGTCTATGGGACAGTTGGATAAAAAATTAACACTATAGTAGGAAAAATTGGCCGTCGAGAATAGATATAACTGTGAGAAATGCTAACATCGTTCATGTTTCAAAAAAAATTATTTTGCTGCCACTTCATATTAAACGTGGGATTATTATATAGTTTTAAACAAGAATACCAATTGCTTTAAATATATTTGTCAATCGTTTCCTGGTTTCAGTACGGAAAAATTAAAAGAAGGCATGTTGATCGACCACAAATCCATAGTCTTATAGACAACAATGATTTCACAAATCACATGACGCAGGTTTAATGGGAAGAATAAGCGAACTTTGTATCAGTTGTCAAAAACTTTTTGGAGAACCACAAAGCTACAAATAATTCCGAAATTGTCGAGAAATTGCTTGTGAATTTTGAAAAATTTGGAAGCCAATTCAAATTAATCCTATCAGATTTAGATAGATTTCCAAACAATCTAGGTGACCAAAGTGAAGAACATGGGAAACGATTCCACCAGGATATAAAGACCATGGAAGAAATATATCAAGGCCGGTGGGATTGCTATATGATAGCATACTACTGTTGGATCTTACTAAGAAACAAAACGTTGTTCCTAATTTATTTATATGAATTCTAATCAATATTTTAAGATGCATCATTTAAATCATGTTTCCATTTGAAAAAAAAGTTTTTGAATTTATTCATAATTTTCATTTAATTTTTTGCCCAACTTTAATAAATTATCTGTACCCAAGATCGACCCTGAAACCCCACGCCGCAGAATCGTTGTTGGCCTGTGTAATTAATCAAAAATTAACATAATGAAAGGTTTCCAATCCGGGTCAATTTCTGTCCTCCTAATAGGTAATAGTTCAGTATTAGTTATCTGATAATAAATCCAACCAGTCTTTTGTATCTTTCAAAGGAGTAAAATTTTTTTGATGAACCATTTTATGAATTGATTTCACAAAAAATAATGTAATATTCATTCTGACTGTTGACGGCTCTGTGTAGTACATACTCACTATAGAATATAATGAGATACTATGAGATACAATTTCCAATAAGAAATGCGCCACTATAATTAATCCATCCCAACAAATAATTTTACTAACCCCTTTCCCTCCTCCTACTTATACAGAAGTCCATCTAAATACGTTCATGACTGTCTCTGAAATTTGAATGAAATTAAGAGGCATCATAATCAGTATTGGAAAAAGGGTTATAAATAACGAGATTTTTACTTTAATTACGTAAATTTTTGTGATAATACGTCAAGCCTATTTATTTTCTAATAATAATTTAGTTAAAAAATGACAACATAGCAATGCTAAACGTTTTGGTAGCTCGAGAATTGCTTTATCTGTTCAAGGTATATCTGCGATGAAATGAAATTTAAATCGATCAAAAACCACAGAACAAGCTTAATTATTAGCCAAACTTCAAGATAAAAGAGATTGTCAGTTAGACTTGTATATTTATTTATGAGTATTTAGTTTGTTCACATCTGATAGGAAGCAACACCTTAGAACGGGATGAGTCCACAAGAAAAATCTGAGTGTAGAGGTATTACGCCCTTTTAAGTTAAAAATGTAGCATCCACGCGGGATATTTCGTTACGCGGTCATAACAGGTGTTTTTTTTGTCTTAACCTAACTTTCATCAGGATTTTTGTTTATATTTTATTTAAAAATTAAAATGAAGCAAAATAAAACATTAATTGCGACAATGTTATAATCTAGAAAAAAAGTTACAAGATGTAAGGAGATTATTAATTTGTTCCTTTGTAAAAAAACAAGAAAGTAGTCGGTACTAGATCCGGTCTATATTTGAGGAGAACATTAGAGAATAGCTTGGATATACTAATAATTTAATTCAAGAAATGCGAGAAAATGATCCTGATTTTTTAAAAATATTTTTCTGTTACTATTGGTGAATTTGAAGAGCTTCTCGCTGTTGTTAGGCCAATAATTAGGAAATGTGTAGAACTATACCCTTATGACTAGCTTGGAAATAACATTGTGATATTTAGCTGATGAAATCAGCATGTGAAGCGACAATGCGAATTCCCAGTTGGTAAACAGCGTTTCTGAAATTATTCAGGTTACTTGTGCCGTAATATGAGAATCTAAAACAAGATTTCTGTTATTAAATTTTCATCAATGTTAATTTCTACTTTTTAATTGTTTATAATAGGTTTATATATAAGGTTTGCTAAGGGTAGGGTTACCAGACGATAGGAATCGTCCTAACATGTTTGAAATTTTAACCCTCCTTTTAGGAAAACACAATAAAACTGCAATTGTCAGTATTTTTTTGAAATTAAAAAAAGAAATATTAGTAATAAAAAATATTTATTATTCATTCTAGTAGGAAAAAGTAAATTAATTAAAAGTGAACAAAATGAGTGAATTTTTAATTTAGTACATTAATAAATTTAGTTTCATACTTTTTATTTGATGTTTCTTTTGGCAATTGCTGGGATTTTATAACCATTTCATGACATTCTTCACATAATATGTTCTTTAAATAAAATTGTCAAGAGTAGAACCTTAACAGAAGATATTGTTGTAAACCAATTATTAGTACAAATTATTAATTATTAAATTACTATATGGATTAATAGATAATTATAGTCTAATATCTAATACTCTCTTAGGAAGTTATATCTTAAGTCAATTTATATTCTAATCGGCTTAAACAAAAGCATGCCTTAATCTCTGAAACTCTAGAAGTTTACTTTTTACAAAAACCATCAGCTTTGTCCATATTGTCTTGTCGTACCATAAATACACACTTTTTCATTTCAGTAATCATGTAAATAAATAGTTATAAGTTATATTTGTTAGTACGCCTATGACTGTAAATAATAATTTAGATACAGAAATAAAATATAACTAGGTCATAAACGTAAAAACGAGGGGAACTAAAATTAAAAAACTATAATAGTGACGTTAAACTAGTAAGTAAGAAGAAGAATTGTTGTTACCTCATGATTTATTGAATATTTTAATAAAATATTAAAAGTGATATTAGAAGATTTATTTGAATTCATCGAAACCAGTGATAAACCAAAAGCAAAACCAGCAATGTTATAACATTGGTGGCAGTGAAAAGCACAACTTATATAATAATATAGACAGCCTATTTCTCTCCCTGGTTCACTCCCATTAATGAGAACACTTGCTCGATATTCGCATTTAATGCTTGGACTGCAAACGTTTTGGAAATCTCACTGCCTTAACATACCACATACAACATTTAGACACAATGTCCGGATATTTACTGAAAAATCAGGGATATTGCCAGGAAATCTCATTATTTGATCTGGTAACCTTAGCTAAGGCTGTCTGTGGATTACCGTCTCGATATCTCTCGATTGTCGTTGAATAAAAATTGTTTTATTTAACGGCCTTTATTTCATAAGCTTTAATTTATATAACGAACAACTGTATTATTGCAATTGTTATAAAATTAAGAAAAAAACGAACAAGAATTGTTTTTTTTTTGAGGACCAAGCAGTAATAATGTTCGGTACCAGCATTTTCAATAATTAAAACAATTTAACATAGTTTATAAATATCCATTGTCTCAAAACTCGCGAAATAGAAAAATATATAAATAAAACAACAAACTTCTGAAGAAAAAAACATAGGTTATGTTCACACAAAATATTAATAATAAATAGTTTCCACCATATTTAAAGCAGTCCGCTAAAAAGTTAAATATTATTTGGCGCAATGGCCCAGGAAAATGCGGATCTAGGCAGGAAATCTTCGGTTTAGTATTTTTTTAAATTCAACAAATCGCAATGCTTGAAATTTGACATATGTCTTATTACGCTACGCTTACACCAAGATTTTTCTTGTCATGTGGATTCACTCTAAGATGGGTGGTCCCATAAAATTTTTCCCAAGATATGTTTATCGCGAGGTTGTTAAGAACTGCTGATAAACGATCTTTTTAACCGACTTGATTCGCTTAAAAGATTTGCAAAAATTAAAATATTTTATTAATATTTTCAGCATAATTAAGGGGTTTTCCGAGGTGGTCCCATAAAACTAGTTCTAAGATAGGTTTATTGCAATGGAATTAAAAACTGAAAAAATTTATTAAATGTCATTTTTTTTAACGGACTTCACCAACATATAACATTTGATAGGAGTAAGATATTTTAATAAAATATTCAAGTTCTAAGGGATTCTTTCTATCATAAACTTATTGCAAGGGAATTAAAAACTGTAAATTGAGAATATTTATTGGTTGGGAACGGTTTAATTGACTTAATTTCCACACAATTTTTGATAGGAGTCACATTTCTTTTGCAGTTTTCAGTAAATTGTAGAGGATACTACTAAAAGAATCTGGTAAAATATTTTGACGGTCGGTTTATGCAGAGGTTAAAAACTGAAAAAAAAAGTAAAAAAAAATTTTATGAGGCAATTTTTTTGATAGAAGTAGAATGTTTTAATTTGGTTTTCAATACGTGGTCAGGGAAGTTTCGATAAAATATTTCTACGTTAAGTTTATCTTAAAGAGACTGAAAACTAAAAAAACAAAAACAAAATTGTTAATTAGTGGGCTTAAGTTTTTTTTTCTTTTTGGGGGGGGGGGGTATTTTCACTTCATGTTAACGAAATGTTTCCTCGTTTTTTTGCATGTATTCGTGTGGTATTATTATTAAAGCTATTTATTAACCGACTTTTAAAGGAAGGAGGTTTTAAATTTTACCGCTATATATTTTTTATGTATGTACGTCGATTACTCTGGGACGGTAGCACCAATTTGAATGAAATTTTCTGCGTTATGTTCAGAAAGTTGCTACAAAAATATCGAATTTTAAATTATTTTAAAAGATTCACTCACATACATACATACACACACACACACACACACACACACACACACTCGCAAACGCACACATGCACACACACTCTCGTAATGTTACAGGGTGGACAATGCTACTAAGATACCATGAAGGGAGTGGATTGGTGAATACTGGTAAGCAACTAGATCAATAATTTACAAACTAAAGCTCATATTTACACAGGCTAGCAGAGGCAAACCATTCAACACCCCTGAGGTTGAAGTATCCTAACTGAACTATAAGCTTGGCTACAAAAATTGCTTCATGGATGATACCCAAATAAATTCAACCAGGAACATGTCGACAAATTACCGTTGAACTACTGGTTGGCATCAGAGCAAATATTCCCTAAAACCGAAGGCTTCCGCGATCAGGTCATCCCAACAAGAAACTGAAACACATAATCAGAGTCTCCTTGATCCAGAAGGACGAATGATGATATGAATATCAAACATCAGAGACCATCCAGCATATAGCAAGAGGATGTCATGTATTTGCTGCATCGTACTACAAGGAAAATACGATTCAGCAGCCAAGATTATCCATCAAGAGTTGTCAGAGATATTAAAACCGTTGCAAGTAAAGACATTACTACAGCCCGGGACCCGACTGGAGAACAAGGAGTTCAAGCTATGCTGGGATTGAAAATGTACTTAGGGAATATAGAATTGTGCATAACACGCTATACCTGCTAATAAGAAGATCGCCAATTACGGAAACCTGAAGGTACAAATATGCAATCATTGGGAAATAATATCAAGAGATTGGGGTTTAGCAAACACCTGTGTAAGGTTACGCAGAAGGCAGTGCTAATTAAAACCGCTCGAACTGTCCGGAAATTTATGGAATATGCAGATGACCATAACATTACCTAGAGCCCGACTGCATGGAAAGGCTCCCAACAGACGCCATCCTTATGATATGTAAGTATATCTGGGATGAGTGAATATTCCCCTGAAGAGAGCACGAGAGCTGGTTGATCAAATCAATGGGATAATAATAAAAATTTAGGATGGGTCTATGAAAAATAATAATGAATCTGTATTCCCATTAACCCACTATTACGCCGTTCTAATTCCACCAAATGTGGCTTGAGTATTAAGAACAATCCTGAAGAGGTGGTAAGGCTAAATTATCTTATCTAATGACCAGAAATCAGCTAGAAAAAAATTGTAGAATTCTCTGGAGATGTAGGAAGACTGATAGATCTTGACAAACATCACGCTTAAAAGGCAACCGGGAGCATTTGATCTGCAGAATAGTCAAACTATTGTACCAATGGAGGTAGAACAGTTAAATAAATTCTTGAAAATTAAACAGGCTCAAAAAATTGACCACCAACCAATTAGTATATATGACGGGTGAAGGGGATAATATGAATAAGCATAAACAGTAAAAATCTCTTTAAGACACTCATCACCTGTACTTAGTTACTTCTTTAGAATTGTGATATTATTCAGAACGGACATAGAAAGTATACAGAAGAAAGTCGGAGCACTCCTGACAAAGGCACACAAACATCATCCTCCAAGTGCTACTGAGCGTACAATGCTACCCAAGTTGACACATACCAGCCACGAGGCATAGTAAAAAATTTATCCACTATTGAATGTTATTGATACCCTGTGTATTTTTTCGGGAATTCAGTGTTAGTTACAGTTTTCAAAGTTTCTTCGATATAAGAATAGAATGGATAGTAGAATCTTCAATCATTCCTTAGCATTATTTTATATAAAGTGTTTTCCTAGTTGCAGAACACAAATTTTGATCCAGACAGCAATGAAATTTTAAATACCATATATTTTTTATTATTGCATAAGTTATTATATTTAAATTTTTAGATTAATTAAACCTAGACCCCTTAACAAATACCTAATTTATTAAATCTAGATACCTTTACAAATACTAGACACCTTAACAAATACTAAAACACACATCCAAGTATCAAGTAGCCTGTAAAAACAGTTAATAAAAAAGAAACTTTTGTTCCTTGTGTGAAAGAAAACTTTTTAACGCCCCTTGTAGTTTTCGAAACTTTTTATCATCTAATTAAAAACAGATATATCATGCCTTGAGGAGTCTGTTCACAACTCAACAACAATTCATTATATACTTCATCGAGAATATCGGCAACATCCAAAGATAAATTAAATGGATTTCGTACTAATCCAGCGTCAAAGAACTCCGAAAAATAACGTTGAATTTCAGATTCAGGAATTAAAGGTGATTGGTAATTTCCTTTCTTAGATTATCTACATATCCTGTCTCTGATTCTCCATTTTGATCCAAACATGAGAAAGTTTCCAAAATTTACTTTACTGCGTCAGCGGGAATAATGTACGTTTCTTTACTCTTCAGTCTCAAATTTAGCTTACTTAGACACCAAATAAATAAGCTACTCATCATTAAAGTATATCATAAACTTACGATTTCCTTTCATTTTTAAGATCTGTTTTATTTTGTTTTTCAATTCAAAGACTCGGCAACAACATTTTATTTTGATAACCAATGACCAGCAACATAGAAAAGAAGAACTTTGTAATCAGAGTTCATATGTTTGCATAATTTTTTAACAGAGAAGTATTGAGAACAATAGACATGTCTGAAATGTACGCCTACTTTAGCAGCGACAAACAGGAATTTTCTATTTAAAACTAACTATATCGTTTTTAGTCTATTCAACAACATTTAAGAAACTTACATTAATATGTGTTTCCTATAATAAATTATCATTATAATTAAACGTTTGTTATTAATACGAATAAAGAATATTTATGAATATCAACTGTGAATTAGCAACAATGCTGTGATCTGTCATCAACAACATTTAAGAAACTTACATTAATATTTGTTTCCTATAATAAATTATCATTATAATTAAACGTTTGTTATTAATACGAATAATGAATATTTATGAATATCAACTGTGAATTAGCAACAATGCTGTGATCTGTCATCATTCATTCAGTACACTATTTCTAATTTCCAGTATCTTTTTTGGTGTGTCTAGGTGTTTCGGTATATTTTTTTCAGATTTGTTATAAATGTATAATACAGAATGGTTTTATAGCTTTCCAAACATTTTGTTCTACTGTATATTGTATATTTTGTTATGGGTGATACATGGTGAAGGCCCCAAATTTTTTATGATGTAGTTTCAATGTTTTGGTGGCTAGAGGCAGGTATTGTAAGTATGATAGGTAAATTAGTTTTAACTAGTAAACATGTACTTTGTATGATGGTTTTTGTAGATTACTGAATAGAGGAGTGGTTTTATACTACATTGTTATAGAATTTTCAAATTTTGTCCCTAGCCTATATTTTAATCTTTTGCGTCAAAAAGTATATTATGAGGTAAAGTTATAAGTCTGAGTTCACTTCTATGAAACTAATGAAATTAGTGTTTAAACTACTTTTCCACTGTAATGTTGGAAAAGTAACATAGTTTTATTTCAACACATACAAATTATTTTCAGTATATACCAGAATTTAATACTAAATGAGACTTATAATGATGAATACTAGTAGTTATAGAACATCATCCATTCATTAATGAAATTATTTTGTTTTTTAAAATACACAAACGAAAATTTGCTTCTCTTTTAATCAGCTACTTGTTTTAAACTCTTTGAGAAAATTCGTTTAAAAAAAAATTGATACCTTTTTTAATGATCATTTTCTTAAAGAAAAAAGAATCGATGACTTTACATTGGTCATTTTAATCTGTATATATATATATATATATATATATATATATATATATATATATATATATATATATATATATATATATATATATTATTTAAAAAAGGAGGTAATCTCATGACTGGACTAGTTAAGAAAAAGCCAACTAAACCGAAAGATTTAAGGCACTTTTGTGGGGCTGCAGTTAGAAGGATGGTTGGCCAGAAAAAAAAATCTTTTTTGTTAGTCTAGCTTTCGAGAAATTTTATTCCCATCATCAGAACCTCTACAAAAGAGAAAATAACCTTCCTTAATTCTATTCTTATGAAATAAAAATAAAGAAAAAGACTTGCCAAAGTGAGTATGTATAAAATGCCAGGTTTTGTTCAAGAGATACAATCATTAGCACTTAACACTAAGATTACATAACATGAAAAAAATGTTTTAAAAGACAAAATTTATCTAATTAATTAGGAAAATAATTTTAAAACACATGGACATCGTTGAAACGCCACTTTAATTGAATGACTTCGATATTTGACAGTTGACGTTAAAAGCCCGTTTTAATAGGTAAAGCTTACACTGCCCAAGAACAGATAATCGTTCTGGGAGCGGAAATAATCATTCTTGAAAAGCGGAAAAGTAATGAAAAAATGAAAATTATGACTCACATCTGTAACAACAATCAAAGCGAAATGCGATTTAGATATCAAGAAAGACGACCTACATATCCATCTTAATTGAAGAATGACTTAGATATTTGACAGTTGATGGTAAAAGCCCTGTCCTCCACTGTTCAATTTTCTCAGTCAGATAATTTTTAACCACTGTTCTGAATGTTATTATCACACTTGTCCAACTGGGTGCGTAGGTCGACTTTCTTGATATCTAAATCGTATTTCCCTTTGCTTGTTGTTACAGATTTGAGTCATAATTTTAATTTTTTCATTATTTTTCCACTTAATAACATAATACTTTTCAAAAATGGTTACCTCAGCTCCCAGACGTTTATCTGTTCTTGGGCAGTGTAAACCTTACCTATTAAAACGGGCTTTTAACGTCAACTGTCAAATATCGAAGTCATTCTTCAATTACAATGGCGTTCCAACGACGTCCACGTGTTTAAAAATTATTTTCTTAATTAATTAGATAAATTTAGCCTTTTAAAACATTTTTTTCATATTATGTAATCTTAGTGTTATCTGCTAATGACGGTATCTGCTGAACATAACCTGGCATTTCATATATACTCCCTTTGATAGGTCTTTTTCTTTATTTTTATTTCATAAGAATAGAATTAAGGAAGGTTATTTTCTGTTTTGTGGAAGCCCTGATGAGGGAAATGAAATTTCTCGAAAGCTAGACTAACAAAAAAGAGTTTTCTTTTCTGGTCAACCATATTTTGCTTTTTTCCATGACGTTAACATCTGTTGAAGAATTTTTAAAAAATGTTTGGAAATTCTATAATAGGTAACATTATTTAAGTTTTGTGCTTACGAAAATGGTAATAATAAAGCAGTCTAAATTTGTAAACTTAAATCGAAGACGAATTGTGACGGGGTACCAATATTATAGTAACTTTTGTCGGATCAAACAAAACCGACAACGAACTATTCATTTAGAAACGATAAAAAGAACATAGTAACGATATAACACTAGGTATACGCAGGGGCGGATGCAGCCTCTCTCTTTGGGGGGTGGGTCGATATCACAAAAGTACAGTATGGCAAGCGAAAGCGACCTGTTGATGGGGGGCTTGCATCTATTTTTCTGAATTTGAAGCTCTTGGTGGGGAGGGGGTCGATCGCACAGTATGACTAGGGAAATCGAACTGTCGACAGGGGTGGGTCCGTCTATTTTTCTGAATCCTAAGCTCTTGGAGGGATCACCCCCCCCCCCCATTGGTATATGTATACTTACTATTGTACATATCTGTTTGCGATTTTTGAAAACAGATACTTATCTGATCACTATGGATCATCCTTCAAATGGAAAACACCATTTCACAAACTTTTAAGCATGATTTCCTTTCAAATTTCACTGTTCAAAAAGCATTAGTGCTTATGGGACAAAATACAGCATTCCCATTCGTTTGTTTTGACTTTAAAGGCGTGGCCTAAAAGTTTTAACAAAACTAGTCGATCACAAGCATCGTTCTTCTTGATCCGACGACCATCAGAAGCATGAAAGCAACGGCCGTGGCGCTTACCAGTTCCAGTACCTCCATACAACAACCACAACGATCTTTCTGAAGGCATCGAAGTCTTCAAAGAACGTCCAGTCTTCGCTTCGTTAAACTTAAAATCATATCACGGGATCTTTGGGCGTTTAGTAGCTATCACTTGCACAAAGATAGTGAAAAACCAAAGATTCAAGAAGATTTTAAAGCGAAACGCAAACTAATCGGTTTAAATACGGTGTCTGAGAATTTCCCTTGTATAAAAAATACAGTGTTGGACTTTAGGTAGTATCTGCATACGAACGCCTAGGTAAGTTTTCTCAACTACAGGGCTCTCAGACACTATAGTTCGAAAGTCGGGTGCTATTCGAGACTACATACGCGAACTGGCGTTGTAGTAGCGGATCACCGACATAAATTTCGCGATTCAATTCGAATTAAACATGAGTTTCCATATACTCAACCATAATATAACCTCAAACACAAAATATGATATGATTTCCCATATCATATTTTTTCCAGAAAAATTCAAAAAAATTTTTCCAAAACAAATTCATATTCATTCGTTTTAACACTCCAATATTATTATTTTATAATAATATTTTCAATTTTCACTTAGATAAAATTTTCATATTTTTCTAAGTCACAGTTACTAGTACTGTTTTTAGCAACTTGGTTAACCATACTTTTTCTCATAGCGTTTTATTACCCATACTTTTTTCGAACTTCTATACAATTCAGTTACCCACACTTGTTTTGAGAACTTCGATACGATTCAGTTACCCTTACTTGTTTTGCGGACATTAACACAAAACTTCTTATGATCTGTTCCTTGTTACCCCTACATTTTTTAATCACTTTTGCGAAAAGCAACTTCAGTTTCTACGATATATTTCAGAACATGAAAACGCCTTTATTTCGGGATTCTTGGGAAGGAATACCTGGAAAAAGGACGGTTCTTGAAATATTATTTTGGATTTTATTTTATCCCTCTTCAGTAAATTTAACTGCGGGAATTAAAGGCAACTTATGATATAGGATTAATTATAAGATGTATCCCCTGCGAGAGTTGAATAGACTGCTATATTTTACGACGTTTAGGAATGGATTACAAGAAAAGATATGTACAGATAGTTATAGCTACACGCATTACACGTTAATTAAACACATGGGTATAAACAACGCTAAACATTTTAATTGCGGAATAATGGTCATTCTCAATTTTCGAAATGCGCATTACCTTATATCCCCGTAGCGGATTTGATATTCAGATTTATGCATAATTTTCATGCGGAAAGTTGTACAACGAATCTCTTTGCGGAAATGTTTATTATAAACAATTCTCTTTGCGGAAATTTTTATTATAAAAAATTTTTTAAATTTCTTTTTGCGGAAATTTTTATCACAAAATTTTTCCAAATTTTCTTTGCGGAAAATAACAAACAAAAACAAAAGGCCTATAAACTCATACACTTGCAAGTATTCCCTGACTAAGTGTTATTCACCGTAATACTTAGTTTACCCAATTCTTGATTTTCTCTCAGAATCTCAACCTTGGAGCATTCCACGCTCAAACATACATCATGCTTTATGCATAGCAGACAAATGCTTATTTTTGGAAGCAAACTTTACTTCATTTTCCTGAAGTAACAAGAAGAAACAAAAGCCCCTTTTATCATTCACTCCCCTTTGCCCCGGTGAGCGAGAAGAAAGGTGAGGCGGCCAGATTTCCTATCTGGTCGGGTGGTTTAGGAGGGACTCTCACCGCACCCCCCTGCGTTGCGGTTCAATAAGGTAGAAAAAATTTGGAAACGACTTTTCACTTTCTAATTCTACCTTATAACAACGACAAATAGCGACCTGGTGGCTATGAACCACGATAGCGCTCGTTACAGGACCAACCACGCATCACGTTACGGTCTAGCGATATAATTTTATACTTGGCAACGCTTCGCCTAAGATTGTTATAGTCCCTGCTTTATGAAGATATCGCATACTATAGCCGTTTTGGGAACACCATCAGACAAGTCTGGCGCTTTTGACGACTGACTGAAATCCGGAAAGCTCGATTCAATACGCGTTCAGCGACAAAACCACACCTAAATATAAAAAAGGAGGCGGGCCTTTGCGCGATATGGCATCCCTGGTCGGTGAAAGTCAGGAGATAAACTATATCCTTAGTGTGATATGACATCCCTGATTTTGAGATTGTTGTATATGACGGGAATGAGTAAACATAGACCGCTTATGCATCAATACACGAACTCAACAAACATCGCAGGTATGAATTTATTAAACTAGACTACTCCAATCATCATTCAAGTTATTCAAGACTTCCAATATCATTCAAGAGAAAGATATTCACCCATTTATTAAGACTCAGGATCAGAATATTCCTTCTGGCTGAGCAAACACATCGTTTGGTTATTAGAAAAATAACCTGGCATCCCTGAAACCCACTACATTATGCAACATAGCAGATACATGTAGCATGCAGCGAGATTTTCATAAATCATATGATATCGCAAACACAACAACAAATTACCGCGATTATTTCACGCGAATATATAATGTGACAGAAGCATTATATCCCCTCGATCGAATACATCGTCATTCGTCATCAATAATTTGTTGTATTATTAATTTTTTGCGGAAAAACTTCAGGAAAAATCAGTTGGAACATCCTCGATTATTTCTTTAGGTTTTTAAATCGCCAAACTTAACCAAAGATTTACACGTTGTGGCGCCATCTATGAGTCAATTGACAAAGCTGATGAAAAGCCCAGTTATTTCTTTGGACTTCAGAAACAAAAAATTTTTTAAATACGTCATTAGAGTCTTTAGAGCTCAAACAATCATTTATTGAGTATCAGGGTCGGACAAGTTCTCGTCTACTGAACTTAATAAATCAACAGAGGTCTGGAACACAAACTGGAACAAATTATACTGGAACAAAACTACAATAAGGAATTATGGTACACCTTATTACATCATACTTTAGTATAGTACAACATCGTACAGCAACATCAAAATGAGTTTGAATCCCTCGTTAAAAATTCACAAAATGAGTTTGAACCCCTCATCAAAATTCACAAAACGAGTTTGAACACCTCGATAAAATTCATTTCAACAAATTTAGTGCCAGAACATTCATTCTAGACTAAATATTAATATTTGGCAATACAATCATCCGACGAATAAGAATTATTCGTTAAAGATTAAAGCCATTCTTCAAAAGGAAATCATTCATACTTTACTCTCTAATCTCCACGCTAGGACATCACATTGTTAAAGACATTTAACAACTTTTACTTCAAGTTGAACAGGCTAGTACAAGATGGTATACAATCAGATTTGGCTTGACTTAGTGTAAGGTTACCATTTTCTCAAAGATAGAAAGCCTCAACTTACAAGTTGTCTTGCGCCGCGTCCGAAAGGACATATCAGTGGATCGCAAGAAAAAGGGCACTCCTTATGCAGGTTACCAAGAATTGGATCATCGAATTACTGAATGTACAAATCAATTTTGAACACATTTTTAAAATGAACCATCATTTTTTCAAAACGTGGTACGACCCATATATGAGCGAGACAGCCAATATGGACACCACACTTTACTTCAATTCGGAAGAAAAACTTCACTTGGTATAACTCTACTTATTCTACTTGGACAACGGTCCACCTATTACTTTTATTCGTCGACAGCAGCACCAAGACAGCAACGGCTTGAGGTCTGACTTGAGACTCATTCTCTTCTAGATATATATATACACTACTGTTTCGTGACATCAATTTAGGATTAGGCATAGGTTTAAGTTTAGGATTAGGATACACTTATTATATATACCAGAGAAGGTAATATAATACATTACTACTGATCTAGATCGGATGGGGCTCCGACGCCGGACAGTAAAGGTCACGAAGCAATCTGCGACCATGTCGACACAGCTTTACATAAGTTGGTACTGATGAACCCCCCTAAGTGATGCGGCACAGCTTGTACTCAGACAAGAGATCTGACTACCTGTGTAAAACAGCACCTTAGCAATATCCGGTAACTACATGGAAACGGAATCCATCATCAATGATAAACCGAGACGACCGATCTTGAGTATCATTTAAGATAAACCGAGACGACCGCTCTTGAGTATCATTTTATATATATGTCCCCAATAGAAGACCTTTCATGAGACGTCATGAACTTTTACTCATCATTTATTCATAATCTTGAATATATGACACAACGACCAAGTTGAACTTTGATTCCACCTTTTCATAAAGACCATATCTCACGGCGAGAGCCAGTATGGCAAACATCTATGACAATGATTTATTCATTATCGTAACACTCACTTCCCTTGAATTCTTTCCTATGATAGGATGAATCAAGTCAAGTTTCAAGTGGTGAGCGTTTCTAGGTGGGGAGGTATTGTACATATCTGTTTGCGATTTTTGAAAACAGATACTTATCTGATCACTATGGATCATCCTTCAAATGGAAAACACCATTTCACAAACTTTTAAGCATGATTTCCTTTCAAATTTCACTGTTCAAAAAGCATTAGTGCTTATGGGACAAAATACAGCATTCCCATTCGTTTGTTTTGACTTTAAAGGCGTGGCCTAAAAGTTTTAACAAAACTAGTCGATCACAAGCATCGTTCTTCTTGATCCGACGACCATCAGAAGCATGAAAGCAACGGCCGTGGCGCTTACCAGTTCCAGTACCTCCATACAACAACCACAACGATCTTTCTGAAGGCATCGAAGTCTTCAAAGAACGTCCAGTCTTCGCTTCGTTAAACTTAAAATCATATCACGGGATCTTTGGGCGTTTAGTAGCTATCACTTGCACAAAGATAGTGAAAAACCAAAGATTCAAGAAGATTTTAAAGCGAAACGCAAACTAATCGGTTTAAATACGGTGTCTGAGAATTTCCCTTGTATAAAAAATACAGTGTTGGACTTTAGGTAGTATCTGCATACGAACGCCTAGGTAAGTTTTCTCAACTACAGGGCTCTCAGACACTATAGTTCGAAAGTCGGGTGCTATTCGAGACTACATACGCGAACTGGCGTTGTAGTAGCGGATCACCGACATAAATTTCGCGATTCAATTCGAATTAAACATGAGTTTCCATATACTCAACCATAATATAACCTCAAACACAAAATATGATATGATTTCCCATATCATATTTTTTCCAGAAAAATTCAAAAAAATTTTTCCAAAACAAATTCATATTCATTCGTTTTAACACTCCAATATTATTATTTTATAATAATATTTTCAATTTTCACTTAGATAAAATTTTCATATTTTTCTAAGTCACAGTTACTAGTACTGTTTTTAGCAACTTGGTTAACCATACTTTTTCTCATAGCGTTTTATTACCCATACTTTTTTCGAACTTCTATACAATTCAGTTACCCACACTTGTTTTGAGAACTTCGATACGATTCAGTTACCCTTACTTGTTTTGCGGACATTAACACAAAACTTCTTATGATCTGTTCCTTGTTACCCCTACATTTTTTAATCACTTTTGCGAAAAGCAACTTCAGTTTCTACGATATATTTCAGAACATGAAAACGCCTTTATTTCGGGATTCTTGGGAAGGAATACCTGGAAAAAGGACGGTTCTTGAAATATTATTTTGGATTTTATTTTATCCCTCTTCAGTAAATTTAACTGCGGGAATTAAAGGCAACTTATGATATAGGATTAATTATAAGATGTATCCCCTGCGAGAGTTGAATAGACTGCTATATTTTACGACGTTTAGGAATGGATTACAAGAAAAGATATGTACAGATAGTTATAGCTACACGCATTACACGTTAATTAAACACATGGGTATAAACAACGCTAAACATTTTAATTGCGGAATAATGGTCATTCTCAATTTTCGAAATGCGCATTACCTTATATCCCCGTAGCGGATTTGATATTCAGATTTATGCATAATTTTCATGCGGAAAGTTGTACAACGAATCTCTTTGCGGAAATGTTTATTATAAACAATTCTCTTTGCGGAAATTTTTATTATAAAAAATTTTTTAAATTTCTTTTTGCGGAAATTTTTATCACAAAATTTTTCCAAATTTTCTTTGCGGAAAATAACAAACAAAAACAAAAGGCCTATAAACTCATACACTTGCAAGTATTCCCTGACTAAGTGTTATTCACCGTAATACTTAGTTTACCCAATTCTTGATTTTCTCTCAGAATCTCAACCTTGGAGCATTCCACGCTCAAACATACATCATGCTTTATGCATAGCAGACAAATGCTTATTTTTGGAAGCAAACTTTACTTCATTTTCCTGAAGTAACAAGAAGAAACAAAAGCCCCTTTTATCATTCACTCCCCTTTGCCCCGGTGAGCGAGAAGAAAGGTGAGGCGGCCAGATTTCCTATCTGGTCGGGTGGTTTAGGAGGGACTCTCACCGCACCCCCCTGCGTTGCGGTTCAATAAGGTAGAAAAAATTTGGAAACGACTTTTCACTTTCTAATTCTACCTTATAACAACGACAAATAGCGACCTGGTGGCTATGAACCACGATAGCGCTCGTTACAGGACCAACCACGCATCACGTTACGGTCTAGCGATATAATTTTATACTTGGCAACGCTTCGCCTAAGATTGTTATAGTCCCTGCTTTATGAAGATATCGCATACTATAGCCGTTTTGGGAACACCATCAGACAAGTCTGGCGCTTTTGACGACTGACTGAAATCCGGAAAGCTCGATTCAATACGCGTTCAGCGACAAAACCACACCTAAATATAAAAAAGGAGGCGTGCCTTAGTGCGATATTACATTTGAAAGTTTAAACTCGCGACTGAATATCTGAAGATTGTCTCCTACGGCTCTGCTCGTTGCTTATATATCAGTTTGGAGTACTTTACCGATTTTTTCAGCTCGGCTGAATATCAGGCTGTCTGTCTCGAAACTTCTTTCTCTTACACGTTTCTTCAAGAGGCAACAGAATATTGCGATCGCTGTGAACTATCCGTCTAACTTGCCCCAGGTAAGTTTCGCCAAGCAGGTAGGTGCACGGGACATCCTTTATCTCACGTGTTGCTCAGCATAAATATATTATTAACATTTTATTACCTACCTTTAAATTTAATTTAGTCTCTTAAAATTGATAATTGTGGTGCGACCACCGATTCAGAATAACTAATTTAAATAATATAACTCCCTCTATGATATACTAGGATGGTTCGATAAGTTATCGGCATGAAACAGAGAGGGCGCTAGTAGGATCAAATAACTATAATATTTTGTAAGCATTAGCCTTGAGATGACGCCCTGCAGAGTTTCAGATGTTTGCGTTCAGTTGCTTGTTTGTGGCGATTGAGTGAACACAGAAGGTTTGATATTTTGTGAAAAATGGATAAAATTGAAGTTCGAGCGGTTATAAAGTACTTTGTTTTAAAGGACTTAACTTTTATGGACATTAAAAATGAGTTAGATTCTATTTTAAAGCTTCTTCTCCTTCGTTTTCGACAATAAAAAAATGGGCTGCTGAATTTAATCGTGGTTGTACATCAATTCAAGATGACGACCACTCGGGACGCCCAAAAACTGCTATAATTGACGAAATTTTCACAAAAATTCACAATGTCATACTTCATGATCGCCGACTGAAAGTACGAGACCTTGCTGGTATAGCAAACATCTCGATAGATCGTGTCCACTACATTTTATATGATGTTCTTGGCATGAAAAAGCTTTCTGCACGATAGGTGCCGCGTTTGTTAATAGTCGACCAAAAACGCTTTCGAATGAACACCTCGCAAGAGTGTTTAGACTTATTCAGACACAATCTTGCTTGCTCGATGTTTTATAACTGGATTCCCCATTACATGCCAGAGACAAAGCAGCAGTCTAAACAGTGGGTGGGGGCAGGTGAAAGGGCACCAAAAAAAGCAAAAACGGTTCCGTCTGCAGGAAAAGTCATGCTCCATATTCGCCGGATCTGGCGATTACTTTCTCTTTCCCACGTGAAAAAATGGCTCGCTAGACGAAAATTCGCTTCAAATAACGAGGTCAGAGCAGCGACAACCGCTTATTTTGCAGAGTTGGACAAATCGCATTATACTACGGATATTAAAATGTTAGAACATCGTTGGTCTAAATGTATTGAAGTACAAGAGGACTATGTTGAAAAATATATAAAAACATTTTCAAAAACCTTTTGTTTTCTTTATCAGGCCGAGAACTTATCAAACCATCCTCACATCAATCACAATAAATCGGTCTTTCTTGTTTTTAGCTGAGAGGTTAGTCAAGTATGTTCAGTGAAAAAGACCGTAAAAGTTCAGTGTTTGTGTCAAATAATATTTCAAGTTTCCTCAAAATTATAACTTTTCTGTTCAAAATATTTAAATCAAATTTTTGGCTCTCCTTTTGACGAGAGTAAATATTGGAAATGAAACATTTCTTCAGAATATAAGTATATTGCAATTTTAATATTGATATTGTATAGCAAGTACATAGACGAGAATACTTTTCAGTTATTTTAATGGTTTATATATTGTATTTTCTAAAAAGAAGCTTTCATTTAGTCAAATATCTGTGACATATACTTCTAAAAATGCATCAAAAGGCATTTTATTTATTAAATATCTGTTTTGAAGTAAAGTCTATCAAGTTTAATAATAAAAAGTATTAGGTGTTCATGGGCCTTCTGTACAACTATTTTCGGCTTTCAGGATACTTTTATGGCACTGGTACATTAAATATTTACATACAGTTAATAACTTTCACAATAATAATTCTAATGTTAACAATTATAATTTAAAAGAAGCAAAATAATATCATGTACTAAATTATATTTTTTTCTAAAAAAATATTTGAACTCCAAAGTAGATAAAAAAAAAGTGTTAAAGTAGTGTGTATTTAAAAGCTAGTCTATCTAAACAAAACAACATTTATTAAGATATATTACCTATATATAAATAATAATTGTAAATTTAAAAATGTGATTGTCACATTAATATAAACATTTTTAATTTAATCTAACCTAATTTTACATTTAAACCTATGGATTCTGAACTAGAAAATTTACAAACTCAATGGCCAGTGATCAAAATTACTTTTTCAATAATTATAAATCGGATGTATTTGTATAAATGTTTGATAGCTGGAATAAAATTTTTCTAGACTTAAATTTTTCAAATAGCAATCAAACAATTAAAGCCTCTCTCATTACATTGACAGGAGATTTTTATGACATAAATTTTCTTACTACTTGAGATGATATTAACAAGTTTTGTGTTCATTTCTTAAAGCAAAAAGTAATTAATTAAATATATTTATTTACAATTCGTTGATATATCCAGATAAATATATATATATATATATATATATATATATATAAATATATATATATATATATATATATATATATATATATATATATAAATATATATATATATATATATATATATATATATATATATATATGAAATATATATTACTAAAATTTACATAATTTCTAGACGTGCACAAATATATTTCAACATTTCATATTATATGTAGTCATCCGATTTGTATTTTAATATTGTACCTTGGATTTAAATGTAAAATTATTCTAAATTATACTCAGCTTTAAATGTCGATCGAATATTGATCGATGATAAAGCAATGTTATAGATATCGGTTAATTTTCATTTAAATAAGGAATTTTTGTAAAGCCAGTATGTTTTTAGGATTGGGTTTAGTTGTTCCCAGATGTTTTCATCACACATTGTTTCATAGTTTCTCAGACAAGTTATTTATAGTACGCGCACCATAAGTTTTTGCTTATGTATAAACAATGCCCCGAATAGACTTTCTCATATTTTATAAAAACTATTAAATAATATGACATATAACATATGATCATGACCAATTTGTTTCAGCCGTTGAATTTGAAGCTTTTTGTTTTTTTCTTTTTGGAAAGCTAAAATATTGAAGGATTCTTATATATCATATGCATAAAATTCAAGGTATTTCCTTTAGATTCATAATTTAGATCTAGCGTAAAATCTTAAATAAATCCTTAAAACCTACCAAAACTAATAAAATAAATTACTACGACCACGATAAAATACTGAATCTTTTTGAAATACCAAAAAAAAACTTCAAAGTTCACGTTCCTGCGAAAACAAAAATTAGTTATTATGAATATAAAAGAGCATTGAGTCAATGTCAAGAATAGGCTATCACCAATATAATAAAAATTTAGGCAATTTATTGTTAACAAATCAATACGCCCACATAATGGCGGTCAGCACGTAAGATCATTTTTTGTATAAGAGACTATATTATTTTATTAAGATATATGAACACAGCAGCGTTGACCCCAAAATAATTTAGGCACTTTTGCCGCATATCTGATCTTAAAAATAATAAATGTCTTTAGGGTCTATTTTATTGTTATCAATTTATTATTCAGCGTATTTTCTCAGTTTAGGACTTAAAAATAAAATTCATAGTATTTTTCTACAGTTTCTTTTAGTTTTGAAAATAATGAATAATAAAATTACAGGTACATTGGGAGTATTTTCACAGTCACCGTTGCTAACGCCGATCGACATTATTGCTAACCAGTGCATCCATGTGGGCAGAAAGATTCAAAATATATTCAAAAAATGTACCCCCATATTGTATGGTGGCGTAATAGAACAAAGCGCAAACACAGCCTTCAACTTGACAAAGTTCAAAGAATGGCTTGTGTGGAAATACTGAGTGCGATGAGGACTGTTCATACTAAGGCTTTTGAAGTCCTGATGAACCTGCCTCCTCTTCACTTATACATGGAGAACTAGGCCCTGAAGACTGTTTATCGTTTCGATTGCCTAGGGTAATTTGGAATTGGAACGGACGGCTACTCAGGTGTCTGGAAAAGCGCGGTAGAGAGGTGTCCATCACTCCCCATGCAGACAGATTATATTATGTCGCTTTTAAAACCTAACCTCTCTCTGGAGATATTTCTGCCAAGTAGAAATGATTGGGAGGGAGAGCAAAATCTTCCGAGAAATGGATCCTGGTGGTATATTGATGGATCTCGACAAGATAAAAGAGCTAGAGCCGAAGTGTTCGGCAGAAACACAGGAGTCAAAGAGTACTACCCTCTCTGATAACGTGCGACGATCTTCACAGCGGAAATTTATGCCATTATGAAGTGTGCCCATCTCTGTGAAAGGGATATAAACAGGAATAGGATAATAAATATATGCTCAGACAGTAAGGCTGCGATAATTGTACCGAAGTCCAGTGTAGTAACTTCGAAACTGGTGTCTCAGTGCCAAGACGTACTGAATGGTATGACAAGGAACGGTTACACAATCAGATTCATGTGGGTCTCGAGCCACTCGGGCATACGCGGAAATGAGGAAGCAGACTGTCTGGTAAAGTTGGGTCCGGCATCTGAACCATATGGACCCCAACCAATTCTACCTGGCCCAATTGCTGTTCACTGGAAAGTAAATTTATTAAATCGTGAAGGGGAGCTCCTGGAATGAAGTGTACTAACGAACATATAACGGGATCTAGCGCACGGCGTACTAAGGAGCTTCTCTCCCTAGGAAGGAAAGAGCTATGAATTGTGATGGGATTGTTGACAGGACATTCTCACCTGAGGGGCCATCTTCATAAGATCGGTGTCGAAAACGACTCGACGTGCAGATGGTATTTGGAGGAAAATGAAACTGTTAACCTCATCTTCAGAGAGTGCTCAACACTCAAGAACTAAGACGGAGATATTTCAAAAATATAATTTTGTTACCGAAAGCAGTTAGGCAAGCTCAACTAACGAAGCTGGTTAGATTCGCAAAGGCGATCGGCCTCGAATGACCTGCCGCTATGATGGGATATAAAGGGCCCCATATAGGCTAAGGCATCGATAATCTAGTATCATCACCCTTTGTTTTATTCATTCGTTCATATTCAAAATACTTTATGCCTATTGTGATTTGGGTCAAAAAGCATAGTTTATTGGAAATTTCCGTACTCCGAATTTATTGATTATTTTTAAATCAGTAACATTAGCGAACGGATAGTAAATGCTGAAAGACAATTGTTAGAAATATAATCATGCATATAAAGGAAACATGCATATATAATAATGATATAAAAACATGGCATTACAACATTGAATTTTTTCGTTAAGCCTACTTTTTTGCGCACACATACAGATTTTCGCCTCGTGCCGTATTTATTGTGTGTTACTATATATTAGCAGTTCACTTGTAAATGATAAGTTCGCGCATTGTTATCTTGCACTATTATTCAGGCTAAATGGACTACAGAAAATATCTCAGAAGCTAAATATAATTATTTTCTTAAATTTAGATGGTACAAATCACATTCACAAATTCCTAGAAATTAGTTCATTAATATTCAGTTGCCAGGTTTAGATTTTCGATTTTACTTATTTTTTATTCATTTTAGTAAATTTTGAGTTAAACAATTTTTTATTATTTTATATGAGTTAAATAAAACGAGCTGGTCTTTCTGAAAAAAAAAACAACCTGTTGGTTGCATAGACTTCTCCGTTCGAGGATTAAGGGTCAAAAACACCCTCTAGTCCTGACATTTGGTCCTTGTTAGACCCGGATGGATGATTTTTTAAACTTTTTGTTGCATCTTAGCCCTTGAAGCTTTTTGGAGTAGTGTAACTCGACCCTTAAGAATCGATGGAGAGCGTAATTATTTAAAGAAAAAATAGCCGTTGTTATGAGTCAGCCTAAATATCTTAATAACAGAGTAGACTGTCTCTCTCTCAAATAAACTCAACAAAAGTTGTGGTTCCTCACTCAAAACAAAAAACAATGACTCTTAACTCTAGTGGTTTGCTTGCGTATATCGTAGTGAATTTATGCTCTATTGTTTTTATTGCCTTTTTGAAAAATGTATATAATATATACATACTTATAAAAAAACACTTGTATTTGAAACATTTCTTGAAAATATATTTTATTTGTTTTTAAATTTGCTAATTGAATGTTTAATATTTTCTATTGCATGTTTTTATGGTTAAAATAAGTTCTCATAGGTTTATAAGATACTCCAGCATTTGTTTAGTGTCTTCTTGCTCTTTTGAAATAAATAAAAGTATTCTCTCAAAATTATTTAGGTTTTCTTTATGTAGCATGCCTATAAATAGAAAAGTGATTTCAAGGTAAGTAAAAGCATCTAACAATTGTATATGACTCTAATATCTCAATATACAGGGTGAGCAAAATTACTGACAACAGTATACATATCATAGCATTAATTTTTGTTTGTAGGATTTTAGGTTTATTATCTACGAGTTCATAATTTATTTCCTTACTTTTGACATGGAACGCCTATGACAGAAGATCTAGAAATTGCCAGACTATTCCTTTTTCTTCTCTTTATTATACCATGTAGTATAAAAATGATTCTAGAATATTCGGGAATCTTCTGGTATTAGCAAAAATGGTATATAAAGGGTCCAGATCGGCTTTTGTGGACAGTTTATTTTGAGTACTCGTTGAAGTAAGTTGAATTGTTTAACAAGTGAAAATAATAGGTTATAAAACAATATACTGTGTATAAAAATCGACATTCCCGAATAAACTGGTGTCGGAAGCGAGATGAAATCCATAAGAGATTAAAGAAAAAAAATGAATTGAAATCATATGCTAGTAGAAACTAAAAACAAAAAGCAAAAATAGAAGAACAACTTCAAACTAGTTTAAATCAGATATGATGACGATACAAGATATGAAGAAAAGCCAAGGAGAGATGAAATAAGAATTAAAAGAAGATATGACGAAAAATCAAGACGATATGGAACAAGAATTAAAGACAAGCCAAAAATAGATGAAACAAGAATTAAAGACAAGCCAAGACGATATGAAACTAGAACTGATGACACTGAAAACAAGCCAAGAAAACAGGGACCAAGAATTGAAACAAGACATTAAGAAAAATCAAGAACTGAAAACAAGCCTGGGGGACATGAGACAGGAACTTAAAAAAATCAAGAAAATATGAAGCGCATAGAACAGGAAATGAAACAGAAGATAAGTAAAATTAGAGAAGACGTACATGGTGAAGTATAACATGAGGTAACTGGAATCCAGAAACAGATGTAACAATTACATTTACAAATTGAGAAGGTAACCAGTACAGGTATAATAAAGGTAGATGGTGTTTCTGCAACTAGTGTGATGAAGCCACCTACCTTCGATGGCAAAGAGTCTTGACTTATCTACGTCCTTCAATTCAAAGCCGCTTCTGCCGACAATAATTGGAGTCCACAAGAAAAGTCTTCTTGTTCTATCACTACAAGGTGAAGCTATGGAGATTCTAGGTAACATTCCTGAAGTAAAACAGAATAACTACGAGTTTATTGTTACTTTTCTGGAGAGGCGCTATGGGAAGCTTATCTCCAAGAAGTTTATAAAGCCCAACTCCAGGGAAGAAAACAAAAATACAACTAAAGTCTTCACTAATATGAGGTGGATATAATGAGACTAATAAATTTGACTTACCCGACATATCCGGAAGAAATAAAGCAAGAGTTAGCAGTAAATAGTATTATTTAAAGTTTACGCGACTCAGAAATAAGTCAGACTCTAAGAATGGCCCGACTGAAGAAAATTTCCGAGGCTTTTGCTTATGCCCTTTAGTATGAAATAGCCAAACAAACCTCAAGGAAGAATCATAAGAAGAGTAAACGTTCCCCAGGATGACCGCAAGACTAATGAGGAAATCTTCATGAGGTTAATAAGGGAGATCCAAGAATTTTTAAACAAATAAAAACTCATGACAATTAAAACATAACCTTCCATGGCAGAAATAGAACTCGTTGTTGGAAGTGTGGCCAAGAGGAGCAGGACAAAGTCGCTGTACTAGCACTACTGCTCCTGACAGTGATTGCCCGGAATTGCTGCTGGTGGAGGCGAGAGCAGAAAGGATTGCTACGGAGAGATAGAAGGAGTACTCGTAGTGACCGTGGAGAACGGAAGAAAAGGGACCGCTACCACGAAAAGAACTACGGAAAAAGAACCTCCTACAGGTCATCTTCGAGAAGGTACATCGAGAAGAACCGCGACCGCAAAAGGGACTACGAAAGAAGGACCTCCTACAAGTCATCCTCAAGAAAGTACAGTGACGACTACAAATAGAAAACGACAGAAAGAAGACCTGCTATGACCTCAAAGCCAATACCGGTAGACTGATGGTTGATGAAAAAGTGTGGTTGTACAATCCGAAAAGAACTAAAGGGCGTTCATCAAAGCTTCAAAAGTCATGAGAAGGTCCGTACAACGTAGTGATCTGATTAAACGATTTGGTACCGAATTCAGAAAAGCCCTTATTCGAAGATAAAAGTCGTACATCTTGACAAACTGGCCCATTATCAAGATCAAGAAGGTTGATCGGGACGATCAAAAACTTGGAAGTGGGCAACATAACGGACTTCATAGCACTATACATTTCATAGTATTGGTTTGTGTTTGTAGTTTGTAGGGTTTTAGGTTTATTTTCTACGAGTTCATAATTTATTGAATTAATTTTATTTTTGTTTATTTCCTTATGAGACGACTATGAAAGAAGAAGAGAAAATTCTATTTCCTTATTTGTGAAATGGAACGCCTATGACAGAAGATCTAGAAATTGCCAGATTATTTCTTTCTCGTGCCTTTATTATTAGTATGAAAATCCTTATAGAAGATTCGGGAATCTTTTGGTATCGGCCAAAAGGATATACAAAGGGTCCAGATTGGCTTTTGTGGACAGTTTATTTTGATAAGTCATTGAAGTAAATTTATGTTTGACAAGTTGTCAGAATTCCAAAAATAAGAGGTTATAAAACAATACAGTTTATATATATATATATATATATATATATATATATATATATATATATATATAGATATATATATATATATATATATATAGATATATATATATATATATATATATATATATATATATGAAGTAAAATGCGAACAGTAAATGCAAACTTCTTTCCATCATATCCTTTCTGTGTTAGAGGTTGCACAGTTACAATAAATTGTTATAGAACGCAATTTTTCCTATTCCACCACCATCGAGATGATGGCCTACCTGTACCACCATAGCGAGAAGAAAGTCAAAACTTACTCTATCCGCCACAGTGATACGGCAGAGGTACATGTTTCGTCTCTACTAGACTCATCAGGGTACCGACACGCACCTGGCTGTGCAAAGGACAGATCGGAAGGAATTACGCAAATATTAAACGCGGCTTCGCCGACCTCCCACCGGATGGCGTACATATGTTTCTATAACATTATATAACAATTTATTCTAACTGTGCAACCTCTAACACAGAAAGGATATGATGGAGAGAAGTTTGCATTTACTGTTCGCACTTTACTTCATTCATATACGGAGCTGCATATAGTTGTACGTTTGCTGAATGTGATTTCAGCACTACAACGGCATAATGTGGATTTATCCACTGCTATTGCATCTCACACGGAGGAATCCGTGAAAGCCGCATAAACATATATACGCCATCCGGCGGGAGGTATATATATATATATATATATATATATATATATATATATATATATATATATATATATATATGATATGATATGATATGATATATGCAACGCAAGTAATGTCGAAAACTTTCAAAATAGAGAATTGGATCTTAAAAATGCCTTTATTAAATACTTGGAAGCTCAAGCTACAGAATATTTACAGCCAACTGATCCTGAGAAAAAGAGAAAACTTAAAAGAGAAATATTATAATTTGTTATCGAAAATTCAGGTCCGCATTAAAATTTTATTTCTCTCAAATAATTAAGCCATGTGATGGAGAAATCTCTAACTGGACAAGTTTTTTTGAACTATTTACCGATCTTATTGTAAATAGTCTAGATTTAAGTCATGTTCAACGTTTATTTCATTTACAAACATTCCTAAAAGGGGAAGCGCTGATGTTAATTGAATCATTGGAAGTAACTAATAACAATTTTCAAACAGCTGTTGCTGTCAACAGTCACTTAAATAATATTTTAAATGTAGCTCCTATTTCAAAATATACATTTTCTACACTAACAGATTTTAGTGTAGCTGTTCAAAAAAACTTGAAAAGTCTGAAAATACTGAAAATTACGGATAAAAATATTTTTAAATACATTTTAATTTATCTCTTTAAAAATAAAATAGATTTTGGAACTATAAAAGCTTCCTAAATGTCACGGAATTAGGTAAGTTATCCATCCTAGAAAAGTTTTGAATTTCTAGGAATAGTGCAGTCTAGTTATCGAGAATTTACATATAAGTATATATTTACCTCCCAGAAAAAATAATAAAATTTCGCTTTACTCTCAAAATGATAGTCAAACAATTAATGTCCTCATTTTGCCTAATTTGTGGCATCTTAGGACATAAAAATTTGTACCTATTAAAGATTCTAGATCTCCCTCGCTTAGAAAAATAAAAATTGGTAAAGGTCAAAGAAACTATGCTTTTTGGACTCTTCTCAAAGTTGCAATCCAGACAAAACTTTGCCACAAAAAACATCATACACTTTTGCATGCTCAATATTCAAACTATTTTTTTTAGAATGAATCGAATTTCAATTTTAAAGGTAAACAAAACCGGTTACAGAGTAATAACATTGCTCAATATAATTTCAGCTGAAATACTATACATAATCTAACCACTCACACTCAAGTTCCAAATAACTCTAGTTCTCTCTCAGTTCTTTCTACAAGAAACAGCGTAAGCAACTACGTAAATACTCGAAACAAGAGAACTCTATTAGTGCTAAAGTTTTGTTAGATAAAGATGGTCAAATTTCCCAAAAATTAGTAAACAAACTTCAGTGTAAAACGTACCAAAAGTACTGAACAGTTCTGATGTGTCTCAAAGTAGCATTCTCTCTAATATAATGACAGACGTTTTTATTCACTCCAACAAGGGTGAGACAAAAATATTTCTACTTCAAAATACCGATTCAAGTTCATAAATTACAAGTACTAGAAGATCTTTTAACCAATCTGGCAGATCCTCATTTTTTATGCCCTCAGACATAGATATGTTTCTTAGAGCTTAATTCTTTTATTCTTTGATATGCCAAGGTATCCATAAATTAGACAATTGACTCCCCACCCTCTATCTTTCTTAAATACTAACTTAGGTTGGATAATAGCAATAAATGTAACGTCCCTTTCCACATCTCATTTTCACCGACATTAGCACTCTAGCCAAGATGATATGTATAGTTAAAACGCTGTATATCTTTACGTCAAAATTTGACAAATACATCAAACTAGTGACATTTTTTTTTAACAACTGTAACAGGATCGGAGTGGCTCATTCTACTATTTTCTTTTTCTGTTATATAACAAGAAATTTGTCGAATAGTTTATAAGCAAGTTTCAGAAACTAAATATCCTTAAGAAAGAAAAATGTTATACACAAAAATTTTAAAATCGAAGTTTTTCCTTCTGTATAGACATATTGATAATTTTATATCCCGTTTGTATAGGGCTATTTAATGAGAAGTTTAAGTGCTTATAATGGGTTCGGTATTTTAAGTGACATTTTAAATATTTTAAAAGCGGATTAAAATTTCCTCTTTTACAGTACTACACTGAGAGATGTACTACTGCTAAAAATAATTTACTTTACATATTAGCACATTCTTTAATAAGCATTGCCTTTTTAATATGTTTTTTTAGTTAATAATTTTGAAATTGTAGAAACTATTGTACTAAAAATTTTAGACACATTTTTTTAATATTGGGATTAGTAGGGTGATGCTTGAAGGTACAAGTGTGGGTGCTTGTGTGTATGTTCACTTTTATAACTGAACCTATGATGTTGTAATGTTTCACCTATAAAATTTATGAAAATAAAAGCTTTATTTATTTATTTTATAAAGTAAATAGTTTATAATCTAAATTATTGGTAACTATTTCGGTAACAGAAAAAATTATACGCAATTTGTTTATAAAATTCTATTTTTATTATAATACTCCAGTTAGGTATAACAATATTAGGGTAGTCTAATTGAAAATTAAAAACAAATTGACTATTCTAATACAATCGGAACCAAAAAACAGTATTTTTAGAAACAGTCGGTAAGTATACAATATTCTAGAAATTAATCAGTGTTTTATACTTAATGACTGTAACTTTACGACTTCTGACTGCAATAAGCGAAGTAGTTAAGCTGCAAGAATATTGAATAAAGAGATAAATAATTAATCATCTTCATCAAATAGCCTAGTTTTCTTAAAAATAAATACAGAAATTTAAAAAAATGTGTGCTTCAACAGATAGGAGTTAACACAACGCACGACTCATGGCTCTGAGTCTTTTATTGACCACATTTCAAGATTCCTCATGCTACATCCTCACAGATAAATTTATAAACATATAAATGTGTAAAATAATGGAAGGGGTTCGGTCCAGGGCATCCAGATCTAAGGCCCCAATATTGCATCAGGTTCACTGAAATAGAGTAATACATGCATAAGAAATAATACAGACACGGAACAATAGACATCATAAGTGAACTAATTACAATTTAGATTAATTATTATTATTATATACTTAACACTATTGTCAAAAATTATAGGTATATATACAATATACAAAGTATTTTATATTAAATTATCGTAACTTTATGATCTTTGACTGCAAAAGTTAGAGTATACAAGCTACAAAATATTGGATAAAAAAAATAATTAATTAGTTTCTTCTTCATTAAATAACTAGGTTTCTTAAAAATAAATACAGAAATAAAAAAATGGGTGCCCCAAAAGGTAAAATTTAATATATTGCACGACTCATGGCTCTGAGTCTTTTATTGACCCCATTTCAAGATTCCACATGCCACATCCTCACACATAAATGTATAAGCATATAAACATGTAAAATAATGAAAGGGGCTCGGTCAGGAGCATCTAGATCAGGCAATATCTAGGGCCCCTATGTTGCATCAAGTTCACTGAAACAGAGTAAGACATACATAAAAAATAATACTGCCATAAAAAAATAGAAATCGTAAATGAACTAATGATAATTAAGACTGATTATTAAAAAAAGGTAACATACTCTTTCTTGTTTTATATAATGCCGTTGGCAAAAGAAAAAAATATCCTATATAGAAATGGAAAAAGAAAAAAAGAAGTGCTGAAAAAATGCCAATGAAAAATTTTAGTTAAAAATTTAGAAAATACGTAAAAAAGAATTGTATGAGAATACTTTAGAAGTTGTGACCTTCTTATGTATGAAAATGCCAAAGGAGATAAAAAAAACACAAATGAAAATTATAAAAATGTCTATACACCCACATATTATCAAAAACTGAAAACAGGATTAAGGGTCAAGACGACTTTTCTTATTCTGAGGAGTTGCTATCACTCTCACCAACATAATAAGTGGCTGTAAAGGAACTCGAATTTTCTTTTCAATTTCCCACTGCTTTTTAATAATATTATTTGTGTGTTCGACATAGCTCAATTCTGTTTTGTCACTGTTGGTTCTTTAACTTGTAGAATCAGTTAGTCATAATTTCTTTTTGCCTGACTCTATACCATTTCAATTGGGTTAAATTGGCAATGGTATGGAGGCAAGCGTAAAACTTTATGTCCTATAGCTGATCTACTACAAAGCATTTTGCAGGCTTTGGTACCCGAGATATCAAAGACCACAAAGTATCTTTTGTAGCATCTTCTCCAAAGTTGACATATTTTTCTTTCAGCCATGCTTTCATAGCATCCTTGCTCCAACCCTTTGTTGGCCATTTTTAAAGTTGTCTACTATGACTGGGAGTATTATCTAAAACAATTAAAGAATGTGTTTCCGGTTTTGGCAAAAAATCTTTTAACCAAGCTTCAAAGTTTTCCGAATTCATTTCTCCATGGTAATCTCCAGTTTTTGACTTCGATTTAAACATCAGCATTGCATCTTCAAAGAATCCATTTTCATTTCCTGCATTCAGTACTATGTATCTAAAAAAAGTAGAATAGTATGGGGCAGTACAAATTACTAGAAATATTTTCAACTGTTTGCAGAAACATGGTTTTGGTTAATTGAAAAATAGTGGTTCTTGAGTTTAGACCGAATCAAATTTGAATTGTTATGCGACTTTTTACCTAGATTGCACGAGATATCTTTAGGGACCTTGATTTCACGTAATTAGAACACGGAACATTGCATGTGTTTATTTTTCTAATTTTTATGTCATTAATGTCTTGAAATTGGAAAATTTATTTCATGTGTTTATTTTTTAAAAATAAGATGCATTGTTAAAAATATACTGTATTATACTCATTTCTGGTTTATTTTTAAGCACCTTTGGGTTGTACCAATTATAGATGAGGAGTGTGCAATTAAATAATTGTAATACTTACTTCAAATCTGCTTTTTTTAGTACAATAAAACATGATACCATTTCAGCAGTTTCGATTGGCAAAGCATAACACGTCTGAGAAATCTGGCAAGAACAGTGGAGTACCATATTTTAATATAAAAATATTAGTTGTGTTTCCTTAAACTGAAACAAATTAGATTCTACAAGTTACAGATTTACTTCACGTTTCAGCAAAATACCTCTAAGCAGTTTTCACATTTTGATAATATATTTTTTTTCACAATTTTTAACGCCCTGTATTTCGAAAAAGAAATATTTTAGATATATGTTTATATCAAATTCTTTTATAAAACAGCTTAAGAAATCACTACAGGATTTTTTTTTTGGATTTAGGAAGCCTGTATCCAAGTAAGATGATCATTATTATTTTGTAAAATGTAAATTAAATTATTTAGTTAACTTTCATTTATTAAAGAAACATTTTTATCATATTAAATAAAAATTTTTCCTAAAAAAGTTCAAACTTGCTTGAAAAAACATACAGAAATTAAAATAAGGAATTTAATTAGCTAATTCAATCTCCCCAGGAAAAAAAGTATTAAAGTAAAAATTTAAATGATGAAATAAATTCAAATTGTGTAAGTGCAAATAACTGATATATTACCTAAATCCCTCCCCAGATATTTTTCATATTGATCGAGTGCTATCGTCCTGCCATGATCGTCTGTGGGTGCCATTTTGAAAAATCCATCTCAAATTTATTTTCCCCTTTTTCTTCGTTCTTTAAGTACTGTTCAAGAAAGTCTCTTCTCATTTTCTGAATTTGTGGTTTCTCCATTAAAGCTCTACGTGGGTCATCCCGCTACTTGCTTGAATTAGTAAATTAACCTCGTATCACTTAAAGTGTAAGGAAAATTTTTTTAATGTACATATTTCATACTATAAACAAATATTTTTAAAGTGATTTTTGGATAAATGATTAGGGAACACATAAACTAGATTTAAACTTAAGAATTCTAAAAGTTATTTTTCTCTAATTGACAATTATACCAGCTATATAAAATTTTGAAAAATGTTGGGCTAAATGTGGCAAAAATATGAATTAAGAGCTTCAAAATATATATCCCGGAAACTAAAAGTAAACAAAAAATAATTAGGCGAAACAATCCTATAACAAGATAAAGTGCAAAAAGTGGAAGTTAATAGATTCCATGGGATTTATTCATATTTTCAAAATATTTTAATGGTACTTGCTTACTTGAATTATAGCATTTAATATTTTACGAACAAGAGGTTGTTGGTAGATGGAGGAGGCTAATTTTGCATTTACACTGTCATACGTTTTCAAGATTTTTGGGTACCGGAATTCAAAAATCGTATCAACTGATGTATAATTATATCAGAATAAGAAGTCGGCATATGGGTGGAAATTTTAGTTGAAATCAAAAATAGTGATTTAACTTAAAAAAAATTGTTATACAAGTTCAACGGAGCAATTAAAGCACATTAAATGAATGATGAGGGAAGTTCTGGATAAACAAATTTACTAATATTTTTATACATGTATATTGATATAATTTTATTGACAACCGTGCAGTCACTATGGTTGGAAATACATTTTAGGCACTTTTTGAATCACTTAAAGAACAAAAGTTAGAAACAAATATGACAAAAAAATATTATGTAGTAGAAAATAAATATTAGTAGGGCTCGAGTCAACTATCTGATGTTTTTACAATCAATTCAAACAATTAAATTTTTAAAAAGTACCACTATTTACCTCTATAGGATTACAATTGGGCAACTTCGATTTAACATAATTGTAACTCAATGTAATCCAATCTTGTGCTATAGGACAGCTTCTTATGTTGTGGAATTTGGGACTCTCCATACCTGGAGAAGACGGGTGGTTCTCCATAGCCTAAAACACCAATATAAAGTGTTAAGAGTGGCTTCTTCCGTATAGATTAGAGGTTGAAAAAATGATAGGGTCCTGTAAACTAGAGAGAACATTATACTGAGAATTGAGCCACGATTTTGTTTTTTTTTTCCAAAAACTACCTTCAAGTACTCTTTTTACGATGGTTTTATTAGTTACATGTAACCAAATATATAGGCAAATATTGCAAGTTGATTTTCACCCATTTCTAATTGTCATTCGGTTTTTAGTTTTTTTTGAAACTGTAAATTAAACTTTTTCATAGTAAATTTCAACAAAGTCTGCGGGATACGCAATAATTTTTTTAGAACACTAAAGGCAAAATTTCGAATTTGTTAATAGTGTTGCTAAATCTTGTATTCATTGTAACTATGACCAAAATAAAATGTGTGGTAAAGCAAAAATCAATAATTATTGGATTTTGTGTAAATCTAAGAAAATTACATATTATTAAAAAAAATCGTTTACTTACCTCTTCTTTCAAGGACATAGAATAAGATTCGAACTTTATTTTTTCAGTTTTCCGTACTTTTTCTAGAAAACACAGGAAGAAAATAAATATTTGTTGCAATATTGCGAGATTTTATAAAATTTGTCTACCTCATTCAACATTTTTTAAATTGTTGTTTGTAAAAATAAACTTGAGCTGATGGAAAACATATTGATTAAGAAATGTTATTGTACAAAAGATACACAAAATTTTTACATAAGTCATATTTATGCTATGGCAGTACAAAGGTTATATTTCTAGGAGATATAATCAGGCGGTTTGTTTTCAAAGTTTTTTAGTAGTTTTTTTTTAGTTTTCTGGTTAAAAAAGTGTAAATTTATAAAATTTAATATAACTTAGAGGTTTCTATAAGCCTAAAATCTGTGGTTGTAATAAAGTAATAACAATTCAGTAAAAAAAAAATGAAACCAAAAGTGAAAGTGTTTCTCTGTGTTTTCTAGAAAAAGAAGAGAAAATTCTGAAAATACAGACACAGAATCGTGTTCTATGACCTCCTAGATCTTCACTAAATCCAATAATTACCAAAAATTTCCACTTAAATAAGTTTGAAATACTGTATATTTCAATAAAGCTCGACAGAATGTTGTTTAACGTTTTCGAAAGAGATACTTCCGTATAACAAGAAATAACCTGTTATTAATTACTTACCTTTACATCTTCAAGCTGAAATAAATTGTTCATATGTATCCAAATAAAGATCCAGTTAGAAAACCTAAATAAATCCTATAAAAAAAAAGCACTATAAAGTGTATCCAGAGTTTAAAGTCACAAGCACTAAACACTAGAATATTAAATAGCGGCACAAACTGTTTAAACTATTTTATATTTTAATATAATAAGAATATCACAACGTTATTGACAAAGTACATAAAATGTGTTTAATAATATTTTATAGCTGTTATTTATAAAACGACAACGTAAACATCCCGTTAGTCTAAAGTAAGGTTATGTATTAAAATTGTCAAAGAAAATAGCTGTTGTTTTGTGTTTCTTTTCTACGGCCCCGACCCTGTGAGATATTTGTTATCTCTTTCATTATTATGAATAAAAATAAGGATGGAAAACCACTTAATATTTTAGTATTTTACGATTTCTACTACAACTGGAGTTGAAATGGAGTAGGTAAGCGTGCTAACCTTCATATTTTTAAAAATATTAATGGGATATTTTGTGGAATTATTAAAGTTTAGACAATGTTAAAAATTATAAAACAAATATAAATGTTGTTTCAATTTTAGAAATAACTTATTTTTCTCTAGTCCGAGAGGGAGACAGAAAATCGAAATGAACAACCCTAGTTATATTTACGAGGAACATTTTTTTTGGATGTATGGCAACTAAAAACCGTTATAGTTACTAAATTTTTAAAGATATACACAGCTTTGAGTATAACAAAGTACCTGATTTTTTATACCAACCAAAGAACCAGATAATATGCTTACAAAAACCCCCTTAGCATCCGATCAACAATTAACTAAAACTATTTTTACCTCTATTACTAAAATATTAGATATTTCCTACCAAGTACACATGATCCTAAAAAGCCCTTTAGAACATCCAAAGTTAGGTGACTTTTTAAATATCACTCAAGAATATTTTCTCACTCTAGAAAAAAATTTCTGAAGGACGAAAAGTTATTTTCCGAGTGTAAATATTTCATTGTGAATTTTTAAAAAATGCTAGACCTAAAATATCAGTTCCCCAAGTATCCTTTGACCTCTCACCACTAAAAGAGTTATTTTGACAACCGTCGCTCAGTGTTTCGTTCCTCTTGGTCTAGTTATCCCGGTTATTGTCGAATGCAAAATTCTCATGCAAACTCTGTGGATCAGAAAATTAAACTGGGCACTAAAATTATTAATGAAACCCTCTTAAATTATTGGAAAGATTTTCTGGAACACCTCTCTCGTAGGTTCCTTAAATATACCAGTTATATATTTCTAAATAAACGGGCTTAGAATGTTGATATACGTGGTTTAGCTTAAGCAAGCATGCTAGCGTACGGTACTTGAATTCATATACACTCTATCTATAAAGAAAACTCCTTCTCTTGCACTCTTCATAATGCTAAGTAATCTGTAAGCAGAACTGTCGGAAACTCGCAATTTACTTTCGAAGGATTTTGTGCGATTCCATATCAAATTGAAGCTATTTTTAACTCTAGACTCCTATGTCTACTTTCCAATGATCCCTTAGAATGTCAATGCCTAATACCAGGGAATTTTCTTGTCAGATCCAGTATAACCGCTTACCCGGATAAAAATATAACTCGATTATTTAAATCGCCTTCAGAATAAGTGGTTCCACTCTTTTCAGAACTTTAAAGTTAATAATTTAATTCTTCTTTGAGGTGGTGTACTGCCAGTGCCAGTATAGTAAAAGTATGTTAAAGCCCTGATGGTGAAGTCAAAATAATCAAATTACGACCTTTTATTGATTTAAGTTTAAAACACAATAATGTAAATGATTAGAGGTATCACCTCTTTGTTTCAGTATATATTTCATTTAGAGCTTATTTGCTCAGTTTGTTTGTTATTTTCAAAATGGATTACTTCTTTTCTTTTATTTTGAAGCTGAAGACTTTAACGTGGGGAGTATCAACCTATTTTAAATTATTAAAATTTATGAATACTTATAAATATCTCTCTCGCCAAATATTAATATATTTTAATTTATCTTTACCCTTTGCCGATATTATACCGCCCAGACGTTTATTATCTCCTTTTACTTTGAGGAATGCCGGCGGACCAAGGTATAAGGGTAAAGTGTGTAGCTACTTTACGACGAATTAGCTTAGCCATAGTAGTATTAAGTTGAACTAGTTGTTGTATAGCTCAAATAGTGCAAAAAGCCCCACGGGCTATGTTTCTCTCATTCATGCCATTCGAGCAATAGCAGTAAGTAGTGTTCTCGAAGAGTTGATAGTGTAACAAACCGCTCGGGCAGCGTTTCTCGTTTAAGCCATTCGGGCGCTTGTCTCGTTTATTAGCAAAACGCCAAAGTTAAGAGGTATCATTCAGTAAGAATAATACTTAAACAAAATACAGCTTTTCAACTTTTTATTTGAAGCAGTTATGTCCAATGTAAATCAATTTAGTTTATTAATAAAACTATTCTTAGATAAAACGAGCTTGGTCTTCGATTATTCCACTTTTCTGAATCAGCAAACTGTGGATTGCATAGACTTCTCCGGTCAAGGATTTAGGGTGAAAACACCCTCTGGTCCCGACAGTTGCCATAAATACTTTTGCACCTAAATTTTGAATTGACACATTTTGAATCCGAGTTATGTACACGCAGCCAACAATGAACAAGATATACAACAGCTACTGATAATCGTTTTTTGTGCCCTGTTATTACTTTTTATGCTTCTTAGGTATATCATAATCTTTAATCCATAAATGAAAATGTCGATATAGCAGAAAATTATATTTCACTTTAAAGGGTGATATTTAATTTATTAAACCCAAAGGAAACATATACCTTTATACGACCTAATACCAGACTAGTAGAAAAATATTGAACTAATTAACAAATGAAGAATAATACCAGTAATACTAAAGTATCAAAAAAGACAAAATTACCACAGGGAGTATCTTTTGATTTTTTTTAAACACCTATTAGAATTTGGAATTCTAAGTTCAAGGCCTAATTTATTTATTATATTTGCAATCTCACAACTAAAATTTCTTGTCCTTTATCTCAAAAATATTTGTGTATTGCCATATAGGGGATCTAATATATTGACATCTACGAGATACATCATAGATATCTCCGATACGAAGGAAGTCTTACTTGAGGAATAACTTACCTTCAAGATGATCCTCAATCGCAGAATATGGCTGAATTAGTAAACTTATCTAGCAGAATATAAACACCAAAAGATAGTAGTCCAAAGTATCAAAAGCCTTGCTGAACTCAATCATCGAATCCATAAGTTTATTTTGATCTATAAATAAAAATATATTATCTGAAGTAATCGATAATGCTGTTTAAGTGTTATAACCCGATCAGAAACCAAGTTAAAAATGCTGTAGTAATCTCCTTTTTCCATATAAGATTTTGCAATTACATTTGAATTAATGTCTCTTAAAGCTTTAATGATGTTTAAAAAGTACCGTGTAACCGCAGATTACTAAATGCTATAGAAGTTGTGATTTAGGAAGTAATATTTTTTTCTATTCCTAGAAAAATGGTATATTGCGTAAGCAAAAGTTCATAGAATGTCTTTAGTTTTAATAATTACAATTTTTTAGGCTGATCAATCTTATATATATATATATATATATATATATATATATATATATATATATATATATATATATATATATATATATATATATATATCGGAGAAATCAACAGAAGGATAGGATAGGATAGACACGCTCTCCTATGGACAGTGTACCGCTGTTTCCAGACCGGTTTCGAACTCATTGGTTCTCGTCAGTGTAGGGTAAGCAAATACATCAAACCATAAATAAGTGAATTCTTTAAGCAATTTTTTTTGAGCTAAATAAAAAGTCCAATAGAAGCAGCTCCAACTCCTAGAATTTCTTGCAAACTGAACACAGAAATTTCTTTCGTATCTATATATGTATCAATGGTGAAACGATAACTTGCAGCTGGTACATACATATCTCCTATACATGTATATATAGGATAAATTTCTGCGCATAGCGTACCACATTTAGTAGTTTAAAACTGAAATAGAATTTTTAAATTTGATGTACCTTTGGTTTGGTGCATTGTGCCCCTTTTTAGTGAAAATCGGGCCTTAAAAGAACTACTCTGCGACGAGGACTTTATCAATCGATTCATATTGATGATTGTTAAAAAAATATCCGGATTAGAAGAAAATATCAAACAACAAGGTACAATAATACAACGATTGGAAAGTCGGCTTGCAAAAATACAGCAGTCAACTAAAGTAAATAATATGTGTATATAATTAACAAGGAAAATGACAACTTGCCCAGAAAATCAATAAAGCTAGTCAATAAGAAACTGAATATCCAAATAAAAAGACAGAATGTTATCTAGTTATGTATGTAAATTATTATCAACTTTTGGACTAAGGTAAATTGGGCTAGATCCTAATATTTTATCTTCAGGAATTTATGCTAGCGTTTTATACAGTTCTTTTAGAGACAACCTGTATAGGAGAAATCAAATGAAAAATCTTTAATTATTCTACGATATTTTAAGGGAAAAGAAAAATTTGACTGTCGTTACTTCATTTAATAAGTCCTAACGTATTTTTTCTGTAATTTTTGATAGATTTAGATACTAATAGTTTGCATAAACGGACAAATTTTAAAAATAGTCTCTTGTTTAAGAAAACGTAGTCTAGAATACAAAATTAACTATAAAAATGTTCAACTAGAAACATAATAAAACTCCACAGGTGATGCACTATTGCGCACAATATCCTCCGACGCACTCACCAACCCTCTTTTAGCGCGTTATAAAAGACAGAAAACCACCCTGGAGTGTTAATTGTAGTGTAAGAAACAGTAAAGGCTTTTTTACGAATTCACGCACAGTTTAACTTTTTTACAATGAAGTTTTTTTGTTTTAATATACTTTTTATCGCCTTCTGCTTAGTATGTGAGGTGCTGTGTGACTACAGTGAATTAACGTGTAAGTTTTTGTTAACTATAAATTCTTAATAACATGAGCGGAACTTTAATAGTTTTTGTTTTAGTTTGTGGAAAGATTAAGAAAAAATAATTATGTACTAAAATTTCGCAATATATCTATTATCATTTGCGAATAATATTTCTTAATTGATATGTGCTTTCCACAATTTTTGGATAAATAAGAGTTTTTACATAATCTTAGCAAATATCTTTTACAAGTTGATACAAAACTAAGAAATATTTTAAATAATAAAAAATATGGAATACGGGGGTAACAAAACTTGCTAATAATTAAAAAATCCATGAAATGAATGTTTTAAGGATGCATAAATACTTTTTATAGGAATTTCATAATTTAGATATTTTTCTCTTTTAGGCCTAATTTTTTACCAAGTATAGTAGTATTTATTACATTGATATTTAATTATTATTTTCTTCTCTTACTAAAATATAAGTAAAAATTTAGTTTCAGAAATTTATTGATATGTTTCCATTGTATTTTTTGTCATTACATTTCTTAATTCGAAGTTAATAATCATTTTTAACTGAACAATTTACTTTCAAATAGACGTTAACAGAGATATTTTTGTAAATTATTGAATAATTTAAATATTTTTGAATTTAATTTTGCATTTTTACCCGACTTAGATTTAATGTGTATTTATTTAACAAAAAAAAACACTAAATTAAATACTGAAAAAATTCAACATTAAAAATGGAGCTGAAGGTATTTCAATTAAAGTAGTTGAAGAAAAAAGTTTATTTGTCAGTAATGGAACTATTTTAAATTAATTAGTTTTTAGTAATTCAACTACTTAAAGCAAAAAAATTGAAAACATAATGATCAATTGATTTCTTAATCACAGGGATAAACTAACTGTAATTGATGTTTAAGTTTTAAATTTCCTGAGTAATTCAATCACTTTCATAGTCATTAATTTTGTAATATAAGTAACGCAGAAGTAATTACATTTTATTAAAAATAATTCAAATATTTTTTAAGTTCATTAAATTAGTTTTCATGCTATTGGATTCAGAATACATTTGTCTTTATTAACACAATAAAACAAATCACTGAACATTTTGAATTTGCAAGTTGTACATATTAGGTTGAATTTAGATTTGTTTTATAAGTTGCCTATCTTTATATTATATAACATAATATAATGAAATCTAACTCGTATTCAAACGTAGTTTAGATCATATGAATCCAACAAGCTGGAATTCCATTGTTTAAATCTTACAGAGTACAAAATTATTTGGAACAAATATTTTTAAAGCTCAACATTAAAGATCAAATATTGTACAATTTGCGGCAAACGACATAAACATTCTACAATGTATTCAGAATAAATATTGTCGTTACCTATTATTATGTTTAGGATATCTGTAAAAAAAACTGTGCCGAATCAATATGGAAAATAAGAATATTGCTCATCCAATTTTGAAAGTATGTCGCAATAGTACTTTTCACTAACTGAAGTAAAAAAGGCAATTATTGCTTTCTTTATATTACCTCAGTTTAAACTCAAATAGAGAAAATACTTTCAAAATTTATAGCTGACCTGAAAAAAATGTTTTTTTGATCAACTCAAGACCTAAGATAAATTTTCTAAACTTGATACAAAGCAATGCCTTTTTATTTATTTAATATATATTTACGTTCCTTTATTTTCATTGAGAAGTTGTTATCATTTGCAAAGACCGACCCTAGAAAACAGACTGTTTCTGACCAATATTTTCAGCAGCAGGTGATGTAAAAGTCAAACTTAAAAAAAAATTAACTATTTTGAAATATGTACCCCGTATTTTCTTTGGTTGGACTGTAAATATTTTTAACCCTTTTAACTTTCTTTGAAGTTTATTCTCTATTTTACGCATTTTGAACTGAAAGTAATAGTTTTTGTTTCCAATATGTATGTTCTCCCTTGTTTCTTAATATTAGATTTCCTTTATTGTGCTGATTTTATTATTGTTTAATGAGCTTTAAAAGAACTAATATGTTTAAAAGGTGAAAAGTCTGCTGATAATTAAAAAATATTTTGATAATTCTATTACAATATGGTTATTCGGTTATAAGTAAATGAAATACTAATAATTGCTAGTGGAATGGACTATCCTGGTAAGTAGTTAATAGTTGAACTATTTTTTTCCTAATGCAAGTAACTGATAATTGTAAGTGAACTACTTTTAAAAGTAATTGTAACTGCCCTGCATTCAATACATTACTTCCTAAACTCCCAAGAAAATATTTAAATTTTTATTACAATTTTTATGTGGAAATTTTCTTGAGTTGCTGCTAATTAAATATTGCATGTTTCCCTTTATTATGCTTGGAATTTGTCAGTATCATGGTATAAACCAGATACCCTTTAAAATTTTATTTAAATTAATTAATTAGTTAAAAACTTAGTTCATAATAATAATGAATCTGAATAATTTGATTTAAAGTTTATCTCAATGTTATTATTAATTTCCACATAAAATTTTACTTATTCGTTTTGCTGAATACAATGTAATTTTATTCGAAATATATCCTTTTGTCGAAGATATAGCAAATCGAAGTAATAGAACCAGTTCAAGAAAGGCTAATATCCACCAAAAATAGTCGATGTTCTTATGATTTTAATACTTGTTTAAATAAAAATACAGATAATGTTTACTTGTTTGCTTGATTAATGATATATTTAAGAGCAAAGGTTTTTATTTTTTTCGTCGATAAACTGTCTGATCTGCATAACACTCAAAGAAAGATCTTACAGATGAAGGTTCAGTTTATTCACAGGGAAGTACCTTCAAGCAAATAACTTACTTAACTTAAGGAAGCATAGGCACATTTTTTAAACTAGAATTTAAGTAAACATAATTTTTGTATATTTTTATGTTAATATTCACTTTGGTACAAAACTGAACCGATGTTTTGCAAAACTGTCATAAATTGTATTTTATTTGGTTTTTATTTCCGTAGCATCATATTCACTACTATACTTAATAAGAGTAAGGTTCTACTGTTCTTAATGCATAAGTCAAATTGAGCGACCGCATGTTTGAATTTGTTTATTTAAATTATGCAGGTGACTCGGTTTTGCACCGCCATTTGAAATAGGAACACATTTATCGTCTTTCTTCGATTGAATAAATCATTAATTTTATAATTACTCTTATCTTTACCTTAATTGTATTCTTTCAATACACGTAGTATTTATTGTGTAAAATAAGTATAATTTGAATAGGGCTTTTAACACGAAAAAATGTCCACGGTTAATGTATAATAAAATAAAAAAGATTTTAAAGAGCAATATCACACGTCAAATAGCATCAATATTAAAAGTGAATCAAAGTATAGTGAAAGAATTAGAAAAGAGTGTAGAAATTGAGTCCTAGGGACAGTAAAAATAAATTAGATACATGGCTAATGGTCAAGCTATACCGACATCTCATACAGCTAAAATTCTTCAACGTGATATTGGAAAATTAATCAGTCGGTGGACGGTACAACGAAAACTACACAGAAATATATTTCGAGCAATTAAAAAGAAAAATAAGCCATTACTAAGTAAAAAAACATAAAAGTAAACTTTGTAAAAAAATATGAAGGTTGGACAGAGAAAGGTTGGATGAAAGTTTCTTTCTCAGATGAGACAATGGTCAATCTATATACAAGCGCTGGCCACAAATAGAAATGGAAAAGAAAAGGTGAACCAGTAAGTCAAACAGATTTCAGTCAGACTGTAAAGAGCGAGTGAGGTAATATTAATCTTTAGGGAGGATTTATAGGATGGGTCCCAAACACAGAATAGTCGGAAATATGAATCAAAAATATATCTAGATATTTTAAAATACAATTTGATTGAAACTGTGGATAATATGCCTCATCCGATAAATGAAGTTACCGTCCAGCAGAAAAATGTTACAAAATACACAGCCAAAATAATAAAGAACTGACTTACTTCTTAGAACTTTCGGGTATTACAGTGACCAGCACAAACTCCTGATCTAAATCTAATGGGAAATTTGTAGTAATTAAACAGGCTCTACTAAATAACTATGATTCTCCACCATCCTTGTCAAAAGTATTATGGGATCAAGTCCAAAAAGACTGGCAAAAAACTTTACAAGGCTACTGTGGGTCTTGTAAAAAGTATGATAAAATGATTCCAAGCCGTTAAACAAGTTAAAGGTTAATATATAAATTTTAGAAAGTGCAGCAATTAAGATATTTAGTCTGATGCATATTTTCTTATTTGCAATTCATAATTTGTTGTGTTTAAATACTTGTTAATAACTGCTATATGATGATTAATCTTTAATATTATTTTTATTTTCCAATAGATATGTTACTTTTTTAAAACAAATAATATTACAAGTATTGGTTCAGTACTGCGCTATAGTGTATAACTGTATATATACAATATGTCCCCAGATGGGGTTTACTAGAGGACAAATGTAGTAAAAATTTAATGTTTCGAAAAAAGTCATCTTTGAAAAAAGTTCTGGCCTCATATTAAAAATGGTTTATCGAAAAAAATTCCTTATGTCATACAGGATGGACAAAAATTAATAAAATGAGTAACACTTTTTTTTTAATTGTTGATCAGAGTGGCAAATGAACAATATGTGTCAATATTTTTTAATTATTTTAAATTATTTACTTTATAAAATATTATTACACAACAAAGAAGACAAAACGTGATAATATACTAATAATAAAGAATGTCGATATTTTTACTCCATACTTCTGAAGACAATATTCATGATAATTGTTACGTAACTCTTTTAGAGATAATCATTGAATAGAAATTCATATTCGTTCTTACAGTACAATAATATCTTTTTCTAAAGGAGTATAATAGACAACTTGTTTTAATCTTCCTTAAAGATAAAAATCTAAATTTATTACGCTGGAATTTCTTGATGACCACCTGCCTAGACCATTTTGACCAATCCCTCAGTAACTATATCGGCTAAATGGGCCAGACACCCATTATATTGTAAGTGCATAGCTCTCCTATACTCCAGTGGGAGGTTCCAACTCGGTATAAAACTATATTTGCAATAATTTTAAATACCTATTTTGGTCACACAAGTCATTTAAAAAGTACAGCCGAAAAATGCCATGATAACCTCAGCACCAAACATTTACTTTCTGAAAATATTACCGCTTAGCTAAAATTTTGATTTGCAGATTTATATTGTTCCATTATCGTAAGAGTTGGCTGAAAATCTTTTAGTTTGGTGTAATGTTACTTTGTTCGAAGACAGAATTAATTTGCCAGTGTATCCTATTTTTTTGTTAAACAAGGACAAAAGTCCAATCATTTAGTATAATCTCATTTCTCTAAACATTGGCTGAAAATGGGCTTGAATACAAATATTTTATTTGCTTTCATTATATATTTTACAAATGATACTTTCTAAATCTAATCTCTTATAGCAACAGTAGTTTCCCCCAACTAAATCAAATTTCAATAAAGAGACACCAACATTTTCATCAAATTTTTTTCGCTTTCTCAATATGGATCCAGTAATTTTAAATCTATTTAGCAGTTTGTGTAGCCTTATTCTTAGATAGTTTAGGTTAGGAATTTTTACATTACACTATAACGTAACACTGAGTTAAGTAAATTTTCCGTTCGTCAGTTTATTGAATATTAAATATTGTCACTTGGAAAATAAAAAACATTCAAGAAATACTTTTTGTTAGAAACATTCAATTTTTGGTCCATTTATTCTCCGGCAGCATACTGTTCATTTATAAATTACCCTTATTTGAAATTGCCATGAGGTAATTTAGTTCCATCTAATCAGACAATAAAATTATACAATATGTATATAACTAACGTTAGTAATAAGAACTTAAGTTCCCAAAATACTATCAAACGTAATATGTTTAGCGATTTGTAAGAATTTCAAATACTTATTGCCTTACACTTCTAAAAACACTTTTAAATAACTTATATCTTTATTATCTAGCTATAACAACAAAATATTTGATAATGACAAAAACAACAAAATTAACTTTTACATCAATAATTTAATATAGAAAAATTCATACTCCAAATATGCATACAGTTGAATAAAATTGTTCATACCCTTCAAAGGAGTAAAAAGCTATTAAAGTAGTTTAATGTTAATATTTTGTTTAAGCTGTGTCATTAGGAGCAAAGATTAGAGTTCCACTTAAATTTTTATTAGGAAATAGAATTATAAACAATAAACACAGAATTTAACAACTCACGCTTGCATAGTACTATATTTCTTAAAACTTTTCGTTATTATATATTGGTTCATAAAAATCAAAAATTAGATATTTTATTTAAACCGAAGTTACTTTAAAGGTTTCAGTAACGTTTCTTAAATAACAAGGCAACTTTAGATAGGGGTTGACAATAGGGGTAGTTTACAATGTTGTTCAAATATACTTTTATTATGCCTTATAGAAATATATGTAAAGCAAAAATAATTTGAACAAATAACAAAGTTAGTAATTAAATATTAGTTATCTAGGTATTAATATTACCATTATGAAATTAGAATTTTTTCCTAACACGTTATTATTAAATTATCCGTTAAATATCATATTTTATAACAGTTTTATACAAACATTGATTGGTTCAAATTTTGTGGGCTGATTAAATTTATTTTATTTTAAAACAGGTATATTTTTTACCATTTTAAATTAAAATATCGTTAAATGAAATTACCAGAAAACAAAGTATTTCATTCAGGTTTCCTACCTTTAAAAAATTACTCAAAGAAGATAAAAAGTTTTGCCCTTAAGCTAACGATATGTGTTGTACTTACAGCACAGTATATTTTAATGTGGTAATTTGTCTAAGTCTTGAGAGATACATTTAAATTTGTAAAAAGAATGTTCTATTTCAAACTAATATTTTTTTTTCTTTCTAGCTACTGATTATACATTAAGTTTATAAGTAATTTAAAAAAAAATGTTACTAGCTGAACAAGCTTAATTGAAATATGATATTTCTAGTAAAATGCTAAATACTATTATAATAAAGTTAAAATATTTACAAATTGATTTAAAAAATTAGATTATTTAGAAAACCATAATGATTAAAATAACTAGTAACAAATTTATTGTCAATTACTAAATTTACAATCTATTATACTTGAGATCAGTTTTTCATATTCATTTCATTTCAGTATTTCATAATAAGAAAAACTTCTAACTTAATTTATACATTGTAAACTCTTAAATAAGCATATAATATTTATTCGAAAAATGGAATAACAGCAGCTTAAACATAGTAAAACAATTTCTTTGTATTTATATTAATACTTGGTTTCTCAAGATGTATATTCAAAAAAATAATTTCCTTACTAAACCAAAAATATTTTTAGCTTCAACATACCATTTTTTTTAAACTGTAGTTGAAACTAAATCAAGTTTAAACGTTTAATAATTTTACCTGAGAAGAGGTCGATCATACTCTGCAAAGTTATGATAAAAAAAATTACAAATTTTTAAATCATTTATTTTATACAAAATTATTCTAAATGAATCTAATTATTGATTATATTTCCAGAAGTTACGTAACCTCTTAGGTTTTAAGAACTTACATTTTTTATATTTTGTTAAACCTCTATACAGGCTGTAAAAAATCAGATAAGCTCTCAAGTTCCCTATAATTGAAATACAGAATGTAAATTTAGAAAATAAAACAAAATGAAATTTGGTACTGTTATAAGATGAAATGTACTGGATAAATTGAACAAAACTTCATTTTGCTATCCCTTTTCGTTTCATCAAAATTTCTAATTTTATATGAAATAACTTGCATATCGCTTAATTTTCAATTTTTAAGTTAAATTCTAGGCAACTCATGTAGAACTACTTGTGTTTATTTTTAATCGAATTTGAAAAAATGTCTTTTAAAAACAACTGTCACATTTTATGAAAATAGGGCTTAAATTAGCACCTTTTCTAGAATGTCCCCTATAAAAGGGTTCATACTGCAAATTTTACAAGCTAAAACTTCCTATTTGATAAACAAGGATTTTGCAATTTATATTAAATTTTGCAACTGCTAGTCAATGAAATTAAAAATTAATAATGTTTACTAGCACATCTTTGGACAACAGTACAGAGTAGAAACATTTAAATCCATAAAATTGATAATTTTATCATTCTACTATTGTGGTTTTTACTTTTTGTGTTCGCTGATACCCAATGAAAATTAAAAATGTTACGTTTCCAATTAGTGCAGAAGTCATAAACATTCCACACTTAAACCTGTAATATATAGAAAACTATTTTTTTTATATTGTCCATATAAAACAAAATAAAGTTAACCGAAAAATAATACCAATTTTGTTTAAAAATATATTTCTAATTGTTATTTAAAAAATTAAAACCCCCACTTTAATTAATAGAAACTATCAAAAAAAAACTATATGCCCAAAATATATTTTAAGAAAATTGCCTTAATGATGAAACCATAAAGTATCACCTAAGAGAACATAAAAATCGTTTTCATCACTACCAATATGTATTAAATTAAACCCATCATACTAAAATATTTTTTTTCCCAAAAAAAGCTTTAAAAATGAATTATTTTATAAAGAATATTATAATACTAATAAATAATTCATTAGCATCAGAAAATTACAAAACCTGAGCATTTTAAGCAGAAATCTAGCAAATTAGCCTTTTGTAGCTATTTTTAAGTCTCAATGATTTCTGATATTAGGCAAGGAGTATTTAAGTTTATTCAGAAAGGTACATTTGCTTTAAAGTAAAAACCAATTTTTCTAAAAACCTTTGGTTTCGTGCAAGTAAAAAATATATTATTATTTTTATTTAATAATAGAAGATAGTGGAAAAATTTATAAAATTATAAAAAAATGGTTTCCCAACGTTAGTTCGGGTTAATATAGGAAAATTATAGTACAAATACGCAACGTTCAATGGAAAAATCATACCAAATTTTTCATAATTTAAAAATTTTATGTTTTGAAAAATATCATTATTCTCACAATGTTATAAACCCGAAATTAAAATTTTCCGATGTATAAAAATACACCATTTTATCATGCGATATAAATTTAACAATGTATTTTAGTACAAAGATGTTGTGGAAATTATTTTTTCGCAGATTATTTACTATATTTAAGCAATAATATTTTTCGACCGCCATCAACTTTTGATTATTAGTTAATTTTTATTTTTCTTTTAAACCACCTTCATTCATTGTGGTAGTAAAATTTGTGAAATCTCTTTCATCTCGTATATATATCAGAGGAAATGTGACATTAAGTAAATATATATCGTTACATACAATCTTATTATTTATTTTTAACTCTAAAATCATTTTAAGAAATGCACATTACGTTGTAATGAAAATATGCAATTAAGAAAAAACCTTCATCATTTATCCAAGTTGTTTTTATTCACTTAAAACAATTAACTCTCTGTCAATCCAAGACACATTGCATAAAATCAATTAAATAAATTCACATAAAAAATAATTTTTATGAGACAAGTTTTAAATGAAAATGAATATTTTTATAAAGCTAAGATTTTCATTAATGACAGATTAGTTTTACCACTTAAACTTTTGAATTTCAATTAAACCGAAGTAATACTTTTTTTTCAAAAATCAGGACGTATTTATTAAAAACTTATTTTAATAGACTTCTCAAAAAGGCTAGATGTTCTGTTAATAAGCGAAACTAGCTACTAAATCAATATGTAGTAAGTGAGACGGAAACAATTAAAAAATATATATTATTTAGACGTTTAAAATATTTAAGTTAGATGTAAAAAGTTTATTTAACATTTACTTTAATACTCAGTTCTATAAACAATTCTTATAGCAAAAGTCCCTACAAAATTTCAAACAATTCATTATTCTAGAGTTGTATTAAAACTATATAGATACAGATAATTATCAGGCTCTCGCAAAAAAAAAAATAAAACTTATACATTTTTGCAACTGAGAAATGTTAAATTATTCTTTTATTTATGATGGTTTACGAGGTATCGAAGAATATTCTACCTTAAATTTTTTTTCAGCACATGTAAATTTAAATATTATGTTAAGGGTTTGGATTGAAAAAACTGTTTATTATTTATTTTCGTCATTTTTGTTTATCACATTGTTAGTCGTCCTGTTCATGAAATGTAAGATGTGGTGCTTTTTGATATGGTAGCAAGGAATTTAAACAAGTTTATTTTTATACTTCTATAAGGTGACTTAAAAGTAGTCAAATAATTTTTGAGTGGACGAAATTAGCTCTTCTTTTAATTTCGTTTTAATTCTAATTATTTTTACGTCAGCACTCATTTGATTGGTCACTAATTGTATGGTTTATTACTTTTTTGTATTAGATTTGCCAGTTAAGTATTTACTATATACTACAACCTTTTTTAATTTAGATTTTTTTAAAAATTATATCTTGATTTGCTTTAGACATAAATCTGAATCTAACTAATAAAATACAAAAAATATTTATTTAAAAGTTTTTGTGCCATGTTTCAATATGCTTTCCTACAAAAAGGTCATCTTAAGTAATAAAATATTGCAGGCATATACTTCCAATTAACCTAAAAACAGAAGTGCAACGAAATTGTAGAAAAATACTAACAATGCTAATAACTGACACGTATATCTAGTGGTGCAACAAACAACTAACTACACCGTTTAAAGTTTAGAGAAAATCCATGACAAATGATTCTTGATTGTTTAGTTCATTCATTACTTTACATTAGTTTAAACCAAACAAATAAATGTCTCTAAAATAGAGTATATTTTATACTTTACTGCAATCGTCAAGGACGCACATTTATGTTTACAAATGAAAATAGTATTTATAAATTTCTTTATTTTTAATGGGATACAATTAAAAATCACGCTTATAAAGAAAATAGTATTTGCCGGTTTCAAATGTTCAGTGATCTTGGTCACGCGTGACGTAGGTTTAAAAATAAATCCTCTTCATATTATTTGTAAAAATAACTATTTTCATTGCCCCCTTTGTGGCAAAAACCAATTTCAAACTACTTAAAAAATTATTTTTAACACCTATTGCACTAGCATCAAAAAGAGAATATAGTAATTATTCTGCATCCTCCCCAAAGTAAATTATTATTCTAAAGATTTGAAAATAGAAGATTTTAAGCTTGTACTTGCCAAACTGGATGCTAATTAATTGTGCTGAATCCCTCTTATAATGGCCTTTTTAAACGTTAATCCAGAATATTGTTTTATTACGCTTCGTATTTTCTCCCATCTACCGCATATTTTTTTAAGATCCTACTTATTATATAGAACAAAAATTTATTTCGTATTTGTTGGAGTTTCTTTTACAAAGTAATTGGAAGTATTTCAGTTCCTAACTTTTATTAGAAAAACTAATGGTAATGTCAAGTATTTTTTTTTTTTTTTTGAAATAAACATCCTATAACTTTTAAAATCTAATCGAAATTTTAAATTGGTGGCATTACTTATATATTAGTTTTTATATGCAAATTATTTTTTTCTTAGGTATAATAAATACCATCACTTTTGTTGAGTCATTTCCTCTATTTTTTGTTCGCATACCTATCCCATTCTTATCTAAATTGCTGACATCAGTTTCTTGTGTTCTTTAGATATTATATTTCGAAGTTGGTATTCTTCACAACGATACAATAATACACAAGCTGATTGACAGTAGCTAGTTTGATATTTATTAAACATACAAAAACCCTATGTTATTTTGTGAACCCTAAATTTAAAATTTGTTTCAAAAAAAGATTTATTAAAATGGAAAATATTTTAATAATTTACTGAATAAAATCGTAATATTTACTGCTGTCTTCTTATTAGGCGTTAATATTTTACATTGTATTTGATTCCCAAGAGGCAAAATTGGCACGATTTTTTAGATAAACAACAAGGGTTTATTTCTCTCGAACTATACGTGACAAGTTCCTCGCCAACCGACGAAGTTAAATATTTAGAATAGATTAGTCCAGTTTTATTTTCAACGTAGGTTAACAACCCCAAAATTGCTTGTTAATAAGTGACATATTAGTAGGTGATGTGGTGAAGGAGTAATACTTTTCGTATGTCAAAAATGATAATTTTTTAAATAAATGCTTATGTAGGAGAAACCAAGTGAAAAAACCTTTCTAAAAACAGGTGCACTTAGAAAACAACTTTTCTAGTAGTTTCTTGCAATCTGAAATAATCCTTTTGATTCCTAACTAGAACAAACAGGCCTGTACTTATAAGGCTTTTCTAATCGGCTTCTCCTATATATACATTTATTTATATATACCAACTGCAAGTATGTTATATCATCATTTACTATTTCGTATAGATTTCGCTAGCTTTCTCTCTTCAGATTGCATGGAATTCCTTTAGATGGGGCAACTCGTATCGAACTTTCAATTAGTTTAATATAAGTTGCTTAAAGGATTCATCTTTTTTATGATGACGCAGTGCGCAACCGGTCTGAAAGTGGCGGTACACTGAAAATAGGAGAACTTTCCACCTTTCTCTGCTAATTTTTTGCAATCTGAAATTGTACTTTTGATTCCTAACTAGAACAAAGCGTGTCTGTTCTTACAACATACGGCTTCTTGGTTGATTTCTCCTATATATACATTTATCTATTTCTATATAATAATAATAATGTCTTTTTATTAGCATCAAAAATATAAACTGAACAAATACAATAATGGACGGCGAGATCTAGCATAGCTACTCATCTAACCGTCCGTTTTCTTAAAATAAATCTAAGATACATGTAAATTAAAGTAAATATAATCTAAGATACAATCCAAGATAGAAAAAAAATTTAAGCAAAAATAAAAATGCAAATTCTAAAACATTCATGTTCACACTTTTGGGCTTTCACGTGCAAGTGATGCAGAAGATCACCGCACCCGACCACGCGTACCAACAATAAATAATTTAACAGCTCTTTTGAAGCTAGCGACATTTTTAAGGGCTACGACATCCATAGGAAGTGAGTTATAAATTTTCACTGCATTATATTTGAAAGATCTCTGAAAAAGGGCAGTTCTATGTTTCGGGACAGTGAACCTGGAACTATAACGTGTTTATCTCCCATGAATATCACTGCCACGAATCAATTTATTAGATAGATAAGAAGGTGCTTCTGTGTCACATGATCGAACTTTCTCATACTGTAGCAAAACCTAAGGCAGGCATTCTGAAGTCCCTGGAGACTATTCCTCTCACGTAATGTAAGTGCTGGCCAATATACAAGGTCACAGTATGACACCAAAGACAAGACACAGTTGTTAAGACATCTTTATGCATATAAAGAATTTTTAACTTATATTAACACCTTTGCAATAAATTTGAGGTATGTGCCTCAAAGAGAAGTTGTGCATCAAACATTACCCCTAGGTTCTTGACAGAGTCCGACGGCGTCAACATTGTATCACCAATTTTGATTTTAAAAATATTACTCTCTACAATTTGTTGGTTGTGCGAACCAAAACGAAGAAGTTTCGACTTATTACCATTCAGACACAGTCCATGACCCCTGGATATCTCATCAAATTGTTCTGTAAATCATCATTCATCTGCTGCGCAGCCTGTGCCATACCGACTAAATTAAACGAGCAGTAAACTTGTAACTCATCAGCGTATTGGTGAGAATGACAAGTTTTTATAAATTTACAGAAATCAGCTATATACAGCGAAAATAACAGCGGCCCAAGAATGCTGCCCTGTGGTACACCCCTATTGAAAGTCACAAATCTCTACTTACAAATATATAATTTCATCATTTATTATGATAAATTTTGTTGTATCGTCGAAAATGTTTTGAGAAAATGAATGATAGTTTGTTACTAACAGTTTCTGGAAATTATTTATATTATACATATCTTGGAAATAGCTTTAAAATTATAAATGATAATAAAGTTCTCAATACTTCACATAGTAGTCTACTGTTACTTCATGAACTAACCACGTTAACTTTCTAATGCTGTCTTTTTCATATCAAACCAACATGTCTCTTGAAATCATCACCCCAACACATAGGTAGTTTTCCTTTAATTCTGTACCCATAATAGAGCTCTTATATTTATATTTTGTGATTCTATCTAGCGTCCTGATGCCTTTCATTGTGACCTGCCATTTCCATTTTAGTTTGATTGCTTGCTGCAAGACGTCACTGATCTCTGATCTATTCCTAACCCATTCGTTTATCTTTTAATCTCTAAGAGTGACACCAAGTATTTCTTGTTCTATTCTACGTTCAGATTTACACAGCTTGTCCATATCAAACTGTGTAATAGTTCAAGTCATTGTCCGATAAGGTGAGACGCATCTATTAAATACTTTAGCTCTTAACTCGAATGGGTACTTTTTGTTCTTCAAGACTGACTGATTTGTACTCCCCACATTATTTCTGCTATTTGCTTCTCCCGCTTGATTAATTGTTCCAAGTAGATATACTTCCAACTTGTTCCAGTGTCTTGTTGCCAACCATTATAGAATGTAAGTTATCAGTGTTTGTTATTATTTTCATTTCATTTATATTAATATGGAGCCCTTTGAATAATAAAGCTTGATTCAGGTCATTTACTATCTGATTTAAGTGGTCGTAATTAATAGATATTATTTAAATGTTGTCAGCTAATCGAATACAGTTATGTCTTCTGGCGTTGATGTTGACAGCAAAGTTCCTCCAATGTAATTTTTGAAACTGTAATTTAGAACGAGTATGAAGAACTTCGGAGAAATCGTATCGCCGTGTCGTACACCAACTGTTATCTGAACATTGTTTGTATGGGTATCTTCGTCGAGCTGAATGGTCATGGTCGCGCTGTTATAGATATTTTGTAATTAAACTTGGTATCCGTGGTCAATTGTGCAATTCAGTAGATTTTCTTCTATTGCCGAAAATTCAAGACCATTAAAGGCTTGCTCGTAGTCTATAAATGTTAGGTTGAAGGAAAGGTTGTACTCTGTTATTCGTCGAGAGAATAGCATAATTGCTAAGGTTTTTTGGGTTCCCATCTTCATGGATTAATATCGTTCCAGTCACAGACAATTTTTCTCTGATCCAAACACCTATTAAAGAGGATTCTGAGAAATATCACGACTTGACTATCTCATTCCTTAATTAATCCTACACGTACCTGCGGCCTAATTTTTCTTCATATCCACTATGGCTGATTGGTAATATCAGGCATGTCTTAAAAATTAATGTTAGTTATTTGCTTTTTCAGTATTTCGGTAGCAGTCTTGCCCGGCGTATTTTTTGTACTAAACAAATTTTGATAAAATGCTTTTGTTAATCTATCGCCTACTTGTCTCTTCTTATGGGCCCATTCGGATCGCCCATTTATATGAATCTCTTTTTACCCAGTTTCGAATTTAAACTCTATTCTCGTTTCATTTTTTTTCAATGATCTTTTCGATTTTTTCCTCTTGACAATTTCTTCTACCTAGTTTCACTTGTTTCCTAATTGCTTTGTTGACTCCACAAATTATGCTGCAAGCTTTTATCTTTTCAAGTCTTATGTTTTCTCAATCATTGTTTTATTTTTTTTTTCTTTTTTAGCTCTTTCTGTATCTGCACTTTTCAAAGCCATATAGTGTTGTTGAAGTCGTAAAGTAGTAGTTGCCTTATGTATTTATTATGCGTTTCAACATGTTTCTATATATTTTTTCTAATAGCAACTTTGTATCCATTTGATTATTGGCAATTTACAGTATTTTTAATGTGTCTCATATTTCAACTTTTGATCTAATCAATTTTTGATCACTACCTGTGATGAATAAATTGAGTACTGACACATCCTCAATAATTTGTTTTCTATTAGACAATAAATAGTCGATTTTGTTGTTTACTGAGCCATTTGCTGATACCCACGTCCATTTCCTGTGAGATTTTTGTTGCAAAAACTATTTATCTGCGTAAACTCTATTTTCCTCTAGATATTCAATCAATCTATCACCTCTTTCGTTGCGAGTTTCTTAACTAAAGTTTCCAATCTTAGTTTCGTTTTGTTTTCTTTTACCCAACTTAATGTTAAAATTGCTCATAACAAAGGTAAAATTACATCGGTTGGTATTAATGGTTTAATTTAGGTGCTGTTAAAACTCCTCAGTTTCTTGATTTTCGTGTCTTTTATTTTGTGTAGTCTGCATAGAAATAAATTGGTGGAATGTGAGTAATGAGAATATAAATTAGGATTAGGATACGTCTGCTTCAAGTATGGGGTAAGAAAAAAACACAGCTCGCGTAGACAGGGTCGCATCCCTGAAGTAGGTCCATCCTCTCTTGTAGTTATGGAAAAGTACCTACTCGCTACTTGTATATATCATTTATAATCAAGTATTAAATTTGAATTCTTAATCAAACAAACATACCAACTGGAATGAATTTCGAAAGCAAATTAATTATAATTTATAAATAAATATATCGCTTCAAAACCAAACAGGAAATATTTGAAGCAATTGACCGCCTAAAAAAACTATCCAATAATGTTAAGTTATTTCTGAAACAAATAAAAATTCAAAATATCACGACTGACCAGCTATCAGAAAAAAAATTGTCAACAAATACAAACTTAGAAAACGTCGACAAATAAGCGAGCTTGAGAAGAGAGAAGAATCAATTATAACACAATTTTTTGAAAATTAATTGTAAAGATGATAAATAAATCTACACATTCGCACTGTCCGTGGTTAGCACAGTACACGACCTTAAAATTTAACAGTGTAAGTCGCCAAATTCTCTCGCAAATTTATAACTACCTATTCCGGACAAAATTAGAATAATGGATTACTAACTCGTTAAAAGTAATTTACAAGCCACTAAATCAGCAAATCTATTAATAGAAAATTAAATCCCAATAAATTTCCGGGAATTCAAGTCATCACAGCGCAGATATTCAAAATGCGCAAAAAGTAATAACACGTAACACTTTATTTTTAATGCATGGTTGGGAATATGTTACTTTACACTACAATGGAAAGTGGCAGGAATAATTTTAACATCAAAATCCATAAATTTTCTTCCAATATTATCAAAGTAGTCTACTTATGAATAGACTACAATAACTACTAGATGAAAAAAACAGTTATTATCCAACCACCAATTAAGCTTCGCGTACGAACTCACTACAGTTGAACAAACCCATCGAGTAACCCAAAAAGTTAGTCAAGGTCTGGACGATCAGAGATAAATTTAGATGTAACACAAACATTCGATAGATTATGGTACAATGGGCTACTGTTAAAACTAAGAAATGCGTTACCACTTAACTATTTCATGACAAGGATAGAATGAGTTTGAAACACTATTGTCATCTATACTAACAGTAACGAGCCCCCTTATACAGAGTTTAAATGTAGATCGATTCTTCTGTCATCTGACTGACGTGGTCATAATCGCCAGAGGCAGATTCGAGAATATTCTCTGCATAATAATTGAAAGAGGAATTGATCACAGTAAAAAATCAATGTTTACCTCACCAAACCTACCTTAATAGACTTTACGAGGAATAGAAACGTCAACTTGTAAACAATCAAAATACACCAGAACACGAATGAGTGGAAGTCAAGTTAAATATATAGGACTTAATCTACCATACTTCTTTGGAATAAGCATGAAAGGGAAGTAATCAACAAGGCTAGAAGAACACTGATAGTCTGTAGGAGCATTACCAGACAATTGACTAGATAGTCCAATGAATATTTTAAAATCCGAGAATTTTGGGTGGCAATTACAAGATGATTTGTCAATTCCAAAAAAAATGAACATATTTTTCCTCCTACAGTCGAGTTACTTTCCAACTATACAGATGGTACATGTACAAGAAAATCTTGTATAGGTTTTTATTCTGCTGTAGAATGTTGTTCCTTTTGTAACTGCGAAAAGAAACAAAACAGTGAAAACATATTTATTGAAATATTAACGATTCAAACAAGAATAAATAACATAATATACAACAAGCCTTGGAAAGCAGAAATTATGAAAAATTTTAATTAGACCCTGAATACTCAATTTTATTAGAGCGCTGAGAACGCAATCCATTTTTTGTACTAATGTTGCAATATTTCTGAATCAATTTTTCATCAGTAAATTTGAGACAAAAGAGCATGATGAATCCGAAATCAATACTGCATTTACTAACAGTTGTGGTTAAAATAATTAAATTGTTAATAACAAAATTCTTGACTACGTGACGGCATATCATGTTGAAGATCCAGATTCAGCAACTTAAAATATATAAGAATCAATCATAAAACTCACAAAGTTCAAAATAAAAGTAAATATTTATGATTTTCGGTAAATCATTAAATTTAATATAGAATGGACATTAAATTTGCATTAAATTTAAGGTTATTTTTAACAGTGTAGGGTCAAAAGAAATTAATTAACAGAAAGAATATTGCAGCAAGCAGCCAATAGGAAGGTTTCTATATATCCAAATTGCTAAAAAAATTGCTTAATGTAGTGGTAAATACAGATTTTAAATAAATTTGGAAATTACAAAAAAATAGATTTAAATGACGTTTTAAGGCTTTGAACTTGTCTCTTGTTTTATTTTAACAATTATTCTGATTAAAACATTTTGTTAACTAATTATTAACAGAAAAGTATCTATTGTTTATGGGGATATTCGTTACAAAATTTAAATTCAGTTTGTTGCCATTAAATTGAAACAAAAAAAAATAAACGAATATTCATAAATTTTAAGTGTTAATACGTTTAGGTCCTACCTTTATTTTTTTTTGGATCAGCCCAAAATCGTCAATTTGTTAAACTTCTTACTAAATTATAAAAGTTTCCATGGGACACTAATATCGTTATCTACCTCTTAAATTCTATTACTTGCTCATTTATCCGGATAGAGAATTTAAGTTTCAGGATGCGTGTCTTTGTTTTTTAACACGATCATTGTCGTGAAACTAATAGGTAATAAATACCTTCATAATATTTATACCTAACAGTTAAACAAAAGACTACTTAGGAAAAGTATGCAACTATACTTATTATACAGTTTTTATTAATGTTACTGAAGCTTAAACTACTAACCGTACAAATGACATACACATTTTGTTTAAATTTTCTCTCTCAGTTTTGTATACACTTTACTTGTGAATAATTTAGATTGTGTAGTGTTTAATAATCTACATTTAGCGCAAAAAATGTCAACTTTTTTCATTATTGTATTGGCAAGGAAAAATTATACTTTTCGATAAAGAATCTTAGGATGAGACTTGTTTAATTCCGTGGTACTCTTTTGTAGAACTGTAAAATATTATGTTGATAAAATTATTTTGCTAAGAAATTTAAAACTAGCGCTTTTATTGAAATTTAATAATAATTATAATTTACTCTCATTCTATATACACAATTTTTTATCGTATATAGCTTTACAGCAATTGTCCATTAATAATGTACCAATAATAATTATACTCTAAAATATTGTCAGGATTCGTTCTAATTTAAATTAGTTAATTTACAAACTAAAAGCTTACTAAAACATATCAGTAGTAGTGTAACAAGATTTTACTTCACAAAGTTCCACAGTGTTTTTTTTAAACTCAGAACTTAAACCATTTTTTCTGATCTATAAAAAAATGGGATTTACTATTAAATTATTTTTAGTAATATATTAAATTCATCGCCAGATAGTTGCAGTAGATTTTACAAACACATTCTTCGAGAAAATAAAAACCTATTTTTGAACATCTGTGTCAAGAATGAAATGAGATTTTTCCTACCGCGAAGAAATTACAACACAAGCGATCTAATATTGCAACATATTAAAAACATAGTGTCCCAGGACGAACTGCCGCGATCGATTTCTCGGAAAATAAACTATGAAAAATTTTTAAAATTTGGCAGTTTACTAAAGTCGATGGAGGCAATTCGGCTAAAGTATTTTCAAGATGGTGACAGTTCCGGTTATACCGTAAGTTGATGCGTTCTTGGTTATTGTAAATGAAACATCCTATTAGGGCAGTCCCAGATTTAATTGGCCTGACAAAGAAAACACAAAATATTTAGCAAGAACTTTATTTATTTTTCAACATAGCCTCCTTTTAGCTCGATACACTTTTCCCAGCGATGTTCAACAGCTTCGGTACCTCGTTTATTGGAAAAAACGTCGAGTTTCTCAAAACATCCATTTACTGCAGACATCACCTCTTCATCGTTGACAAATCTTTTATCGCCGAGCCATTTCTGCAAGTTTGTACGTTAAATTATTGATTTTGACTACTGCAATAACAGATGTGTGAACAGGTGCATTGTCGTGATGGAACAACACTTTTTTTTTTCGCCAAATGCGGCCTTTTTTCCCTAATTTCATCACTTAAACGCTGTAGTAAGTACTCATAATTCTCATCGTTGACGGTTTTTCGTTTTTCAAGATAATCAATAAAAATTATGCCATGTACTACCCAAAAAACTGAAGCCATGACCTTGGCTGCAGAAGGAACCATCTTTGTCTTTTTTAGAGCCGATTCTCCCCTTTCAGTCCATTATTTTGACCATTCCTTCATCTCGAGTGTGTAGTGAAGAACCCACGTTTCATCCAGTTACGAATCGACGCAAAAACTCGTTTTTTTTGTGACAAAACATGGCTAAAGACTCGATTGAAACATACCCACGATGCTGTTTTTGTTCGATTGTGAGCAAACGCGGCACCCATCTTGCACACAGCTTTCTCATGTCCAAATGTTCAGTCAAAATGTGATGTAAAGCACTTTTTGAAATGCCTACCATTTCTGCTAACTCGCGCACTTTTAGTCAACGGTCATCCAATATCATTTTGTGGATTTTTTCACCATTTCTAGAATAGTCCCCTCAATTGGTCGACCACTGCGATGTTCGTCTTAGCAAATCGTACGACCGCGTTTAAACTCTGCCATCTAACATTTTACTGTTAAAAACGAAGGTGCAGACTTCTTCAAACGAGTTTAGCTCGACATTGACCTTGGTTGCACTAGGTCTCTTCAAATGAAAGTATTGAATCACATAACGATGACCAATTTTTTCTATGTTTACAAAATCACTGAAAGCGTTCACTATTGATGGCTGCTAAACAAGTAATACACAACGTAGTGTCTTCAAACTTAAAACTTGATGTTTCTAAGGTTGGTACTATCTAACACAGTCATTATATTTTAACAACTACCGCCATCTATGTGTCAGGCCGGTTAATTCTGGGACTGCCCTCGTATATGCTATTTTTTAGATTTAGATTTTACGCATTTATCATGTATAATGTCATATAGCTAAATCTAACTATTTTTGACATATTTTAAATTTTCTGTCAAAAATGACGTTTGCAGACCTAAATATAACTATCAATTTTCTTCCGCGTAGACCCAACCATTATCTTACTTAGCATTAACAATATGGGCGACTTTGAATAAGGTTGTCTATTCTAAAAATTTGTAGTTTTTGAAATATCGGCAACTTAACATTTTTGTTTTATAAAAACGCTATACGGCTTTTAAGTTTTGTTATTAGTTGACCATGAGGCTGTGATTACAGTGCAAGCGATTTCGAACCTAATCTCCCAAATTTGCCCAAAAAAAAACAAACACCTACAAATATATACAGGGGGTTACAGTAGAAGCGAATACTCGCGCGAATCGTCGGTTATCGCTAAAAGTTCAAACGGGTTTGTTTTTTTTTTTCTCGCGAATGAAAATGTCTGTTCGATGAGTAGATGTTTAACTTCGTTGAATATATAAATATGGATGGTGAAAAACTTATTTTCTTGGTGTTTGACAGGAGGATAATGTGGGATCAAAAAAATCAAAGGGTATCATAACCGTGATAAATCACGAAAAGTATGGGAAGAAATGACAGGGGAATTAAATATCATGAGTAAGTATCAATATTGTTATTCAAACACATTTTAGTTAATACAGATTTTTTAACTTTAGATATACGTACGAACATTACAGTTTATATAATTACATGTTAGTACACTGTTGAAGTATTCCACATATTTCGCTATTAAAATACACTTTAAATGTTTCTCGTATATCATATGCCATGTTAGTAGACCTATTGTTTATACACGTTTTAAAACTTTTGTAACTTGACGAATTTAATAACTCAGATTGTAAGATATTGAACTGACAGATATCTGCTCTGTCTATAATAATGTTATGTAATAAACAAGGGCATTTGCTGTCATAATTCCGAACAATCATTCTACGATTCTGCGACAACGTGACAGTCTGTAATTAAATATTTCTTCTTCAAGTGAAACGTTTCGTTTAGAATTAAATATGGTTTCATTAAATATGGTTTCAAGGAATATGCTTCCCCTAGTAAAAAGCATGGAAGCACCATTTCGGAATTGGGAATTATTTTATCTTCTGGTAGTAAAGACCCGTTTTCTAGCTGATAATTTAAAGTTGAGGAAGCGAACGTTCCGCCATCGCTTTGCTTCTCATATCCACACACATCAATGCACACAAATTTATAATTTGCATCGACTACTGCTTGTGGTATTATAGAAAAGTATTGTTTATAATTATGAAACATAGTACTCGTTTTTTTTAGGACATTTAATACGAATGTGTTTTCCATTAATGCGATCAATACCGTTAGGAAAATTCCACTTGCTATAAAATGTTTCACAGCTTTCCGATAGAGATTCTTTTGTCGGTTGAGGTAAGTATTGTGGCTGTAGTTTGTGTCACACGATTGTACAAGTTAAGTATATGATTTTTCTTATTGTAATGTGTGACATTCTGAATAGGAATGCAAGGGAATGAAATCCAATCTTAGTTGGGAGAAATCTGCAAGAAATTAAAAGAACCTCAGATATAATAATTGCATTATGTTTTTGTAATACCTAAAATAATAACAATGATAATTCTAACAATAATAAAAAATTTGAATCTTAATAAATGTTTGTATCATACTCTATAACATGAAAAGATAACCGATATATTTACATAAATCCTAAATTTCGGTAGTTAATTAAAATCATTTTAAGGCTGTATTTAGGAACCTAAGATGAATAAACCGTTTAAATAAATGCAAACAATCATCATAACCAACATTTAAAAATAAAAATCATTAAAATAGTTTCAGTTTTCGTGTGTTCCGAAGTAAAACTCCATTTGACTTTACGTGGACTGCGCGATACATTTTGGTGGGAATATCAGAAAGCTGTTCAACACAATTGGCAGATTCAATGACCCCAAGGGAAACGTCAGGAAATATTCCACTAGAGAAAAACTTAGTCGCAAAAAACAGCGATTAAATTTTTCTGAAAAATGTGAAACTAGAAAGAATGCTCCTTGTTCAGTTACAGTTGCAATAAGTTCTTGTTAATTAGACCATGTCCTCAACTCAACCATGAGATCATATAATTTTTCCAAATATGTCTTCCAAAAACTATATTACGTATACAACTACTTATATATCTAGATAATCTCCTTCTTTAACTCAATCCACTTTCTATGAACTTTCTTCACCCTTCTCTCTAACTTCCGTATACCAGCATTCCAATCCAACAAGAAATAATAACCCAGTTATCGAAATGGAAAACCCAGAAACAGAACAAAATAATTGTAACGTCGCAACATATGTTTTAAATTTCCAGATATAAATTTAAAATTGGGTTTACTGTACTTACCTTAGAGTTGCAAATAGTTTTTCTGTAGGAAAAATACATTTTCTAAAGTTAAACTGTCTTGTTATTTCTTCCTCCATTCAATTCAATATATAACAGTGTCGTAGGTCATTCTGTAATATTCATAAAACTTCAGAGGTTGGTTCTTTAGTTTTTCAAAAATTTGATAATATTCACTGAAATGACGATTTATATATATTTGATTAACCCAGAAATGTCTCGTTTTTTTTTTAAATTCAAATAGTTTTAATGGTAAACTTTCAGCTAGGTAAAATTCTTCGATATCCATGGCTTCAAAATTTTAGGCTCTGGTCTGTTGCTACACTTAAAATAACAAAATCGCTGTAAATCTCGCAATACCTCGAAAAACCAGAAACCACTCCTCTTTCGCGCGCTATACTGTAACCGCAGCCTAACGGTAAAATGCGACGAAAGAAAATAATAAAGCACTACAGAAATGTCAATATTTTTTGAGATTTGACAATTATTCATAAAAATCATGCCAGAGCGATTAAACTATACGCACGAAGACTATTTAAATTTATTTTTTATCTATGGGAATGTAACAAAGTTTTATCAAGAATATGCCAGACATTTGCTGATAGATATCCATATAAACACAAACCGTCACGGAACACTGTCAAACGAATACTCGAAAATTTCAAAAATTTTGGCACCGTTAAGGTAAAAATGCATAAACCCATTCTTAATTATGAAAATGTCGAAATTACAATTCTGGGATATTGCGGCATATTCTAAGACATCGTTAAGACAAGTAGCTCTACAAACAGGAATCTCCAAGGGCTCAAAACATAGAATTCTGTTGAAACACGCACACTGTTTAATATTTTTGGTCCGACACCTAAGAGATACTGATTTACCGAAAAGAGTGCATTTATGCGAATTTATATTAACAACGATACAAGATAACCCTTGATTTTTCGACAACCTAATTTGGACTGATGACGCAAAATTTGCGAAAAATGGCCTTTTTAACAGACACAGTTCCCAAATCCTTATGCAGCAAGATTTGCGGAATTTTCAAGAAATCTGGTAGTTTAACGTATTTAGTTCTGTAAGAAATGATGGAATAGTAAACCTACATTTTTATGAAGAAAACTTAAATTGTAATTTAGTAAAAATATGAAACAAATTATGTCCTCATTTCCATCCATGACGAACTAGCTAGAAGATGCGAAAAATGTTTGGAAGTTCAGAGCGGAAATTGCGTAGGTAAACCGTTTAGCATTTTTACAATATAAAAATGTTAAATTGCCAATATTCCAAAGACTACAAATTTTTGGCATAGACAACCTTATAGAAAGTTACCCTTTTATTTAAAGCTAAATAAGATAACATTATACATTTTAAAAAATTTACTTACAGCGATTTCTTCAAGTTAATATTTAATCTTAGTTTTTGGTCACCCTGTATTTATTTATTATCAAAATATCAATACTGTTCATTAAAGCAGGTCCACTTCTAAAAGGAAACCAACCCCAATTAAATAATAAAGACTTTCATATAGGACCAATTGATACTAACAAACTCTAAAAATTTTCCAAAGTTCGTCGTGGGACATCCGGTATAAATAACAAATATCTCCCCATGTTATTAGATGGTAAAAATATTATATACTTTCTTGATTATTGATCATATATTGTTTTTTTTATTGTAAATGCGCTACTTTCGGTGGAAAGTGATCTGTCGTCGTTCATATAAAAAATACCAACAATGAGACTAAATTATGATTATTATTGACATTTGATAAAGGGGTTTAGATACTCGATACCCTTAAATTATTGGTTGCTACAATAAAAATCCACTACAGAGGTATACCATCTCTATTCTAAAATCTATCTATATATGTTTGTTAAGATAGGGATGTGTGCACTGCGACCTGAAACCTCTATTGTGCCCTCCTTATGCTGCTAAGTCGTTCGATATGCCGACTAAAGCAGATCCTTCAATTCTATTTCTCTTAGGAAACTCAGAATGTAGGATGGCTTTAGATTGGGTAGATCTTGCTTTTCTATTCGATACGCTCCCACGTATCGAATTTTAGGATTTCGTAAGACGATGCATACTGAAATAATAAACATTGTCTCCTTCCGCTAGTCCAAGTTTCTTAAGGGATCCCCTCAGGTGACAGTACTCTGTTAGAATTTCAGTTAGAACTCTAAGTTTATTTTTACCTAGACTAATACATTCCTTGAATTATTTTGTTTATACTTCCCCCGATGTATCCTCACTTATAGATTTGTCCAATAATTGAATCTCATATTCTCTTTTAGTTCTTCCAGTATTGCGTTGATGCTAATCGCGTAAAAATGTTCTAGTCCTAGAAACAGTATTTCAGCCCTATTTGTTGCGAGATTGCCTACTTTTTCCCATGATTTTATATATTGCCTTCTTTGCCGTACTCTCTATTAATATTTGTAAAGGAGTGCGGTTTAGAAATAATTCCTTAGCGGCATTGGGCATGTTTTCTTTGCTCCTGTTATGCATGTACGGTGTAGTTTTTGAATTTTTCAAAGATTCGCTCTCGTGTTGGCAAAACCTATTCTTTTATTCCAAATCACTGCTCCATACATGATGTTGCAATTTACATCCACTGTTTCAGTTTTTTCCCCATGAAGTTCCATACAAACCATCAGAGCTTATATAGCTTTGTTGATTACTTCTCGTTCATGCTTATTCCAAAGAAGTTTATTATCCAGCGTAAGTTTTTGATATTTAACCTGTGACTTCTACTCAATCGTATTTTCATCCATTTTGATGACTTTCAGGATAAGGTTTCTTTTCCTTGTAAAGACTCTTAGGGTAGTTTTGGTGGGGTTAACATTGAGTATTAACAATGGACACAATTCTTTAGTGTGGTCCTCTTCGAACTATACCACAGAGAATATTCGCAAACTTGCCCCATTGCTACATATTTTTGCTGTTTTTAGTCTATGTTTCTTGTTTTTAGGTTAATACAAAATTTATATGTTCGTTAAATAATTATTTCGGTGAGGGTCTTTTCCTTAAATTTATTATTTAAGTTTTTTTTTCATTTTTTGCAGTATTTTTGGTCGGAATTCTGGTGACGTAAGAGATATATCATGATCAGATAGACCGATTATAACATTATTTTTTTTAGTGTTTAAAGAAATATCTACACGACCAAGTTGGTTTGGTATACCATTCAGTCAAACTTTTCTTTTTGCTTTTTTTTTCTTTCTAGATATGACACCTGTACGTAGAAAAAACAAAATTTTGACTGAAGATATGCCAAACCAACTTGATTGGATAGATATCTAAACTGCTTCTCTAATCACTCACAAACTCAAAAAAAACTCAAAAAAAAAATGTTATAATCGATCTATCTGATCGTGTTATCTCTCTAACGTCTCCAGAATTCCGACCATAAATACTGCAAAAAGTGAAAAAGACACACATAAATAATAATTTTAATAAAAAGACCATCACCAAAATAATTAATAAATGAACATATAAATTTTATAATAACCTAAAAACAAGAAATATAGAACAAAAACAGCAAAAATATGTAGCATTACCTTACACTAGTGAGCTGCCAGAAAAAATAAAACACATTTAAAAAAAAAACATGATATTATCGTATGCCACAGGTTTCATAATAAACTAAATACACTATTCACTAATTTAAAAAGTAAAACTTCCCTCATGAATAAATCAGTATATTCTATCCGTTGCAACAAATTGTCCTAAAAAAAATATAGCCATGACAAGCCAATTACTAAACAACAGATTAAATGGCCATAAGTATACAAAAAAAACAAATCAACAACTAAACAAACACACACAGGACGAAAAACATACCTTTGATTTCAACAGAACTATAATTAAGAATAAAGATATTAATTACCAAAAATTGCAGATAAAAGAAATGATACAAATTAAAAAAGATAAAAAAAAAACACCGTTAATGACAGAACCGATATAGGAAAATTGATCCGCATTTACATCATCCTAATTTAAACAAAAATATTAAGTATTCGATCTTGTTAATAAACACCAAAAATTGGATATCTTCTTAAACATAAATTTAGTGTGTACGTTTTTCAGTTCTTTCGTGCATTGTAAAATATAAAAAAATAAAATAAATTTGTACTTTAATTATTAATAAACAAAATGTCAAGGTGCGTACTGGTAAAATTAGATATATTTTAAAAATTAGAATAATGTTTTAACGTGTTGTTTGTTTTTAAAATTATAGTTATGTTCTACATATAAAGTTCTTAATTATATAAACAAAAATTTTTTAGGAGAATAAATAAATAAATAAAAATTTTGAACATGCTCTAAATAGAGGGCAAAACGTTAATTTTTGTTTTTTTTTATTATGTAAAGAACCTAAATCCAAGAAAAGGCAATATAAAGAAGTAGGATATATATATATATATATATATATATATATATATATATATATATATATATATATAAGGACATATAGTTACATTTATTGTACGATGCTTCGATTAGGTTGTAATTCTAATCATTATCAAGTTGAGATATAGATACAACAAAATATCGTACAAGCAAAAACAAAGACGATGCAAGTCGAAAACTACTTTTAAATTAATCTTAGTATTACCTAAAACCTTCAAACAAACGGCATTATCTTAATTGGACATGGCCGAACCCTCACTTCAGAGAAGGAAATTCTTTATGTAGGGTAAAAATCCAATATACTTGGGAGACATGATTGAAGTGGTTACTCAAGGTTCAGTGCCTTCTAATTATTGATATGCACTAAGGCTATAGGAAAGATGCCACCAATTATCTGTTATTTATTTTTAACAAAACATTTAAAAATCTATGTATTCTTTACCAACATTTGCTGCGGAAGAATTAACATTTGTAGAAAAGAGTTTCTAATTGGTTTTAATGTTTTTTTTTACCAAAAATTGACTCTGCTATCTTTTCCACACTTCAGCTTTTAAAAATTTAAAAAGTGTATGACATATTTTAAGTAATAATTTCGAAATGATTGAGAGAGCAGTTCTGAGAAGGTACATAGGAGATTTGTTGCTATCTCTAGGAACCAAAAAGCGCAAAATGATTATGTTCGTAGCCATTTCGTGTAAATGTCTTCTTCACCACCGTTAGAATCTTTTCTTTTTCTTATCAAGAATTAAATATTATTAATCTGTTAAAAGTGACATGTTTTTTCGTAAAAAATTGATGTATTGAAAAGTATTTCTTGAGTCGACCGTCGCAGCTTTATGTAATTCACAACTTAAAACTATTTTACAAATAAATGTTTCAGCCTCTTTATATTGCTCCTCTTTATTTCAAACGTTTTTTTTTTAAATGGCATTATGCTGGTGGCAGTATCAAAATATTTCCTTTATAAAGAGCATCATGATAAAGTCAGATCGTTAATAGATCTAATAGTAATATGTTGTATCGATTGTCTGGTGACAAAGGTAAACTCTAGAATTAAATGGGTGGTAAGAGTAATTGGCATACCTGTAAATTTTAATTTATTTTATTACACTAAACGATATGAATTTGTTAAAGAATTAGTATAGAAAATGTGTTTAGTTTATATGAAAAATACATCCATAACATTTCATAAAACTATTCTCTATTATAGTATACAATAAAATGATCATTAGATTATTGTACCAAAATTGATGACGTGTCACATAGCAGGAATGGTTTTGAATTTTATTGCTCAACTGCTTTTTTTAAAATCTTTTTTTCTGTAGAATATTAGAATTTCAGTATTGAAACCATTTCAGGCGAAAATCAAGACATTTTTATTAAATAAGGATTTTAACTTAATAAAGAGTTTTTAAATATTAATTTAATTAATGTTGATTTTCTGTGATTTTGTTTTATTCGCCACTTTTTATTATATATTTTTTCTTAACTATGTATCTTTAACTTAAAGCTGTTTTTCCGCTAATTTTTAAAGAAATTATTAACGATTGTAGGATTTGCTAGGTTTTAACACCAACACCGACTCATAACAGTCATAGCAAAACTATATTGATAACGTATTTTTAAAACAATATCGTGAATTATGTTTTCTTAATTTAAAATTAATAAATCAAAAGATATGACTCTTATATCATTAATTCAAACAGGAATATTCCGATTTAACCGAATATTTATTTTATTAGCCTTAATAGTGAATTATCTAAAACTGTTTTTTTTAAGATATTCTCTCTTTTTGTTAGAAAGCAACTTTTATTTTAAGCCTAAATTTAGAAAATCTAATCAATTAAAATTAACTTCAAAGTTATAGTTTATAAAATGTTGTTAAGACTCTGTCTAAATAAAGTAGAAAAATCTTACCATATTCTTTATATATAAAAAACATGAAAATTATGAGAAAATCAAATTGGTTTTTGCAAATAAAGGATCGCATTAACTGGTTTAACATAGAACAGGAAATTTACTTTCTTTTAGTGAATTACATATCACTTTTATATAAAAGTGGCGAACGACGCCTAATTTGACATTAAGCCAATACATGTTTCATACTACATTTTCCTAAATTAAAAATATTGAATCAAAAGATATGACTCATGTATTATAAATTTAAAGAATAATATATATATCCCAATATTCCTTTTTTATTTCATTAGCCTTAATAGTGTGACACAATCTATATAGTTATAAACTACTTGGTACCATTAACGTAGATCTTAAAAAAAAATAACAGTTTTAAGAAAACAATTTTGAACGTAAAATCTACATGTTCGTACAAGTGTGATTCAAATAATGAGATTTCGAAAGTTGAAATCATTAATTGTAGATTTATTTTTACAAATTTTAGAATGGTGGTAAATTTTAACCCCCTAACTCACTAACATAGCCCAACTGTAGAACCGGTCTAAGTTGATAGGACAGAGATTAAATTCTCAAGTACAAAAATAAGCCAAACATGTTTTGAATCTTATTAAAACTACAAGAATAAAAATCGTATGTATATAATATCGAACTGTGAAAAATTGAAATTTTTGTTTGGTTCTATATCTAGATTTTTATCCTTAGTTTTCCTATGTATACGTTTAAGTCTTGATATCTTTGATACAAATTATACGAATATCATAAACAAAACAAAGATGGTCAACTAGAAGATCTAACTTCCATGGCAACTACATCGGGTTTAAGTCATAAACCTTCTTAGTGAATCCTGATATTAAATTTTTGTTATGAGTGCTCTATAATAAAATATTTGAATTTTAATACATGTTCATCATTTCTTAGTAAAAAAATAAGTGGCAGTAAACAATTTAATTGAGATGTCGACTATTTTTGGGAGAGTATTTAAAATCATGGATAAGTACCTAATGTAGTCCAATATTTATATTTTTTTAATAAAACTAATATTTTAAAAATCATAAATTTTAAATTCCGTTTCAAATTTCCCTCCAAAACGCCAGTACTTGTCACTTTATCTCCGTGACGCCACTAGTATATAAACACTGGTAAACTGACAAGGAGATATAGTTTTTTCGTAATTTTTGTGATAAAAGTTGAGTTCTAAGTTATTTTAAGTGATGTGCCTCAGTGTATAAGTACTATAATTAAAACAGCTGAAAAGTTATTTATCCAGGTTCCATATTAGGAAAATTATAGGAAAATGTGGCTTCAGCTAGTCTGCAAGGATTCGCCACTACTTGTTTTATATATATATATATATATATATATATATATATATATATATATATATATATATATATATATATATATATATATATATATATATATGATTACTACTATGTATTCATTATCGGTTGCGAAAATAACAATCCTTGATAAATTAAGCAGGGCAGAAGTTATTGTTTGTTGCGACAAATTTACCACCATAAAACAATTAATTCTAGGCAAATTCAAATTATTTGCCGAAATAAATCTAATTTCCATCATGAGAAAACTTCCTAAAATCATTTTCAAAGGAAAAGTAAGCACATTACGAAGAAATTACATGAAGGTGACTATAAAATATTAACTGAGCAACGTAGCCCTTGACAGCGATCACGAATGTGACATGAAACCAAAAATTTTTTATGTCAAATTTGTGACAGCGATGATATTGGCTGTACTCTTTAGAGTAATTATCAAATGATCAAAGTGAAAAAAGTGAAACTGATAACTTCGTGTTCTTTTGAGTATGCATTTACTTGTCATTAGGTCGAAGTGATCGTGATTAATTGAAGTGATAGAAATGAAAGTAATAATGACTGAAAAGAATAACCGTATCAGGACGGAGTGGCAGCGATGACGTTAGTATGGAATGACATCATTCACTTTGATTGGTGTTCATTGTCACATGAGAAGAAGGAGATTTAATTACAGTTTGATTATTAAATAAAAATAAAATTCCTTAAAAATATAGAAAAATACTATATTTTTTAGGATTTCTATTGTAGACACTACCATTTCGCGACAAAATTATATTTTTATTTGAATACAATCAACATCCTAATTATGATGGGATTAAAAACGGTGTCATAAAAACACTCATTTCCAACTAAAATTCTATCCCCTAATCACTAGCATAGTCGAATCTTAAAACCATTCTAAATTGACAGTAGTCTTTAAACTGAGAGGATTAACAAGAAGTCAAACAAGTTTTAAACTCTAAAAATAAAAGCATAAAAATCATTTTCTTTTATTACGGAACTGGCAAAAAAAGGAGAATTTTATTTATTTTCGGGGTACAACTATTACTCTTACATACATATTTCAAGGCTTTATCGCTAGGTTCTTATCCTTATTATCCCTCTATAAACATTTGTTTGTTAACATATGTATTATAAAATATGTATCATAAGCAAATAAAAATGAACCAGAATTTAAGTCTTAAACCTTCTTAATGAATCAGGCTGCTTAAATTTTATTACAGGTGCGAATTACCAAAATTTACAAAATGCTCTATCTAATCTAAGAATATACTATTAAGTTAAAAATTTTAAAATTTGTAAAGCAAAACTAAAATATTACAATACTATCTTAAAATAACATTATTAATAAATTCTCGGCTCGAGACGATTAGATGTTAATTGTACTACCTCCATACTACCCGAGTAAATTAATATTAAGAACGTTTGAGCTACAATATCGTCTTCAATATAAACAACCCACTATTTAAAGTAAAGTCAATTACAATACCTCCGCTATATAAAATCAAGGAGATTATCATTATTGAACCACTGCTTTAATTGTGAAACTAACGTGATAAAGATTATTTTTCTCTATCAGGTTTGAATAATAAGATCTTGGCTTTGTCATAGATTATCATCATAGCTCACTTCATCCCGAACGTGACAATTTTATCTAAATGGAAATATTGAATATAAACTAAGAGATATCATAAAGAGGTGAATTAATATGCCAGTACCTACTCGTAGTAGGAAAAAAATGTAAACAAAGTATGCTAAATTAAAAATATTTTATCTATTATTTGATACAATTACGACTTTAAAATAATATTTTAAAATTGATACGGTATAATTTCAGAAAATTTAGAGGTAAAAATATTTATAACACAAATGACCGCAACCTAACAATTATTCATTGATAGAGACTTAAAGCTCTCACTGATATTCATTGGACGCTGTTAGATATTGCTTACAATGTTGCCAGTGTTTGGTCGCTATATTCTATTATATACATTTTTTAGTAGTGCACTATATATTTTATTGAAATAAACTAACTCGAGAAAACAAATGTTTATGTGTTCAAAGAATTACTATTAATAAGAGAAAGCCAATCTTATTATAATTTAATTAATCAAATTAAAGTTTTATTAGAAATAAACAAAAATGTCGACCGCAACCTTACGATTTTTGAAAACTGAAACGCGATTCTGCACTGTTTATTTTATCTTAGAAAAATAATGTCTATATTATGTACTTTCTTGATAAAAATTTTAGAACATGTTTCATGTTTTATTTTGTTATGATAATGATCTCACTAATGCTATGAATTTCATGATAATGTCTTTTTTTAAGTCACATTAATAACAAACAAAAAGAGATAGTACAAAACCCTGATCGGCATCCTTGCTTTTTTTTTAAAGAAAGTAGACAGTTTATTATTTGTAAATTACACTCTAGTGTTTTCCTCTATGCATTTCAACTTCCGCATAGTCTCTTCAATGGAACTGTATCGAACCAAGTGCGAAATTCACAGGCAACCACTTATTTAAAATCTTATTTCCATAATTTATCGGCAGGATGTTACACCTGCAAAATTGATGTCAGGCTGTAAAATACCAACAGTCAAAGGACATCTATATTATTTACCAGAAAAATTAAACAGTAAATTGAAATAAAGAATTATAATTCTTCAACTTCTCCAATGTAATCTAGAATTACCCAGAACGATGTACTGAGTCCTGTTGCAATGCACTGCACTAGAGAGCAAATTACATAACAGATATATACATAGTTTGTACATTAAGATACTGAATCCTATTAGCTAGGGTAACCCCACTATCCATGGAAAAGAATATCCCATTTCTGTGAACATGAACAAGTTCTTAAAATAAAAAGATTTATTTTTTATACTTAAGGTGGTCCAAAAACGTATGACAAAGCAAACGATAATTTCTTTAAGAAACAAATAATGATTCTAGAAATATTTGGTTCAAAATACTATGTCTTAAAACTTAATAGTCCTCAAAATTTTTATAGGCACAAGTTAGAAAAAAAGTTCATGGCCTATTCAACAATTTTTGTTTTTAATAAATAAAAAAATAGTTTCGCAAATCGTTCTCCTTCATATATTTTGCCTCCCCTGTTCCAATTTCGGCTCCATGAGGATTAATATCAGTGTCTATATTTTATATTCCACGAAAAACAAACTTACATAATCCTTAATACTTTCTCACCAAGCTACACCAAAAATTGTTCTTTACTATCTCGAGGGGATAATAGAACATTTTCAGATTTTATATTGTGTCATAAGAGATATTAGATTAAAATATATATAAAATGTTTACATTTTTCTACGAAAATAATAAGCCATTAAATTTTAATGTAAAGGAATTTAAATTCAAGCTACTGCAAAGTTATGGACCAGTCCCATTATTTTAATAATTTTTAAAGTCACTGAGAAACCACTTAACTTAGGGTCTCTCACAATTCATTTTAAAACATCCTGGTCAATTAAAATTAATCAGAATGTTAAAAGTGGTCCTAATATTGAAATAATATTATTAGTGTCGGTCAGCTAGCTTGCAACCCATTATAATTAAACGTACGGCTGTTGATGGATTTTTAAAGTCAAAATGCTTTAAGGCCAAAATATACATAATCTTGCTATCAGTTGTGTCCATAACAGTATAATATAAAAATTAAAACAACAATAACGGAATTAGAACCGAGAAAATATAAATATTTCATTGTCCATACAGTTTCTTGTAACATGACTCTAATAATACAACTTTGAACATGTTAAGTTATTGCTTAACGTACAAACATTCGAGTTTGAGCGATGAAATGCGGAATATATGTTTTTGACCAAAATAATTAGGAAAATGCATCAATATTAATACAGGCCTTGAGAGATTTAAAAAAAAAACTTAATTTCTCAAGTCCTTAAAAAAATGATACTTGTACTTAAATAATTGTAAAAATTAACATATGATGTATCCTGTTATTTGAGGTACTTTACAATACAAAATAGTGTAATAGTCAAATTGTAATTTTCGAAATTTGAAAAAGGCAGAGCTAATATGGCGGATATATATTTTACTAGAATGTAAATCAAACTCTTTTGATTTCTGTTGAAGTTAAGGATCAAAAACATGAAGTACTTTATTGACTTTTTTATAGCCAAATATTAATTTTTTGAATTTTAAATGTTAAGTCCAAGATGGCGGCCTGAATGGGTAATTTACTTTTTTGAAGAATTGAAATTTCATTTCAGTTTCAATTATTTCTTTTTATTATCTGAATATCTGTAATGCCTTAACTACTTACTTTCTATTATATTCTTCCTGTAATAAAAAAATTGTTAGATTAGAGTACGACTGAATTTTAATATCAACTGTAAATGCATATATTGGTGAAAGTTAAATCTCGTAACGCATACTTTCCTGGCAAAATAATGAAATTTATTCCCTAAAATCTCCATCTTCAATCTACCATTTAGAAAACATATTAACTGAAATTTGGCTATTTCAAATTTATTCAAGCACTTCAAATTAATCACCAACCCCTTAATTTTAATTTCTATTTAAAAGTGATTAGACTGAGAGTCTAGTATAAATCCGCCATCTTGAACCTGCCATTTTGAAATTAGGCACCTTCATTTGTAATATTAAAAATTATTTAACCACATAAAAATTTATATTTATGGATTTTGATTCCCGTAACGTATAATCCATGGCAAAATAATGAAATTTATTTGTTAAGTCCACCATTTTCAATCCGCCATTTAGAAAATCGCATTATAAAACATTATCATTGTATTGAAAAATACCAAAAATCATTTCATATGTGTTTTGAAACAAGTTGACAGAATCGATTAATATTTATAGCAAATATTTAGATATTACATCTAGGATTTGCTCATATTCCTAATCATATTTGTCTCGCCATATTGTTTTTTTTTCAAAAAGACCAAACTACAAATGAAATTAGACATCTTAGCCCGTTAAGTTGTTTTGATTACGATAAAAAAATGGAGAGCAGAACGCCATATATATATATATATATATATATATATATATATATATATATATATATATATATGACACTTTAAGGACAGTGCTTTCGTCATCTTTCGAACCCGGAGCTTCTCCATTGTTTTAGAGTTCTCCACACCTTTTAATACGAAAGTAATGTTAGGCGAATCAATAGAGAAAAAAATAAGTGATTCTGTGACTATAATTCATTAATTTGTTATAAACAATTAAAACCATAAAATTGAGTTTTTTTTTTGGTTTTTTGTTTACAAAATAAAAACTTATGAAGCAATTTCGATGGTGGATTGCACGAACGTAGAGAATAAAAATTCTAACAAAATGAGCCCCAGATGGAGTCAATTGGATCATTAATAAAGAAGAAAAATCTGGAAAATTGAGAGTTTTTTCAAAAATTCGTATCTCCATAATAGTAATTAATATGTACTTGTAGTGACAGGCTCTGTCAGTTCATTGGCTTTTTCACAATGGCAGTTTGAAATTTTTATTGCACCTCATGAAATAATATTAATTTATGTGTACTATATGCGTGCCAAAACCAGGCGCTGTCGGTTCATTCCTTCTTGCAAAATTGCCATTTAAGATTTCTAGCACACTACCTTTTAGTGCATCTAGATGCGTCATGGATAGTCCAATTTTAATTTTATAAAAAGATTTTGAGAGTAGAGATATTATTCTGCAAGTCTACATTTTCATGTGGCATGAAAAAATCTCTGAAATACGTAAACATGATTGAAAACGGCCGATAGCGTTAAAGTAGAAGAGTAATGGGGACACCGCGGCTGTCGAGGGCAGATGAGGGTGAAGCTAGTGGCCAGCGGCCAAATGGAGATACAGCGCGCTTAGTATAGATTAAAATCATATATTTACAACATCATATAACCCATATTTATTAATATTTTTCTATGACTTTTGGTATAAACTTTTATTATAGCTTCCTCTAAGAACTTAGAATGATTATATAGTTTATTCTCCAAAAACAACCCCACTGATCAGGGTTAATTAATTATATTTATTATATCATAGTTATTAAAATTTTCAACTATTTTTGGTTACTAAGCTTCTAATCATGTCCTCTAAACACCTATATGGGTTCCTTAATTTATTCCTCCAAGACAATCCCAGCGACCTAGGTTCAGCCCTTAGTTAAATTAAGGATGATTTTGAAAAATGAGGAAATTTTAAAATAAGGGGTACACCTTGGCCGCTGGGGTTGTCCTGGGCGAACAAATTATGATATCTATAGAGATGTTTAGAAGACATTACTATTAGATCAGCTACCAAAAACTATCAAAGAATTTTAAAAAATGTGGAATTTATGACCCTTTTAAAATAAGGGCTGAACTCTGGCCACTGAGGTTGTTTTAGGAGAACAAATTATATGACCCATATATGTGTTTAGTGGACATTATTGTAGGCTTAATTACCAAAAATTACTAAAAAATTTTGAAAAATATGGGAATTTTTACAATTTTAAAATAAAGAATGAACCTTGGCCGCTGGGGTTATGTTAGGGGAACGAATTATGTGACCCATATAAGTGTTTAAAGGATATTATTATACCAAAATTACCAAAAATGGCCGAAAAATTTATAAAATTGTACACTTTATGAGACTTTTAAAATTAGGGCTGAATCCTCGCCGGTGGGGTTCTCTTGGGGGAACAAATTAAGGAACCCATATAGCTGTTTAGTTACCAAAAATCGTTAAAATTTTTTTATAAATATGGATTGTATGATATAATTAAATATAATTAATTAATCCTGATTAATGGGGTTGTTTTTGGAGAACAAAATATATAATCTTTTTAGATACTTGGAGAAAGTTGTAACAGACGTAAATACCAAGAATCACAGAAAAATATTAATAAATGTGCATTTTATGATGTTTTAAATATACAATTTTAATCTATACTTAACGCGAGGGCAGCCGTATTTATATAGTGCTGTCTCACTTCTCTTCCTCTTTCAGGCAATCGACAGTTTTCAGTCATATTTGCCAACAATTTTCACCAATTTCACAGACATTTTGATCTAAAATGAAAATATAGATATGTAGAATGATATTTCTACTTTCAAAGTATTTTTACATAATTAAAATCGGATTATCCATGACGCGTCTAGACGCACTAAAAAATAGTATACTAAAAATTTCAAATGGCGATTGTGCAAGAACCAATGAGCCGACAGCGCCTGGTTTTGGCATGCAGAAAGTACATACAAATTATTATTTTATGAAGGGCCAGCACTACAACGTGAAAGATGACAGATATATAAATTTTAAAAGAATGCTATATTTTCCGGTTTTTACTGTTTTTCTCCATTATTAATGATTTAATTGAATCCCTCCAGGGCCCGTTTGGTTGATATTTTTATTTTCTATAATGTATCTCCTTTTACCATCGAGGTTGCTTCATTAGCTGTGAATTTATACGCAAGAAACGACAAAAAAAAACGTAATTTTTTGTAACAAATTAATGGTTTATAGTAGAGAGTGGAAAACATAAGAAAAAAGATCACTACAGATTATTTTTAGTGTGATAGCACAGTCGGCATCCTGATAATAATTTTGTTAGGAACAAATCTCTTTTGATTTGGTCTTAACTTATTTCATTATATATATATATATATATATATATATATATATATATATATATATATATATATATATATATTATTGAAGATAAAATCTATTTGATCGGATTTTTGTCCAAGCTTTTTTAAATTAAATAAAAATATAGGAATTTCTTTACACCGACTTATAGAATTTTTTCATTCTTACTTTTTTTTAAACTTTAAATATACATCGCTGCTGTATGCTTTTTACTATATTTATATCTATGAATAATTTGGTCCGATCTTATAATAATATGTATATAAAGCATAAAAGTAACACATATACAATTTGTCCCCTAAAATATTCAACCAGCTAAAAAAATCGAAAATAATGGAAAATTATTTTTAAATTTCTGCTGTAAAATATTAGAAAACCATTTATTTATTTATTTATTTTTGTAAGAACAGGACCGTTATATTTTTGTATATGAACTGAAATTTCCCTTATTTCATATTATTGAGATGTAGCTAAATGAATGGATCCAACAAGCTGTTGTTCAAAGTTTATGATAAAGAATTTTATTTCATATTTGATATTTAGTAATAAATCAATTATTTCCTTGGTTGTCAAGGTAACCAACAGCAATCTCCTTGTGTCAAATAGCAAATATTTCTTTAACAAAATTTAATATGACAAAAATAATCAATTCTTGAGATATTAACTAAATTGAGGTGGAACCACATATTACGAAAAATACATTAACATGTGAAGGATAATATGCACTTCGAATTACTTTAAAATCATTAATTTTTCGAAGCTTCTACTTAAAACATTATTTATCATAAATGTTCATAAAATAATTAGCCGATTCCCAACTTCTTATACACATTTTGTCTTAAAAGCCTTTTGTATTATCTGACACTTCATATAACACAAGTTTTCCAAAATATTGTTTTTTTTTTCGTTGTTTAAAAGTAATTAATAAATATACATTAGAAGATTGTGCCTAGATGCTAATTCAATATTTTCGCTAACTATAAAAAAAGTGATTATAATATTTTTCTAACATATAATTTTGATAATTATAACTGTTTGTATTTGTAACTTTGGTAAATTATTTTTAACAAATTAAAAGAGATCGATGACATTCCAAAATATTATTTTTTTTTCTTTTACAAATAATAATATATAACAAATATGATCTCTGCTATCATACTTACATAGAAACCCAAATAGCAATATATTATATTATTATGGAACATTCCACGGTTACTTGTGAGACGTTCGTACGACATTTTAAAGTTCGTACTTCCATTCCATTTGTAGATAAATTTAAATCGCTACTATGTAAAAATCGAGATATTTATTTTTAATTTTGCCTGTTTATTTTATCAAAATACTTGAAATCCAAGGCAATATTAGATGTAACCTTACATTACATGGGGTCTCAAAAAATATTCAGAACCTACAATTGCAACTAAAAATTTTAACGAAACAAACAACCGTAAGTAGAAATTGATTTTTTTTTGAATATATATATATATATATATATATATATATATATAAGTAGAAAAATAAAATATCATATGAAAATAGCAGTTTATATTGGATTTAAGAAGCTCAAAATTAAAAAATTCGATTTCGACATATTATGTGGGGATTTGCACGAAATGAACTGAATGCAAATAAGGAAAATATATCCTTTAAAATGAAAAGTCTTTTCGTCGTGGAGAAGAAGAACAATGAATCATATGGAAACTTGAAAAATCATTAAAATTCTTAAGATTAGAACAAAAAACATATTTATTTTGCTGATATAGATAATTCAAAGTATCGTTGCAAAATGTTGACTTCAGCTTAAATTTCTGATAAATTTTACGCTTACATTGCTCAGAGGTAACATATTTTTGACCTGAAACTCATAAAGTTTGGGAGAAGCTAATTTAAAATTGAGGAATTTTTGTTTCTTTATAAGGAAAACTTTAATCAAAATAAAACTGTAAAGTAAAGCTTTTGCAGTATATCCTCCTTGTCACCATCTCGTTTTTCATGCAGATGCATACTGTATCAAAAGAAGAACTTCCTATCCTAATAGTTCTTTATTCATGTCTTCATCTAACTTAATCCCGTAATGACAACCCTTGAAAAGTTTTAACGAATTTTAATACAACTTTAGATTGCATTTGAATACAACGATATTGAGATTCCGTTGATAGATTTTTATTCTTAGGAGTACTCAGCTCAACGAGATTTCTCTTTTTTCCTCCTCTCCTATCTTTCTTATTCTTTTTTTCATTTTTGAAAACTAACAGCTTCTATTTTGCTTTTCTGATATTTTTAAACTCTTATAATTAAATCATTTCTTCTATTCTTCGATATTATGATGACACTCTAATAAGGAAAACCACCATAACCAACATTTGTCAATAATTTTTATCACAAATGTGTACTTGCGGGATAAACAAAATTAATGTTTTCCGAATTCAATTGGAGAATAAGGAGGCAAAGTCTTGTTTATAAACTTAAAAATGAAATTTGTATCTATTTTACAAAAAATGTAAAGTCAAAAAAAAATGTGTCGGCATTACATGCAGAACAATCGGATTATTGATGTCATCCAACATAAAATTAAAAAATAATTAAATATCTCAATAAAATCTTGTTTAATAGTTTTAAGAAAATATATCTTAATATATAGAAACAACAAAACGTTATATTAGGAATTTAAAAGACCACTTTGTTCTTAACGAGGAATTACATAGGAAAATTTCATGATCATACGATGAAAGTATTTTAAAATTACCAAAAATAGTAACCATTTTGTATTTGTTATCGGTGAGTATAGCACGCAGTTGGCCATACAGTTGCTTAATTTGACAACAACAACAAAAACAACTTTTATAGACCAATTCCCAGTTATCTTTTCTGTAAAATGCTCCCATCATATTTTTTATTTATCTAAAATATTTTTGTGGAAACATAAAATATTATGGGCACAAAATGGTGGTTTAAAACCCCGTTCCAACTCCCGAAAAGTTCTGAGTAAATAAGTAAATCTACAATTATTAAATTTATTGTAATATATAATATATTCTGATTGTTTTTCATTTTTTATTGTTAATCGCGTTGGTGTGGTGGTCTAGCGATCCTTCTCTCACCGACGCGGATCTGGTTCTATCAACGAGGTTGCTTTTTGGGCGATTCCATGTTATGAATGCTAAAGATAAAAAAGTGATTGTCCTTAAATTTTCCCTTATAAAAAGTACATACATCCGCGACTAAATTACGCTAGGCACATTTTTAAGTGCGTGCGGTAGAAACGAACCAACGCATTCTGTTAATAATCCATATTAAAAAAAGTTAAAAGGTCATGCAACGCAACTGATTAATTCGTGAAATCCGTCGACGTACAATGATATCAAACAGCTTTTGAATCTTCATTTCAGCGATTCTAGGGATCTTTCGTTCCTTATTCAAAATTTACAAAGGTTACGACAGCTTCCTAATGAATCGCCTCTGATATTTAGTAACCGACTACAAACACTCAATGCCAAAAAAATACTGGGCAATGTTCATAAATCGACCTTAACAAACGATCAGAAGGTGGCTCAATCTACCTTAACTGATACAATGTCTCTTAACACCATTCAGAATAGATTAGGCCAGATAATTCTAGCGGGAAATCTTAAGAAATCTTCTAGATGCTCAATCTCGTATTAGACAAGAACTACAATTATCCTATTTTGAAATACAAAAATCTTGCAAACCAGTAGATCAAAACCGACCCAAGCTAGTAGAGAAACCAAATGCAAAACAATGGTGGCTTTAATTGTGGACATTTGAGCTATTTAGCCGCGGATTGCCGTTAAAAAATGTATTCACGTCCAAAAATCTTTATTTAGAACGCCCCGATATATTTTACCTCGAAGGCGATGTTATAACTTAAACTAAGTTAAACATTCCATAGAAATCACGAATACATATCCCATATTCACAAAGTCATATAAGTATCCTCCAGTTCACAAAAAGAAAGTTAATTCCTAAAAACTAAAATGCTCGAACAGTGAATTGTCCGACAATCTATTTCACCCTGGTCTTCCCCTGTTTGGGTAGTACCCAAAAAATTGGATGCTTTTGATAAACAAAAATTGCGCATTGTTATAAATTATCGAAAGTTAAACAAGATCACTGTTGATGACCGGTACCCGCTCCCAAACATATCTAATCTGCTTGATCAACTTTTCAAATAACAGTGTTTTACAACGCTTGATCTTGCCTCAGGATTTCATGAACTAGAGATCAGTCCTGATTATATTCCTAAGTCCTCTTTCTCAGTTGAAAATGGTCATTATGGATTCATTCGTATGTCACTTGGCCTGAAAAACGCACACTTTACCTTCCAAAGAATGGTGGACAACATAATCCTCGGCCTTCAGAACGAATGATGTCTAGTTTATACGTACGACATAATCGTTTATTTCGCCACAATACACGAACGCAAGGAACGACTTAAAAAAAATGTTTGACAAGCCACTTTAAAAATCCAGCCTGATTAGTGCGAGTTTCTTAGAAAAAAGTCCTTGACGATATACTAACCAAAGATGGAGTAAAATCGAACCCTTCGAAGGTTGATTGTATCCAAAATCTTCCTGGGCCAAAAACCCTTAAGGAAATTAAATCCTTTCTAGAATTGGTAAGTTACTAAAGGTGATTTATTCCTAAATTCTTCAAAACATCGAAACCCCTGACTAAACTTTTAAAGAAAGACGTAAACGTCCAGTTTTTCTTCGATGCTGAATATAAGTCTGGATTTGAAGAGCTAAAAATGCTCTTGTCTCAGATCCTGTTCTTGCTTACCCCAATTTCAAAGAACTCTATCGTCTTACCTCATATCCAAATGCATTTGCAATAGGTACAGTCCTGTTCCAACGACTTGTAGGTAGGGACCTTCCGATAGTCTCTGCGTCTAGAACCATCTGCAGCGAAAAAACTAAATATTCCACCACTGAAAAAGTGCAGTAAAACACTTCCGCCCCTATTTAGTTGAAAGAAAATTTACTCTTATAACCGATCACAGGCCCCTCAATCGAATACAAAGCGGAAAAAAAACAAGTAAGAGAGCGGATGCTCTATCTAGAATACACATTTATCATTATCAAGAATGCGCAAATTTTCATTCAAAAATTTCGGTTTATGCCACGAACGAAGAAGATGAATCTGAAAACTAAGATACAGAAAATTCCGATATAGACTATAAAACTCTCAAAGCGGGGGATAATAGATTTGTCCAGCTATACAATACTAAATTTCTGATACAAGTCTCAAAATGTTAAATTCCCAATGTCTAGACAAATCTAATAAAAATATAGTAACCTTTTTCTGGCAGAACAAATTCGAAAACATGCACCATAAATAGTCGATGACATCTTCGAGGACAACCTCAAACTCGATCATAATAAAGTCAATATAACTTCCAGCAAAACATTTAAATATCGTACATACTTTATTATACCCTTTTACCCTGGATCTGCATTTATTTTATAACTTATTTAAAAACCAAAACCAATTCTAACCCGAAAAAACTAACTAGAAAATAATGTAGAACTTCCTATTCTCTAGATCTTTCCATTAATTTTTTTCTGATAAAAAAATAAACTAACAGAAACCCTGAAGAGGACGAAATACCATAAATTTTAGACCATTATCATTCAAAAAATAATTTACACCGTGGTATAAACGAAACAGGTGCATAAAAAATACAACTGGCTAAACTTTGCTAAACATGTTGAAAAATTTCTAAAAAAGTGCGAAACGTGTCAAAAAGTGAACGTTAGTAGGAAAAATCTAAGCACCCCTTTCGTAATAACTGAAATTACCTTTGAAATAATGAATATTGGTATTTATGGATACATTGAAAGAAATTATGCTCTTACCATGCGAGACGAACTAACCAAATTTACCCAGGCCTATCCGTTAAACAACAAGAAAGCAAATCCTATCATAAATACTCTACTAGTATTCTTTCATTACTTTGAAACTCCACTAAGAATCCAGTGTGACTATGGCCGCGAGTTTAATAATACACTCATCAGAAACCTATGCGAACTTATTGATATGAAATTGTCATTTTCAAGCGTCGGCCATTCACAAACGGTTCAGTTGAATTATTTCATGCTGAAATGGTCAAAGCCCACATAACCGAAATCTCTTATAAATGCCCCTTAAACTTGTTACTCTATACCACTATATGTTGCAACAACACCGAAAATAAGACTCATAGATTTAAACCCTATGAACTCCTTTTTGAGCACATTCCTAGAAGACTCCCAGAGACCTTATATAAGCAACTAAAACTAATTTCCAAATACATAAGAGACTTAGACAACCACATGGAACACCATTACAAACTCGCTAGGCAAGGAAAGTAAACCCAAAAGAAAAGCCAAAGTAAGACTTGACCAAACATTATTTACCAATATTCAGGACTATAAAATTTGTAATAAAGTATCTTAGAGAATCCCAGAGCAAAACAAAAGACAAAAACAAATTTAACGGACCTTTTAAAATAAAAGCAAATTTTCAAAATTCACCCATCCTCATTATCCCCTGAACTAAACAAAATGCAAAAGTCAATTTCGATTGGTTAAAACCCTATTATGGCCAGCGTTCTTATCTTATTTACAAATATTGCGGACTATCCTCGGTGCCTTTGCCCAATTTACACTTTCGCCCATCAAAAACACCCTGGGAATCTTCTTCCATCAAGCAACTTGAAAATTTCAAACGATAAATGGACGCTTTTTGTATACAAAGATCTTACAAATATCAAAGTATCAAAAATAATGATAAAATTTTAGACCAACTTTAAAAAATACGTAGAAACGCATGTCAGCCTTCTCGATCAAATATTCGAATCTGTAAACTAAAAATATAGGAAATACTGGCCATATGCAAAATTATATTTATAGAGAAAAACAAGGAATTTTCAACTCAACACTGATAATTCAGACGGAGAATACTTTAATGAATGTATCAATAGAGTATCGCAAGATGAACGGCACATAGAAGATCTTTTAAAAAGTCAAATTTCAATTTCAACCACATCGGAAATTAGAAATCTCAATACTATAATACAAAAATTGCAAATCGGCAAGGAAATGTGTAATAAAGATTTAAACGATATTAATCAGTCAATCAGAGGCGGATACAAAGGGGGTGGTAGAGGTGATCGACTCTCCTGCCCCTAAAAGCTCGAATTCAGAAAAAATAGACTCGTCCGCCTGCTGCGTAAGGAACCTGGATCTTGCTGACATACCCCTTACCTATGCTGATTGATTGCGGTACTGTCATACACTACTATCTTGTATACGAATGAGGTGAAGGTATGCTTACTCGTATGTTATCGCCCCCACCCAAAAAAAAGAGGCTGGATCCTTCCCTGCTGTCAATCCTAGATATATCGGATGACCTTGCTTTCTACAATGCCCAAATAAGAACTTTAGAATATTGTGAATCACTAATGGAAAGCTAGGCCTTCACTGAGAGCTTACTTAATGATGTTTTGAACGCCTTCGAAACTTTGAAAAATGCAAGTTTCTAAACCGAGCTTCTACCCTATCCTATCGATTGTGAAGCTGTGTGTGAAGCACAATTTCTGAAGACGAAAACATATTTATCAAAAACCTGCGAAATTATAATAATCGCTGCTAAAGAATATAACGTCAAGGCAATTGACCCAAATTATTTGTTAATTACAGTTTACGACCCGTTACAAGTGAGAACAAAATGCAAAGATATTAAAACCAAATAGCCCAACAAAAATTGGACCAATACTTGGGAGAACTCGACCAACTGATGAACCAGCCATTCGTATATAAACATCTGTCTTGGTTTACAATATTTACAATTGTTCTGAATTCTGCCTTAATAGCCATCTACATTCTTAGCAAATGTCGCAAGAATAGGCTGTCCAGGCTCACAGTAAGTGAAGATCAACCACATCCACCTGGACCACCAGCACGGAAACATCCTATATTGACTACCAAGCCTGCTAGGAAAAAGAAAACCCTCCATTCATCCCAAAGAAGTCTATGAAGACAACATCTTCGAACAGCGATAGTTCTTAAAAAATTTTTGCACGTCATTAATTTGTTCTAATAGGGGGAGTTTTTGGTTGTTTATATGTATTATCCTTTCTGGCAAAGAAAAGGAAAGTATATATATATATATATATATATATATATATATATATATATATACAAACAGTTTATTTCCTGCAAATATTACTCTGGTCCTCTCTCCATACGCGTTTCCACCACCTTATGGTCTCGTCAGTGGAGTTGTATCGAACCGAGAGCAGAAAACAACTATAATATAAATTCCAAGGTATTTCGGTAGGATTTTATAAATCTGCTACCTGCCAACTTCGATGTCAGACTAAAAATATCGCTAATCGAACAACATCTATGAATTATCGGAGTAGTATGAAATTTTTTAAAAAGATCAAAATTTCAGTAGGAAATAAAGAAATCTATTTACCGTATTTAAAAGGTTGTTTATATCTAGTATCCTTTCAGGCAGATAAAATGAAAGAATATATACAAACGGTTTATTTTCTGCAAATACCACTCTGATTCTCTCTTCATACGCGTTTCGACTACCTTATGGTCTCGTTAGTGGAACTGTATCGAACCGAGAGCATCATTCGCAGAAGACAACTGCTATATAACATATAAACTGTGAAGTATGTCGATAGGATATTAAAAACCTGCCACTTGCCGACTTCGATGTCAGACTGAAAAATATCACCAGACGAACGACATCTATGAATCACCGAAATAGTGCGAAATTTTTTAAAAAATCAAAATTTCAGTAAGAAATAAAGAAATCTATATACCATATTTAAATGATTATTTATAGGTATTATCCCTCCAGGCAGAGAGGAGGAAAGAATATATACAAATAAAAATTTAGATTTTTTTTTAATTTCGAACTACTGCGGTTATTCATAAAGGTCGTTCGACTAACGATATTTTTCAGTCTAACATCGAAGTCAGAAGGTGGCAAGTTTTTAATATACTACCGACATACCCTGGAATTTTTATTTTATATAGCAGTTGTTTTCTGCGAATCTTGGTTTCGGTTCGATACAGCTCCATCGAGGAGACCATAAGGTGATCGAAAAGGGTATGGAGAGAGAACTAGGGAGGTATTTGCAGGAAATAAGCTTTTTGCATATATTCTTTCCTTGTCTCTGCCTGAAAGGAAAATAGATATAAACAACCATTTAAATACGACAGGTAGATTTCTTTATTTCTTACTGAAATTTTATTTTATTTTTTAATTTCGCGGTGATTCGGAGATGTCGTTCAATTGGCGATATTTTTCAGTCTGACATCGAAGTCGGCAGGCGGCAGGTTCTTAATATCCTGCCGACATACCTTGGAATTTATATTTTATATAGCAGTTATTTCTTACAAATGTTGCTCTCGGTTCGATACAGCTCCACTGACGAGACCATAAGCTGGTCGAAACGCGTATAGAGAGAAGACCAGAGTGGTATTTGCAGGAAATAAACTGTTTGTATATATTTTTTCCTTTTCTCTGCCTGAAAGGATAATACATATAAACAACCACTTAAATACGGCAGATAAATTTCTTTATTTCTTACTGAAACTTTGTTTTTTTTTTAAAGTAGGAGTTTATATATGCGACAATAATGTAGTCATACGAAAACTATATAAGTTTATTTACTTACGCAGCATTTTGCAAATAATAACTTGACCAAGTAATTTCAAGAAGGCACATTCAGCATGTTTACGAAATGTGTCCGGGACTGTGTGAACACCTGCTGACATTGCTTTGTTATCAATATAAATACATGCCAACTTTTTGTAACGACACTTACATTCAAGTTGTTAAGTCGTTATAATGCTAGTTTAAAAACTGATGTATAAAATGTTCTATATTTATTGAAAAAGTAAAAAGTCTCGTATTCAACAATAACTTATGCCGTTTATTTTATATATTTGTTAAGGTATTGAACATTCTCACATGTTTATATTTTGGGCTATACATATTCCTCTCTTATCTGCCTTTTCGTTTATGTCTTGGATATATATATATATATATATATATATATATATATATATATATATATATATATATATATATATATGAAAATATTATTTCTTCGGTGCATTTTTAAAATTTAAAATCATTGGATTAGTATAGTTGTATCACTGTTGTCACCAACACCGTATTAAAAAAAGTATTTGTCGGAAAAGTTACGATTTAGAGTTGTTGAGTTAAAATGACAAAGTGTAAAGCAATGCACTATAGCAAAAAATTTAGGTTTAAGTGAGGGTGTTGTTCCTAGAAAAACTACCCCCTAATTTGAAAAGTGCATTAAAATAATTTCGATAACTGATCCGCATAAGTCATCCGTCCAAATTAGTGCAGAAATTCGCGAACATTTCAACACAGACATAACGACGATTGGCTGTCAAAAAATCTTTACTCTCCAAAAAAGAATCGAAAGGCCAAACTTCAGTTTGCTCAGAGTCATTTAAATTAGACACCTCAAACCGGGGTACGGAGTGACGAAAGTAAATTTAAAGTATTTGGTTCAGATGGAAGGTCGTTTGTTCGAAGGCTTGTTGGAAAAAAATTAATATTAATTGACAAAACCTACTGTGAAGCATAGAGGTGGCAGTATTATGGTCTGGGGATACTTTTCTAGGTCTGGGACGGTCTTGATATTGAAAACAACTGGGAAAATGGATCAATTTATGTACCGCGACATATTACAGAATACTATGTTGCCCTATGCCGAAGAAGAAATGTCGCTTTTATGGAGATATCAACAAGATAATGACCCCAAACACTTATCCCGTTTAGTAAAAAATTGGTTTTTAAAGAAAGCGTTGATTTACTTCTATTTACTTCTCAATAGTCGGACCTAAATCCGATTAAACACCTTTGAGAACACTTGGAGCGAAAAATTAGTAAAAGAATAATTCATAATGAAAATCATCTATGGGAAGTTTTACAAGATGAATGGCGGAAGATTCCAGTTGATGTATATCAAAATCTTGTCTATTCAATACCAAGAAGTCATTAAGGGAAAGGGGTTTTCAACAAAATATTGAATTTTGCTTCTTTAATTTGTTCAGATTTAATTACTTCTTGTACCTTAAAGAAACAATATTCTTTCCACACATTTGTTCCAAGTGTTTTTTTATTTATCATTAGAGAAATTGTTTTATTTTGTAATTTGTTGAAAAAAAGTTATTATTTTTTGATATATAATCAATTATTGATAACCAAGTATTAAGGATATAAGCAGAAAACAAATCTCTCCATACTTTTGTCCATGACTGTTCATATATAAATTAAATATTCAGTTGTATTTTAAATGAAACATTTTTTTTAGTGCCTTCTAAAGATCGCACCATGCGATTAAACATGCGAGTTGGAAAAAGATTTGGTGACACAGAGTATGACGAAGATGCAGGTAAGAAAATCTTTAACCATACTATTACTGAAACCTTGTCATCCTAAAAAATTATTCCGATGCGATGAGTTAACTTTATTATAATGTGCCGAAAGGAATATCTCGATGATTCGTATTTTTAGATAGATCTCAACTTTTATGTTCTAGATTTATATAGGAATTTTCATAGATATATAAATAGAAATAGGATAAGGGTAGTATAGAGAGTTGTATAGTGGTATTTGAATAGCAAAGATATTAAGAAGTCGTAATAAGAGTTGTGTTTTAGCTGTGTTGTTTTTTTTTCAAGCTGAAATTTCCCATTCTCATATTTTTTTATAGAAATAATATGAAACAGGAATAGAGAGAAATGTATTAGCGTTATGTACAAGTACCGCTTTACACTAATTTTTGAACAATCTATGGATAACCTCCATACTTGGGATGTTATATTAAATTAATCCTTCAAATATCTTATTTATATTAAAGACATTATGGCGTTTCCTAAAACCACTGGTCATTGTTCCTTTATCTAAGAGGTTTTACTGTTGAAGTCGAGAGCTGCTTGGCAGTCGCCAGATTGTGAGCTGTCACTAAGTCATTTAGGTTGAGAAATAAAATGAGAAATAGGTGACTGAATCATAAAAAATCTGCTTTTATAGGATCATAATGTACACTACAGGAATAGTCTACATTTTTCAAGGATTTTTCGACAGCGGGAAAGGGATTGGATGCTGTTCATCGTGTAGTAGAGGTGATTTATCGACTTAATTGTGCAGATTAGTCATATTGATGCTTTTGTTCAATCTCTCAAATTATTGCCACAACTTAAATATTACGTGCGAAATCCAGCGTTTATCTTGATTTTTCACTGTTGTAGCAAGGTGGAGTTTATAGATTCCCCAAATTTTAAGGTGAAATTTTCCATATATTTCACGGAATCTGCAGTGGGTTCTTTATGGAATATTTTTTAAATAACGACTATAAACACATTTTTCGTTTTTAAATTTCCAGGTTTTGTTTAGAGTATTACTCTAGATATATTTCGCCTATTTAGGGTTTTTTCAAGAGTACTTGAACTTTACTAAAGTTAGAAAGAATTTTATGACTTGTAATGAACTGTTTACAGATATTTTTTAATTTCTAATTGTTTGAGTAAATTTAGTTTTTTGCTTTTTATGTCGCCATGTTTCGGCATAAAGAAGTTGGGCATTACTTTAATAAATAAAGTGATTATTGTTAATGAATTATTTAATATGGATATTTTCTTTGTTTACACTTATTGTTTTCTATTCTAAATTGTTTAATTTATTACAGACTTTGATATTAGTTTCGAACTATAATTTATTGATTTCAAAGTATCGTCTTTCAGTTTTATATACTATAGAATTCCTGTCTTAGTTTCTTTTTAGGAGACTCTCTGTTAAGTTTTGTCTGTTAACCTATTTTTTTTGCAATATGTTTTATGGTATACTGTTATGGATTAAAGTTTTCTTTGCTTAATGGAAAGGTAATTTCATTTGCAAAGATTGTTTAGATTTAGATAAGATAACTGTATCTATCGTGGTTGGTTTTATGTATATGTTAAATTCTAAATGATTATTTAGATTTTTAATATTTATATCTCGAATATTTATTTCATTATTTTTACCTTTCTCTATATAGAATTTTTTTTTTCAATTTAATAACGAATTCTACCGATAAGAAGGCGCTCTCCCATGGATTCTTCAATCTCTCCCTTACTATCAGAAATTTTGATGATAAATTTTAAGAAAAATGCCTTTAATTCCAATAATATCCTTTTAAAACATATTTTTTTTAATAAACAACTCATGTAGGAGACGTTTTTTGTATTTGTAACAGTACAAAAAAATTTGGGTCAGTTTTTGTAGTAAATCATAAAATTCAGTTCACCATGGAAAAAGGTAAAAAAAAATTAAATAAATTTTCTACATATATAAATTAAAAAGCTAAATAACCACTAACATATACAGAAAATCATAACAGATATAATTATCTCGTCTAAATCTAAACAATATAGATAAATAAAATTATCTCCATTCCACCACTTTATACATAGATTAGTTACCTTTCTATTAAGCAAAGAAAACTTTAATAACGAACTCTGTACCATAATACAGATTGCAGAAAATAACGGGTTCAAAAAAAAACTTAATAGATATTCTCTTAAAAAAGACAGGAATTCTATAGAGTAATTACGCTGAAAGACCATAAATTTAAATCAATAAATTATACTTCTAAATTAAGTACCTGAGTCTATAATCAATTAAACAATTTAGGAAGAAAAACAATAAATGTAACAAAGAGAATATTAGTTAACAACAAAGATAAAATTAACCTGTTAGTAGGTAACAATAAAGATAATAACGATTATCCTGAAAACTGAACAGGAATTAAATAGTTAGCTGTTGTTAGATTTCCTTATTCATTAGCAGAAAATTTCTTTTTTGACGATCAACGTCAAACACCCATATGAAATTCCTTTTACATCATTAAACCATACACTACATTGCATCATATCAAAATTTAATAGGTTAGAAGTTATTGTCGGTACTTTTCAAAAGTTCTTTCTAAATAATGTTGCTCTGGAGCTTGTTGTACACTTCCGTGAGTTTTATTTTAAGTTCAGCTACAGTAACAGACAACTCAAGAAACTTCGTCAAGTAAAATAGTTACCCTAGCGAAAGTCTGGGTTTAATCATAGCAATAAAATAGATAAACAGCGCGTTCCGACTTCCGGCCGTTCCTACAGTACGAGAGAGAAACAAGCCTGACAGCCTTCTAATGGGGGTTTCGTGTGATCCGCCAATCAGAAATAGAGAAGAATATTGCTTTCATTCTTCTTTCTCTTTCGACAGATTGGCTTATCTCTTATCTCAGAATTTCATCTTTTTTAGTGAAGGAAAAATGTTTTATAAATATTATATTCCATAAATTTAAATTAGCAAAACAGTAAAAGTGCACGCATATAACCTAATCTCTAATAAAAAGGTAAGATAAACGCTTTTGGGGATTTCGACATATAATGGTAATTCTAATCTTTTTTAGAAACTGGAATCGAACTTCTATGATTTTTTGTAAAAGAAAAAAATAAATAAATATAATTATAAAGTGACATTGACAGAAATATTAGCGTGTTTGGAAAAACGACGTTCTATGAATAATTTGTTATTAAAAATTAAACTTAGCATAATTAATTTTTGGCGAAGATATTTTAAAACTCATGGGTAAAAATAAATTTACATGAACATAAAACGTGTGTATGAAAACTTTTGTTATAATTTTTTTCATGGTCCCACTGTATTCTTGGGAATCACCTCCTAATATTTAACAAAACTATTTCATAACAATCTGTATATACAGAATTCTCCCAACCCTAACCAATTGTAAATAACTTTTTTTTTAGTAATTTGATACTGGAAAATTGATACCAAGCAACAAAGGCGGTTTTATTATCAGGAAAAAAAAGCAATGTTTTTATTTAACTTATATTACAAGTTTCCATATTTCTTTTGATTTCATATGTATTGTATGATATGCCAATAAAAAGGGAAAAATTTTAAAGAGTCTTATTTGAAAAAGGGCGCTTGGAGGAGTTAAATTCGTAATCTATATGTACATTTTTGAATATAATGCCTTAATGCCATATTTTGATCAAATGGGTTATTCCTTTTAAAATAACTCATTTTGTAGGCAGTAATTTATGCAACATTATTTATTTCATCAATCAAAACAAAAAACTTCCATCGCTTTAAATTTATTTTAAAAAAATTTTCGAAGAAATAATGCAACATCTAAATATTACAATGATAAATTTTGGTTACAAACAGAAATTGTAGAGAATCATATTTTAAATGGGTCTTGTATTTCAGGCTGATATGCCACGGAAAGTACTGATGGGATAAAATTGTGTTAATGTATACCTGTATTAAAATAATAAGGATGCTTTTGGTAGTAAGTTTCTTCTAGAAATGGGGAAAAATATTTATTTATTTCAAAACTATAAAATTTATTTAAATAAAAAAGCAATTTTTGCCGAATTAATTAATAAAAGTGGTTACATTCTGAATATTATTTTATTATTAAAAAGAAATATCAAAGAAATATTTTTGAAATAAAGAAATTGCAACTTTTAATGCAAACTTCTACAGACTTATTCTTTAGAATAAATATTTCTAATTTTATTATTTTTACACCAGAAAGAGTAATAAATTTAAGGGTAATATTTATCATTTCTTACAACTTATATGCACTAACCTTCATAATCTATGGCCAATAATATCATACATTACAAATATAAGTGATGGTTTCAAAATAAGGTCAGAAAGAATTATGTTTTCCAAATTTTGTAGACTTACTAATGAAAATTACAGTGTTAGTGTGATTTATTATTTGTTAAACAGAGGTTAAAACAGCAAATACATACAATATATATTCTCGGTATCTACGAAAACTTGGAGGATAATAAAATACTAAGAACAATAAACTCTATCGCCTAATATTATTTTGCTCTATAATCATGTTTTTTTAATGATTTGATGCCGAATACGTAAATCTGTTTTTAAGTAATAATTTTCGTTTAATAATGCGGCATTAAACCAGTGGAAGTAGCTTCTTTGAAATTCTTTGCTTAAACAGTATTAACAGAAAGCACCATAAAATTGTATTAAGACAAAGGTAAAGTTAATTTCAAATATTTTATTTGGAACATATGTATATACACGAACCTACCTCTGAGCTCCGGTATTTCCTTACTTATAAATCACTGAATTCTGAAATTTAATCTGTTTCTTAAATATAATTTTTCAAAACTAGTCTTAAAACATATAAATTCACATAAATTTTCCGAAATAAATTTAAATTTTATAAGTCGAATTACCCCGCATAAATTTAATTATTTGCTCTATCGTTAATTTTACTCACATAACGTATGAGTAAATTAATTATTTATATAAGGAAAACTTAAAGTTGAAATTATAATATTCATGGAAACAAATCGTTCAAGGTCTAACCGCTCGATTACTTTCATAACGATGTCATGTCATTGTCATATGCAATTACCACTACACAAGTTTTATGTTTGATGGAGTATTAACAAAAAGTAAATATTTATTTTCTAGAAGAAACAATGAAGTTTTGGAAAAAATTGTAGAAATAATTACAAGTATTTCCTTTTTACAATATTTTTTTAAAATCCTGTATTCAACCATATTATCATACTTAATATGCTGTTAATGGGATTGGGTGGACAAAATGTTTACTTTTGTATTATTTTTAATAATTTATGGTATCATTTTTTCCAAGAAAAACAATGTAATCGCAAAAAATAGTATTGAAAAAAAGCAGTGTTCATACAAGGTGATAAAAATTCAAATTGCTTTATTTCATTTTTATTATTGAAAATATTTTACTAAAGAAGTTCCGCCAAAATTAATGGACGTAGATCCTGAAATTTTGAAAACAGTAAATTGTATTTTAAGATACTATTACTCAAAGATCGATCCTACCAATATATTATAGCGGTGTCATTTTCCACTTTAACTTAGAATTTTCACATTTTAAAAAAACTTAGGCGGGGAAATATTAAATTAAAAGTACCACCCTTAAATTTCTAAAAATTACTGAGAATCAAATATTTATTTTTGTAAAAAATAAAATTGTGCATAAACTCTACATTTTCGTACAAACTCAAAATGTGTAAAGCTCAAATAAGATTTTATTTAAGGAAATGTAGATTCTATTTTTAAAATTAGGCTGAAAAGCTTAATAAACGAATGTTTTACAACATTGTCAATTCTTTAATTATTTCTTTAATTATTTTAATAACAAGAAACTTCCACGTCTGACATGAGCAGTAATATTTTGTTAAGGATATTTTTCATTTCTTATGAAAGTGACTGTAATTGACATAATAAATTAATTTTAAATGAATTGTATTGTAGTCCTTATGTTTAATTACTAACAACCAGATTCAATAAGAAGGCTTAAGACCCGATCTAGTTGCCATGTAAGGTAGATCTTCTGGATGGACTGTTTAGTTTTGCTTATAATTTATGCTAACAGATAAACAATTATATTGGAATTGTAAGGATAAAAAACGAGATACAAAGCTTTAAAATCGGTAACAGGAATAGTTGCCTCCCTAAAATAAACACAATTTTCCATTTTTGCCACATTAATAATAAAAGAAAATGATTTCTTACCCCTGTATTTTAAATGTTCTAAAACTATATTTTGATGAGCAATCATAGGAGTAACGATATTGATGACACTTTTTTTAGCTCAGAATAATACCCAGCTATTTAGGTTTTTTAGACCCCCAATTTTTTATTTTGAATAATGTATATTAAATAATAATATTTGTATTTCACTTAATATAAACATTAATTCCCTAATTCACTAACATGGACTAGTCAAGCACGTTTTGAACCTCTAAAATACAGGGGTAAAAAATCATTTTCGAAGATGTAGAATATATGCACAATTTTATTTTTTACAAAAAGAAATATTTTATTCTGAGTAATTTTTAGAAATTTAAGGGTGATATTTTCAGTTCATTATATCCCCGCCTGAGTTTCTTCAAAATGTGAAAATCCTAAGTTAAAGTTTAAATTGGCACCGCTATAATATATTGGTAGGATTGATCTTTGAAGAATAGTATCTTAAAACACAAATTACTTTTTTACAACTTTCAGGATGTACGTCCATTAATTTTGGAGGAACTTTTTAAGTTCAAAAATAAAAATTAAATAAAGCAATTTAAATTTTTATCACCTTATATGAACACTGCTTTTTTTCCAATACTATTTTTCGCTAGATCATATTGTTATTCTTAGAAAAAAAATATATCATAAATTATTAAAAATAATAAAGAAGTAAACACTTTGTGCAGTCAGTCTCATAAAGAGCATATTAAGTATGATAACATGGTTGAATAGAGGATTTTTTAAAAATATAGTAAAAAGGAAATACTTGTAATTATTTCTACAATTTTCTCCAAAACTTCGTAATTTTTTCAAGAAATTAAATGTTTTCTTTTTGTCAATACTCCGTCAAAAATTTGTCATCAGTGTAGTGGTAATTGCATATGACAGTGACATGATATCGTTATGAAAGTAATCGAGTGGTTAGACGTTGAATGATTTGTTATATATATATATATATATATATATATATATATATATATATATATATATATATATATATATATATATTTAATTTATTCGTAAGTTATGTAAGTAACATTAACGATACCGCAAATAATTAAATTTATATAAGGTGATTCAATTTAAAAATTAAAATTTATTTCGGAAAAATTTATGTGAATTTATGTTTTAGGACAAGTTTTCAAAAATTTTTTCTAAGAAACAGATTAAATTTTAGAAATCAGGGATTTATGAATAAGGAAATTTCTGGGCGCAGCGGTTGGTTCGTGTAAATTCGTATTTTTCAAATAAAGTAATTGAAATTAACTTTACCTTTTGTCCTAATACAATTTTGTGGTGTCTTATATGAAAACTTTTTGAGTAAAGAATATCAAAGAAATAACTGTCACGGGTTTATTGCTGTATTATTAAGCTAAAATTAATATTTAAAAACAGATTTACGTATTTTTGTAAGTATTCGTCCGTAAATCAAAAGAAAAATTGATTATATAGTAAAATAATATTAGGCGATAGAGTTTCTTGTTTTTAACAAATAATAAATTACATCCATCAACACTATAATTTTCATTAGGAAGCCTACAAAATTTGGAAAACATATTTTTTCCCGACCTTTTTTTTGAAACCATCACTTATATTTGTGGTGGATGATATTATTGGCCATAGATGATGAAGCCTAGTTCATACAAATTATAGGAAATAATAAATATTACCCTTGAATTTATTACTCTTTCTGGCATAAGTATACTAAAATTAGAAATTTATTCTTCGGCAAGAAATATTTATTTTAAAGAAAAGGTTTGTAGAAGTTTGCATTAAAAGTTGCAATTACTTTAAATTACAAAAATATTTCTTTGATATTTCTCTTTAATAATAAAATAGTATTCAGAATATAACCACTTTTATTAATTAGTTCTGAAAAAATCGCTTTTTTATTTAAATAATTTTTACAGTTTTAAAATAAACACATACTTTTTTCTTAGTTTTAGAACAATCTTATTTCACCACTAATTGCCGTCGTTCCCTCCTACGATTTGCTTTTCAAAATATAAAACCACATTAGCTTTTTACCTAGGTAAACTATCTTAACTACCGTATATATATATATATATATATATATATATATATATATATATATATATACATATATATATATATATATATATATATACATATATATATATATATATATATATATATATATATATATATATATATATATATATATATATATATATATATATATATATATATATATATATATATACTAATATATAAACAATTGAGTCGACTTTTTAGAACGAATTATTTTAATATCAATTTCAAACATATAAAATTTTTAAAGTTTATACTTAAAATGCAGTTGGTTTGTTGGCCTCTTAAATTCATTATTCTTTGTTTAAAAATTTAATATATATATATATATATATATATATATATATATATATATATATATATATATATATATATATATATATATATATATATATATATATCCAGCGGCCCAACTTGGTCCACCCCTGGACATAGGCCTCCTCTAGTCTCTTCCATTCCAACCTTTTTTTTTGCAATCCGGTGCCAGTTTCTACCTATTTTCCTTTTTATGTCGTCTATCCATCTTTTAGGAAATCTTTCGATTCTTCCACCTTGTATAGTCTTGTCTAGCGACGTGTCCCACCCAGGTCCACTTCAAAGTAGCAATGGGTTTTATTACGTCCTCCACTTTCGTGGGTCTTCTTACTTCTTCGTTCCTTATTCGGTCACGTAGTGATATTCCCTGCATGATTCTTTCTATTGTTCGTTGTGTAACTGGTCTAAATCTGTACTTATTAATACCACGTCATCCGCGAAATATAAATGGCTGAGATATCTACCATCAATGCTAATGCCTTTATGTTCCCAATTTAGTTGTTTAAAGACATCTTCCAGTGTTAAAGTAAAGAGTTGAGGGAAAATCGCATCTCCTTGTCGTACTCCTCGACCAATATTTATCTTCTGTGTTTCTAGATCCTCTGTTACTTGCAGTGTGGCCTTATCGTAACTATATTTCAGAAGATTTCCGTATCCGGTGTCAATCCTTGCATTGTCCATTGCTTGAAATATGACCCATAGCTCAACAGAGTCAAAAGCCTTACTATAATCAACAATTGCTAGATGAATTTGAATATTATATTCGGTACATTTTTCAATTAATAATTTGATGTTCTCTCTCGGCTCTGTTTTACTAAAGCCCTGTCGAAACCCCGCTTGTTCTGGAGGTTGACAGGGGTCAAATTTGCTTGTTAGTCTATTAGTTATAATCTTTGTAAGCAATTCCGATGTTTAATTTGTCGCCATTTTTGCACAGAAGAATGACTCGGGCGTTTTGCCAGTTATCAGGGATTTTACGGTTTTGATGACATTTATTCAAAAGAATACACATTGAATGTAGCATTGCAGACCCTTCGAGTTCCAACATTTCTTTAAATACACCATCTTCACCAGGGGCACGATCAGATTTCATTTGTGACAAAGCATGTTTCAACTCTTCGATTGTGATGTCAGGTATTTCTTCTGAACCAACATTTGTAATATTGGGGAGTTTGATGTCTGGTTTTGTGTTAGGGTCGTCCATTCTTTGTTTCTCCTTCTTTATTTTTAAGTTGGTTTTTAATGTGTTTGCCAATTGAGTTCCTGGATTTTAATACCTTCATATTTTTGTTGTTTTCTGTGATCGTTCTAATACTTTCTGTGTGATATCGTATCTAATTTTTTTTCTGATTTATTTGTTTAGTTGTACGTAGTCTGCTGTGCTTTTTTCCATGTTTCTTCGTTTATTTATCAGGTCTCTGGTCTACTGTGATAATTTACTGTTTGTTTGTCTTCTAACAGTACAGGGTGAGTCAACGATTGGATGAAGTAGGTTTGTGCCTTTTCGGTGAAATTTACAAAGAAACTATATTTATTGTTTGATATAGTTTATTTTTACGCAGATTTTAAAAATATTTAGGACTCTACAGGGTGAGCCAAAAAACTAGGACAGCATAAAGTTGTATTTTTTTAAATAGAACACCCTATATACGAATCGTATTTTCGATTTAGCTTATAACTTAAAACTTTATAGTTTCTGAGATAATTAAGTTTAAAGAAAAAAAGTCACATTTTCAAGCATCAATTCAATCCTAAATAACGTTTTCAATTTTGTGACAAATATATTCAAATTTGGAATTTAGCAAGGCCAAGGACAAGTTAACATAATTTTTACCTAATATTTGCAATAAAAGCTACAGGGTGTTGAACACATCGGCTCAAATTTGAACAAATTTAAATGAATAAATATCTTTTTTTTTAAATGGTACATCCTGTATATTTTCATGTTATTTAATAGAGTAATAAAAACCCTAAAAGTTTTGATCAATATATCCTATACCTATTTATAATAGTTTTTGAGATATTTCAGTTTTTCTTATTTTCCATACTTTTTTACAGAAATAGTCTTCATTATCATAGCAGCCATGTAAAATAATAAAAAGAAACTACAGAAACAAACAGAATGTGGTTAAATATGATGAAATACATTATTCGTTATATTACAACGGCAATAGTTTAATTAAACATAATGTGAAAAAATTAACACAACAATAACGACAAGGCAAATACATATTTACTTTTATACTAAATTGAAACAAAAAAATTACCTATTAAATACTGAGATTAATTATTTCTTTTTAATAAGTGTTCGAATAAACGACCCTCTTGTGCAATGCACAAATTTAGTCTTTTTTGCAGATTTTCTCGGACCCTGGACAAAATTAGTGGCATTATTGTTCTACAGGTATCCCTAATCCTGTTTCGCATATCTTCCACTGTTGTTGGTGGATTAACATACACCTTATTTTTAATATAACCCCATAGGAAGAAATCTAATGGGGTGATGTCGCAAGACCTTGGTGGCCACTCAATGAAACCCCCACGTCCAATCCATTTTTGCGGATATCGTTGGTCCAAAAACGCACGAACTTCACGATGGTAATGCGGAGGCGCACCATCGTGCTGGAACCACATACTGTCGAGCTCATCCCTATCGAGACCTTGAAGCAGTCGGGGTAGTTCTTCTTGTAGAAAGTTCAGGTAACTATGGCCATTTAGTGGTTCATTAAAAAAGTGGGGTCCAATAATTCGATTATGATGAATACCACACCAAACATTTAATGACCAGTGGTTTTGATGTTGCACCTCTCTAATCCAAAATGGGTTTTCTGTGGCATAATAATGCATGTTGCGTCTATTTACGGCACCGTTACTTCTAAAAGTAGCTTCATCACTAAACATTACCTTGCATAATAAATCTGGATTTAATTGAATCTCCGCATTTATTGTACGACAAAAGTTTATACGACTTTCAAAATCCTGCCCATGCAATTCTTGGTGTAATTCCATGTGATATGGATGATACCTACTCTACTCATTCTTTGGAAAATTCATTTTACAATATAAGATGAATGCAAAAAAAAACAAACTACACTACATAAAAACCCAAAGAAGCGATTGCGGTTATAAATTTGACACACAGAAAAATGTTCTTTTACATTGTTTTTGCCATAGCTACTATGATAATGAAGACTATTTCTGTAAAAAAGTATGGAAAATAAGAAAAACTGAAATATCTCAAAAACTATTATAAATAGGTATAGGATATATTGAACAAAACTTTTAGGGTTTTTATTACTCTATTAAATAACATGAAAATATACAGGGTGTACCATTTAAAAAAAAAAGATATTTATTCATTTAAACTTGTTCAAATTTGAGCCGATGTGTTCAACATCCTGTAGCTTTTATTGCAAATATTAGGTAAAAATTATGTTAACTTGTCCTTGGCCTTGCTAAATTCCAAATTTGAATATATTTGTCACAAAATTGAAAACGTTATTTAGGATTGAATTGATGCTTGAAAATGTGACTTTTTTTCTTTAAACTTAATTATCTCAGAAACTATAAAGTTTTGTTATAGTAAACCCTTAATAAAAAAGATTTGAAATTATAAGCTAAATCGAAAATACGATTCGTATATAGGGTGTTCTATTTAAAAAAAAATACAACTTTATGCTGTCCTAGTTTTTTGGCTCACCCTGTAGAGTCCTAAATATTTTTAAAATCTGTGTAAAAATAAACTGTATCAAACAGTAAATATAGTTTCTTTGTTAATTTCACCGAAAAGGCACAAACCTACTTCATCCAATCGTTGACTCACCCTGTACAGATATCTTTTTGGATTTTATTTTCCAGTGCGTTTATTGTCAATGTATTAAGTTTATCCAGTATATATATATATATATATATATATATATATATATATATATATATATATATAGAGAGAGAGAGAGAGAGAGAGAGAGGGGAGGGAGGGAGAGAGAGAGGGAGAGAGAGAGAATTTTAAAAGATATATAACGATATATCAGTATTTCAACTTTTGGAGTAGCCTAAAGTTCTTTTCAGTTTACTGTAGAATAATATTTTATCCCTTTTTTGGAAGGAAGATTAATGTACTGTTGCGAAATATATATTTAAAAATATTACTTTAATCTTCAGTTTTAGAAAACAAAAATGGTTTCGTATGATTTTTAAATTTTATTTTTACTCTTTTTTTTACATTCAATCTCAAAAATAAATTTGTTTTATGTGCATGTATATTTCGTAGGACCCTAAGTTCGCATATTTAACATAAAAATATGTACTTTCGACGATATGATATTAATCGCCAACGGTTCTATCAAATAACAATACAAAAAAAAATGAATTACTATTGCAAGTTTAGTTATTTAAAAGACAGAATTCCCTAAATACTCTAAACAGTTGGGATAATTTTAATGCATTTCAATTTATATTTTATGACACAAATATTTCATTAACTCGTTTAAAATGCTATGGAGAGAATTCGTTTTGTAAAGAAATTAACAGCAAATTTTGTAGCTAAACATATTTGTTTTCAAAAACCTTTAAATTAAGGACATAATTTTAAGGTTTTTGATTCTCCAGTAGCTAATGTTCCATAACTATAGAAGGTATGATTCTTTTTTTGTTTAACACAATACGGTATGATATGTTTGTAGAAAATTGTTTTTTGAAGTTCGTTAATTTAGATTTAAGATATAAAAGAACAAGAGGCAACGAAGCCAACTGTATTTGAAATATTTCAAAAATTTTAATTGTTTGAGTTTGAAATTGACCTTAAATAAAGAAGTAATAAAAAAGTCTGTGTGTATAATAGTGCGTTATAATTGCCAATAATATTAGATATAAGTTAAGAGAATTTACCTAGGTACAAAAGGATTTTTATTATTTTATTTTGTCAGTTAGTTGAATATTTTACCCACACGATATAATTTGTTGATAAAATAATATTATCGAAGTTTAAAAATTCAATGTGGTCTTTCAAATAAACTTCATATAAAGTTCTAAAATTACATTTTAGTGAGCATATCATAGGAGAGATTATGTTTATGGCACTTTTTTTAGTTCCGAAAGATACCCAACTATTTATTTTTTTTTTGACCTTCAATTATTTATCAAGAAAATTGGATATTTAAATATTTATTTATTTATTATATCACTTAATGCAAGGTGAGTACCAAGACCTTTGAAAATGTCAAATAAGAATATAATCTGGGCTTATGCAAATAATAAATACAATACATTTATTATATCAATAACAACTACCTTAATAAGAAATAAAACCGAAGAAAAACATAAAATTCTATGCAAAAAATACATATACACGTATATATACACACATAAATATTTTTATATTATTTATTAATTGCCGACTTCTTTATTACTTTTAGTTCCCAAAAAGTATCTACGTTTACAAATGCGTATAGGAAAACGCAGTTCTGATCTAGAAGAATATCAAAACACAATATTACAGACACAACCACAACATGACACAGATCTATACAATGAAGACACATTAGCCGATGTACCTTTTCAAGGTAGATTTTTATTAACTACACATTTCTTCTCTGAAGAGTCGAAAATTTAGAATATACGTCCTTTGTTTATTCACTCTAAATGATCAGGGAAAAAGTTAATGCTTAATTGATTTTCATGGTGAAAAATAAAATAGGCTAAAAGAAAATACATCGAACATTTAAATATATATTTTAAAAATTATGATAAAACAAAAATAAAAAGTAATAATACATAATTTCTTGGGCTCTAACGTAGCTACAGTGAAAAAATTAAATCAATTCCTAGCATCTGGAAAATATATCAATCCAAAACAACTAAGAATTAATATTTGGTGTTACCTTCTGGTCCTAATGTAAACCTATACGAAACAATACGATATTTTTAATAAGAAAATAAAATAGAAAAACAAAAAGTCTGTGGGGAAATCATTTGTGAATATAAAATTCAATATAACTGAGATATTAATTAAATTTCATTAATAAAAAAGAAATTAAAAGAAAAATAATTTAAAAAAGTGTACCTTTATTAATTAACAAGTAGACATTGTTATCAAATTAATACTTACACAGTAATTAGGTAATTTCAGGCATGAATGCTAAAAAATTTGTTGACATAAAATTTTGTTTGGAATGCTTTTAAAATATTACACTGATCCTGAATACTCAACTTGACAGCCAAAAACGTGGTTTATTAAATATATATATATATATATATATATATATATATATATATATATATATATATATATATATATATATATATATATATATATATATATATTACTATTGAAATTTTATACGTTATTTGAATGAGTAAAAAATATTCTGTGACTCATTAGATTAAAATGAAATATAGTAATTTTTCGATAAAAGAAAGTACTTCAATACTATTTTTATGTCTATTAAAATACTAAGTAAGTGGACAAACACCATGATGTTACTTCCCATGACAATTTACACAAAATATGCCCCAAAAAGTTTTATTCTCATGTGCAAAACAGGGTGTAATTTAAAAAAAAATGTTTTTTTAACTGTCAACTAAGAAAATATTCTTGTGTAAGTTAAATTTGATTTTTATAGTTTTGACTTAATTTTATCAAAAAGTAAAGAATGTGTTCAACAACTAGCTCAATGACCTACAGACTTGAATTGCCTTTTCCAGATCTACAGTTTACAGTTATGTGGGTTGCATACTACATGTCTCGAGATCTTTGTCTCCCACACTAAATAAATATATAAGTAAAGTTGCAAAATTGTTCTTCTGCTTTCCTTTTATTGCAGAGGGCTATTGGCTAAACGATTCCATCGATATTTTTTTAAAAAACATAGCCGGTGCCAGGAATCATACGTTGATGAGATTATATTTTACATTTCTAGTAGACCCAATTATAATTATCTACAATTGATGACATTGGTGCTAACGATTGAAAACGAAGCTCTTAAATTAACACCTTAACAGGAAAAAGTTCACGCAAATTGTCGCTCCATTACATTAACTTGTGAACCAAACGAAATTTCTAAATAGTACAATTTATCTTTCTTTTTATCATATAATTGAACGAAAAATGTTATAAAAGGCACTAGGGATACTATTAAATAAAAAATTCGAATGTAAAAAAAGGCGATTTGATACTTTATTTAATAGAAGAAGAAATCCTTTCAGTTATAGTGGTATCTGTTTTTTAAATTAGAAAAGAAAACGATGTTGAATAAGAAACTTTACCTTGGAATACCTTAAATGTAACACGATACCATTTTCTATTAGAATTTGTAGTCGATAGTGTTGCCCACCTCTGACGTGGCTACATTATATATTATGCATTCTTGGTACATTGCTATCCAAAGCTAGCCTACGTTAATCTTATTAATCTTCTAGTAACTAGTACGCAAAATGTATCTCATTTAAGTTTTTTTACCATTTACTTATTCAGATTAAGATTTAAAAAGTCATAGTAATTGAAAAACTTCTATAAAATTTATACTATTTAAGTCTAAAATGACATTTAGCCTTCTTTATTGTTTACAATAATTTTAAAATCGAAAAACCACAATCACTTTTCAAGAAAAAAAAAACAATTTTCGGTTCACGTTTAATCTGAACGAAACTGATTGGAAATAAAATATTTTAGCCGAAAATTATAGTTTTGGATAGGAAATAAAAATCGGATTTAATTGAAATAATAATTTTTAAATTTATTATACAATATGAAGTTAAGTTGACAAATTCAAGCTTTGTTTGCTAAACAGAATTTTTATTATCATATGTGCCGACTTGTTAAGTGCTCTCCACATATCAAAATAGAGAATAAAACTCCTTTTTAGTTCTACAGTAACTTTAGTATATTTTAATCGTAGAGTATTATAGAAAAAGTTGGCTTTATTTTGAATCTTCCCAGTCTCCCAAAAAAAAACTATTATTTTTAAATACTGCAATAGTTGGCACGTCACTAAATTAATTGTAGATTTGATCAGCTTCTGATTTATTTCCGCTTTTATCGTAAACCAAAACATGTTTAGTTTAAGTTAAAGAGGAAGTTATCCCTTCTGACTAAAATTTAAAAAAGAATAGAATCGGAGCTTTCAAATCGTAAAATGTACCCATACTATTTCTTCACTATAGCCCGCCTAGAATTCAATAATGGATAAGGTGTTTTTGAAGCACCCTATATATTGGAAAATAATTTAAGGATATAGTTAATTTAATTTAAAAATATCTTCGAGTCGGATCTATTCTGATAAATTTACACTCCGTCATAGTTACACACGTAGTCGACTGTTTTTATTAAATAAAAGCAAATTACTTGTAAAGCTCCGTTTTCACAACCAGAATTCCTTGCATAAAATGTTATAATGAGAGCAAGATCGTCGTGAAAAAAAATGCAATAGCAGCTTTGGAATCAGTTGGATGATTATTGTGAGAACGAGGAATCGCCTATTGTAAAAACAAGCTTTAATGCATATTAAAAAAAAATCAGATTTGAACAGAGTACCTGTAAAACTGTTGCTTAAATGATAATTAGTTGCTGAAGTCACTATATTTTAACAGCATACAATAACTGTTTAATCAAACTGTCTCTTTTACTTCATTAAAAATTGATCAATAATAAATCAATGTGACATCGTGCAAAGATTACTTTGTTAAATAATATTAATAATAAAATATTTAAAAATAATTCTAACAAAAAGAAACACTCACTAACACACAAGTCTTTTTTAGTGATTAATAAAAGGGAACTTCCCAATCCTAAAAGGCGTCTGCGTTTGGTTTTTCGTCCTGGAAAAAGAAATTTTGGCAATCCAGAACAGACACAATTTTACACCAATCCTCATCACGGAGAATCTCTTGAAGAAAGTTCTTTTAAAGGTAGATAAAATTCTTTTCTATTTAAACCAATTAAATCAGTCTTTAAACACTGTTAAGCCTAGACATAGTTTAGTACAACAATGCACTGGCACCACTAATTAATTTAGACAAGGCGTTGTCTAAACGAGATCCTGAGTTTTTGGCTTGCACGAGGCCTCAAGGTCCGAAAATATATAAAAAAAATAAAATTTATGAATAAAAATTCCGCAAGTAAGACATGTTCATATAGCATATGACATCTAACATCAAGAAACTAAAAAAATTATAGACATTGTTTCACGAGAACGAAATTCTGTTTCCACTGATAATATTTTAAATGTCGATTTCATGAATCTTTTTCGTCTCTCGTTAATATTTTCGCTTATCAAAAGAATATGTAATGCAAATCTAAGTTGAATATTATTATCTATAAACGATTCTTATCACATTAGTGTTTTTCTTTTACATTTTTCAATACATATTTTTCGCAGTTTTATCCACCTTGTCTAATTTAGTTGTTATTTGCACTTCAGCCCACTAACTCAGACTCTAATATTTTCATGTGACGTTAAAAATACGAGGAACATTTTAAAAGTGATATAGACCTGGCATATTAATTTCAATTATATGCTTATTATCAACGTCTTTATTTTTTATATTTATTGTGTTAACATAAATCAAAATCATATTCTTTTGATCAGTTATCTGTGATCAAAGTGAAAATAAAATAAGTTCATGTAGTTTTCAATATCCATTTATTTGCCAATTTGTTGAAGTGATTATGATTAGTTAAAAGTGGCAGAATTAGGAGTAATAATGATTCAAAGGAATATGCTTAAACAAATAAATATCCTATTTCATTGGAGCAACGACTAATTCTGGTATATTTTTATTGCAATCCTATATATTTTTTATATCAACCTATTTCAGAGAAAATTACATTTATCATAAGATATTACACTACAGCATTAGATATAATGGTATAAAATACTCTGTTTGACAAAGAAAGTTATTGCCGTCGAAGAGGTAATTTTATAATGGTAACTATTTTTGTTCCTTACTATTTAAAAAGTATATTAAATTCCGTAGATTAGAAAATATATTTTATGTAGAATATATTTTATGTAGAACACAATAGAAAATATGCAGGATTACATTAAAAATGGTTTTCAGAATATGCATCAATATTCTGTTTTAATGGATAATCGTATACAAAATTACGTCCTCTAAGGCATTTTCACAAATTTCTGAACAAAAAGAAGTCAGGTGGAGTAAAATCTGAACTATATTGCGGATAACCTAGCTCAAAAAAAGTATAGGGTTATTCTTCGAAATGAAAATCGAGCGATAGTTCCAAACCACTGACGATAACAATGAATAAATCGCTGAACCTCCACCACATCTAGAACCCGAGATCGAAGAATAACCAAACAAGGACACTCGAGAGAACAACGCTGAATTTTATCAAAAATTATCCAGTGAAATGAATAGGTAGTGCTGGAGTATAATACAGGCCACCATTGCCAGAAGTAAACTCATCTAAAAAGCTGTATATATGTATTAGATATTATAAACAACGGAGTTTTGCCATATGCTGATCTACTGCAACGCAACTACAGCCGCTAGAACCATGGAGGTTAGGATCAATACGAGACAATGAACACCACGGCAATGGGAGAAATGATAAAGATGATAAAAAGATCGAAGATCTTCGGAAAGACATAGGACAGCTGATGGAGTATATTAGAAGTATTAAAACAAAAAACTGTAGAAACGGGTTCAAGAAATATTCAGTCGAGTTGAATAACACTCACAATATGACCTCATTAACAGCAATGCCCAACGATACCTCGACACATTAAAACAAAACTTTCCGTGACTGCAGGACAGTTAAAGAGATATATAGCCAGCAACAACCAAAAACAAGACAATGACCTTTTTGAACGATCGGAACGGATCTTTTGCCAGAAGAAACCCTTTTCCAAACATAACAGATAATAAATAACCGAATAAAGAACAAGTAGAAGAGTTCTGGAGAAATAAATTAGCTACAACCACCTATTGCAATATCAACGCTAGCTGGATTAATGAAGGACATCAAATATCTCAGGATTACAGTCAGATGCGATTCTAGTCTTTCAACACCGAGCAAATTACTAGCATCCTCAAGGAACTTCATAACTGGAAAGCCCCGATCCTGATCATATCCAGAACTACTGACTTGAAAATTTTAGAGTGTGTACCATCGACTGACTATTGTAATAAATGATGTTTTGCTTAATCCGCAGAAAATGCCATTGTTTTTTACATAAGAAGTCACGTATCTCTTGCCAAAGGATCAGCATAATAAACAAGACCCAGCCAAATATTACCTGCTGTCCTAAGCTATGCAAGATAATCACATCCTGCTTAACATAACTTTTCCATGCACACTGTGAACAAAACAAAATCACTACAATTCAACAAAAAAGATGTGCCAGGAGCGTATTGGGTTGCAAGGAGCAACTTATTATCGATTTGCTCATCTATAATCAGGCCTATACCAGCCTATATTCGCCGCCTACATGGACTACCAAAAAGCTTTGGTCTATGTATCAGATGGCGGGCCGGTAGCTATTCTAAGAATATATAGAGTCGGTATACATATTTTCCCCTTTTCAGAACACCTCATGTCAACTTGGAGAACTAGGATTCAAATGCAAATACCTTCCAGGAATAACATCGAGACAGACACAATCCTAATATAAGGAGGAATATTTCAGGAAGACTCACTGAGCCCATTATGGTTCTGCCTTGCCATGAACCCACTCTCACGCAGTTTAAATTCCACCAGATGCGGCTCCAGTATTAAGAACAATCGCGAAAAGATGGTAAGACTGAATCATCTTCTGTATATGGATAACCTTAAATTGATGGCTGCCACTAGGAATCAGCTGGAACAAATGCTCAAAATTGTGAAGTTCTCCGGGGATATGGGAATGCCGTTCGACTTTGATAAATGCCGCATTTTAAACACAACTAGAGGAAAGATACAACCGGGAGCATTTGAGATGAAAAATGGTCAATTCATTGCGGCGATGGAAACAGAACAAACCTATAAATACTTAGGCATACAGAAGTGACCGACGAATTGTGAAAGACGAATTAACCAACGAGTTCATAAGATGGGTAAGGCAGATACTGCGAACCAACCCAAACGATCAAAATCTATTTAAGGCACTTAATACCTATGCTTGATTTGCACTCGGTTACTCTTTTGGAATTGTGAAATAGAGCAGGGCGGACTTAGAAATTCTGCGGAGAAAACTCAGAAGACTCCTGACAAAGGCACACAAACATCATCCTCGTAGTAGTGGTACTGAGTGAGCAATACTACCAAGATACCCCGGAGGAAGAGGATTGGTGAATATTGGTAAGCAAAACTACGCTCATATTTTCACAGGCTGGCGTAATTTTCTGTGTGAGGCAGGCAATTCAATACCGCTGAAGTTGAAGGACCATGAACTGACTTTTCATCACCAACCAGACCAAGAGAAGCCTGGCTACAGAAACCCCTTTATAGATGACACCCAAAAGAATTCAACCAGACAAATGTAGATAAATTAGTGTCGAACTAATGCCATCATGGATGTCTAACATCAGAGACAATCCAGCACATAACGAGAGGATGCCAAAGATTTGCCGCTTCGAAATACGAGGATAGACACGATTCAACCGCTAAGATCATCCATCAAGAGTTAGCAGAGAAATTCAAGATGTTGTAGGTAGAGAAAGTGCCATACTATGAATACAGCCCGGAGCCTATACTGGAGAAAAATGAGTTCAAGCTGTACTGGGATCGAACTGTGCTTACGGATCATACTGTTGCACATAACAGACCAGAACTTATTTTAATAGATAAAATATCTAATGCCATCATGGATGTCTAACATCAGGGACAATCCAGCACATAACGAGAGGATGCCAAAGATTTGCCGCTTCGAAATACGAGGATAGACACGATTCAACCGCTAAGATCATCCATCAAGAGTTAGCAGAGAAATTCAAGATGTTGTAGGTAGAGAAAGTGCCATACTATGAATACAGCCCGGAGCCTATACTGGAGAAAAATGAGTTCAAGCTGTACTGGGATCGAACTGTGCTTACGGATCATACTGTTGCACATAACAGACCAGAACTTATTTTAATAGATAAAATATCGAAACGAACAACAAAATGAGAAGGTCACCAAATACAGAGACCTAGAGGTACAAATAAGCAGACAGTGTCAAAAGAAAAACATCCGAACGATCCCCATAATTTTGTTCACAGCCGGCATCGCGCCGAAGAATCTTCTGCTTAATACCAAGGCATTTGGTATTAAAAAATACCTGTACAAGGGCATGCAAAAAGCAGTGCTAGTTAGGACCGCTCTAACTATCTGGAAGTTTATGGGAAATGCAGAGGACCATCTAGATCCCAACAACATACAAAGAGCTCTCCACAGAGCTTCTTCCTCGTGATATCTGAGTATATCTAGGAGGAGCGAATGTTCCTTGAAGGGAATGCAAAAGCCATTTGGCTATGTATATGGGATAATAATAATAATATCCTTTACTGCCAACTAAATCAATGAAAATGAAACAAACAACGTCACAAAACAACCAAGAACAAATTCGTTCTAGTAGCTAGTTAGTTCTTAGCAAAGAGCGTTTTCCATAGCTCTTTATCGAAAATCGCTAAAAAAGATTAGAACGGATTTTTATCATTAAATCTATGCCACCATAGAATTCAAATTTCAGATTTCCAATAAGTTTTTGCTTCAGCTTATTAGGATATCTCATACTAAAATAAAGGAAAACATTTGTTTTGAAAAACAATCTCAAAAGGACCCAATTGGCATCATCAAGTCAAAATCCAGGCAATAGATTTTAATTTTTTTATATTATTTAAAAAAAAAGATAAATGGGATATTTATAAGATTTATAGTTGTCAAATACTCCAGTAATCATTTATGGATATGATATTTATTAAATATATTTCTTATTGCATCGAATCCACAGTATTTAACATTGTATCGGTTACTTCAAAGCATAAATGCGTTATAAAAAAAATGCAGGTTAAGAAAATCTTTACACAATGTAAATTTCAAAGATTGGAATAGAAAGAGCAGAATATTGATTGTGAAATCCACATACCATTGCTGAGGTTATAATATGATTTACGTTCATCTACCTCACTTCTACTTGAACCCGATATTTTTAGGATATATAAAGTCAAATATAACATAGGCTTACTGAAATCAGCACTCGATTAATAAGAATTTAGAAGAAAATTGTTATATTGGCCGATATTTATTATGTTAGGATTTTTCACTCTGTATTGTCGATAATTGTCCTTAATTCCACAAACAATTACCTTTGTTCCTCAAAACGAATTATCTCGCTATCTTGTTTTTCTGGTACTTTGCATGATTTTGAAATTCAAAATTTCGTTTTAACTCGCTGTGTGCCGTCTGGTAGTTTATTATGTCCTCTTTTTATAAATATTGCTCCTTTAGACGGTACTAAACATATTTGATTTTAAATACATCAATTTTTCTCATTATTGTCAGCTTTATTTTTAGAAACTAGTCTTCCTGTAAGTGGAATTAAACCATAAAAAAATAAATGAGGGATTGTTTCATTTCATTTTCTAATTTTGAATTTTCAATCAAGACAATATTTCTCCTACCGACCACACGCACTTGTTACATATTAACCGTAAATTATAGTTAATATTCTACTTTAATTTGGCTTTGTACTATTTAATAAAATAAAATTTCTTTTCCATTCTTAAGAATATATTCGTTAAATATAAGAACATTTTCACTATTATTTTGCAACGTTGCATGGAAAATTTTCTAATAATTAAGGTAGCAAAGATATCAGAAAAAGGTTAAAATAAACATATAAATATCTTGAAATTTAACTGGTCTATCCAACATTACATGAACATTTTGAAGTTTATTAGCAATATATTGATTTAAAAAAATAGTCAACTTTAAATACAAATCCAAAATAAACGTACTAAGCAAGTGAGGCCTTAATTTTTTTTACAAAGAAGTTTATAGATTATATCAGGTGTGTTTCTGTATTTACCTTGTTTTTGTAATTTCAGATTGGAATTAGGTAAAGCAACATTGCTTTGAGAAAAATTATTTTAAATATTGTTTTAGCTCCAAAAAGAAAACTACGTATGACAATTCGAACGGGAAAGAGAAGTTTTAACTCCATTGAACAAGATAACACATCTACACCCGAAACACAAACTTACACTGAATTGCAACACGATGATATATTAATAGAACCACTAACAGGTACTTTTTTTTATATTAAATGAAACTATTGTTTACAAAAAAGAGTTGTTAAACATAAAAAGTAGTCTACAAAGTACCTCGACATACTTTAGGTATTTTGCAACATATATTATTAAATTCATACTGGATAGAAAAGTAATTTCGTCTTATGCTGTACCTTCCTTTTTATTAAAGTTGTTTTTAATATAGATTGAATTATATTCATGTTTTCTTTACAGGGTGTCGGGTAAGTACCTCCTAATTTCTCGAGAACATACAGGGGAAGTCAAAATAACCCTACTTTGTCATAGAAAAAAAATCCTAAAGTACCCCCTAACGGAGATACAGAGCCCTAAAGGGCTACCTTGCGATTTACCTTTTTGTTTCTAAGTTTTCAATCGACTTGAATAATTTAATGAAATTTTAATATTTTATAGAGGTCATAAAACCTCATTAAAGCATACTACAGTAGAAGTTTTAGATCATTAGAGAACTCAGGAACGGACTTGCGGTCATACTCGTTAGGCCTAATTTTTGACAGGTGTCATTTTACAGAGCTGAAAACTGATTTTTTAAATACTTTGCTCATTCCTCTTCAAAAAATGCACTCTTAATTTATTTCGATAAAACGGGTTATTTTCGAGATAAATCAATTTTTATGCGAAACACTCAAAAGTTACTAACGCTGAACACAAACAGGTAAAAATCAGATTGTTGTTGTTAATACCTACAAAACCGCCTTTAAGTAAAAATTATTTTAAAAATGGAAGAATATTCTTACGCAGAATATGCTGATATGCATTTAATTTGTGGTGAAGCGCTGTCAAATTCTTCAAAAGCAAGAAGACTTTATGCTGAAAGATTTCTAACATCGTCCAAAGTCCAAAAACCTTTCAAAGGGTTGTCAAAGCCTAAGGAAAACAGGTAAAAGATGATTAGAAAATAATTATTGGAGTTAACAAATTAATGCGGATAAGGTAAATCGCTGGGTATTCCTTGAGGGCTCCATACTCCATTAAGGGACACTTTAGGATTTTTTTTCTATGACAAAGTGGGGTTATTTTGACCTCCCCTGTATGCTCCCGAGAAATTAGGAGGTACTTACCGGACATCCTATATATGTGTTAGCATCTGATACTTTGTGTATGATTTTATATTTTCTACTAGCCCCTATAACAACATTTTATTGGCCAACATTAAGCAAAAATATACAAATTCAAGATCATTGCTAAACATAAATCAATGAATTATTCGATCTATGCGACTAATTTTCAGGAGATAAATAAAAAATTAGGATCTGTCTTTTGAATTACGTTACACAAATTTAGCTATGTGGGATTTTGGGATATAAATATAACACTTTTATGGGAAATGGTCGTAGTTGTTCCTCTTCTATGAATCATTTCGGCTTCTCTCAATATTCCAACTAATTGCCAATTTTCTAATCAAACAGAAATAAAACTTTAACGATGGTGGCAAATTATTTTAAATTCGATTAAAGCAACAAATTAATTAGCGCCAGCACTGTCTTTATTATTTCTATTTCTTTTCTAAATATTTATGGGCTAACAAATCCTAACACCTGAGACTAATTTACTCAATAATTCACCATAGTGAGGACATAACTTTAATCTGAAATTAAAGTATTTAGGTTCACAAATGAAACATTAAGTAACTAACTTTCTTGACCGATCATAGGAAATATTTCTCATATTTCCTGTTCAACTTAACTAGCATTAATTTATATTTATTTCGATACACATCGCAAATTCTGACACTATCATAATTAAAATACAAATTGTCATACGCCATTTTTTCCTCGTTAAGGAAAAAAATATGGATCTGATTAATTCATTTAATAGCGAATTAAAATAACCAAAGTTTTTAATGAGCTAATATTAATTAGAGCTTGAAACATAAGATAAAAAATAAAATAGGAAATTCTAAATAATATAAATATTTTACTGTCCTATTACTTCTCAAAATGTGAAAATATGGTACTGAACATATCGTTTTTCATTTAGATACATTTCGATCGTGGCATTAAGGATAATGCAACTATTACGTTGATAAATATATATTTAAAGCCTTCATATTTGATGAAAACCAAAATGAAATCTTACTTTTAAAATATTCCACAAGTATTCATAAAATCAAAGTTGAACTTCCTTACAGATAATAATCAATTTCGATAAATGGTAATAAGCCCTTTTGAAATCAACGCTATTTAGTTTTAGCTAAAGGTTTTTTTCGCAGAAATATAGCTGGATGATGTCATCATATTACTCAATAATTTTATTACGAAAATAGAGTCATGTCGTTTGTTCTTCTTTCAAAAAACTTCCGAAAACTGCAAGCTTACACCATGCCATTTTGATAGTAATATTTTTATATCCAGTAAAAATTTGTGCTATTAGATAAGTTGCGTGTCTCCATTCTCCATGTTTCTTAAAGGCTCTATAACGACGTTTTCAAAATTCATATAATTTATTTTTGACTTCTTTTTATCGTATATATTTTAGAGTAACCACTAGATTTCATATTGTGTATAATAAAAATGTAAAAACTTTTTAACAAATTTAACCTTATAAAATTCAATTTAGATTAGCTATTGACTGACAGATGACTCGAGTTAATGTTACAGTTCACCTAATTTAATATAAATAAAGCCTTTGTTTAAAATGAATAATCAAAGGGTGAAATATTTTCATTTTATACCTTAAAATCTTTTGATAAATACTGGAGTTAATCCTTTTTCAGAGCAAAAATCTCACGAAAGCTAGATATGAATTAGTTAAGGTCTCGATTGACTTTTCGTGTTTAATTTGGACTGTAAAGGATTCAGTTAGATAAACATAAGTTTAATATTCGATCAATTAAGATAATTTTTCTTTTAAATAGGCCTAATTATATGTTAAAACTATTTGAAATTTGAAGAACATCAATAAAGACATTACTTTTCTTGGGAATAGGAAAATGTTAATTCAAGTACATTCTAAACAGCTAAAGATTCCATTCATTAGGTATTATGGCTTGTGAAAGATCATCCGAAGTTAATAGCGTTTTTCAGAAGGAAGCTGTCCTGAATACTGTAGTAGAAGAAATATTAAACTTAAGCTTTTTCCGAGGATTTAAAAGGAATTAAGTATGTTCTATCAAATATATATATTTCAAAACGTATCTATAGACAAAAAAATTGTCATGTGCTTGTCGAACATGCATATGTTAGGGCTTTTCTGCAATTTCATTGCACGTCTCTCTTTGAGTCAATTAAAAACGTGTGTCTGCAAAATTTTATCATCAGAGATAGGCTTTTGGTCTGAAATACTGAAATAAATACTAAATTTTAAACATTTATTTTATAATTGTACTATGTTTCGTTGAAAGTATTTTACTGTTATTATCAATCTTTTCAGATTTTTTAAATATACTTTTGGAAAACTAAAGGGAAGTATAATAAAATTTCAGATATATGTCAAAAAGGTATAAAGTTAAAATAAAAGCCGTTATATAGATTATAGAAAACATTTAACTGAAATCAAATACGAAATACCGGGAAAACTGAGCTAAAAAAATGAAAAAGGTAAAATTAGTGTACAATGAAATGAATAGTGATGAAAAAGAAACTAGAAGTAAAACTATATCAAAAGAAAAAGTAATTTGGACTCCTTAAGATTATATCACTAGCTTTAGCCTACGTCATAGAAGTACGACAGACAATCTACACCTCTTACAGCAGGAGCAACATTTATATTCGACTTACCCACTATCTTGTCTGGCGGATTCACCAAAAGTAACTTTCTTGTAAGCAACTTTACAGGATTATCTTTCGTGAATGAGACTGCTAAATGAGAAATATTATATGGCATATTTAATTGTATTTTTGAAAGTCATATTCAACTCTACACGGTTCTATAGAATAAACGAAAAATACAAAATGACATTTTCAACAGTTTTTTTTTAATTTCCCATAAACTAGTAAACATAACTTAATCATTCTCATTGAATATATATAGTAAGCGCTGCTATGCAATGCCGATTTTTTGAATTTATGGTTGGAAAATTCGAGGAGAGGGAATATCTTAAAAACCACGTTGGAGATTCCATTTTGAAGGAAATTATACGCAATCTATAAGATCGTAGAATTTTCATATGTAATAACGCAGACTCATTTGAGAACGAGATTGCAAATAATAAGTCTATTTTGGAAGTTAATGGTTACCCTTCAAAATTTACAGATGTTTTCGGACAAAGACCTTTGGACAACAAGAAGTACATTTTCCTCTCACAATACTGCCTTTTAAAGAAAATAAAATAAATGGTCAGCAACAACAATATAAAAATAGGCTTTAAATCAAAAAATACAATAAAAGTTCATTTAACAAAAATCAAACCGAACCACACAGACACAATTCCATGTGAGCAAAGTGAAAGCTATATTGAAGAAAACTAATGTCCACTAGGGGTTAAAATTAAAGAACATAAAATTCACTCACAAAAAGAAATCCTTGAACTCTGGTATTGCAGAACACACCTGGGAAGATCAACACCATATAAATTGATCATATACTGTAATTATGTATATAGACCTAAAGACAAAAAAGAGAAAATTTATAAAAATAGCTTAGATCAAAAATAAGAATAAAATATTCAATAGATCTATTATTGAAATGAACATCGCCACTGTGGCCTTTGAGTAAAACCTTCAATTTATTCTTGATAATAATTAGAGAAACAATGTAGCAGAAATGTCGTACAAATAAACAAAAGTTTATACAGAGAAGCTGGACAACTGGTTTTTAGTCAAAATGACATAAAAAATAAACAAAATTGTGACAATAGTTTAAAATTAATTCAAATATTTATGGTGAGCAAAGGCAAAAAAAAATTATTACTTTATAGATAATTAAAAGAGGTTTAATTGAATAAAAATTAATTATATTTTGAAAATTAAACTAGAAGTGAATAGATTTTTTGATGAATTGCTTCCTGAGGTTATTATATTCATACAAATTTATGGGAACAAATATTAATGTAATCCATTCTTTTAATAGTCAAAAAGCAGTAAAGAATTTTGTAGTTGTCTCTACTAGCCATAAAAATTTGCATTATGTTCATACACCGATCTTTTCAGTTTGGTATGTTATGCCTCGTAACGGATTAAAATCGAGAATTTTGTCATGAGGTAAGAACATTAACGCAAGATGCAATTTTGGCTGACGCATTAGTATCAGCACATAAGAAACTAGATGTGACCTAATATAATTATTTTTAGATGAGGGCAAGATACATGATTTATTTTCTACTTATAAATTTAATGCAATTTTGTTACCATTCTTACTTGCAAATATATGTACACTGTTAAAAATAACCTTAAATTTAATGCAAATTTAATGTCAATTTTACATTAAATTTGATGATTTGGACCAAAAACCTTGAATAAGTTATATTAACTTTGAATTTAACGCAATTCATTGAAATATTAGTTTGTTGTATATTAAATTTGATTAAATGGTATCTTAAATTTCAATAAAGTAAATGAGAAGATATTTCAACTTCTGTGCATTAAAATTATTTCACAGATATCCTAATACCGAAGAAATTTACATTATTATTCAATATACATTACATGAGATTCCGGGAGATGGCGTAACTTGTATTGAAATTTTATTTAGTATGATATAAGTTGCTTAAAGGACTCAATTTGTGTACATATCTACCTCGTACTGACGGGAACCAATGAGTTGGAAACCGGTCTAGATGGCGGACGTTTCTTAGTAGTTTCAAAAATTTTTGAACTCATTTTAATGTTGGTGCATTAAAAATGTGATAACATATCTCAAATTCAATGAACACTGGCTGTATATCTAATGTACATAGTCACATTAAAAAGTAATGATGAAACATAAAATTTAACGTATAATTACATTAAATTTAATGGAATAATTTAATTTAGATTAATGTAAATTATTAAATTTAATGCATTACATTAAATGCATTTAATAAATGTTTATTAAATTTGCTTCCAGCACATTTACATTAAATTTAATATATTTCCTTTTTACAATGTAGGTATTATTCCCTAATCTTCAAAATGAAAATAAAGAGGTTCACACAGACAATCAATGATTTGTAAAATAAGTTATAGGAATATTGTTTTAATTTGAGGATAGAAATGGAGTACGATATAATATTTTAATACAAAAAACTCTAGTTCCCGCCTACGACTCATTTACATACATGCGTAATTAGATAAATATTAATCAACACGATACTGTTTCAGTTTATATTGCAAAAATATCAATTTCTTTACTTATATCTTTAAAAACAACAAACATGAATTTTTACACAAATTCCTGCAAATACAATTTAATCTAATCTGGATCTGTAATTCCATTTTTCCAAATTGCGAACCTCTGAAGTTTAGAATTAATAACATACCATTCTGTAACTTTTATGTTTGAAAAAGAGAAATGCGGATTTTTACACCATCCCGATAGAAGTACATCCATGAAAAGGAGCGAGATTGTACACTATAATCACAATTTAATTCGTTAACTCCTACCCCCGTACTATTTGTAAAATTTCTTCTCACAGCATAACTACAGTAAAACTAAAATAACCAGTAGGTTTGCTCGGCTTCGTATCAACCTAAACTTTCAATGAACCTGAAAGGGTTTAACCCCAGTTCTAGACGGATAACAGTTCAGTATTGTAGCAAAAATTGCGGTGATTAGTTCGAACTTAGTGCAACGACAATATTGTCAATTTTATATTTCTGATATCTTTACATTTCAAATTGATAAAAAAAACCTATACACTTTTTGCATATGCTATAAATGGAAGCGAAAATTCAGAAACACATTTAATTTTTGAGATGTTTCTTCTAAAATACACTCCTTTCTTAGTTTAGTTTAATAAAGCTTTGTTTTCCATTTCGCACTCTGATATTTATCAATTTTTTAACAAGAATATGAAAATCGCGCTTCTGTTGCTTTGGAAACGATAAAATGTCTAATGAATAACGTCAATTTTTATGTGATTATCATTTTTATGTAACGCCATCATAGTTTTTTGATTGTTGGCATGACTGTCTTTAGGTAAATTCAGTTTTAATCCTTTTTAAGTCACAATTTCAACTAGTGAAGTTTAAGAACAATTGAATTCGAATTTAAATAAAATATCGCTAAAAATAATTTCTGTCAATAAAACCAAAGAACCCCTCAATTTTTTATTGATAGTTGTTATTTAACATCTTAAATTTCTGTTGCTAGATCCAATAACAATAATTGCATAAAATCAACATTCTAATTCAAAAGTGGAAGAAGTGTGATTTTAGTAAAAAATTGATAAAAAGAACAGTAAAAAAGGCAAATAAGCATTAACAACTTTATTTTAAAAATATGTATCTTTTAAGTAGGAATAACTTAAAAATTAAAACCAGAAGAATGTTTCATTTTGGCATGGTTTATCTAAATAACTGTCGAAAATACTAAAGATCTTGTTTTTAAATTAAAAATAATCACATAATGATGCTAACAATATAAAGAACGGTGTAATATTAATTTTCGATAAAATTCATTCATAGCTGCACTAGTCGCGGTCACAGAAAATCTAGTGACTTTATGAATGAATCTTGAAGAAGATACCTCACTCGTTATTTTGGTTATTCTCTGGCGTAACTATAAAAAAATTTCTTCATAAAAATCATAATACTTTTTACAAATTTTTTGCCTGAAAGAATTTTTTTATTAAAAATAAATATTTTTAGATCCAAAACGATCTCCATCACATTTTGTAATGGCTCCACGAGTAGGCAAAAATGAGAGAAACTGGAAATTGCATACCCTCAACAATCTTCAGAAGAGAAGTGATCCAAAAGCAACAACAGATTTATGGTTTGGTCCAAGACTTGGCCGATCAAACGACGAAGAATTAGTTCCTTGGAATTACATAATTTTTAACGGTAAAACTCCTAAAAATAATAATTTACTTAGCTCAGGTTTACATGAATATGTGCTCATCTAATATGTTAACGGACGTTTTGAATTATTGCGGGTCAATATAATGTGAATTGTCACAATCGAAGTCTTCTCTTAGTTAATTAATTATTAAAATATTCTGAAGAATTTCTTCAAATTTGTGTTCTGTCGACTATTTATATTGAAGATTACTAAGAAATCTTAAAGTTTGTAACAACATAATGAACTGTTCTAATATTTCGTTTAGATTAGACTTCTGTATTCTACATATAAATTGTCGACATCAGAGTCTTTTATCTCAAAACTCCTGAAACTAATATATTAAAATGTTGCTCTTATATAGTATAAGTGACTTTTATAATATAAAAACAATGTTCATAATTTCAGAGCATCATTATCAAGACGGGGCTCTAATCGCAACTTTTACTCCGCCATATTAAATTAAAAACTTTTAGATTCTTAATGTGTGAAATATTTAGCCTGCCGTATTGGATGTTCTATATTTAATTTTTTTTTAATAATTTTTAATCTACACACCCAACAATCGCCATTACCAAAATTGGATGCGTCATTTTAATTAAAATCGCATACTAGGAAAAAAAGCACACTGGCGTTTTCTCTAATTTGGCTATATTGGTTTATAAAATTGCATAGGTGTATAGATACACTATCCCTGCAAGAATGTAACGGTTAGTTAGGCATATAAAATTAATATAAATTAGACGTTACAAATATTTGCCTTGCTAAGTTAAAAATTGTATTAAAATGTTTAGAATACCAAAGTTTTATGTCGTAGTATGTTTCAGGTATGTATTATTTCACTTATCTATAGAAATACATTTCTAAGCTTCTTTTAAAGAGTAGATTGTGTGTGTTTAAAAACACATCACTGTATACGTTTGGGTAAAATTACATGGAATGACATTTTGCCCATATTCATTTTCAATTGTATGATGAGACTGAGTTATATGTATTATTTGTTTTAATATGGCCCGTAATTTCATAAAGAAAAGCACACAGGAACCATTACAAATACAAAGAGCCCTTCACGCAGTCAAAAAGGAAAAATAAGCATTAAGAATATTTATTGTATTTTTTAAGCTACTTTGAAAAAGAAGAGTTTCCAACAAAAATTAACACATACGGGGTACCAATAAGAGTCTTGGTCGTAACGAGACCAGTTTTTGCACAGAACTGAAAAAGAAGCAAATATAATTATTGGTCGATCTTATTTGGCTTAACTTATAGCGACCTTCGCTCCCTGGCTTATCAGTTAGCAGAACGAAACGCCATAATATATACCTTCAATACAATCATAAAGTTAGCTGGATAAGAGGGATTGCGTGGATTTTGAACTCGATAGTCTAACATACCACTAAAAAAACCTAAAGCGACATTAGCACACTTAAAAAAATAATTCCACGGTTATATAGATGTACATAGATCCGGCTTACCTACGGTCTGAAAACTAGGCAAGGTATTTGCTACTAAGGATCCTAAGCAAGTCTGGCTAATTTCGAATACAGTGATGACAGGTAGAGTATTCCTGAGATGGATGCAACATTTCAAAGAGTATTCTTATCCTTCTGAAGATAATAAAGTTGTTCTCCTAGTTGATAGATAAGTCAGTCATAAAAACATTGAAGTATTAGCTTTGGCTAAACAGCACGATTTAGGATTATTATGTTTTCGTCCCCACTTTTCCCATCGGCTACAGCTGCTAGATGTGAGCTTTTTTGAACCATTAAAAACATACTATCATCAAGAAATAACAAAATGATGAAAGAATCTCCCAGACTTAACTATTTCTTGATATCAAATTGATGGATCATTTTCTACAGCTTACGGAGCGGCGGATACAGATATATTACCTAATTACATATTTAATCCTTCAGCTGTAACAAATATAGAAGAAGATGTATTAGTCAAAACTAGACCAGAATACGATAATAAAACAACTTGTTCACAAAATAAATTTAATTTAATTCCAGAAGAGAACCGAGTTTTCTCGTTACCCTCTGAACTTGTTTACGTACCTCAAGTAAATGCTTCTATGATGTCGATTACAAACAACCCCATTCTTATCTGCCCACAAGAAATGTATTCGGTTCCGTCTACTTCAGATGTTCAATCATAGTCCAAAATACGACAAGTCAAGGGAACACAAGTTCTTGCAAGTACTTCCATTCTGAAGGAGCTAAAAGAGAAAAATATTAAAAAGAGTGCCCCAGAAACTTGATAAGCAATAAAACATGCAAAGAAGAATTTAACTATGCAACTCTACAATATTTAACACGATTATGATATAGGTGTATCTAATGATGATGAAAATAATTCTCCATATTTATATTGCAATGTTTTGTACTGTAGTGCTCAAAGTAGAAAGACGCGATTGTGCTGGTATTCCTATAAATCATATTTACATATATTGTGAATTATACTAATCAAGATAATATACGACTAAGTAGGCATTTAGCTAGGTATATTTGGGTAAAAAGACAGAGGCAGTAATTTTTTGGTATTTTCCTAAAGAGGAAAGTGTTTTCTTGATAGTGGGGTATTTTTCTTTTAAACTGCTTTATCCGCAATATTTATTTTATATCGAAAAATAAAATAACACTAGTCAACAAATACAAAAAGAAAATGCGACTGATGTTATAATGACTGTCCGTGGGAGTTTAAAGCATCCTGATTGCGAATTCAACAACGAAAATGTTTCACCACGTATATATTTTGAGTTATAGTAAGTGTAGTAATGTATCAGTTATTTTTATTTAATATTTATAAAAACATTTTTATATAATATTTATAAATACGTTCAAAACAATAAAAAAAAACAAGACATTTTAAGGATAGCAGGATTTATTTACAAAAATACACATAAAAATACACTTATAGTAAGTCTTTTGTACATAACTTTTTTGCAAACGTTGACTTTCGTTTATATTCCTGATCGCTTTCTCTCGTAAGAAACCAACAATAATAATGTTTGCTCTTTCTTGAAAAACTAGACACAGTCGTTAAAATGGTTTTTTGGTTCTCGGCAAATCATTGGAACTGCAAAAGGCATAGAAGAACGTTTATCATTTAACCAGTTGCATAAATTTGCTGCACATTTTTGACAACATATGTGAGGAGCCCAGTCTTGATCGCCAACAGACATCCAAAATACTTATGGTCATTTTATTAATTGTTTTTTTCTGCGATTTAGGGGAAACTAATCATATATGTAGCAAAAACTATCCGCGGGATTACCACAGCTACTGACTTTAGACATTTTTGTACTGTCACGTACGTCGGTTCAGAGATATGATACTACATTCAACTAACTATATTCAACACAAAGATAACACTAATACAAGGCTTGTTCGCGCACTTTAATTCTCTATCTAATACTGACCACTACTCGTGCTAAACCAATAATGATGATACGACCGCTAACCAACTGCTTTTATAGTAGTTCCGTACTTCTGGTATTTTCTGGAAACATCGGGTATCGGAAGTTCGAAAAGCGACGATGTACTTCTCGTATATAGAGACCATTTGTAAGTAGATTAGGCTATGGAGCAGAGTGAAATTTGGAATTATATGAGTTTAAATCGGTACTTCCGTTATTTTAAGCCCCAGGGGATTGAGAATTCGTGGTTGACTTGCCATCCCCAGACAGCTCCACGTGGTGTTGTCCGATTGTGCCCAATTTCCCTAACTCATGGAAAACGTAAATTTAGCAGCGTCGTCGTCGAGTATATTACAAATAACTTTTTAAAAAAATGTGATTAAAATACTCATTCATTTTTGCTGGAAAATGATAACTCAAAAACGTTAAGTGTTAGGAAGTTTTTTCATTTTGAGAGCAAAAATTAACCAAAGGCTGCCTTTTAGATTACAGTCGCAAATTGGCTGTAGACAAGTGTAATTATAAATAAAAAATAAGTGGTTTATCATTTTAGGCCAGATTCCTTTATTTTTAGCCGCCATATTAGATGCTACTAGATCAATTTCGACCACAATAATATGAAACCATTGCAATAACTATCTGAAGATGGCGCAAAAAATTTTAAATTCTGTATTTTGATACTTTAGTTTTGTGTTCTGTATAAAATTTATTTATCCAAAAAGTGAGTAATTCTAGTAATATTTTTTTATATCTAAAAATTCTTAATTTGACCATTTTCAAAAGCTTTAAAGAATAGAAGGTATTAACTAAATATACATTAAATATCAGGACATGAATCCTTGACTAATTTTAAGATTAAAAAAAAGTATATGTAATGTTGTGAATACACGCTTATTTTACGACAAAATATTAAATTTCAGGTGTAATGTTGTCCCAAACTTCTTAAATAAATTAAATAAATTTAAAAATATGGCGTGTAATGCTAAAACTACAATTCTTCGATTGCCGAAACGAGGAAACTCAGACATTAAACGGCGAGGTGGCAGCACTTTGACTCTGTGCTTCCCCGAATTCAGAGCGCGACGTCACCACTGCTATAAAAGCGAAAAGTCAGTTGTAAAATTAGGGATATTGCGGGTTGCTCTTTTGGAGTCAACTCGTCTTTTTTCGATTGAGCTTAGCTCTCGGGAGTCACGTTGACTGTTTTCATTTTTAGGCAGCTCGTAGTTCTTAAAGTACATTGTCTTTGACAACATAACATTCTACAAACAATACAGATGGTGCACGTATTCTAATCCTTGAAATTGATATCGTCGATAAAAAGGCAAGGTTAGCGGCACGTACGAGTTACTTAACCGACGCATCCGGGCTTAAATATAATTACCAGAACGTGGCAAAGTATGCTAACCTGCTATTGACATTGCGATTAATAGTCGGCTTCGTGTTGGCTGTAAAGTTATGAAAATCACGATTTGATAAATAAACTCGAAAGTGACAGTGGAGAGTAAAATAATCCCGAACTTGACTTGAGGTACTGAATTAAAAAAGAAGTGAATAAAAAGTTAACCAAGAGTCAGGGATGAGTGTTACTTGATAATATTTTCCTAAATAACTCATTCCCTAGAAGTGTTCCAAAACAAAATTAAAACTTAATTAATCTTCGTTAACTCTAAGCTTCAATCATTCCCCTTCTATCCAGGTGAGCGAAGATGAGGCGGCTAGAGTTTTCATTCTAGTCGAGAAGTTTGACGAGACTTCACCAACAACTCCTTATTTGTGTTAAAACTTAAGTTTTACACAAATAATTGATAATGCAAAAGCTCTTACAATAAATTAATCTCGACGGAAACGAACTTCCGCGTTTCCGGAAGGATAAAATTAATCCAATAAACCCGGTAAATGCGTAAATAGATCCATATTCTCCGAGATGAGTACAAAAATACCGAATAATGGCGAGGTGTGTTGACGTCTCGCTAAAATCGAAAAATAGTTAAAATTGCGAAAGGTAGTTTAAACGGACCCTTGGAAAAAATTAATTGAAATTCGGTAAATAAAAATCGTTAATACAACATGGAATTCAAAAAGGGACATGATTGTTACCGACGCTGCGAAAATTTAAAAAAATATATTCATACTCCGTTAAAACGACACTAAATATATCTCCTAAATTGTTTGATTGTAAGGGTAGAAAGTGTGACACAAAATATTGATTGTGAATTATGTGTAGAAATTTTAAATTTAATTTTGGTATAAATTAACAAAAAAAATGAATCCTAACCAAGAGATTTTAGTAAATCTTTTTAGGGAGGCATATAGTGCACTACATCTTTTTTAATAAATTTTCCAAACAAAGAAAATTGGTTTTTGAGTTTTTTTTTTGAAATATATACAAGTATAATTAATTCCGGCGCGCTTAGGTAATAAGATGTAAAAAATAAAAACAGGGGGAACTGAACTTGAAGTTTATGATATTTCTAAACTGAATTAATAATATTATTTTTTCATAATAAATATATACCGACCAATAAAAGTTACATAATTTCATGAGTAGTCATTTAAGTGTGATTTTAGATTACAATTTATCACAATACCTCAAGTAAGTGACTTACTGGCTTTCATTTTTGTAAATCTAGATGAAGTAACATGATTTACTGCCTTTATACTCTTTAAAACAGAATTACTGCTTTTTTCATAGTTTTTATTATTCATATGTTGTATTTTGTCACAAGTAAAACGCAATAATGCAAAACAAAAATTTTATTTTATTTTAATATATTTATTGACATCAAAATTGCAATAACAATGATTTTTGGGTAGTCAGTATCGATTGACAAAATCTTAAAAATCAACGATCCAAAAGACGAGAGAGGTAAAATCACCGCTACTGCTTTTTTTCCTCGGTATATACAGATGAAAGAATAATTGTGCAATCGAGTAAAAATGTAGTACTTATATTTTTCAGTGAAAAAAAGCAGTACATTTTGATAGCTACTGATTTTTACTTCGCAAAATAGATCTACTGCTTCTATATTCAGGTTGTAACCAATTTGAAAATTTGTCAAGTTTAAAAAATTTATATCTTATTGAAATAACATTCTTGAGTACTACAGTAACTTATGTCCAATTCTTTATAACTCAGTCTTTTTGGGAAATTGCAAATTTGACTGTAAAATCATAATCAACTAGATTTTGGCAACTTAACATATTATAATAATATAGACGTTTAATGTCTTTCAAAAAACTATTCCAGGTATCAACAGCATACCTTATTTTTTATGCTTATTTATTTTCGAAAACAAACCATGTCTGGAGCCAAGTTTCTAGAATTTCTTTCTGATTTTTTAAAGTACCACTATCTGTCGAAGCTTTTTTACACTCTATGCATACCAACTCTTAAAAAAGTCTGTGCTTTACCCGTCCTGTATGCTACTCAATCCCGAAAATTGTGTAATTTATCTATATATAACACAATTACTTTTACGAGGCCGTAAAACTATAATGCCCTAAATCGTAAACACTTAAATATAACAGTTCTATGTATGCTTTGTTCGTAATAAACTTGTGGTAATGTTAACCTACCACAATATTTATCTTGTTTCGAGTATGAATAGAAAATTATAATTCTATAATATATAATCTTTACTATATAAAATGAAAACCTTAATTGGTTTATTCGATAATGTTTTCGTGAAGTACCTACTTACTGAATTTTGTCGAAACATATTTCACATACATTACACTAGTCAACAAATACAAAAAAAAATGCGACTGATGTTATAATGGCGGTCCTGGGAGTTTAAAGCATTCTGATTGCGAATTCAACAACGAAAATTTTCTACCACGTATAGATTTTGAGTTATAGAATGTATCAGTTATTTTTATTTAATACAAACATTTTTATATAATATTTATACATAAGTTCAAAACAATAAAAAAAAGACATTTTAAGGATAACAGGATTTATTTACAAAAATACACATAAAAATACATTTATAGTAAGTCTTTTGTACATTACTTTTTTGTAAATGTTGACTTTCATTCATATCCTGATCGCTTTCTCTCATAAGAAACCAACAATAATCTCCCATCATTGCTGGATCCCATCTCCCTTGGTACTCCTTTGTTAATATGTCTTGGTGGAACCGTTCTCCTTGCTTGTCACCGGCCACACCCAAATTTTCTGGGAAAAAATTTAAATGGGAATACAAGAAGTGTATTTTATGAGATATGCAACAACTCACTTTGCAGTAGCTTCCAAGTAATTCGTCTACAAGTTTTTCGTAGGTTTCTAAAAACTCCGAAACAATTGTTTTAAAAGAACTCCACGCAGCTAATTCAACATCACTTTGATCAAACTGTTGATCCTTTACTATTTTCCTAATTTGTAGTCGAACAAATATTCCTTTCTAAGCTTAGCATCACTTAGTTTAGGAAAAATTTACCCATCTCCTTCTTTACCTAATGCTTTAACGAAATTTTTAATCATTGCCAGTTTAATGTGTAATGAAGGTAACAGTACTTTTTTGGGATCAACAAGAGGTAAATTCTTAACGTTAGCTTGTCCTGGATTATATTAATCTCTCGAAAGCCATTATTTTACATGGTAATGGTTCTATGTTGCTCTACTGTCCCAAACACAAAGAAAACAGCAATACTTCGTAAACAAGCCTGAAGCTCTAGTAATAGTCCTGTGACTTTTAGGTCACCACATCTATGCCACTTATACGTATCATAGCTTATTGCATTTAGAATAAGTGACATACTTTATTATGGTTCATTCATGTCAAGTGCATGTGCAAAAGAAATAGAGCGCCTTTTGCTGCCATTATGCAGCAGAACTGGTTTAAAACTTATTTTAGTAGAATCTATAAATAAGCGCCATTCGTCTGGGTTATGTGCAAATCCTAATTTTCCATAACAGTATTTGGATTAACACAAACACAAATTTTATCCCGCAGAGTAAAAAACGAGGATAGCTTCTGGTTACGGTTCCTATATATTTTAACTTTGGTTCCAGTAGCTAGTAAATTCCACTGTTGTAATTTAGAGCCTAATACTTCAGCATGCTCTTTGGACAAATGGAGATCCCAAACTAGATTATTTAATTCAGGTTGTTCGATTAAATTTGGTGCTTTTCCTTCACTTTCGGGAAAATAAGAATCGTCCTTTTCTAATACATTATCAGGTTCTGCCTTATCATCATACATTTCTAAATCTTCCTCTCACTTTGCCGGGGGTGCAGGAACTAGTAAACCTTCTCCATGAAAAACCTGCTTTATTGCTGAGGGAATATCCGGATGTTCAATATTATGTTTGCTCTTTCTTGAAAAACACTTTTGTCACACAAAAGTAACAGTCGTTAAAATGATTTGTTAGTTCTCGCCAAATCATTGGAACTGCAAAGGGCATAGAAGAGCGCTTACCATTTAACCAGTTACTTAGATTTGCTGGACAGGTTTGGCAACATATGTGAAGAACCCAATTTCGATCTTGATCGCCAACAAAATATCCAAAATACTTATGATAAGCTACTTTGGTCATTTTGTTACCTGTCCTTTTCTGCGATTTAGGGGTAAACTGACTACATATATAGCAAAAACTATCCACGGGGTTATGTATGTATGTACGCAGAATTGGGGTCTGTATACTGCGATCTGATTGATCTATTGTGGCTCCCCTATTGCTGTCAAGCCGTGAGAATTACCTTATCGGCTAGAGCAGGTCCTCTAGTCCTATATTTCCCTCAGGAACCTTAGGATGTTAGACGGCTTCAAGGTGGGTAGCTCTCTTCCTTCGATTTGGGTGTTCTCAAGAACCGCATCGTAGGATTTTCTAGAGCGCTGCACTCTGAATAGAGGTTTCGTCCTCCTCCTCACAGAATCTGCACTTTTCTCTTTATACTAGTCTGGGTTGCTTGAGGTTTCACTTCAGCTGGCAATGCCCAGTCAGGACCCCTGTCAGAACTCTGAGATGATTTTTACTTAGATTTATGCATTCTTTGAATCTTTTATGCATTCGTTGAATTTCTTCTGGTCGTAATGCTCAAGAAGTATCTTCGCTTGTCTCAATCCTTGCCGTTCTGTCCAATAACAGCCACGTTTCTATACATCAGACATTTTTGTACTGTCGCGTATGTCAGTTCAAAGATGTGATAACTTTATTCAATACAACGATAACACTAATACAAGGCTCTTACTATTGGCTTGTTCACGCACTTTGCTTCTCTAATACTGACCACTACTCGTGTTAAACCAATACTGATTATACGACTGCCAGCTAGCCGCTTTTATAGCAGTTCCATACTTCTGATATTTTCTAGAAACATCGGGTATCGGAAATTCGAAAATAAGTAGATTCGGCTACGTAGCAGAGTGAAATATGGAATTATATGGGTTTAAATGGGTACATTCGTTAATTTAAGCCCTAGGGAGTTGAGACTTCGTTGTTAACTTTTCATCCCAAGACAGCCCCATGTGGTGTTGCCAGATTGTGTGTGTGTGTAATTTAAAATACCCATTGATTTTTACTGAAAAAATCATAACTTAAAAATCTTACATGTTAGGAAGTTTCTACCATCATGTTCGCATTTAGAGACCAAAAATTAACCAAAGCCTTCTTTTTAAATTACAGTCGCAAATTAGCTGTAAAGTAGTGTTATTATTCTTATTTAATATCTTACCATCTCGCAAAACAAGGATGCACATTTCCTAAAGAAGTCCTATTATATACACACATACAGAGTTAACCCAAAAAACATTTAGATATTAAACATGCTGATTGGAAATGGTCATGTATTTTCTATAAACGAGTACTTCAATAATGGTCTACCTCCAAAAGCCATCTGGTCTAATAGCTTGATAGGTTCCAAAATTTCACCATATAATTTTATTTTCGTACAAAAAAACCATCCTAAAAAAATTCCATTATAAGTACATTTATCGGCACATAAATTTAATGCAGTTTATTTAACCACTTTGAAACATATTAATTTTGCAATATACAAGTTATTTTGATACTCCGATGAGATTTTTTATTTTAATTTACTTTAATAACCTTTTATTCCTTCGGGAGTAGCCGTTTATATTTCGGGAACTGGCAACACTGACATTGCTAGATGCCACATGACATATCCACTGTAAAGTTTGACATTTTAAACAGTTTATGTATTACGACGCTATTTGTGTTCTTTACAGTAACTTTAAAATTTCGTCGCGACCAAAAAATGATATTAACCCATGAACATTTTCATGCGCTTATTTTTCATAACATTCGATGTGGTTTATCTCAAGAAGAGTGCATTGATGAACTTAATTCGTTATATAGCGATGAAGCACCTAGAAAAACTGGACGAGTAGCGTGAAGGTCGTCCAAGTAGTGCAAGAAAACATCAATGCTTAGCGTGAACTGATAAGGCAACATCGTCATTGTGACCCACCGGGAGATTAAGGCATCCCTTTTTTGGACTTTAGTAAAGCATTTTATAAAGTCAGTCATCCTCTCCTTTTCTCTATATTATCTAAAAATGGTATCTCGAGACCTTCATTTTTATGACTCAAATCTTATCTTGCTAACAGATATCTACAAGTTATGGTAGGGGGTTATCTTTCTGAGGAATTTTGAGTTACATCAAGCGTGATATGGGATTCTCACCTGGATCCACTTCTCTTCAGTATTTTATAAATAATATAAGAGATTCATTAAAGTCTTTTGGCTGTTTGCATATCTTCGAAAAATTTACTCTACAATAATATCTTCTTTGGATCTGAAAATAGAATGTATTTTAATACTGAAAAATGATTTTCCATTCGTTTTAGCAGGCTAAGAATTGAATTATCATTACAAAATGATGTGAATAGGGTTTCTCTAGAAGAAATGTCTGCAATTAAGGCTTTAGCTATCTATATAGACAGTAAATTTACATTTACTGAACTCAACAAGAAAATAATTCGTTGGGCTAATAACATTTTGGGGTATATTAAGAGAGCCATGATTTTAATGCTCTTAGATTTTGTTCTATAAGCTATGTCAGATCAGTAATGGAATTATCTAATATTATTTAATCACCTTACTTTAATACTTATATTAGTCATTTTAAAAACATTGATTCATAAAGTTTGCAAGGTATAAGTTAAGTAGAATTGTTTTCCTAGGCGCAGGAGAGAGTATTATTTGGAATAATCATATTTTCAGCCCTGAACATCTCTTGGCTTTAAACATATATATTTCTGCTAATAAAACACGTAATACATCTTTTGCCTATACCTCAATGCAGAACTTTATGTACAACTCAATAAAGAAGATATATAATAGTGTGAGTTCTTATTGTAAACGGATAGATTTTTTTATGTATGCAAATATTCTTTTAAAAGTTTGCTAAAACAGTTATTTTAGAATACTTATTGCAAAATTTATAAACGTGAATACGTTGAATAAATAAATTAATAAATAGCTAGATCTATCGAGGTCTTGTAGGCATTTTTACGTCTCTTGAATATGTTATTTTTGTTGGTCTATTTTTTCTGGATTGTCACCGCTAAATATGGAATCAAAAACATAAAGGTTTCATGTTTTTTTAATTTATGTTTCCATAATTTATTTTACCTTCATCAGAATATATGATAAATTAGCTAAAAACAATTGAACAAAAATTCACAGGTGATAGTGCAATATATCTACATATTAATTTAAAATTAAATAACTACGTTAAAATTGATAGATTTTTTAGAAAATAATAAAGATTGTTTTCAATATTATGAGTTTAAGGGGTCCTATCTAAAATCATACACTCTCTTTGATTTGAAATGATATTCTTTGGGTCGTTGTTTTCTTTTTTTTTTAATTTTTTTAAATTCTGCTAAGTTGTTTGGTATCTTCCTTAGCATTAACGGTATGCGTACTTTTTTTAATTTAATTAATTTAAAAAATTTCGCTTTTTTATGTTAGTTTCAGTTATTAAAATTTTAATACTCTTGAAATCGAAATAATGCAAGCTTATTAAAACCGTTTTATCATTTTTGTCGTATTTATAACGGTAAATTATTTTTTTTAGATAATGTCTTCATTATGATTTTTGCACAGAATGCTGTAAACAACAAGTGTTTTTGCTCTTTTTTTACATTTCAATTAGCTGTCATAACTTTTTAAGAGGTTTGGACGCTTATGGCCATTACATGATATTTCTTAAAGATATCTTGAAGTATTTCCCACAGTTGATCTGCAACAACACGCACTGTTGATGGCAAATGAGATTTCGACAAAACGTTTGACAGTTTCCACAAGAAGCCGAACCAACGAATGAATTTACTCCTATATTAATATAAAATGACATGTTCTTATCCGTAAAACACAAATTTTCAAATCTTCAGTTGTAATTCATTTTAATGTGAAAAATAATAATATTCTAATTTGTTGTAGGAAGAAATGCTATGCCGAAAATTCCAGTATTCAAAAACTTACCCGATGATCAGTTATTAGAAGAAGCACCAAATGAAAATTAATGTATTATGAAAAACTTAAAAAAAAATGACGTTAAAAAGTTACTTATATTATAAAGTCTATAAAATCCAAAACAAGATTGTTGGAACTTTTTGACCTATATTTAGGGCAGAATATATTTATGATTAAAAAGAAGTAAAAAAGTAGTTTTCACGATAACGATAGTGAATAATGTTGCTTTATTTTTCGTGCAATTTACTCCTTTAATCCATAAAAAATGGAAGTTAACGATATCACTTCATTTTTCACCAAAAAAAAAATCTAATATTTATAAAGTTTGAGTGACACCAGTAAACAAAGTTTAGCAAGAAAGAAAACATACTGTCAGTATCAATCGATAAACTTAAAATATTATGTGTATGTATTTAAGTATACATTGTTTAAGATAAAATTCAATCGTAGAGGTAGTGTTTCATATTATTATTGGTAAGTAACATAAAAAGGTCTTTGTTTCGTCTAGCACTAATAAATGTAATTTCATTATACGTACCATGGTTCACACGAAGATGAAAATTACACATAGTTTTATCAATACGTAAATACTCTAAACTGATTAATTAATAAGATTTTGGTAGACTGAATTTTCAATAAATATCAATTTTTTTTTTGTTAATTTTCAGTTCTATAAAACGAGAAAGTTAAGTAAAAATTTCAAACTTCATAATATTTAAAAAATAAAACATTCAGTTCTAAAGTATAAATCTATTATATCTCAGTGATAGATGATGTTCTAAAGAGACACGATATGGATAAAAATTAAATACTAATATATATATATATATATATATATATATATATATATATATATATATATATATATATATATAAATATATACATATATACCCATATCAAAGGTTTTTTTTCACTAGACACTTATCTTTTTAGATAAGTTTATAGTCACATATCACAAAAATTTCCACAACTACGCCTTATGTTCTTATTTTCAAGAATAGATTATGTTTTTAGTTCTTCAAAAGAAATATTTAAAAATAGACTTCAAATCACCTCTGATTAAACAGAATTACCTATTGAAAAACATTAAAGAAGTAATGTGTTTAAATTTTAATTTAATTCTGAATTTTGCTAAATCAATATGAACTATAGAAATTTTACAGTATTTCCGTTAAATTTTCTTTAAATTAGGTCTAATTTAAAAATTATACTAACATGAAAAAAATTATTTTACTTTAACATTGAAATGAATTGGATTAAGATGAAATGAAAAATGTGTACCTAGTTCGATTTAAAAAAGTTTTCTAATATAAAGCATCAAGATGTTTTTGTAAAATTATGTGCATAAGTAAAAGGACTAAATTAGGATTATTATTATGTACACAAATGGTTAAGATAGTTAATATATCCATAAAATAAAATACAAATTAAGATAATTAGTATGGCATTGATATGAAAAATAAAAGAACTTAAAAGTATAGACCGAATTCTGAACAACATTGGCTTCAATTTCAAAAAGTTCCAACACCTAAACAATGGTATTCTTAAACTAGGCTGGAACATTGTTTAACTTTTACTCTAGAGGGCTTTGCAGTTTTATCTGCCCCGATTTAACTGAAAACCCTGTAATGTAACCATTTCATATTGTTTTAAATAAAAAAATAAAAAAATAAGATGTTTTCTTTCATCGTTTTATGTCCAAATCAAATAATATAATGTTAAGCTTATCTTTTTTTGAGTTGAGATAACGTATTCCAAATAATATGGAATTTTTCCAATGAAATTTTCATAAAAGCTTCCTAAATAACCTATCAAAAACTTTCAAGCAAGCTTATGAATACATTTCATTAGGAACCCCATGTAATCTTCCCTAAAAGGATTCGGGAAACAAAGAAAGCAAGTTTCTGCAACATAATATGCAAACTTCGAAGAAAGGAAATTGCAATCTACCAAGTAAGCAATCTGGGAAACTTAGTATAACTTTTCAGTAAAATTTTAAGAAAAGTTTCCCTTATTCTAAATTGATACTTTCAAAAAAGCTTTCTGTAATTGTCTAGTAACCTTCCTAGAACCTTGACGGAAAATGTGTTTTTCTGAAAGGTTATCGCAAGCTTAAACATCATCTTCCCATTAGAAATTTGGGACATTTTGTGATTACTGAAAGCTTCCACGAAAGCTTCTCGTAAAGCTTCAAAACTTCCTCGAATGTTTTCTGTAAGCTTACTGCAACCTTTCGTACTATATGAGAGGTTCAATTAGCAAGTTTTGGAATTACCGCACTTTCAAAGTCTTTCCACATGATTCTTTGAAAATGTATATTGGGTAGAGTTCATTTCCTAGGTCTATTGGTGGTAAGGTCTCACTAATTTAATTACGAAGAAATCGTTTGAAAGAACTTTAGAACTATTTTAAACTCAACTCCACTATCTCGCCTGTTTAACATTTGCTTTAAAATAGTGATAACACTATTTTTGTTTCATTATATTCTTAAATTTTGATTACGACAACAAAAATTGCCTCCTATTATAAGTAGCTTAATGTAAAGGGACTTGGAAAATCTACAAAAAAATCCACAGAATCGGTACTACATCGAATCGTAACAAGAGTCGAAAACGTGTTGTCGAATAGTCGATCCGACAATCTGGTAATTTTGTGCCTTAGTCGCGATATTCGGAATTTTGACAGGGAAGGAATAAACCCAAATAAAAACCGAGACCCTTAAATACAACGAATATTTCTGGACTTACGACTAAGCTGCAATGATCATATTGAGGCTCGAATCAAGAAGGCCATATGTACTTTTTGGTCTTGTAAACGAGTCTCTAGATGTACATGAGGGCTGACATATATATATATATATATATATATATATATATATATATATATATATATATATATATATATATATATATATATATATAATGGTGATCCGCCCCATAATCACGTACGTCGCTATTATATGATGTTCAAAAAATGGCTACATAGGCCACCTTGAATTGGACCGGGCGGCTACTCGGGTATCTAGGAAAGCATGGTAAAGAGATGTTCATTCCTCTCCATGCAAATAGAGTACGTAGTGCCGCTTTGGAAACTCAACCACTCTATTGAGATACTTTTGCCAAGTAGAAGAGATTGGGAGGAGGAGCAAAATCTTCCGAGAAATGAAGCCTGGTGGTGTACAGATGGATCTCGACAAGATGAAAGAGCTGGAGCACGAGAGAGGAGCATAAACAGGAATAGAAGAATAAACATATGCTCAGAAAGTAGAGCTGCGATAATGACACTGAAATCTAGTGTCGTAACTTCACGACCGGTGTCTAAGTGCAAGAATGTACTGAACAGTTTAACAAGAAACCACTGCACAATCCGACTCGGGTATACGCAAGAATGAGAAAGCGGACCGTTTAGCGAAGATGGGGTCTGAGATTGAACCATATGTACCCCAACCTATTCCACCTATACCAATTACCGTTGGCAAAAAAGAATTAAAATTGTTGCTGAAAAGTAAATTTATTGAATCATGGAAAGTTATTCCTTGAATGAGGTGTGCCAAGGACATATACCTAGATCTAGCGCACGGTTTACAAGGGAGCTTCTTTCCTTAGGAAGAACAGAGCTGCGAAATGGGGTGGGAATGTTGACAGGACGTTGTCACCTCAGAGGCCACTTTCATAAGATGCAGACGACCTAACAAGCCTTAGGCATCGATGAACAAGTATAACCACCTTCTGTTCATTCATTCATTCATTTAATCATTCCTGGCCGTTGTCCATAAAGGGACTTCTATGGCCAGGCCTCTCTTGGTCTGGTTGATGATAAGAAGTCAGTTCACAGTCCTGCAACCGCAGCGGTGTTGAATCGTCTACCTTGCATATTGCCCCGATGTAGCACAGAAGATTCTGCTCTCCTTTGAAAATATGAGCGTAGCTTTGTTAATTGTTGATCCAATTGCTTACCAATATCCACCAATCCTCTTTCTCCGTGGTATCTTGGTAGCATTGTCCGCTCATCAGGATGATGTTTGTGTGCCTGTGTCAGGAATGTTTTGACTTCCCCTGCAGACTTTCTACGCCCGTGCAGAGCACGCATAGGTGTTAAGTGCCTTAAATAAATTTTTACTTTCTGATTGGTTTGACCGTTTCGCATCTCAAATGGTACCGATTGTATATTTCCTCTAGTTCTGTTTAAACTGCTACATTGCAGTAATCTAAGATTCATATACAGAAGATGTTTCAGTTTTACCACCTCTTCACAATTATTTTTAATATTGAATTTTAAACGGCGTGATAGTGGGTTCATGGTAAGGCAGAACCATAAGAGGCTTAATAAATCTCCTTCAAATATTCCTCTTCGCATTGGGTTTGTGTCTGCCTAGATGTTGTTACTAGAAAGTATTTACATTTGGATCTTAGTTCTCCAAATTGAGATGAGGTGTTCCAGAAAGGACACAATATATACACCGACTCTATATATTCTTAGTACAGCCTTCAGCCAGTCATGTGTCACTGAGTCAAAGGCTTATCGGTTCCTTCTTTTGGTATAGGCTTGATTGCAGATGACCAAGATTCAATAATAAGTTGCTCCTTGCAATTTTTTATAAACAATGGAAAACTATTTCTACCGATTAAATTGAAAAAATTATTACTAGATAGATCAACATTGTCAGAACATAATTGTGAACGATGCTGCATCGGTTTTAACAATTAAAATAGTTTCTACCGATAAGATGTAAGAGATCGTCACTGGATATGATTAAGATCGTAGAAGGTTCTTTTATTGGTTATAATGATTAAATATTGTATATAACAATTCAATTCGTTACAAGCAATGGAACTGTTTCTACCGATCAGATAAAAATAGAATACACCCATACCTCGATAAACTTTCACTTCCCAAGACGGATGAAGTGACGAAAGCTAGTGATAAATGTTAAGAAAATGTTACAAATTTTATTCTGTCTTGTTCGTTTGTCCTATCAACTGTTGTATGTATTTAAATATGTCTTCGAAAATGCTATTAAATAAAAGGGCACTATTTTAGGGGTGAACGTTTTGGTGAACGCGCCGCGAAATATAAGCCTCCAAGCTTTTCTCCAGGGTAAGTAAAACATAAATTTTGTTCCTTCTTCTTCATTGATTATCTTGGGGTATATTTCCGTCCTTTTATGAGGAAGTCAGAGTATTTTGAGCATTTAATTAATTTCGTTTTAGTACTAGTTCTTGAGTAGCTATGCAGACTAGTATAGCAGTTTTAGATCGGGCACTCGTGAACTGTAGAATGTAGAAAACTAGCATATCTTGGCCATGTTCTTAGAGGCAATCGGTACAGAATTCTTCAACTGAAAATGAAGGGTAAGATCGAGGTCGTCGAGGTCGAAGCAGATCTCTTGGCTATTTAGAATAGCAGAGAATCGTGATCAACTCGCCTATATAATTGACAACGTCAGGGGAACCCGACAGAGCACAGAAAGAAGGCAGAAGTCGTCCCTTGTTTGTCATTTCCAATTTAATTGCCAACTAATTATATGCTTCATTATTTTTAGTCCAGTTTTTCCGGTATAGTTAGTAAAAAATTCCGACATTTCGGGATAAGAAGTAATAAACTATTGAAAGTTGTAAAAGGGGTAAATACAAGACTAGCTATGATAGTTGACGACATGTTCAGTAAATAACTACAAGCGTTTTAAAATGTCAAAAGATTTTTTTTGGAATCTCAGCTATTGGATACACAAAAAGTAAATGGTAAGTAGTTAGAAAAGCTACAATTTGAGGTACGGTACAATGCATTTTGTTAATTAAATACTGCAAATAAGCAAAAAACATGCTCCGAATAACCGAAGGAAAGAACGATCATTTTATTGCAAATGTTTTGTAAATGAATAACTTTTGTAGGATTCGATATCTAAGGATGTCTCTTTCTCACGGTAATTAACATTACGATCTTCTTGATCCATCTTTCGCACAACACCGATATTTTTTGGAATAACAACCGATTTTCGTCAACCTTCACGAAATTTACCATTACCAGACACAAGACCACGACAAAATTCTGCAAATCAATTGTAAACGGTCTGTCCTAATGGTGCTTCATTACCACAAGCTCAATGAAGCGATTCTATAAATTGTTATTAAGTTAGATCTTTACTAAAATCGTAAAAAATCGAGTAATTATTTAGATTAAGTTAAGATGATTTTTTTGAGAACAACTCTCTACTTCGAGATCGTAAAACACGATTCCGGTTTTGGTTTTCCACTGTTTTTCCTCTATTTTTCGGAAAATAGAAATTATTATTATTATTTCTAAGAAAAAACCAAAATCTCGTATTTATCTATAATAATACTAGTTAAAATGCATTATACGTAATATATTGCAACTACGTTTACACAAATTTTAGGAAATGAAAGAAAAACTTGTATTTTAAACGAAAAAGCAAAAATACGTTTTGTAAACATCATCGATCATTTTACTAAAAATACTAAATATTTCCTGCAACGTTACCAGAAGTAAAATACCTTCGTTATATAAACTTTTATTTTAAAAAACTATAAACTCTCCCATCTCGGTCAACAACATAGTTTAATTTTCGTAATATAAAAACAAGTGTAAAATGATTCAATTAATTCAATCTAAATTTTTGATTAGTTTTGATTAGTCTAAGTTAATTTAGGTTTAGTTTGGTTTTAGTTAGTTTGGAAACTGAAACTAGTCTGAATAAAGGTAAACTGACCTGCCTATATTAACTAAAAAATGTTATAGTCAAGCAAAGACTATGTGGAGACGGGACAACCTCTGCCATGGAAGGATGTTGGGAAAGGTCTGGGTTAGCTGGAAAGCGGGCTCCAATTTTAAAGAAACTTCAATATGTTGTAGAGGTTACAAAAATAAGAGGCATGTATTTTTTTATCTATGGAGATTCATTATAACGGGGTGAAAACCGCCCCTAAAGTTCACCCATAAAAACAGTATTTTTGAAATACCTCTGGTTCTAAGCGAGATATTTTTACAAAACAAAGTTACTTGTTTTTCGAAATGATGTTCAACTATGGTATTTTCACCCTCAAGGATATCATCCCTTATTTTTTTTATTAGGGTATATATTTACGCACATAATTTAATTCCAAAAATTACGAAATTTAATGGATTTGTTTAAAAATATTTTTTCACGAATACCATAAGTAACGTAAGAGTTTCGGAATTTCTAAAAATAAACTAGTAAAAAAGGGTGAGCCACCCCCAAATACGTTTTTTTTTTAATTTCAAGTCTTAATTGAGATATATTTACAAAACAAAATGGAAATTACTTATTATTTGAAATGATGTTGAATTATGGTATTTTCACCCCCAAAGATATCATCCTTTATTTCTTATAACGGTAAGCCATCTATTAGCACACGTAATTTAATTTTAAAAATTAAGAAATTTAATGAAATTGTTTCAAAGTATTTTTCTCACGAATACTATAATTAACTCAAGTTGGCGTGTTTTGGGTTTCAAAAAATGAGGTAGTAAAAGAGGGTGAGTCACTCCCAAATACATTTTCTTTCAAATCTAAAATTCTAATTGCGATATCTTTACAACACAAAGTGAAAATTACTTCTTAGTTGAAATGAGGTTATACCATGTTGTTTTAACCCCGTAGATATCATTCCTTACTTTTTATGAGGGTTAATCTTGTAATTCATTTACATAATTTAATTCTGGACATTACGAAATTAAACCAAATTTGTTGATAATATTTTTTTGCGAATACAATAAGTAACCTAAGTTGACGTGTTTCAGAGTTTCCAAAAATAAACTAGTAAAAGAGGGTCAAAAATCCAAAAATCCTTTTTTTTTAATATCTCCAATTCTATTTAAGATATCTCTAAAAAACAAAATAAAAATTATTTGTTATTCGAAATCATGTTAAACTCATTCCTAATGATATTATTCCTTAATTTTTATAGAAGGAAATCGTCATATATATATATATATATATATATATATATATATATATATATATATATATATATATATATATATATATATATATATATATATACATAATTCTTAAAATTATTAAATTTTAATTTAAATAATTGTTACAGAATTAGAAATCACTATTTGTCATGAATTACATATAATAATTTACAGACATGAATTCTTAACCAATGAAATAAGTTTGTATTTTCTTATTCATTAAAAGAACAAATTTCAGTAAGCTCTGTAACGTTCACATCAACTGAAATTTGGCAATCTTAAGAATAATTATACATGTATGAAATTACATTACTTCGAATAATATCCTCAAGGAAATTAAACTATAGTACTTTTAATTTAACATTTCAAATAACAAGTAATTTCCAATTTGTTTTGTGAAGTTATCTCAATTAGAACTTGAGATGTTAAAGAAAGGATTTGGAGGTAGCTCACTCTCTTTCACTAGTTTATTTTTAGAAGCCCCGATACACGACAACTTAAGCGACTGAAAAATATTTTCAAGCAATTCCATTAAATTTCGTAATTTTTGGAATTAAATTACGTAAGCGAATAGATGGTTTACCCTTATAAAAAAATGAGGAATGATATCCTTGGGGGTGAAAAACCCATAATTTAACATCATTTCGAACAACAAATAATTGTCATTTTGTTTTGTAAAGATATCTCACTTATAACCTGAAATACTTCTAAAATACTGGGGCGAAATTTAGGAGCGATTTTCACCCAAAATGAATCTCCGCAGATAAAAAAATACGTCTCTTATTTTTGTACCTTCTACAACATATTTGAAGTTTCATTAAAATCGGAGCCGGACACCAGGCATCTTCCTTGTTAGACCAAATGTGTGAACTTTATTTTCATGATTGATTTTATTGTAGTTTACAACTGTTTACAACTATATCTACCACCGCATCTAGAAAAAAATTCCTATTAATTTCCTATGTTATGTTAATTTATCACTATTGTTTCAAAATAAAATAACACCAAAATAAAAAACAGAAAAAAAAACAAATTTTAATTTAGACATTTAAAAAATGATTGGCCAGTGCCTAGGTATTATAAGAGAATCTAAAAAGGTAACTACCCTTTGTTAATCGTCACTACCGGTATTTTATCCTAGGAAACAAATGATCTCTTGTTAGTGGGTGGTTAAAAAATAAAACTAGTAAATGTGTCAAAAATTACAGTGACTGGTTATTCAAAGAACTTTCTAACGATTTTAAAATTTTAAAAATGGCTGAAACTACAGATTCAGTTTTTTCGAATGAATTACAGGAATGTTTTAATGATTTAAAAAGACATTCTTTGTCCTACAAACTAGGACAAATACAGGAAACCGCCGGAGATGATATGCAAAATCCGTTGCATAAGCAATTTACACTCATTCTAGCTAAAATTGAAGAAATTCTGGCCAATCATAATAAAGAATCAAAGGAATATTTAAAAATAATATCGATGAAGTCATCGATTATTTATGAGAAAGCTAAAATATTGCTAGCTGAGCATTTGTTATCGGAAAGTAAAGTGCTGCTTGAAGAAGCATTAATGCTAATAAAGGAGTATTCGGACCATCCCAAAGTAGCATTTTTATATATGAGAATTGTTAATCATTTAACTTATGTACTATCACGTCTTGGGGATTTAGAACCAGCAAAAGCGCTTTTAATAAGCGCTATTGAAGATGTTGATAAATGTAAACCTGAAGTATTTAGGTAAGTACTTGAGTAGGTACTATTTTAATACAGAGTAATTATTATCAACCTTTCGTGGCCCAACCACCGAAAACTTTCGTTTAGAATATTGTGTCATTCATTTTTCCAGTTATTTTAATAGTTTTTAGCAATCTATAATTGAAGTTTATGTATTTTTACCTTAGCCTCTGAAGTACTTTACATTTTCTATGAAACGCGTTAGGAAATGAAATTTTCTGTAACTTGTGTGATAAAGCATTTCCTAAATAGTTACATACAAAAATAACTTCAGAAATGGCGAACACAAAAAAACGAGACACTTATTTTTATTACAAGAATGCAATTTTTTATTGTCAACGTAAAACAAAAGTCACTGTATGGGATACAAATCTGTTCAATGACTCGCATCCGTATTAAATTAGGTCGCTCATACTAGCGCGACACAAGACGATCAGACATGTGTATTTCATTTCCGTGTCACGTATTTGTCTTTTTCTGAAAGATGAGCACTCGACCTATGATTTGCAAAACAAGAACAATGAAAAATATATTAAGGAAAATAATAACGTTTTATTTTCTCCAGAATTAGAAACCTTTTTGTGTTTATTACAATAATAAGTTCACAAATATAACATTATTAGAGTTCAGATTTTTATTTCCAGTACCGATGATTTGTTTCTAAATACCACGAAAGACGCCAAACTATCAATGATAAAACTTAACCGATTAACCATAAACAACATGCAAATGCTGGCTTGGATTCATGCAAGAATGGGTAACACTGACATGAATTTAAAACTTCAACATGACATTCTTCAAAAACAACTAGATTTAGCCGATGGTGACGTGCTTAGATGGGCCGAGTCGTGCTTTAGACTTGCTGGGATGTACGTAGGACAAAATGATTGGGAAAATGCTAGGTAAGTAAACAGAAGAAACTTGAATTAATCTAATCATTCTTAAGAAGTATTTTATATACATTTTTATAAAAATTTCTTTTAAATATTTATCGTTTATGTATATACGTTACCTAGCGGCAACTGCTTAAATTTCAAGGTGGAAACTATTAACTTAATTTAATAAAAACATTGCTGATATTATTTCCTTAAATAATTTAATATGAAATATGTTTCAAAGTTAAACCGCATCCTTGAAGAATTAATCACTCACCAAAATAAGACTAAAAGTCCTTATAATGAAATGAGACCCGTAAGAGCTTCCTTAAAAAAAAGTAGTGTTCCCATAAAGTCCTTTGATTTGTTAAAAAAATATTCTACAAACGATTAGGTATTAAATTTGCAAAATTATACAATAAATCTAGATGAACAAATGGCATTACTTAGGAGTAACAACAATTTTTCCTCTCCAATGACTAATTAATATTTTACATTGTAATAACGTTAAGGTTTAATTGTTTAACCGAAAAAAATAAGTTCTTTATAACAAGAACAAAATATGTATTCATGAAGGTTCAATTTAAAAAGAAAATCTTATAGCTAATAAAGAACGAAAGCTTTCACGGCTTTAGTCAAGTTGAACATCATGGTTCTTGGGTGTAGATCGTGTCAAATTGGAATTATTATCCGACGTTTCGCCTACCATTCACAGGGCATATTCAGAAATCTTTACTCCACGCGTTTAGGACACTGAATGACCATCGAGGAGCAACAGCCCGGTATTTATACCCGACTGGTATTCAGCGAGCCGTGATCCAGCGTTATAATCGATTTCCTCGTGTGATGTAGACTATAACCTGTATCTGTATTAATATTATTTGGATATTTACCAATTTCGATTGATTCTCTAATTTTACGTTTAAAGAAACCAGACACTGATGCTAGCAGCACCTTAGTTTCTTGTGTGACATGTGCAATGCTGATGTTCAGCTACTGCAGATTGTATAATTTGTTTATGTTTAATACATTTCATTTTCTTTAAGTTTAGTGGATATAGACCGCCCTGTTTCATATACATACACTTTACCACAACAGCAAGGTCTCTTATAAACACGGTCTCTTTGTAAAGGTGTTACGTCCTTTCATGACTTCAAACATTGTGCAATTTTCTTAAATGTGTCGAAAATTATCCGAATGTTTGATCTTCGGAGTGATGTGGCAATCTTGTCGGTTGTTCCCTATATGTAAAGCAAGATAACACTGCCCATAAGTGGTATATTTATGACATTTTGTAGAGTAGTTGGGTTTTTATATCTATTAATAGAATGTCTAATATCTTCAACGCAATATCCGTTACCTCTCAGAGCATTAGTTAGTTTTTCGATTTCTGATTGCAGTGATTGTAAATATCCAAATAATATTAATAGAAATAAAGGTTACAGTCTACATCCCACATGGAAATCGATTATAACGTTGAATCATGTTTCACTGAGCACCAGTCGAATATAAATACTGAGCTGTTGTTCCCCGATGGTCATTCCGTGTTCTAATCTCGTGGAGTAAAGATCCCTGAAGATGCCTCGCACAATCGTAGGCGAAACGTAAGATAATAATTCCAATTTGACACGGTCTAAACCCAAGAACCATGATTTTCAAAATCTTATAACTTTTACAAATTTTTATCGAGCAAAAATAGAAAAACAAATCAAAGATGATGCGAAATTTGAAAGATTATTCTTGAGTTAATTTTCAGCATTAAAGTTAGTATAATCATATGTCCGATAATGCTTAGTTTAAAAGATACATGATGGTAAAATTAAATATTTTTTCAGTTTTTCAAATATATCTTACTTGTTTCTAAAGATAATTAAATAAAATTTGGTACACGTTTCGAGTTTCGATAAAAAAAATTCTTATTATGTGAAATAATCCACTCATCTTGATCATACTCCACTACAATTACTTTTAATGTAAATGGGTGTATAGCTTAAAAATTTGTTCAGGTTCTTTTGAAAACGGCTAGAGATAACTACTAATCCAAGGGTTGCGATATTCCAAAAAAAAAGACAAATGGAAGTCCAATATATATCTACTACTTCACAAGAAACATAGTTGCCTATGACCTTCAAACAAATAATCCTCAGAGTGATACTTTTTCCGAGTTATGTAACATTTTACCCTCTAAAACTTTTTTTTCCGGCGCCACTGACCCAAGTTGATCTCTCAATTAGTTTTCTCATCATATTGTTATTTTTTGTCAATATAATACCCTCCAGAACTTATTTGGAGATGCATCTAAAAACAACCTAATTTTTTTGTGGAAAAACTATTGACTTTTAGACGAAAATTTAACAGATTAAAAAAGCATGACAATAAGATAGGGAAACACAACTGAGTAATCAACTTGAGTTAGTAGCGCCCAAAAAAAAAACAGTTTCAAGAGTAAAATTTTACAAGACCCGGAAAAAAGCATAACCCTATAGATCTTTTCTTATATTAATAAATTTGTTTTATGGAAACTGCAGAAATAGTTACATGTACCAAACCTGACTTAATTATCTTTAAAAACAATTAAGACAAATTAAAAAAAAAATGAAAAATTAAGAAATTTTAACACCCTGTATCTTAAAAACTAAGCATTATCGAACTATTTGCTCAGGAATAACCGCTTAAAAATTTTGCCCACTTCTTTGGAAACACACTGTACAATTTCAAGTTAGTAATATTTAGTTACATAAGCTTCTAAATAACTGCTAGACATATATTTTTCATGAAACTAGGTTGTCAATACATTTTTAGGGGATAACTTCGAACAGGTTGTAGTATTTCTAAAATTTTTCATGGTAATAGTGTCGAAACTGTCTCGCACACAAATTCCATATGCTATGGAGTTACGGATCAGACTCTGCGCTGACCATTTAATTACACCAAGATTTTATTCCACACTTCTTATTGCTTTCTTTGTGTATTGTGTCATATTGAAACGACCACTAGTGATATGTCTCACTCGGTACGAGGCAACATAGCGTTAGCTAAACTATTCATATATCCATTAATCTGTTAATTTTAACACAACACAACACGCACTCGAAAGGCCAAGAAACGATTTCCGACCATAACATCGACTGATCCATGTCTTATCAGATCCAAAGTATACTTAGGATCAAAGATTTATTCTTAGGGCTTCTTCTCCATAAAACTTCAGATCTGATTGGTTTAAATGTTCATGACTGAACATCACACGGCCCATTCCATTCTTTCCTAAAATGAAGGCTTTTTGACTGGTCGGTCTTCCGACGACTGACGGTCAAGTTATTTTCTCTTAAGAGGAAATTATCACCCCTGTATCAAAAGTAATGGAAACTTAAATTAATTGACAACCTAGAGTCAAATATATCAAGATATGTTTCAACCTCATTAGAGCTCATCAGAGAGCAAATTCTATCAGCTGCAAGTCATTCTTAAACTGATCATCTTGAGTCTATCAAGATTGTCAGTTTCACCAAAGAATACCCAGCGCCACCTTTCAATATAAGAGCTGAGCTCACATAACAAACCTATAAGGTATACTCTATTAGATGAGATAAATATTTCATATATATATATATATATATATATATATATATATATATATATATATATATATATATATATATATATATATAATAGGAATTAATTTTTTCTTGAACCATTCAATATATTTTTAGTTGGTTATTTTCTTGGGAATATGGTTCATTTTTATATTGAAACAACATATATACAGTAGTCATACTTATTGTATATATATATTTTTATTTCTCAGGACGTTTCGATTCTTTCGAATCTTTTTCAACTGATGCGGATGCTACAAAAATGTACATTTTTAATATTATTATATATGGACAAAGAGGTTAAAAACTTACCAGAACAGAGATTTTTGTTTTAAACAATAGTTAATTACATCACAAACCAATTGTAGTCACTCTTTTGTATATTCATTTTTTAAAAGTCTTTTCTAACTGGCCTTTTAAAAAGACTTTTAAAAAATGAATATACAAAAGAGTGAGTGACTACAATTGGTTTGTGATGTAATTAACTATTATTTAAAACAAAAATCTCTGTTCTGATAAGTTTTTAACCTCTTTGTCCATATATAATAATATTAAAAATGTACATTTTTGTAGCATCCGCATCAGTTGAAAAAGATTCGAAAGAATCGAAACGTCCTGAGAAATAAAAATATATATATACAATAAGTATGACTACTGTATATATGTAGTTTCAATATAAAAATGAACCATATTCCCAAGAAAATAACCAACTAAAAATATATATATATATATATATATATATATATATATATATATATATATATATATATATATATATATATATATATAAATTGGTACGTTAGTTTTTGGGAAGTTTAAAATAAACTTCACTGATATTTTTCATACAAAAGGGTCATTTTCAAGAATATATGTCTTACTTTGTTAAAACTACAATCCACCATAGATATCGAGTAATCGTTATAAATTTGTCGGGAATTAATTTACCATTATGGAAAATTAGAACATTAACAACCGGATGCACTAACATGGTTTAAATTTAAAATCGCCCTAAACTGACAGCAGAGGGCTTAAACTGACAATAGCAACAATAAGTCAAGCAAGTTTTAAACCCTAAAAATACAAGAATAAAAAGATAATTTTGTTTTACTAGTGAACCGGCAAAAATGGAGAACTTTATTTATTTTCATATTACAAAGAGTTATCGTAAGGTTCTTATTCTTAATATACCTATATAAGAGTTTGTTTGTTGACATATGTAATATAAATTACGACAACATCATAAGCAAAACAAAACTGGTCTACTATAAGATAATAAATCATGTCAACTAGATCGGGTCTAAATCTTAAATCTTCTTAGTGAATCTGGTTGTAAAATTTAATTAAAGTTGAAAGTGGAGCTCATTGTTTCATCGCTAATAATTTGATTATTTTCATCAATAGCCCAATTTGTTGGGTAAAAGGCATCGGGTTACTTTGAGTTCCACTTTCAGCGTCATAGACTCCATTTGCTCATATCAAAAAGATTTCTGTTGAAGTTAAAGGTTCAAAGATTTCAGAATTACGATCTGTTTAGTAGTTTTCGAGGAAAAAACTTCCAAAAATGACAAATTTCTTCATTTTTCTTGCATACAATCGCAAATATCTTGGGAAGGAAACATTTTTCGAAAATTTGCCCGGAGTTTATTTTATCGTGTTTTATCTAAACAAAAATGCTTACGAATCGATTCCGTGCATTTTATCTTTTTTGCAAGTTTTTTGTTAATAACAATTATAGGCCCACTCAGACAAAAAATTTTATTAAGAAAAATTACTCAGAAAAATATAACAAATTTAATAAAAAAGGTTTGGTGGACTAGAAATGAGAAAAAAAATTTATCGGTTCATGCTCTTTTTAGGAAGGTAAACCACTCGCCTAGTACCAGCCACCTGCATTATATCTTCTATCAACCGCAATAAACGCAATTCTTTCATTGCGAATCTTGTCCCTTAGATATGTACCAAGCATAGACCTCTCCAGCGCTATTTGCATTATTCTTAATATACAATATTGATGTTTACCTGTGTTAAGACCACTGCTTCAAGACCAAGCAATGCACAGCATCAAAAATCTTTCGTTTTAAAATTGCTCTATTTTTAAAAATATATGACGGTTTTTCAAAAGTTTTGCAAGACAGTTGCACACGTCTAGTAATTTCCCTAGATGTGTTTTCCTTCCCGATTAATTTCGGCGAAATAGTAAACCCTGGCACAGATCCTGTTTAACCTTGTTCAAATTGATTTTAGTCTCATCATTGAATTTTCAATAGATGCTCTTAATAACTGATATATATCTAGAATCAATTGTAATCAGTAGCTAACATTTCAATTATATTAAAAAGCTTTGTGAAGGTAGATGAAAGTCAGATGAATGATGAATATTTTATTTTGATGTTTTTCTATCAGAGTTTGGACTATTTACAATGATCTAGTGTGCTATAGCCTGTTCGAAAGCCGGATTGTTCTACAGGTTAATAAAAATCAAATTTTGGTGTTAACTGATTAGGTATATTTGTAAAAAATTTATAAAGCTGAGACAACAAACTGATGAGTAAATAATTTTCAATGTTAGTCGAGTTACCTTTTTTAAGCAACAGTAGAACTTCCGCCTCGAGCCGGTACTTTAATGCGCTGCCTTCATATAAGCATCTTTTAAGCAGATTTCTTATAGATCTTTTTAGAACACTTTTCCTAAATTTTAGCATTTTGGTTTACCATTCTTCACTGATTTTATTGTTTTCCTTATTCCTTCTGTTACAATATCAGATAGGTCTTTTGAACCAGAATTTGCTATTTGAACTCCTACGTCCATGAATATAAATGAGTAAAATTAGAATAATAATCTTATATTGTTTGTCCTATGTCGTTTTTAAGTTGCCCTTATACCATTTTTATTTTAAAATATGATAAATTTTGTTTTATCCCTAGAAAGTTTAGATCCCAAAAGCTTCATATTTCCATTTTAATCGATAGTATTCTGAATTAATTTTGTATTCTATTCTTATATCCTTGCATATCTATATATTGATACTTTTATTTCGTTTTTTATATTCTTTCGTATATCTTTCAGTATTTCTTCGTTGACTTATAAAATCCAGTGTTTGTAGAGATAATTTACTGCTAATTGGTGTTTTCCTGTTTACACTTTTTTTAATACTTATTTTTATATTTTAAGCTGGTTGGTATATATTTACATTACTTTGCATATTAGCAACTTGTTTTTATTACGATCTAATGCTTGTATAATAGAAAACAAGGATTTTAACTCAAATTTGTTGTAAATCAAAGTTCAAACGACCCTCATTCAATCTGTGGACACTATCTTAAGTTTATTCAGTACGAGACGTGTTCACATATTGAGTTTGCTTTTGAAATTATATAGTCTATTTCATTTGTAGGAAATCTATCAGGCTTATCCGTGATTTTTGAAAAGGGTATTCAGACAATAAAGGTTCCATTTTGTGGAAATTAAGTAGCATTTCGCCACTGCTATTTCTATGGCCTAATCCAAAAGACACTACGTTATTTGGGTCTTCTTGTATTCTCTATTCGATTTTGGCGTTAATCAAAACGGCAACACCATCTAAATGATGAATTGTATGAGAGTTCTTTTGATATAAAATATGTCCTGATCTATCTGGTTCAAAAGACCTACCTGATCTATATATATATATATATATATATATATATATATATATATATATATATATATATATATATATATACCGGGTGTCAACGAATCTATTAGACAAGTCATAATTTCTAGAGTATTATGTGTATCAAAATGAGAATTGGTACAGGTAAATCTTATGTGAAGAGGAGAGTTTTCGCATATTTTCCACTTTCCGGTCACTTCCGGTTTCACCGGAAATTGCCCCGGTTTTGAATTCTTAAATAGAACACCCTGTATATTTTAACATCTTTGCATTTCTGAGACAATTCTAGTTCAGAATGTGACATTTTAAAAACTTTTTACGTCTACTTCATTTTTTTAGAGCCACTTTTAAAATTGCATCTAGGTGGCCATGATCGGACGCAAATTAATCTAACGGCCTTAGGTGATGTCAAAAAAATACAATCGCAAAGTTTTAGTGACTAGTATGAACTACAGGAATTGGATTAAAAATTTAACAAAATTAACAAAAAATTAACAAAATAAACTAATAACTTAGACGACCCACTTAAAATATTTGAAAGTACAGTAGCTGAATTTGTTAAAAAGTTTAGTGTAGTAAATGTTCAAAGTGCATTCCTTCTTTTTCACGACACATTTCAGCTCGTTCAATTGTTTCTCTCAATACGTTTTGTAGCATTTAGGGCGTTATACTTCTAAATGCCCGTAAAATTCTTTCTTCCAATATTTCAAGAGTAGCTGGGGCTGCTCCATAGTAAACCCTTTCTTTAACATATCCCCAGACAAAGAAATCGAGCACAGTAAGATCCGGTGAGCGGGCTGGCCACCGTACCGGACCATTGGTTGCAATAATTCGATTATTAAAATGCTCTATTAAATAATTAAGAACTTCTCTAGTATTGTGAGGCGTTGCTCCATCTTGTTGAAAGTACATTCGCCGTAAAACTGCTAAAGGTATATCACTGAGATAATTTTCGATTTCATTTTGAAGAAAACCTAAATATCTAACCCCTGTTAACTGACCTTGAAACAATATTGGGCCAATTATTCTGTTTCCAACGATACCAGCCCAGACATTGACGCCAAATCTTTCTTGAAAATAGCCCTCTCTCATTTCATGTTGATTTTGTTGGGCCCAGTACCGAGTATTTTGCTTATTGAACATACCATTATTTGTAAATCGGGATTCGTCGGAAAATAGAATAAAATCGATAAAATTTGGGTTAACTCGATGATTTTGAAGCAGCCAATCACAAAACACTACCCGTCTGTCGCCATTCTCAGTATACAAATGTTGATGTAACTGATATTTAAATGCTCGATATCCATGCTTTTTCAGTATTTTTCTTGCTGATTCATAACTTATCTGCAGTTCTTGACTAATTTTTCTTAACGAAACTGTTTTATCAACCTCAACCATAGCAAGTACGTTAATCTCAGTCTCTTCATTTATGACAAACCTCTGTTCCGCCTCTTGATTTCCTATTTGCCTAAAACGAGTCTCGACATAAGGAAAATACTGATGGGCTGGATGTTGCCAATTCGGATATCTATGAGCATACAACTCGGCAGCATTCCTTGAATTTCTATGACACTTTCCAAATATTAATAACATATCCACTTTTTCACTTTGAATATACATACAAAGAAGACTTGATAAAAACAGTTGTAAATTATTATGCATCATGGCTGTCCATGGCGCACTTGTCATAAGTAAATAAATTATCCAGTATTTTGCTTAATAATATTTAATTTCTGTTCTTATGTCTAATCCAATCGTAAATAAATTAGTACCGTTAGGTTCGTCAAAGAATGCTTTTTTCGAAAAGTAGTTGTCAAAAAGGGGTCGCCATTTGAAAATTCATAGTTAGAAATGAAAACGTAATTTTGTCAACTTGTCTTATTCCTGTCTTTCATACTAGTAACTAAAACTTTGCGATTGTATTTTTTAAGTTTTTAAAATGTCACATTCTGATCTAGAATTGTCTCAGAAATCCAAAAATGTTAAAATATACAGAGTGTTCCATTTAAAAATTCAAAACCGGGGCCATTTCCGGTGAAACCGGAAGTGACCGGAAAGTGGAAAATATGCGAAAACTCTCCCCTTCACATACCATTTACCTGTCCAATTCTCATTTTGATACACATAATACTCTAGAAATTATGACTTGTCTAATAGATTCCTTGACACCCGGTATATATATATATATATATATATATATATATATATATATATATATATATATATCATGTGACACCCGGTATATATATATATATATATATATATATATATATATATATATATATGTATATCATGTGTCAAGCGTTCTCCGACGTTTTCCGATTCCCAATCGCCATTGATCCCTATCATTCCACAGGTTTTCCTCCAATCCCCTCTCTATCTCCTTACCAATGCTTTCTCTCCATCTCTTCATACGCCTTCCCCTTTTTCTTCCCATTGGTGTCCAAATGAGTAATTACTTAGGAATTCGTTGCTCTTCCATTCTTTGGACGTGTTTGTACCACCTCAATTGTTTTATTCATATTTCATTCATAATTGTGTGCCCCACTTTCTTAGTTGCGCGAATTGTTTCATTCACGATTTCCCTGCGGCTCTTCTTCAGAAATTCATCTCCATTGTCAGCATTCTTATAGTATTTTCCTTCAATTCTCAAACATTCCAACTCTACGTTAGTATACTTTTTATGATCGTGTTGTACAACAACTTTCGTTCTCAGAAAACTGTACTCGATCTTCTTTTAAAAGTTTTGCAAAGTATTCATCCTACTTTTTTGTTGTTATATGGGATATTAGTTCTCTCTTTTTGTTTTAGCGTAAAAATTTTAATAGATTCCAACTTTCGGTACTTTTTGTTCCTCCCAAGTAGCTGTTTATTTTGTTGTCGCTTTTTTTCCATGACTCATTCTTTTTCTATATTATTTTCCTTCTCACCTGAGCTTGTGAATTCTATAGTGGTTCGAGTTGCTGGATAAGTAGCGTTAATATTTCTGCCCTTTATCCTCAATGTTTTGCTCCATTTCTTCGTCCCACCAATAAGATTTAAAAAGATTTCTGTCGTCACAGTATCCTAATACGTCTTCGGCCGACTTTTTCAAGCATTGTTTAATGTATTTGTAGTACTCAACAGTACTGTTGAATTGTCTTAGTTGAAGTTTTTGGTCATCTCCTTAGTCCTTCCATGTTCTAAGCTTTCCAGATTAAATCTTGGTTGTCGTTATTTCAGTAGATTGGCTTCCTTTTTGCCGTAGTTCTTGATTTTGTCTTCGACCCGATTTTTTAAATAGGACAATTCTGGCCTTGAGCAAATAATGGCCGCTGCCGCATGTTGCGCTTCTCTGTACCCAGACATCGTGAAACCTCAATGATGTGGTCTGTCGGACGATGGTATAATCTATGCTGAAGCGCATGTTTCATAAGTTTCGCGTTCATGTGTACTTAAGAATTCATGCGTGCCGGCAGAACTGAATCATTTTTTAGTTTATTTTGTTCACACAGTTAAACTATTCTGAGACCATTATTATTTGTTGTATTTTCGCCAAATCTGCCTAATACTGTATCGTTGAGTTTGGACCCAGTTATTCCGTTTAGGTCACCGAGTCTTATGACCTCTCTTGAGCTCCCGGTGCTGGATATTTCTCAGCGCAACTGCTAAAAGAACCCTTCTCTCTGGGACACCGTCGTTGAATGCATACACTCCGCATATAGTCAGCTCCACGCAGTGTCATGTTCATTTTTATAATTCGTTCACTGACGGGTTTCCATGATGTTATGAACCTTCGCATCTTTTTGGCAATCAGGATGGATACACCTTGTTCTCTCTTATCTCAGGAGACTTCGCCATAGAAGTGGTCATAATGGTATTTCCTTTTTACTTTACTACCGGCTGAATTTCAAATCTCTTAAGTTCACACTTTATTTCCTTTATTTTGAATACATCATATTTATAAAACAAAAAATTCCCGAGAATATTAAGCCCTAGACTGGTATTCTTGACTGGATGTAGATCTAGTAGGCAGCAAGATCCGCATCCATATCAACACTATATAATACTATTCTTAGTCCATAGGCATATTTTATGAAATTCCTTGCAACTCTGTTAACATGCCTCATCCATTCAAGCTTTTCATCTATAAATTTAAAAAACTGAACCTGTTCGCTTTGATATATAATAATAATTTTGATCAGTGTCCTTATAGAAAAAAAGAACAATCTAAGCCTTCGATGAATTCAGAGGCAAAATGACAGTGTGAACTGATTGACCGGAAAGTATCTATTAAACCACCAACATATCAGTTTTCTCTCGGCGAACAATAATTTACACTAATTTCTTTTTTATTAAACTGTTTTAGGCTGAATGATACACCCATATTGTATTATTGTGTATTAAAAACTGCAAAATTCTTTAAAAGACCTATATGAATGCCAGAGAAAAAATCAAGATTTGCTCATCAAATACTCTCGTGCTGCAAAAGCCAGGGCGGGCGAAACTTTTTTGATATAAAATTCTTTAACGTGATCCTAGATTGAGTTAAATGTCTCTCCTTTTCCAATTGACACGCACTCACTCAAAATACGAATGGATTTTTACAGTTTTGATAAATCTCTCAGCAAATTAAAGCATCCTGAGATACACCCATTACCATAGAGTTTGATAAGGCAATTTATGACATATGAATAGACACATTATAACTATTAAAATATTAACTTTTTATCACTATCTAGAGTTACAGTTCAGATTAGTTACCATTTGACATATGATAATGTATGTAGAGTCATGAATAAAGATATTAACTGATTCATTAAAACTTTGACCCAAAATTAAGGTCAGTCACGGTGTATCGGTTTTTAAAATTAGGGCAGTTAGCATCTGTGGTCCCCTCTTAGGCTGAATCGAGAACTATCTACGAAAAAGTGTTCAGCTGGTTAAGATCATGATTTATATTCATACCCATTTAAGGTTACCTCGGGTTTTTAACAAGTGTCATAAATTGGTACATTACTGTTCAATCAGTACATCAATGATATTGAAGAATGCTTTCATCAATCTAACTTCTAGTTACTTCCCCATAACCTCAAACTTTTATATAGTCAATTCATCTGAGGAATGCTTAAACCTGCAGACGGATCTGGACAACCTTGTGAAATGGTGCCGGATTAACGGAACCGTTACTCAATATCAAAAAATGTCATGCGATGTAATTTTCAAAGTCTAATTGTAAAAGCCCTATAAATTGGATTTACAAGATATTAAATAATTGTTTAGAACATGTTTCTGTCGTTAAGGATCTTACTGGATAAGTCCTTAAATTTTATTCCATCAAGGGATTTTCTCAGTTCAAGTTCATTAAAACAATTTACCGTTCCCTGGTCAGATCCCATATTGAATATTGTTCATCCGTCTGAAATAAACCTTGTGCTGTGAACGTATCAATCTTGGATGATGTACAGAATTCTAAATAGCCATTGTCACTGTCCGGATCTATTGTCTAGGATTGGCATTCTCATTCCTTCTCGTTTCACTCTGTCCATAGTTTTTACCAGCCATTTAGTAGAACCAATCTCGGTAGAAATGCTTTTATATGCCGTACAACTTTAGCGGCCTCAGTTCAGTCTGACTTTTTTCCTCAAGGTCGAATTTCTATAAAAGAATTGAATAATCATGTCACTTAGGTTTCCTGATGTAAGATTTTTGAACTGTTGTTAGGTCGATTATATCGATGGTGACTACGAAAAACATTACGATTAAAGTTGCGGCGCATACCATCCCTTCAGAATAAATGCAGCGAAAAAAATCTTTCGAGACAAAAAGCAGCGAAGAAAATCACATCGCTACTGTGTCGGTGAAAAAAGCCCTCCTAAAAATTGTGCCGAAAAGAAAATCCTCCTTAAATAAGTTCCGCGACAAGAATCTCTCCTAGACAATGTGATCCAAGAAAATCCCTTCACTTGTAAAAATGAAAAATTCCTTTCTGGCCAATTGACGCGGAATTAAATAATTTGCATTCTAATATACTATTTAGATACTAATATGATGCTACATGCTAGCATAATTTTTAATCAAGAAGTTGATTTTTTTTATAAAAATTATTTTATTCGTTGCAAATAAGGATAATTTTTAATCAAGAAGTTGATTTATTTGTAATTATTATTTTATTCGTTGCAAGTGCCTTACAACAGTAATAACTAAAATGTGGGTTGTTCAGAATACTTTTCTATACGTGACATATAATATTGATAAATGCATAGCAACTGCCCTGTCAGTTCGAGTTGCAGTAATTACACAACACCAGTATCAAAATTTTAAAAATAGCATAGACTTGTTTTCAATTTGCCTCCCAGCTACGGTCCGTTACAGCGAAGCTTCTTTCAATATGAATACAACGACAAAAAATGTTAATATTTTCTTTATATAAATTCTTTTCACTTAACTTTATACAGTATACTGGATATTAGTAGTGAACATAACCCGATTCGCTCGATCCCCCCACTCCTCGACCTTGACCTTGACCTTGCTTCACCCCTCTTTGGCCCCGCCCACATGTCCTTGTCATTGACCTTGAAAGTGCACGTGTGCTTTGGCCTTGGCCTTGTGTTCAAGGTTGTGTGTGTGACCTTGACCTTGACCTTGGTCGAGACGACCTTGACTTTGTTGAAGGTCATCTTGGGTGTGTGACCTTGAAGATATGTTACGTGGTTGGGGGTGACCTTGAATGGTTTTATATAAGGTATGGGGCAGTTTCATTCATCAGTTGGCTCTGACTTGTATAGGTAGTACATGTGTTAATATTTGACAAATCATGGCATATGTTTGTGAAAATTGCGGTTCTAAGTTTACTAATATTTATAATATGAGACGTCATCAAAGAGAATCGTGTGGGGCGAGATTTAATGAAGTGCCTGGAGGAAAACGGCTCCGAATTGAAGAGTATACATCGACGATTCCGCTAATTAATTGCGCTACATGTAATGTAGATGTTCCAATAAATCATATGTCGGTGCATAAACGAACACAACAACATAAAAATAATTCATGTTTGCCGGTATGTCATGGTGTGCAACTCGTTCAATGTGCCTTCAAAAGGAGAATTGCAACCTATCGGGTTAGCAGTGATATGGAGCATTCCGATTACGTAATGTTCTTTGCAGACATTAAATCCAAGGTGGTGGAACTTGTTAATAATTTATTGCGTGTGCATCATGCTTTAAAAGTTAACATGACAGCTGTTGGCGAGTACATGCTTCCATCACAAGAAATATTCAGTGAAAAATCCTTCAACACTGCTAATCAAATAATTAGTGTAGAAAGTGATTTGGATGCCGTTTACCATTCTTTCACCGAATTAATAAAAACGCAGGCGACAGAGTTCCAGGAGAAAGATTCAGGTATGGAAAAATCAAAACCCGATATATTAAACTGATTTTTATATATTATTTTTCTTGTTATAGGATGGGCTCTTGTGCGAATTTTATACTTGGAAGTTGGTATCAACAAGTATATGCCTATGGGTGGCTCATCATACATCAAGTTGCCGTGTTCTATTGAAAAGAAAGGAGCTGTCGTCAATGTGATTAACCAGGACGAATTTTGCTTTGCGTGGGCTGTAACATCAGCATTGTTTCCTCCAACAGCAGAGACTTCACAGAAGACATCCTACCCCCATTTTTCTAGAGTGCTAAATGTAACAGGTATGGATTTTCCAGTAAAATTACGTGACATTAAAAAATTTGAGGAAATGAACAACATATCAATTAACGTATACGGTCTGGAATCTAAATATGAAAATAATGAAGTAATACATGAAGTTATTGGTCCACTGAGGTATGCGTCAAAAAAGTTGGATAGGCATGTAAATTTATTGTTAATTACAAAAGACTGTAGTAGTAAAGATGGCGGTGAACATTTTTGTGATACGACTTGTTCAAAGAGTCATTATTGTTGGATTCGGGATTTATCACGTTTAGTTTCAAGTCAAATTAGTTGTCAACAACATAAAATATATTTCTGTGATGGTTGCCTCATTTATTTTAGTACACCGTCAGCTTTAACTTTACATCAAAGCTACGATTGTAACCACATTTTCACGCAAACACCCTCAGTGGATTTAAAAATCGATAAATTTGGAAAGAGTGTGCCGGAAAATATTTTAAAATTCGAGGGTATAGAAAAGCAAATGCGCGTTCCATTCGTGGTTTATGCAGATTTCGAATCTGTTTTAAAACCCATTGAAACGGTACAACCAAACCCACAAAATTCTTACACTGTAAAAAGTTTTAAACATGAACCATATTCTTTTGCTTATTTAATTAAATGCTCTTTTGACGACTCACTTTCGAAATTTGAGCTATTTCGGGGGAATAATGCAGCTCAAGTCTTTGTGGATCGTATCGAGTGTGATTTAAGGGCTCTATACAACACATATTTAAAAGACATTAAGCCTATGAAACCGTTAACGCCTGAAGAAAAAAGGGAGTTTAATGATGCTAAAATATGTGGTATATGTGAAGGCCCTTTTGAAGAGGGTGAGATTAAAGTACGAGACCACTGTCACATAACTGGTGCAAAAAGATTTGGTGCTGCACATTCCGTTTGTAATTTAAATTATAAATTACCCTCTTTTATCCCTATCATATTTCATAACTTAAGCGGCTACGACAGCCATTTATTTATAAAAGAGTTATGTAAATATGGGGATAAAATTGGTGTTTTGGCTCAAAGTAAGGAAAAGTACATATCATTTACCAAAAGCATTTATGTGCACGATTATTTTGATAGTAAATGTGGAAAAGTCAAGAGGAAATATTTAAAGTTGCGATTTATTGATAGTTTTAAATTTCTGTCAACGTCTTTGGAAAATTTAGGCAGCGGTTTAAACGACGACGATTTTATTGAAACGCGGAAACATTTTTCAAATATGAACCAATTTAATTTGATGCGTCAAAAGGGTGTTTTTCCCTATAGCTTTATTGACTCTATAGAAAAAATGGAAAATACATGTCTTCCAAGTAAAGATGAATTTTATGATAATTTACGGGAAGAACATATTAGCGATGAAAGCTATAGAAGAGCAAAAGAAGTATGGCGCTTGTTTGGGTGTAAAACTTTGGGGGACTATTCGGACGTGTATTTAAAATCAGATGTGTTGCTATTGTGTGATGTTTTTGAGCAATTTCGGAATAATTGTTTAAAATTCGATAAACTTGATCCAGCACATTACTATACCCTTCCAAGTTTATCATTTGATTGTATGCTACGTATGACTAAGGTAGAGTTAGAGCTCTTAACTGATATAGACATGATACATTTTTTTAAGAAAGGTATACGCGGCGGCATAAGCCAGTGTACAGAAAGGAAGCACATCGCTAATAATATTTTTTTACCAGGCTATGACCCAACAAAACCTTCTTCATTTATAACATACCTTGATGCTACAAATCTATATGGTCATAGTATGTCACAAGCATTACCATATGGTGATTTTCGATGGTTAAGCGAGCGCGAAATTCTGGATTTAAATATTATGGCTGTTGGTGATGATAGTTTACATGGCTACGTTTTGGAAGTGGATGTGCATTATCCGACTGAGTTGCATGATGCACATTCTGATCTTCCATTTCTAGTAGAAAATATCATACCGCCAACAGAAAACGCTAAATTACCGAAATTAATTCCTAATTTACAAGATAAAAAAAAATACATTGTACACTATAGAACTTTAAAACAAGCCATCGCCAACGGCTTAGTGGTAATGCAAACCCATCGAGTATTACAGTTTGAGCAATCAAAATGGCTAAAATCGTATATTGATTTTAATACCAATTTACGTAACAAGGCCACCACAAAATTTGCGAAGGACACTTTTAAATTAAAAAATAACGCGATATTTGGTAAAACTATGGAAAATGTGGAAAATCGAAAGGATATAAAATTAGTAACACATTGGGATAACAGTGTAGGCAGAAATGGAGCTAGAGCACTAATATCCCGCCCCAATTTCAATAGTAGCTCGATATTTACCGAGAACTTTGTTGCTATACATATGAATAAAGTTAAAATATTGTACAATAAACCAATTTATATCGGTTTTTCCATTAGATATATCAAAGACTGTAATATACGATTTTTATTATAATTTTATTAAATCCAAGTTTGGCGATGATGCTTCGTTACTTTACACCGATACTGACTCGCTTATATTAAAAGTGTATACGGAAAACTTTTATCAAACTATATCAGAAAACCCCGAAAAATTCGATACATCAAATTACCCCGAAATTAATAATTTCAACATAATTAAAAGTAATTCTGTAGTTGGTAGAATGAAAGATGAGTTTCCTGGTGATCCGATAATAAGTTTTTATGGTACCGGCGCGAAGGCTTATTATGTAAAGTCCATTAATAATGAATTAAAAAAAGCCAAAGGTATCAAAAAATGTGTTATCGAGAAAGACCTTCATCAGGAAGACTACCAAAGAATTGTTGAACGGGGTGGTTTGATATTAAGAAAGATGAAGACATTTAGAAGTGAATTACATAACATTTATACCAACATAATAAATAAAGTAGCATTGTCACATAGCGATGATAAACGTTATGTAATTCCCAGTGCAACCAAAACTCTACCTTGGGGGCATGCAGACATAGATTTTTACAAAACAGACCCGGAAGAAAACTTAGCAAATTTAGTCACCGCGTTGGAATCATTTCTAAGTCAGGACAGCACGTAATCTGGAAAATCCATATTTCATTATTTGTATTGTTTTTATTATTTCTATTAAACATACAACATTAATATGTAACGATAGTATTGTAATTTTTTTTTTTTTTTTTAAATAAAAAACATGTATTCATTACTTGATTGCTTTTTTATTGAACCTTTATTTTAAAATTATAAATATAATGAAGTGTCGACAAATAACAAACTGTAAAAGTTATTGTTGAAAAATTTGTCTAATAGTAAATTAAACGCACAGGTCTACGAGTAAATGTTTAATGTGAAACAGGTTTGCTGACAAGATCCTCCATAGTCTTTTCAATTTTCAACATTCTAGAGTTAAGTTCATCACGCAGTTCGTCTTGCCTAAGTTCATATATTGCAATAACAGTATCATCAATGTATCCTCTAAGTTCTTGACCGGTTTCAATTAATTTCTTGCGTACGTAACCTTCAAGTTGGTTTCTGAATATATCTTTAATAACAATTGTTGAGTCATGTAAAGCTTTCTGCGTATCTTGCACACACTGAGCAAGGTTATTATCAACATAATTTCGTGTGGTCGCATCGTCTCCTTCAAGAGGTTCTGCTAAATAGCACAATCTTTTGCTTCCCATGTCGTAATCTCCATTAGGTGTAAGTTTAAAACCTATTCCTGAAGGACCTCGCATAAAGTTAAAATCCTTAAATTTTCTTTTGCGACCGAACTTATCAATAGTGTTTACTTCTGACATTGTTATGTGAGACTGATTTGAAACCATGAGATTTCACCCTAATATATGGTTCTATTTCATTAATAAACGGACTCTGCAGAAAAATATGGATTGCAAAACGTATTTTAGGCGATGTTTAATAAATACACATACAGATTCATTTTACTATTGTTTTATTGAAAAAAAATTAAAATATAACAAAAGATTGAGTTTACTTTTTATTATTAAAAAAATAAAAAAAATAACAAACAAAAAAATTAAAAATTAAGAAATAAAATACATGTTAATTTCTTCTGTACAGGTAAGCTTCTTCTATGACCCAATTTCTTCTCTGGATGGCACGTTCATTAATGTCCTTGAACTGGTAGTAAACTAGTCCACAAAAGCCGCATTGTACAAATTTAACCCTGAAAAGGTCAATGTAGTTGAAGTCGTACGTAAGATCATTTCGCCAGCAGATACCTAGTCTTTTACAATGATGACAAGTTAAATAAAAAGCTTTTGGTATATGACTGTATGTTTTGGCTGCTTCACTAGGTTGTTCATCGGTTGGCAACATGATGTTTGAATATGTTGTACTTTTCAATCGCGGTACTCTAATTATGTATTACTTTTTAAAATAACCTTGACAGGACCAAAAAAAAAAATCCTTGAAAATTACAACCTCGAAAACGACCCTGACATTGACGGGTACTTTGACCTTGGCCTTGGCCTCGCATCTAACAAGTTTAGTACTATATTTATATGCTTCTTTAAAATAACCTTGACAGGGACAAAAAAAAAATCCATGAAAATTACAACCTTGAAAACGACCCTGGTATTGCCGGTTACGTCGGCCTTGGCCTTGGCCTTGCATCTGACAAGTTTAAATATTATACTTAATGCATCGAACAAAAGGAATAAAGGCGGTGTAGTGGGGGAAATGGGCATAAAAGCAGACTTGCTGGCTCGAGCTCTTCACAGTTCGTCAGAACAGCAAACAGTACAGTGCTAAGAAAAAGTTAATTGTGTGAGTTTGAATATCGAAAATGTCTAGTGTACGGTCTCTTTTAGATGCTCTTGACGTGAGCTGCGGTTCACAGCAAGGCATGCTGGATAACATGAGTGGTTTAGAAGTGTTAAGTCCGGGGGTGTTCGAGAACTGGAATGGCGTGGAGCATGAAGATGCCGAAGACCGAGCCCTCAACGATGGTCGCGACGAGGAGTTAGTTCAGTCGGCAGCGCAATTCCTGGAATGCTGGACGGAGGAGAAGGAGCCAAAGATAAATGTGATTAGTGATGTGGTTGTGCGAAAAGCATCGCGGCCTAGGGAATCTTCTCCGAAAGCGTCGAAACTGAAAAAGCTCTTGACTATGCGGAAGTCGGAAATCGCCGATAAAAAAACATTTTATTCGGCGATTAAAGGTGTGGGACAAGGGAAGAAGAAAAAGTTTAACTTTAAGCGTCCCTCCACCCCTGTTCCATTACCCGACTTCCTAAAAACAGCACCAAAAGAGCCATTGTCAGTAGAAGTGGAAGTCATAGAAGGCCCCGATGGACCAACACCACCAACGCCACCAACACCGGCCAGCGTAGAGAATGAAATAGTGTCGGAGGTGAAGTCTTCCCCAGCGCCAGCGCCACTGTCGCCGATATTGGGGTGCCGGAAACCCATGAAGAAGCGGTTTAAGCGTTGTTTTGAAGGCGATGAAGTTTCCGCTGCTTCGTCGTCGTCGTCGTCGTCATCGTCTTCACCAAATAAAACCGCGTCTTCTTCCGAGCCATCACAACCGGAGTGGGTCGAAGACTTCACCAACTCTCAGAAGACCAAATTGACAGACATTTACGAAATGAAAAAACGCTTAGTGAAAGAAGTGAACGAGTGTGACAGTGACATTATAGAACTTGAAAAACAATTAGAGATAAAAAAGGTGAAATCTGCGCGGTTAAAAAGACAATTAGAGGACTTTAATAAATTATGTAGTAGGTGTTAGGTAGTTGTAGATATTAGCTTTTAATTTATAGTATTAAGTTTGTATATATATATATATATATATATATATATATATATATATATATACATATATATATATATATATATATATATATATATATATATATATATATATATATATATATATATATATATATATTGTAGTTAATAAAAAAGTGTTTGATCAAATTTTTTATATTTTATAATGAGAATAAAAATGACTTGAAAATTTATTTTTGTGTGTTATTTCATATAGGCCCTGTCCCACATAATATTAGGTAATAAAAAAAAAAAAGTGAATAATCCACTAAAACTACGCAATAGCAATAGTTGTAAATATTTTCTGATAATATTTACAAGTATGCTAAAACATGGTTCGGTTTATGAAGTTAAGGTTCTGTCGCCAGAACTTCTAATACTTTGTATCTCAATATTGTATGTTTTTATGAAAAAAACATAAAATATTGGTTACAAAGTATTATAACCAACTAAAACTACGATCAAATTATTTTGTGGTCCTGAAAAGGACCGTTTGGTTGTAAAACATGCGACTCTTTTATTGAGTTGTGGAGTCGCACGGCCCGTCATCATCATCAGCGGGGGTGGTGGTGCTGTCCTCTGTGTATTCGATGATGAACCGCCAAAGTTCATCCCATCTAGGATCGTTCGGCTCCCACTCCAAACAATTCTCTGTGGTAGAATCTACCACAGGGCATTGGATGGGTTGTTGTTGTTGTTGTTGAGTCGCAGACATGTTGAACTAAAATGATTGTAAAAAGTATTGATGGTCGTATATATAGAGACAAATTAATGGTGGGGGGTGAAAACAAATGTCGTATTACGTATTGAGACCAAAAGTTGTTTGTGGTCTCAAATACGAACGAACGATTTAGCTGGGTTCCACCAGCACTTAAAGTTTTAATACTTTGTATCTAATATTGTATATTCTATACATACAATATTAGTAACAAAGTACTAATATGTACTAAAACTACGATCAAAGTATTTTGTGGTCCTGAAAAGGACCGTTGTTGTGTGCCCTTAAAAAGGGCCAGGGAGAGTGTGGGGCTTATGGTGCCCCATCCTCGCTGGTCGACCACCAGCTTGACGAATCGCAGGGGCCTTGTGGGTCGTCGGGTGTTGGTGATGCTGGAATTTCCAGCACCGCATCTTCCGTCGAGTCCGGCTCTGGCTGCGGCGACGGAGTTTCGAGTCTTTGTAAGACCCAATCACCCGCGTCGTCTAATTCCACTAGACCCGGATCATGGTCATATAGTAGCGGAATCGGCTCATCCAAGTCGTCCCAACGTAGGACGTCAATTTCAAAATCCACCTCGTCGTCGTTGTCGAAGACTTGCAGGTCTCCAACGTTGTCGGCTACGGTGTCATCACTAAAGATGGATGAGCCTCGGCTGGCGGGTCTTTCTTCCTCCATGTTCATCGTATGAGGGTTGATGAATATATGACTGTGTAACTGGCCCAGTCTCATATATATAGAACTACCCCCACCCCACCAACGGATTCTAAATGTTATGTATTGGTGAGAGCTTATAGAATTATTGATTTTTTCAAAAACTTTAAATAAGGAATTAGATTTGTTTAGACAATAAGACTTATTCTTAATATTTTGTGAAGAATACATTACAAAAAAAAAAAAAATAATAGAAACCTTGTTTGAACTGTTAACATTTTCATAGGTTCTCAAGCATATAACTTGGCACTTAAGCTACGAGACAAATCGTCGTTAAACGAATATCTCGCCCCATAAGTGACGATTACTAAACTATGATCAAAATATAATGTGGTCCTGAAAAGGACCGTTTTTGTGGCCCTAAAAGGGCCTGGGAGGAGGGTAGGGTGCCTACCGTGGAGTAATACCCAACGATATTAACACCGACCTAGGTGCAGCCCTTGGTCTTCTCATTGGCGGCACCGTCGTCGTCGCTGGTGGTGACGGCGTTGCAGGCGGTGCCGAAGGTGCCGCTCCTGGTGCGGTACCCCCGCACTCCTCACACTTGCATATCTTGCCGGGACGAATGGCCTGACAATGCCAATGATCCTTTTTGGTATATCTTCCATCTTGCCGATCGAATGTGTAATGATGAAATAATTCTAATACCGGCCTCTATATACATTCAAAAAGTTGGAGGGGGTAAGGTGGAGTGCATATATGCATTATATAAGTTTGAGAATAATATGATTTTATAACTCACCGTATCTCTGGTATGGACACAAACTACCCCCCTCCACTTTTCTAGCATATAGTACTAGACTTTCTCTACATTTTTTTCAAATAAATTTTTTTGATATTTCTAACCATTACTTTGCTACATATTTACAAAAAATGCAAATTATGCATATATTTTAATTATTTTCAGGCAAGGTAAGGAAAATTTTGAAAATGTTTTGACGGAATCGTAATAAGGAAGAGTTGAAGTATATCACACTATTTTTCCCGATTCGCGAATTAGAAAAAAAAAAAAAAAAAAAAAAAAAAAAAACCTCCCCCTACAACTTCCACATACTCCCGTTCGGCGGCCCTAGCCTCCTAACTCGAGAATTTCAATTTTTTCGTCTAAATTTTTTGTCATTTTTAAGATTTTCCAAATTTTTTTTTCACCATTGTATTCTACTCAAAATTCTAGGTAATTAAAGTGCTTTTATTTTTTCTCTATCTTGAACGGTTCCCGAGCTACAGCGCTTTAAAGAATTCAAATTACTAACTTTCTATAACCCTTTTTTTCAAATTTCATTTTTTCGAATTTTCAAAAATACTACAATATGTAGAAAAAAGTTCTCTCTTTAATTTCCCAATACCGTTTTTCTCTAAATCTTCAACTTTAGCGCGTATTCAGCATTTTCAAAAAAAAAAAAAAATTATAATTTTTTTACACCATCGCATTCTCCTCAAAATTTTGGGCTATCAAAGTGCTTTTATTTTTTTTCTATCTTGAATGGTTCCCGAGCTACAGCGCTTTAAAAAATCCAAATTACCAACTTACTATAACCCTTTTCTTAAAATTTCATCTTTCCGAATTTTGAAAAGTACTACCATATGTAGAAAAAAATTCTCTTTCTAATTTCCTAATATCATTTTGCTCCAAAACTTCAACTTTGGCGCGCATTCACCATTTTTCAATTTTTTTTTGAAAAAAATTTTTTTTACGTTTTTACTATCGAGAAAAATGCTTGCTTATAGTACTCGATTTCCTCTATAATTTTTTCTTATAACTTTTTTCCCTATTCCTAACCGTTACTTTCCTACAAATTTTCTAAATCGTTGTTTTCATATTTTGCCTTAAAAATTTTTTCTTGTGTTATTTAAGCTCTTTTTTCCACTTAATAAACCACCATTTTCTAAATTCCCGTACTCTTTTCTTAAAGAGCGGGCTTTTCCGCCAGCTTTTTTTTTTGGTTTGGGTTTCAAATAAATATAAAACTACTACTTCACTCATTACAAATTTATTGATTCAAGAACATTATTTTGTGTTACATATAATAGATACATTAAAATATAGATTTATTGGTCACCGAACCGTTTAATACATTATAACTAAAAAATGAGTCGTGAATAACTAATGCGTACACTTTAGTGTCTTTGGGGAATTTATTCTTTCTCGTTTGGAACTCCAATTTTACATCCACTGTCGATGAGTTAATCGCCTCTGGTTGATGACTGCAATTAATAATAAAAACGGGGTTTTTCATATATTCCGCGAACGTTATCATCGGATCGTTTATCTCGCGCCCGTAGTAGCTGCTTTGGAAGTTTTCGTAATTGTAATAGGCTGCTGCGTACAGTTTCTTGGCGAAATCTAAATTCCATCTTTCGTATGGATAAACGGTTGAATTCAGATACAGTCTAATGTCGCATACGTCGGCGTGGGTAAACTGGGTTGCGTTTTTTTCTTTCTTGTCGCAATTATTGCTGTCTTGAAACCCGACGATTATATAGCGCGGTCTTTCCAGACTTGTACTCGTTCTCAAGGCCCACACGTCGGAAGATGTTTGCCTTAAAGCTGGTAATTCGTACAGATCCCATTTACGATATGCCATTTGAATACTGGCGTTGTTTCCTCCTTTATTAATGCGAGACAGTATTTTCAATTTTTGCTTGTCGTCTGGAATGATGTGACGAATTTTCCATTCGATTTTGTCGATACTAATTTCTGCCTCTACTTCGCCGACGTAACAATTGGTAAAAGTGCGAGCTATAATCATAATAAGCTCTTGTTTTACGTTGAAAACACCTTTTGCGTAATCTTCGGCGAATCCCATAAGATATTTTAAGGGTAATTTCCCGGAGAATACGTTACTTGCCGTGTCTACGATATCTTGGTTTGCTTCGTCGAGACCCCATCCGCACGTCATGAGAGATCTTTGTTGCAAACTTCCGAATGAAACCATGGTTTTTAATGTCGTCGTAACTCCAGGTTTACGAACCACGGCGACCTGTTCACCTCCCATCTCGTAGCGAATTTCATCGAACAAAAATGCGAGGGCATTATTTGATAAAAAACATCTTTTCGTTGCGTCTATGGGTTTAAATTTTCCTTCGATATATATGTAACTTTCGGCGATATCCAGTATAATATCTTGAAAATTAATGGGGATACGGACTTCATCCGAATTGTTGAATGATGGAGATCCGTATGGTTTATACGTATGCTCTTCTAGACTAATAATGGAATTGTCCAAGATGGGCTCGGAGAAAACCTCTATTTTATCGCTGGTGGTGGAAATCATTTTCGCACTTTAAGACCGATTGATTTTAAAAATTTATAGTCTTCGGCAGATAACTGTTGAGATGTTTGTGATCTAACGTCTGGACGACGACTAACCTTGACGTTAATTCTTCTTTTACTTTTATTATGTTTCGGCGGTTCCCCCATCTTAGTCGACAGCACACACAATTGACGATTGAAGCAAAAACCCATTTCTATGAAAGTTTCTTCAGTTCCAATTTCACGATTATTTTCTCGCCTTGAAAATTGATTAGATCACCGCTATCGTCCAAGATGCGAAGAGTAATGTTGTCGATAAACTGACGTCCTGCCGGCATTAACGGCATATAAATATTATTTTGTGGTTCTTTACTGATTTTGTAACCGGGCTCCACGTCGATATCGAATTCGAACAAGGTATGACCTTCCACCGAATTCATATATGCTCCGGAAATTATATTACAATCTACGCGTATGATGCGTACTTTCATTATTTCCACCATCTCGGTTGATTCGTGCTTTTTGTCTCTTTTTAACACTGTATGATTAAATCCTAACATTTTACCGATACTCGCCTCTCCCCGGAAATCTATAGTATATTGGGATTTCAGTTCACATTTCAGCGTATTATTATTAGCAACCAAGTAAAAGATTCCATCGTTCTTTTCTTCAGTTGAAATCCTCAAAGCCTCCAACATAGCTTTACCTATCTCATCTATTTCATAGGCCCCAGGTGGAATCTGCAATTGTATCGGCTCGGTGGTGTAACCCTCCTTCATGTAGGCAAACTTATTGTTGCTTTCGTCCACATTAAAAATTGAATTGTATGTGTAAAATCCCAGCAATGCCAGACCATATTTGTTTTCTCTATTTAATTCGATTGGTGGATAAAAATCGGCGCTTAAGACGCTCGAGTGTCCTGTTAGTGTGAACGTATAAGACATGACTAACCATTAAAACATCACACATCTCGGTTTTATTCTTAGCGGCAACATTTAAAAAGATTCATCGTCACACCTTTTCTCACTGCATTAGATAGTGATGTTTTTATGCTATTTTCTGCTTTTATGCGCACATCGCTGATTTTGCAATAACAACAAAATATTTTTCTAGCCGTAAGATCCTCATCAGTCATAACCTCGTTTAAATTGCTGCTGCTGCTGAAATAATGTTTGCAACCGCACTGATATTTTAATATATCGATATCGCTTTTAAGGTGCTCCGGCAACTTTTCCCAAACGAATGGAATTTCATTTGGGGCTAATGCAATCATTACTTCCTTGGGCATGTTTTCTAACTGTTTCACGGTCATTTTCCTTAATCCACCGGCTAGATGAAATGCTTTCAGTGATTGCAACATTTTAGTATAGTTATTGCGATCCATTTGCGGTGTTAATGGTGACGATGATGATGATGACATCTTTTACGCTGATGATTCGACAAGAAACTTTAAGCACAAATGTCCACACCAGACTGTTCCAAAATCCTGCTGACGATCGTATGTATAGTAAATAATTTTTGATGGTTCCGATCCCGTTTGTAGATATCGTACCAATTCGATCGGTGGGGGTAAATCGCCGAAGCTGTCATAATATGTTACTTTAGAATTATTTTTTCTATAAGCTACCCAATGAGTCCCTGCACCACGCGTACTATCCAAATTCACTATTGCTGCTTCGTAACGTCGAGGACCTTGTCTAGGTAATAAATCCCTCATATAAACGCCTCGAAAGTGTCCTATTCTTTTCTTTTTGGCATATTTTTCTATATCGATGTTAGATAGTGGTCTTCGAGGTAGGGATTCAATAAGTTTTTTGATCTACGATTTAAAAATAATCCCATACCTTTACGATATGGCTTTAGAAACAAACCATTTCCTTTCGATTTTAAATACAGGCCGGCACCGGTTTTATCTTCGCTGCTTTTTTTTACTGCTTTTATGGCGCGCACAATTCCCGCTGCCCCACCGGCTAATGAACCCAAAGCTGATAACCCGGCAAAAATTGGTATTAATGGTAATATTCCACCAGTTTTAGGAATCGGTATTATTCTCGGTGTACGAACCTTCCTTTTGCCACCTGCCGCTTTTACCGATCTACGTGCTGCCGACAGAGCTATTTTAGATGCATTCATGACATTTTTTTCCAACACATTTTTACTTCCGGCTTTTAATAATTCCCTTCGAACTGCTTGTCGAATAGCTGTTCCGAAACTGGCTTTCCGAACATGTCGATTTTTATTAACACCTTTCCTTTTTGTATGACGCGTGCCTTTACTAGATGTTTTTTTTGTTGATAATGATGATGGTACACCCATACCAAAACGTTGTTTTCCTTTCATGATGTGTGTAACTAACCAAGCTGCTGTTTTTTCACCTAAACTGGAATCTTTCGATTTTACTCTATTCCAAGCACTTTGTTCGAGCTCGTAATCCGCTCGATGTCTCGCACTTATGTTGTCTTTATTATGTAAATAGGCTAAATCGTGTTTTTTGCATGCGGCATCCAAAGGATTAATGCCTGGATCACCTCTTGTTACACGTTTTATTACTTTTGTTCCGGGTCCGCAATATTGATAACCAGGAATGTGTACCTCGAATGGTAATTTATTTATTAACGAATTCACAATACCGTATCCAGTTTTGTTGGAAACGTGAGACCGTCCACTTCGTTTGACGCTCGGCATCTGAATGACAGTTTTTGTGAAAAATTGCCTATAAAATATCAAATTTTCCTAAGATGCGCGTTATCGATCTTAAACAAAAACTTCCTATTGACAATCTCGATGAAAAAGTCGGACTTGGATTTGAAAAGAAGATAATGAAGAGACACGGTCCTTTACTTCCTTCCTCTATTCGCGGCCTGTTAATTGGTCCATCCAATTGTGGAAAAACTAATGTCATGATTTCGCTGCTTACACACCCCCTTTTTTTAGCGCCCATCAAACGTTTAGGCTACTATGCCTTTAGTGATTCCAGTAATATTGTGGAACCGTCCGATGCAAAACCAAACTCTATATTTATCTTTGATGATGTTATATGTGAAAAACAAGATGTTATAAGATCGTACTTTAGCATGGGACGTCATAAAAATAACGACTCCTTTTACCTAGCGCAAACATATTCGCGAGTGCCTAAACAGCTTGTGCGAGACAACGCCAATTTTATTATTATGTTTAAACAAGATGAGTTGAATATGAAACACATATTTTCCGACCACGTTTCACCGGATCTAACTTTTACTCAATTTCAAGAAATGTGCTCAAAATGTTGGGATAATAAGTATGGATTTTTAGTAATTGATAAAGACAGTGATGTGAAATCGGGAAGATACCGCAAAGGATTTGATAGCTATATATTACTGTAATAATAAGAGAAAACGCTCATTTGATTGTTGAAACGTCCTTTGTTAACATCATGAATAACGCGATCGACTTAAAACGTAAACTAGTGGAAGCTACCAATGCCGTCAGAAAAAAATTTAAACAAATTAAAGCGGCTAAAGAGTTTAATGTTGTGGAATTGGAAAAGTTTTACGAACCCATTTCTAAGCCGTTGACAACTATATCTGATGTGGTTAAGCAACGTCAGCAGCAGCAGCAACAACAACATCAACAACAACAACAACAACAGCAACAACATTATCCAGCTACAAAGCCACATAGTCTCAGTACATCAGTGCAGTCGACTCAAATATCAGGTTTTCCCCAACCTACACATTCCTTTCAAACCTCCACGCCTATTCAGCAGCAGCAGCAGCATCGCATTTCAAAAGAAGATATTAGCCAATCGGTGTTTGATACACCCTCGACATCAACTAATACATCTCTCGCATCCGCTGACACCACAACTTCCGATACTTTAAACGCACACCTGAAAGGATTACGTTCGAAACCATCTCTATACGATACTGTATATGGTGTACGTTTTGGTTCAAAAACAGATCATAACAAAAATTTTATTGGTAATTTAGAGGTGCGTTTTCGAAATGGAAATATTGTCTTATACAAAAAAGGGAAAAATATTGCAGAATATGGTGGATCACCGGCACTTTATGATTTGTTATTTCTTAAAACACCCCCAAGTGTAGGCAAGGAACAACAACAATTAAGTGATAATGTACTTTCAACGTACAAGGAAATTTTGGAATCAACGAGTGCTATCTACAACAATTTTAAAAAAAGTGATGGTTTACGGGAGACCAGATGGAACAAATATTTACGAATTATTAAACCTCTGATAATGGGCACAAAATTAGGTGGTACTATTACAAGAAAAAATCTCTCGGAAAAACTACAGTTACCCACAAAAAAGAAATTATCTTCGAAAAAATTTCAATATGTCTACTGGAACAAAGCTAAAGAGTTGGTGGATCGTTTACGTTTGTTGTGGAGTTCCAAAATGGCCGGTCACACTGGACACGAAAATGAAATTATGTCAATCATAGAGGAATTACGAGAAGAAGATATAATATATTAAGCTCAATATTTAATGATATTATTCAGTTCTTCCTTCGATCTGAAACCTTTAGTATTACTAATAATATGGAGCCCAGTCTAGAAAAAATCAAGATTGTTAATGAACTACATAGAACGGCTAGAAAAAATTTTGTAAGACGGCGCACGATAATAAAAGGATACAGAGATTTGTGGCAAATTGATTTGGCTGAAATGCAACAGTATGCTGATGAAAACGATGGTTATCGTTATATTTTGGTCTGTATAAATTGTTACTCGAAATTTGTCTATACCAAAGCCATAAAAAACAAGACTGGTATAGAAGTTACTAATGCGATGAAAAGCATCATTGAAGAGGCATCATATACACCAACAAATCTGCAAAGTGATCAAGGAAAGGAGTTCTATAATACAAACTTTCAAGCCCTGATGAAAAAATATAATATAAATCATTATTCCACTTACAGCACAAAGAAAGCTGCAATTGTTGAGCGAGTCATAAGGACTTTAAAAAATAATTTATATAAACAATTCTCGACAAGAGGATCTTACAAATGGATACATATATTATCGGCAGTAACAAAAACCTATAACCATTCGAAACATCGCACCATTGGAATGAAGCCTGCAGACGTGCAAGAAAAAACACATATTAAAGCATATGATTATTTAAAAATTGTACCTAAAAAATTTAAGTTTTCCATGGGTGACATTGTGCGTATTAGCAAGTACAAAAGCTTATTCGAGAAAGGATATACGCCCTCTTGGTCAACCGAATTGTTTAAAGTTGTAAAAGTTAACGTTACAAATCCACCTACTTACTTGTTGGAATCGTTAGAAGGTCAGCCTATAAGAGGGTGTTTTTACGAATCAGAACTACAAAAAACAAGCAGTCCTGACGTTTATCTAGTAGAAAAGGTCCTTAGACAACGCAAGAAAAATCACATCGAACAATTATTTGTCAAATGGCTAGGATTTCCCAACCACTTCAACTCTTGGATAGATAAAGCTAATATTGTTTAAATAACATATTGTATGACTATATTTTTTATTTAAAATGTAAAATAAATAAACAATATATTGTAAAATAAAGTTTTTTATTTCAATCTTCATTATTAAAAACAATGACAATAAAACATCATACACATAAATAACATTTCAATATTCTTGGAGGGAAGGTCCAATTCACCGACGACTACGACGTTATCTTCAAGGCTATGCCACTCGGAGTGCGTTCTCCTATTCTTTAACCTGCTTTTTTTAGATTTTTTTTGAAGTCGAGTCGTACGACAGTGCGCTTAATGAGTCATTTAAAGGCTGATGATAGAGTATTTTCTGCATAACTTCAATTTTTGTTTTAAGCTCACTATTATTTTTGTATATCATGGGGAGGACATCCTTGTTAAATATGTCACATATTACAACTGCAAAATTGTAAAACTTTCTATTAACAAAGTGTTTTGTCACAGCATCGTCATCATCTTTAGGTTCGCCTAAGTTGGTTATGATTTTTCCACCCATATCATACTGCCCATCCGCTGTAAGTTTAAAACCAATCCCTTGTGGCCCAGATAATATATGATATTTTTCATTATATTTCTGACGACCAAATTTATTAATTGTGTTGTTTCCTCGACTCATTTTCAATCTTTACTAAACTATTTTATTTTTATTTGCCCTACTTATATTAAATATTTCAGCTGAGAAAAAGAAACACTGACTATGATCTACTGGGTTGGTATGTTTATAAAAGAAATAAAATAAAACTGTGATTGTAATAGATATTTATTTACAGTAATTTAATTGCACAAATACAAAAATTATAAAAAATTAGTTTTCCATGTCTTCGTTTTCGTTGCTCAAAATTCTATCCCATCCGACACTATTTCGATCGTCAACGTCTTGGGCTGTTGCTGTTGTAGAAACCAATTCATATTTTGCAGCAAGCTCACCTGGTAAATGTGGAATATTGACGAGGTATTCTTTTAATTCTTCTTCAACCATTTCAGCACAAAATGTATCCATGTCTATGGAACCATATAAAAATTTGTCGCACAAGTGTGCCCCAGCCATAAAATTGATTGTATCCCTGATCTCGTTCTTATATTGATCTTTGGTTACATCAATATGCGACCAATCATTTACGCTATCTAACATATCGTGAGCCCTATTTCTTAATTCTCCCCCCAACCAAAATATGTATCTATCTACACATTCGTTGGCGGTCGTCGTCGTCGTCGTCGTCGCATCAGCAGACATCTTTAACAGAAATAATGAACACGCGTAAGTATTCTGACATGTGCAACTATATTTTAAATTTAATTACATCCTTTTTTTCAAACAATTTACATACAATTTACTCCAATGAGCCAAAACGTAATAATGTTCGAGTATTCTTTCCAAAAACTCTAGTGCCCTGCCCCAAATAAGTTAGAGTGTATTTATCTTTAGTTTTACTCATAATATCTACAATATCGTCAGGTAGTGTTTCGGCCACACGTTTTGGTAAAAAAGTCTCAAATGTGCTATTATCACCGTCATCGTGTAAAGCCACTAAAAGAGTTTTACCAAATCGTGTAGTCATTGAAACCATCTTTACAATTTTATACACTTTGCCTACAATCATTTCGGTAACCTTTTTTTTCTCTAAAACCTCGAAATCTTTGCTAAACATTTCATTAATTTCATCTAGAGTTTCTTTTGCAATACTCATTATTGAAAAAAATGGTATATAAATCCAAAAATTACCGTGAATATAAAAGCACTTTCAGAACACTACACGAACACAATATTTGATGTTTATGCCACTGATATCTGCGACTGTTTGAAGTCACTTCTTCTCCCACGAACCTTTATAGCGGGGTTTCAAGGTCGAATTGTAACAATGGTGGGGGTAGCTTAACGATAGAAATAGTGGGAGGAGTATTCAAGGTCAAATGACGTCACACATTTAAATTGGTATAAGGATAACTTCAAGGACAAAATATAATGAAACAAATAACTACATTTTATGTACTTTATTCATTGATTTTTTTCTGCCATTCTTCTATGCGTTTAACATTATCACCTAAACCTAATTTCCTTAATTTGTTCAATAATAATTGTTTGTTTTTATTTCTTAGAAAATTCTTACAAACTATACTAGCTAAAAGACACACTTCGGCATGGTCCATATACTTAAAAAATACACTAAAGTCCTGAGCCTCCGAATCTTGCATTTCATATGCGTAAAATTCCGAACAGGCTGCAGAAATTAGAAATTCCTCGTACATTTCTCGCACTAAACTTTCCATATTAACTACTACTACGTTAAACTTAAGTCCTACACTCTAATTTGATCTAACACAACCGGATCTGCAATGAACCTAATCAGTTTTTCCAAACAGTCACTAAACCCCAACTTTTTTATCTCACGAACAAAGTCTTGTAAATTTATTGTTTTGCTGCAATATTTACGACATGCATTCGCAGCCTTTTCATATTCATAAGCCAAATCACAATAGCGCGACGCCCATTCTGCTCGACTTTTCATTGCATCATTGAAATAATTATTAGCCGTTTCAGTGAACTCATCGCCCAATTTTTTTACTGTCTCTTGCAAAGCACTATTCATATTATTCACTCATTTTTACATTCACGACACTTTTTTATTGCTGGTGGTGGCCCATCTATATGATGACGATATATTTGTTCATAGTGAATGTAACAGGGTAAGCTTAACTGTAGTTCCTTGTTACACCGATATGACGCTGGCAGCTTATCCCAAATTTGCCGTAAACTCAGCGTATCAACGCAAGTTTTTAAATATTCGAGAGGAAAAAATGCTAGATCCTTCTCTTCAAAATCACACAAACTTTTTAAATTACTCTGATATAAACAAATTACTCTGCCGACTTGCTCTATAATTTTTTCTTTAGATAGTTCCGTATCTGACATTTCACACTGAATGAATGCAAGTAGACTCACACAATTTATAGAACAATTTGCAAGGTCAAAATCATTTCAAGATCATCCCACACTATTACAATGCACAAATAACTACTTCATGGTCACACACCCAAGATGACCTTCAACAAAGTCAAGGTCGTCTCGACCAAGGTCAAGGTCAAGGTCACACACACAACCTTGAACACAAGGCCAAGGCCAAAGCACACGTGCACTTTCAAGGTCAATGACAAGGACATGTGGGCGGGGCCAAAGAGGGGTGAAGCAAGGTCAAGGTCAAGGTCGAGGAGTGGGGGGATCGAGCGAATCGGGTTATGTTCACTACTGATATTGAATGTTTTAATTCTGAAACTATTACTAACAATTTTGCGATTTCTTATTTCGCTACTCTATTGTTGCTTATGATTATTTGTATTCTCTTATTTTTTTGTTTTGTATTTTTTATATATAGTGAACTGCTCATAAAACATTTATTTTAATGTTGTTTATGGTCAGTGGGAAAGAGGTTCTTTGATGTTTGACAGACATAAATATTTTTAATTTTGCTTTCAGATTTTGCTTATCGTGGCTCCTTTGAGTATTTTTAATTGTTAAAAATTACCTTGAATCCAAAGTTAATAATCAACATCAACCAGAAGAGGATTTTAAAACACATTTTTATCGTTAAATATTGTTAAATATAATTTATATATTAAAAATAACATAATAGTTGAGACAACCAGAAACTCATACTTTTATTTTATTGGCAGTTACTTTATTCTAAACTTGACGTACTGATTAACCAGTTATAGGACTTTAAATGCAATCAGAGGCGTATAGCATAAAATCGGTGTTGGTATCAAGAAATAAAAGAACCCGCACTGTATATCAATATATTTCCAAATATAAATATTATCACGTTATTTATCAATCACGCAACGAACGCTAGTTCTGATGATAGTTTATTCTAGCGGGAAATTCATTGGTTTTAAGTTTTTAGATTGTATTGTGAGTTCATTACCAATGTTAATTCACTTTTCTTCATTATAATTGTTGGTAAAATAGGCCTAGCTCCCGAATAAATAAATAAATATTTTCGTGGGCAAAACATGCAATAATTCTTTAATTTTTATTAAATTAATTTTTACTTTTAAAATTTTGCTTTTAAATTCACTAACATAGTCTAACTTTAAAACAGGTCTAAGGACTAAATTGACAAGCGCAACAATTAATCAAATTTTGAACCTTAAAAATGTAAAATTTGTTTGTTTTTGGAAGACCACTATCACTCTTACCGATTCCAAAACTTATCTTCAGGTTTTTATCCTTCATTTTAATATATATATATATATATATATATATATATATATATATATATATATATATATATATATATATATATATATTTGTTGACATATTTAACATAAATTATAACAATATAATAAGAACAAAATTTGCCACCTAAAAGATCAACCTTCCATGGTAACAAGATTAAGTTTAACACAGAAGATACCTCACTTTCTTCTTCTGGAAAGGTATCCGAAGTATCCGGCTCCAATTCTGATCAAACTATAATATCTTCCAGAGAACACGAAAAGAAGAAACACTTTTTTTTTTCATAGGTGGAAATTAATTTTAAGAGAGTGAAAACCGCGCCTAACTTCACCCCCAAAAACAATTTTTTTTCAAATATCTCAAATTCTCGTTAAAATATCTTTACAAAACAGAGCCGAAATTATTTGTTATTTGAAACAAAGTAAAAATATGGTGGTTTCACATCAATTAATATCATTCCTTATTTTTTATAAAGGTGATCTGCACTTCATTCTAATATTTTAATTTTAAAAATTATGATATTAAACCGAATTACCTGAAAATATTTTTTTTATGTTTAAAAAAGATGGCATATTTCAGAGTTTTCGAAAAAAATTAATAAAAGGAGGTGAGTCACCCCAAATACTTCTTTTAGTATATCAAGCTCTAATCAAGATATTTTCACAAAACGAAATGTAAATGACTTGGTATTTGAAATTGAGTAAAATTATGTTCGTCCATGGGAATATCATCCATTATTTTCTATAAGGGTAAACCTGCATCTTATTCATGTATTTTAAATCTAGAAAGTAAATATTTTAATGAAAATAATCTTTGTGAAACCTAATGAAAAAAATATTTTTCTGAATAACATTATAGACCATACTTGACCCGTTTCAGGGTTTTAAAAAAAAATACCAAAAACAAATACTGCTTTTTTTGCCTTAAGATCTAATAGAGAATCATTCACAAAAGCAAGATACAAATTATTTCTAATCTGAAAGGAAGCAAAATTTTCAAAATTAATCTTACAAATTAAGAAAAGACATAAAATATTGTTTTATAAATAAGATGCCAATATGAATGTGAAGTGTATAGCTACACACTATTTTCATTTAATTAATAAAATAGTTAGAAGGCCCTAAGTGACGTGAATTATGAACTCTAAACTTATATGTTAATAAAAAACTTAAACAATATTTATTTACACAATACAATATTTTGAAGATATATTGAAGAATTAGGGATTGCAAATTGAATAATAACAAAAATCTTCTTTACTCTCGGTATAGGCTATTGACTACTATAAGGAAAAAAATGAGGTAATAAGGAACAAATTAGTAACAGCATTTTGATGATTGAATACGTTCCTCCGGCACTCAAATATAATAAAATCACAAAGTGCTACTAAATTCAGGGGTACATTTTTGAGAACGAAGTGAAAATTTCACTTTTTCAGTTTTTCAAAAATTACTCAAATACTTATATTTTTAGAATATTCATATGTATTACGATTTTTTATAGAGAATTTAATTTCCTATCGAAAAATATTCTTCGAAGGTCACAAAATTATTTTTTCTACAAAATAAATGCAAAAAAGGGTTTCACTCAATAAAATGAGTTTTTGAAAAAAATTTCGATCGGGTGAGATATAGCCATTTCAAATTGACCACTTTTTTGCAATTTTTATCGATTTTTCTTTTACATCATTTCCTTCGCATCTTTAATTTAAAAAAAAATACATGTAATAAAAAGTAGTACAAGGGAAGGTATTATATAAGTGTATAATACCTATGTATTTTACATTAATGTATGTATTTCGCCACGGCACAGACGCGGAATCACTGAGCATGATATTTTCTTTCCCAGGCATGCAAATAAAGGATGATTTGAAACTGCTATCAAAGCCAGATAAATTTTTGTTGCTAATAAAGATAATAAAAAAAAATTATAACATTTTTGATGATTAAATTTAAAACAACTGACACTGATGTTATACAGGCAAAAGTAAATGCAGATGTGATAACTATTAATACTGCAAAAGAAAAGGCTATACAATCCGTCAATGTAGTTATTGTTGACCATCATGTGAATCTACTCATAATATTAGCATTGTTATCCGATCAATATCGAAGTATTTATTTATTAAAACTAAACATTGGAAAAGTAGATAAACAACTGTACCATCCCACTAGCTTCCAATATAATGCGACAGAATCGATCGTAGCTTTATTATATGATACGAAACCGAATGATATCTTTAGCTAAACGTCATTTGGCATCATTTAAAACCAAGTCTAAGAATATAACATTTAAACCGTCACAATTACCTCCCACATATAAAGGTGCAAGATAGAATGAACTGAGAACTGATTTCCAAATGCAACAATGGGAAGGGTACAAATTAAATGCTGAATGGGTTGGAAATCAACGAAAAATGGTTTGATACCGATTCCCGCAATCCAGCCACCTGCATCATAGTATTTGCTTGAACAGATAGCATGTAAATGTTTGAAAGGTTGTCAAGCAAACTGTGATTGCAGGAAATTAAGTATTAAACGCTACAGTTTTTGTAAGGAATGCACCGGAGTCTGCTGCAAAAATGCAAGACATCTCTGAAGCGGATATTAAAATAAAAAAAGAAATAGATCTTACACCTGACAATGTATGAGAGTTTGAAGGAATAAAGAAATAAAATAAGTTGAGTTGTATTACCTTGAGCATAAAACTTTTGTTTTCACTTTATGTTACTACACTGATAAAAGGATTTAGATTCAACATAAAACTAAACATTTTTGTTGTACCTTTAAAAACCACGTTTTATTATTATAAAATTAATATAACATTAACTTTCATTGCATAAATAAATATTTTTTAAATTAAAAATTTAAAGAAAAAGATGTAAAAGTAAAATTGCAAAAAAGTAATTAATTTGAAATGACTGCATCTCAGCCAAATTCGATTGAAACTTTTTTTTTTAAATCTCATTTTAACGGTATAAAAGTCAGCTTTCTTTTCTCTCAAGCAATGCCTATACATATATCTACTCAGAAAAAAGCTATGGACAATAGTTTGAAAAAAAAAGAAAAATTGAGAATTTAATTTTTTCCCCTTTGTTTTTTGCATTTATTTTGCAGCAAAAATAATTTTTTGTGCCTCCAAAGAATACACTTCCATAGAAAATTCAATTCTCTACAAAAAGTAGTAAGTAATATATGTATATAATGAAAATGTATAGTTTTAGAGTTATTTTTGAAAAACTGGAAGTGTCATTTTCACCCGTTCTCAAAAACGCACCCCTGAATTTAGTAGCACTTTGTGATATCATATTTGAGTGCCAGAGGAACGTATTTAACCATCAAAATGCTGTTACTAATTTGTTCCTTACAAAAAGTTATAGTCAATAGCCTATTATAAAAAATAAGGAATCAAATCAGTGGGGATGAAATCATCACAGTACTATTTTGTTGCAAATAACAAGTAATTTCCGTTTTGTTTTGTGAAGATATCTCAATTAGAATTTGAAATATAAAACAAAAGTATTTGGAGCGACTCACCTACTTTTATATTTTTTTCCAAAAACCCTGAAACATGTCAAGTTTAGTCACTTATGTTATTCATAAAGAAATTATCTTCAAAGAATTCCGTTTAATTTCATAATTTTTGATTTTAAACAAGGTAAAAGAAGTGCAGAACAATCCTTTTTTTAAAACCAAAGGATGATATCCATAAAGATGAAACCACAATAGTTTTGCTTTGGTTCAAATAACACGCAATTTCCATTCCGTTTTATGAAAATATTTCAATTGAGATATAAAAAGAATTTGGGATAATTCAACCACTTCTTTTTTTGAAAATTCTGAGACATGTCAACTTTAGGAACTTATGTTATTCATAAACAAAATATTTTCAAAAAATTTCTTTTAATTTCATAATTTTTAGAAATAAAATGCAGTTTACCCTTATAAAAAATAACAGATCATATGCGTGAAGGTAAAACTACCATAGTTTTACTTTGTTTTAGGTAACAAGTAATTTCCACTTTATTTATTTTGTAAAGATATCTTAATTAGAGCTAGAGATATTTTTAAAAAAACTGTTTTTAGGGTGAACTTTAGGCGAGGTTTCCACCTTAAAACGAATCTCCGTCGACAAAAAAAACTGTGTCTCTTATTTTCGTGTCCTCTACAACATATTATAGTTTCATTAAAATTCAAACTGGACCTTTCGGGTACCTTCCTTGTAGGTTTTAGACCTTTATAGTGAATCTGAGTGTTACTATTTAAATATCTTATCCTCTAATCAGGTTTATAAAGATTTTAACTTAGTGTAGCCTCTAAAAATTTTAAAATTATATATATTATAATGCTATTTTGTATAAAGATTAAACTAAAAATACATTTATTATTGTTAGATATTTACATATTATCTTTAAATTTTGTAGAGAATAATCTAAAACTATCAGGGACAAAATTAAATAAGATATAAAATATAATGAGTAACAATTTAATAAAAATGTAAAAAATAAATACCACTCTCTACCATAGGGAAATTGTGCACAATGCAGTTTATATCCAAACATCTGCCAATCGGGATTTTAAAATATCATATTTTTCTAACCATGCCCATAACAAGACTTTTGTTTAAACTCATTAAATGCATAAAATGGAGATAGAGTAAAAATCTCTAATACTAATAGCTTGAACTCTAAAAACACTCCTCTGGTCATGTGCTACAATTTTTTTTTCACAAACAAAAATCACAATATCGTATATTTTGTTCACTTACTTCAATTTTACTGTTACAATGGCATCTCTATCATTAAAATAAAAAGTTATTACTTTACAGTTAAAACAAAGAATTGTGTTATAAAATGGATTTTAACTTGGGTAATATAATACTTCAAATAGAATTTACAATTTATTTATTTTTTAATATTACTACAGATATTATCTACCTAAAATTGCATTTAACAGCTCTTCTGGATTAGGTCGTTTTGCTACACTATAAACAGACATATTGTTTTCCAGAATAGTAGTTTCAGTTACAGGACCAATGGCAATCAACTAAAATAATATTATAATTAATAACATAATTATAAAGTATTATAAATAAAATAATAGGATGCATATAGTTAAACTTAATATGCTCTAAATAAAACAAAAAGCGAATAAAGAACAGGAATTTTAACAACAGTAAAACTTCTTTACAATTCGCCAAGTAACCTGAGAGAAAATTCTGTAATGAAGTAAAAAACATACTTATAACTATGGCCTACTATTCTGTGCTCGAGTTTTTAAATGATGTGATTGACTAACTTGTTATCCTGTTTATTCATCTACTCTGTTATTAGCCATTCGTTCAAGATTTTATTTTATTATTGTTATATTTATCTGAAATTAATTTTGCGTTGTTCACATCGTTTTTTTAAATACTTGTTCAGGATTTTCAATGAATTTTCTTTTATTTTTTACTTAAACTCTGACTAGCGCTGCCACTTTTTGTTTTTTAATGGCTATTTCTTATTTGGTTATAATATTAAGAGGCTTTATCTCAATTTTTGTATTTTACTGGAGACCATACACCTATTTTTAAGTTGACGATAATGATCTTTGAATGACAATGACAATTATCATTTTGATAACTTTTATTTTTTTGGGCATTTTTGATATGTTGATTGTAATATTAAGTATTTTCAATTGGCAAATGTGTAAATATGTTTTATTTTTCAGAAAAAAAGAAGCACCACATTATGGTGTGGAAAACCATTGCACGAAATTGATGTAATATTTTTCTTCTTTTTAAAATATATTTTATAACTTAAAAAAGCATCCTTTGAAACAATTATAAGTTTGTTATAATCATTATCCCATCTAAAACATTGCAAAGATATATTTTAATGAAACATACAACAAAGATTAATCCTGCATCCTGAGAGTCTATGTAGCAGAAAGTGTCCTTTAGTAAGAAGTATTTTAGGTTATTTTTATATTTTCTTATGTGAAAACTGCTGTTCTGATATTGGCAAAAATTTGTGACAATTCATAATAGAACTCAAATTTGAAATTATGTCAAAGCCATGATGTATCCAGAGAAGAACTGTAATAAATTTGATAAACATATTACTGCTCAATAATAGAAAACTAAACGTTATTGCTGAAAAGTTCTATTGATACTGATTATTCTTTCTTAGTTTACAAAGTTTGAATTAAACAGCTTTAACCATGATCTCAAGTTATATAATAAATACCAAAAAAGAATATTAAACATCCTTACCTTAACTTGATTAAAATCTACAGGAATTTTCTTAATGAATTCTATACAAGTGTTAAACCCTGAGGGACTGAAAAAAACTATATATTCCGATATTGACTTGAACTGGTCAGTGACTTTGGCTAGGTCTGACTCAATATTTGGATTAGCAAGTGTGTCATATATTTCAACTCCTTCAATACTTAAACCTTCCTTCTCAAGTTCCAGATTTAGAGTATCAGTTTTAAGATTTCCATGAGGAAACAGAAATGGTTTATTGTATAGTGATTTATCTAAAATAAAGGTCTTTTTATAATTTCAATATTACTCAACTACAAAGTTCTAAATAAATTTACCTATTTTCAGTAAATTTAGAAATAATCTTAAAAACGGCAGTGACTACTTACTTTCTAATATAATTTTAGATAGATTTAATGCATTTCCTGCTTCTTTGCCTTGACATTCCAAGAATAATTTTTCTAAAGCTTCTTTATATGTAGCTTCACCAACTACAAAATTATGGTTTTTCTTCCACTCTTCGATATAGTTGGTTTGTTCTAAAGCTAAATAAACTGCATGAACACATCTAGGACTAGATAGAATAAGACCACTGTACTTGTCGCTATTTTGTAATTTATCTTTTAATATTTCAATATTTTTAAAATTAAAGTCCAAAGTTTTTACCTGTTTAACCTCAAAATTATTATAATTTAATATTTTTTCGTATTTATCTTCACCAGCCTCAGATATTTGTGATTTTAATAATAAAACACTTTTATGAATAATCATATTATTTCCCAGATCAAAACCCTTAATCAAAACAAATTTATTAAAAATGATTCTACGAACGGTTGTGAGGTTATGTTGTTATTCACCTCAATCCATAGACGTAACAGAAATTAAGATTGCTTAATATAGACAGGATCCTATAAAAGAAAATTGGCTCAAGCGTTTTCTAATTTCGGTCAGGTGACAGAGATATCCAATGACGTTCGGAGTATCGTGCTTAGCTCCACCATTACTCAAGGTTCGTAAGCTGATTGTACGATTCAGTTTCGACTCTACTCTTCCTTATATGTGACCGCGGCATTTTTATGTAGCCAAGCACTATGCTCGTTTTTTGGTGCGCATTCGGGAAAAGTCTTGATTCGCCGAAGTAGACGTTGCCAGCTCGTTCGAGAATGTATTCGCATTGTCAATGGCATAGCAACTCGTCGCGTTGCAGATTGTTTCCTGTTGCGATGTTTAACTTAAAATTCCGCCATTATAATACTTTTCTCGCGAAGCCATTTTATAAAGTTCGCGAACCACTGGAGATCTGCGAACTACCGCTTGGAAAACGCTGTTATAGTAAAAAATGGGCTCACGCTTAGAAAGAGACCGAGCATTTTCGATGGGTAGTACCTCTCTTTCTAATTTCGGTGAGATGACAGGGATATCGGATGATGTTTAGAGTATCGTGCATGGGCTAGCTTTCTTCTAAAGGATTCCCAGTCTAGATTAAGTAATATTAATTTCTCTTATGTCTATGACCTCAATAGGTATAGAAGTATATAGACTACGGTTCCTATAGAACCACGTTGGCTTTCGCTTAGAAAAAGACATAGCTAAAACGGACAGTAGCATTTCTCATTCTATAAAACGAAATAGAACAGTAATACCTGTCTGTGTGTGTGTTTAGCTCCGCCCATAAAAATCTCGACACCCTTCCATAAGATCCATAAACTTTTATGTTCATGTTCACCGCATAAACGAACTTCGAGCACACTCCACTGGGGGCAGCATATTATCACGAATTTCATAATATGCGTGTATGTAATAAACTGCGAGCGTTACACGATAAAGAGGGACAGGGGGCCATTATGGGGTCGTACTGTGTGTCTCGTTCCGAACCGCGATTAGCCAGCGAGCGCTTTGAAATTATAAGCAAAGATTAGTCGTTAATATGAATCCTCTTTGTAATAGGAGTGGTAAACGCTCGAAGTAGTCAAAAGTCACGGATTTCAAAAAATAAAATGGATGACAGACTGAATTGAACTGTCAGACTAAAAATGTCTCTTAGTATGGTTCTCGCACGACTGATCGAAAAATTTCCGGACCATGCTATCCGCCATATTGGGGAAAGTTCACTTAAAACCGTAGTAAATACGCTGTCGCCGTAGGAAAATTATACGGGCTAAATATAATTTATCTCCAACCACTACATGACTTATAAAACTGGACTGCTCATGAAAATAATTTTTGACCCCCCCCCCTTATTGGTTGGAAAATTATACGGGCTAAATATAATTTGTTATCTCCAACCACTACATGACTTATAAAACTGGACTGCTCATGAAAATAATTTTTGACCCCCCCCCCCCTTATTGGTCGCCATTAGGTGCAATGATTTGTACTTCGAACATACCCCTGTAGAAGTAGCATAACGTCAGAAGTAGGCCCCGGTTGTTTGAACGCTGAATAACGTAATAATATATTTATTTATATTTGAAAAAATGTTGATAAACAGTAGATATTTAATTTCTTTGTACGGACATACCGATTTTATGCTATCCTTTTCTAATTGCATTATTTAAACGAGTATCATCGGTACGTCAATTCTGAAAACAAAGTATGAATATATGGTTGCCTAAATTTTTATTATTGTTATTTTCAATATGTAAACAATATATGTAAAAATAAAACAAACAATGTAAATTGTTAATATTAATTGTAACACACATTTATAGTAATTTCTAACACTTTAAAACGCCGAAAAAAGTCACGACAAGCAATAAAACTGAAAGACAAAATAAGTAAACATGTTTATGTCTGTCAAACATAAAAAAAGCGTCTCCCCCACCGACCCTAAACAGCCTTCAAACAAATCCATTGTTGTTTAAATCTAGGGTATGATCGAAGGATTTGTATGACAACACTGAATTCCCTGCTAGTTTGTTACTCTACCTATAGTATTTTTATCTATGTTTCTTACATTGGCGTGAATGTGTCGTGTATGAGTGTCATTTCTATATTATTCTAACTAACAGGTTTAGACAATAACTATCTCTTTTTATACTATATCTAAAACAATAAATCGCTCTTCCTTGTTTTATTGACAGGTTAATTGAGTATATTCAATAAAAAAGACCAGGATAATTGTTTCTGTGAAACAATATTTAACTTGAATTTCTACTTTTAGTTTCCTCAAAATTATAATTTTTCTGTTTAAAGCAACTCCAATAAAGCTAATTTTTTTAACTTCTTTGAAACAGCGTAAATATGTAACAATTTTATTATTTATAGATAATAAGCATGAAATGTCAGTTCTTATAAATAAATGAAAATGCTTTTTCTATGACTATTTATACAGGGTGATTCAAAAATCGATCACGAAACTTAAGAGGGTGATTCTACTTGACAAAATAAGGGTAGAGCTTCATATAATTTTTTTTCAAAATGTCATTCGTTTTCGAGTTACAAGCCGTCCAAGTTCAAGTTTTTATTTTTTGTTTTTTGAATTACTCGCTTACAGGAAAACCGATTTGACTAATATTTGAAAGATAGGCTAAGTCTTCTGCGCTTCATCATTTTAGTAACAATTCACATTGATTGTTTGCCGCTAGAGGGCACTTTACCTACATTGAAAATTGTTTTTTTGTCATAATTTTTTAGTGTTGACAGCTACAGTAGTTTTTGGCATAATTTCTGAAAGACTGATGCCAGGCCTTTAAAAAAAGGTGCTCTTTATTTACATCGCTAAACCCAACGGTTTAGACGTAAATCACCCTTAAAAATTAAGTGGTAAATTTACTTTTCTCATTTCATTACCACCAGCTACCAGGTAAATAGCTATCAAAGTATACTAGAGCTGTCAGTTTAACATCAAATAAATTCGCTTTTTAAACTATTTAATTTATAATCTTAAAATAACTAATAATGGCTAATCACCAATATTCAAATATCGAATATTGTGATATCCATTTCTGTTATGGAAAAGCAAATGGTAATGCAGAGTTGGCAAGAAGATATTATATGGAGAGTTATCCGGAAAGAAATATCCCTCATGCTCAAACATTTTCCAGTGTGCACAGGAGGCTTGCGGAATGTGGTTCATTTAAAAGTTATAATGGAAATAGGGGAAGACCTAAAACTGCTAGAAACGTGCAACAAGAAGAAAGAGTGCTTGAAATTATTGAAGATAATCCAGGTATTAGTACTAGAAAAATTGGGAATGAAGTGCGGCTCTGTCAGGCTAGTTCATGGAGGATACTAAGAGAAGAACAACTCTACCCGATTCATTCAAAAAAGGTGCAGGCTCTTTATGACGATGATCGGCCGAGATGGTTGGAAATGTGCAATCAGATCCTAGCTAAGTATGAACACGATAATCGATTAATTGGCGTCATATTATTCACTGACGAAGCTGGTTTCACTCGTGATGGCATAACAAATCTACACAACATCCACACATATGCTTACGAGAACCCAAACAATGTGGTAGAAACGAAACATCAGCGTAGATTTTCACTAAATGTGTGGGCAGGGATAATAGGAGATTACCTTATTGGTCCTCATTTCTTTGATGGCCCATTAACTGGTGACGTATACTTAGATTTTATCCAAAATCGTCTCCCATTGTATCTGGAAGATGTGCCATTGGAAGTAAGGGCCAACATGTGGATCCTCCAAGACGGAGCTCCGCCCCACTTTAGTATACGTGTCCGACAGTATTTGAATGCAACGTATCCTGAGCGATGGATAGGACGAAGTGGACCATTGGCATGGGCAGCGAGGTCACCAGACCTTAATCCTATGGATTTTTTCTTTTGGGGTCATTTGAAACAATTGGTGTACGATATTCCAGTAATCAACGTCGAGGATCTTCGCTTCAGGATAATCGAAAAGTGCCAAATTATTAAAGAAACACCAGAAATTTTTTATCGAGTTAGGCGACATTTTTTGAAGAGTGTTAGGAAATGTATGGAAGAAAATGGGGGACATTTTGAGAATCTTTTTTAGTTTGTTTAGTACTGTTTCATTAATTTTTATCAATTAAATGTATATCGCAATAATCCATAATATGAATATTTACTGATTAGCCATTATTAGTTATTTTAAGATTATAAATTAAATAGTTTAAAAAGCGAATTTATTTGATGTTAAACTGACAGCTCTAGTATACTTTGATAGCTATTTACCTGGTAGCTGGTGGTAATGAAATGAGAAAAGTAAATTTACCACTTAATTTTTAAGGGTGATTTACGTCTAAACCGTTGGGTTTAGCGATGTAAATAAAGAGCACCTTTTTTAAAGGCCTGGCATCAGTCTTTCAGAAATTATGCCAAAAACTACTGTAGCTGTCAACACTAAAAAATTATGACAAAAAAACCATTTTCAATGTAGGTAAAGTGCCCTCTAGCGGCAAACAATCAATGTGAATTGTTACCAAAATGATGAAGCGCAAAAGACTTAGCCTATCTTTCAAATATTAGTCAAATCGGTTTTCCTGTAAGCGAGTAATTCAAAAAACAAAAAATAAAAACTTGAACTTGGACGGCTTGTAACTCGAAAACGAATGACATTTTGAAAAAAAATTATATGAAGCTCTACCCTTATTTTGTCAAGTAGAATCACCCCCTTAAGTTTCGTGATCGATTTTTGAATCACCCTGTATTTTATTTTTTATAATAAAACTGTTATTTAACAAAATAGCTAAAATGTGAAATATGCGCCAAAAACCAATCGAGACTAAATATCTGTTTTAGAAAACATTGTGGAAATCAGTGGGTTTTTTTGTAAATAACTAGTATAATCTACATCCTTATTCAGACGTAGAGTATAAGAAGTTAACGAAAAAAAGTATTAAGGCATTTATTTTAAAAAATTTTATATCATGAATTAATATAGTATATTGTTTAATGTAAGCTATCGAAATGTATTGCAAAGTAAGAGAGTTTCATCATTTAAAAATTGCTTCGATTAGGACTTTGTTAAAATTATTTTCTCCTCGATGCTTTTAGGGAACTGATATGTTAGGTATTTATAAAGGGTTAACAATATTCATAATAATATTGATATTTCCTTCATAATAACGGAGCTTTAATTTAAAGGAAGTAAAGTAACATTATGTACTAAACCATTTTTATTTAAAAAAAAATAAACTCTAAAGGGGATAGTGTTCAAGCAGTTTATTAAGACACTTTAAATATAAAAAAGCTTGTAAATACAAGAGAATTCTTACATTAATACAATCATTTTTAATCTAAATATATACATAAAGATTTACTAGCAACTTTTAATTTTTACACTAGGTCAAACTTTCCATTTACTGAACTGTTTGGGGATCTGGAATTGACCTTTCCTAGAGTTGAATTTTTGAAATGGTAATCAATCGCAGCTTCTCACTACTTTGACAAAGGATTTTCATGACACAAATTTCCTATCTGAGCTAAAATCAAGAATTTTTGTTTTATTAATTAATAACATATTCAAACAAAAGGTTATTATTTTATTTTTAGACAAAACAAATACATAAAAGTAAAATTTATGTAATTTCCGAACATGCTTAGTAATATTGAAAAATATCATATTATATGCAATCATTTATTTCTGTTTTAATATGGTATATTGGTTTTTAAACGTATTATCATTTTAAATTTTAACACCATACCAGTTTCGATGTTCAGCTTTATATGTCAATGGAACATTAACTTTATGGTAAAACGATATTGTTGTTGGTTAATGCACACCTAATTCAGAACTTTTTTTGTAGAGCCAGTGTATGTTATTAAGTCCAAGTTTAGTTGCTTCAAAATGTTTACATCAAACAGTGCTTCATAGTTTTTTCAGGCAGTTTATTTGTACACAGTAAAAAACGCATGTAAATCTACATCTAAATACTTTTACTGCCATTGAAATTTTACTAAGTGTACAATGTATTTTTTTCCATTGCATATGCTTTCAAGTATGATTACATAAAAACAGTAAATTAAAGTGTAATAGTGTAAAATAATATAAAATAATGTAAAATAATGTTCAGCAATGTAAAATATTGTAAAATAATGTAAAATAATGTAAAATAGTATAAAATTATGTAAAATATTGTAAAATAATGTTGAGTCGCCCATGACGCTTCCCCCATTCATCTCCCAAGAGCAGCAGCGAGACGTGGCAGTCGTCCATTATTTTTATACTAACTGCGTAAGTAATACGTTTGGCTCAAAAGTTTCTTTTTATCAAGTAAATTGTGTTTTAGTTACAAGTGGATATTCGCAGGTAAGTCGAGAAAAAACCCTATCTTTTTTTCTTTAATAAGTCATGAAGTTAAAATTTTAAATGGAAATATTTAAACATATTTTTATTGCAAAAGTTTCGTAAAATTACAGTTTGATGCTGTATCTACAAATTTAGTGCAACAATTTTCAATTTTTAGGTTTGGTGAAAATTTTTCTTTAAGATTGGCATGGAAAAGGAGATAGTAGCAGAGGAATATTTAATATTCACTGATGCTTTTGTAACCACTTTTTGTTTTTACTATGTATTTATTTTACAATACCCAAACAAAATAAGTTCTATATTAGAACTTACTCAAAGGTACTTTTTTGATATTTACCCTGAAAGTGGAACAATATCTAAAAAACGAAATTCGAAAAATAAGGTATAAATTTTATTATCAAAATATGTAACTAGAAAGATACATAGATTTTCTTCTATGTAAAGTAAAGCTAAAAATAAATTGACGCCATAGATTTATGAAGGCTTTACTTTAAAGAAAGGTTTCTGTTATTATAAGTTGAAATATTTTTTTTTGTAAATATAAGTTTAACTATATCTATATCTATCTATATATATATATATATATATATATATATATATATATATATATATATATATATATATATATATATATATATATTTGTATAATTACAAAAAAAAATATAACTTACTACAAAGCTCAGATTAAAAATGTTTGTGTTGGTATGCGCCAAGATCTTTTAAGTTTGAAATAGTAATACGAAAAAATAGATATATAAGTAGGGATGCTTTGTAGTACTTTACTTTTACTATAATGTTACTTCTAAAATGTCAAGAAAACGTTGTAGCCATGGTGAAAGTAAATAAACCTTGTGGTCAATTACTCGATTCCTAAAAGTTAATAATAAGCAGCGTTATCCGAAGTGCTTAATTAGCAAAATACATTTTAAAAGCTAGTAAACATCTACCAATCACAAAACCTGCTAAGAAAATGAGTCACAAATAAAATAGATACGAAGACTACTGGGTCTCTCTGATTGTCCATTGAATTTATCCCCACTCTATGCGTACGAAATTATGTGTAAATGTATCCGTTATTATTAATCTGAGCTGCTAAGTTTTTTTTGTTATCAATAAATTTTTAGTTACAAGTTTTTGTGAGCCACATTCTTATATATAATATACAATAAATATGTAAATTTAAAAAAAAACTTCTTTTTAAATAATCTCATTATAGCATGACTCCTTTTGTATAAGTTTAACTTTTGTTCTGTCTCAGTCTTGTTTGGTAAAATAACCAAAATATGTACCTGTCTGTTTTCCAAAATATTGGTTAGTTGTTTCAATATAAATAAATCGTTATTATATCAGCTTTTATTTCTTTATTCATATACAGATCATTACAATAATAAAGGTTTCGTTTACAGCAACTGTTCGTTGTTTTATTCAGAAGATGAATGAAAATCCCTACCTACTGACGTATTCATATGTCTAATTCACGAATTATTTTAACAATAGATAGGTAAGGAGCCCTGCACATTTTTTATGGTTAAGTATTCCTGATCAAAGGTATTCAATTCTTAATATGATGTAATTTATATCCTATTAGTAACTTTTGTTAAAATTCAATATACTGTATAGTTTTCATGTTCTCCTTTATCAGAAATAAAATTGAATTTTCTCATATAATCAGTACGGAAGCAGGCTGAACTTTTCTGTGATCTATTTTTTGTGAAATATGTATTTTTTAATATATGTCTCCTAAAGATTATTTGAGAAAACATCAAAATTATCGAGTTGTGACAAGGATAATTTTTATTCAGGATGACATAAATTGCATCATATTAAAAATTAAATTTGTTTAATCAGGGTCACTTTTTCATAAGAAGAGTATGGAGTGCCCTTTTTGCTTGATAACTTAAATTTTCTAACATATATTATAATGTATTTTCATGTAATCTCACATGGTGGAATACGTATTTTTACGTAATCTGACACGGTGGAATACGTATTTTTACATGATGTGTTAGTTACACTGCATCTAACAACAAGTAAATCGACATGGAAAAACAACAAAAATTACATGATATAAATACGAAAATTACATAGTGATTCAAGAACATTTTTTACATTAAAATGCAAGTAATTTTTACCTAGATACACAAGACAATATATTACCAATGAAAGTTATGGTAATTTTACATAAAAATTTTTTACTGTGTAGAGCCAGTGTATGTTATTAAGTCCAAGTTTAGTTGCTTCAAGATGTTTACATCAAATAGTGCTTTATAGTTTTTTTCAGGCAGTTTATTTGTAGAGCCAGTGTATGTTATTTAGTCCAAGTTTAGTTGCTTCAAGATGTTTACATCAAATAGTGCTTCATAGTTTTTTTCAGGCAGTTTATTTGTAAGAAGCACAGCACAAACTTTTTGCTCATCTTGTATAAAACTATTTCTAGAAAAATGCTCTGAACAGAGTAAGTCATCCGGTGTATAAAATAATTATGATCATGACCAATTTGCTTCAGCCCCTGAATTTGAAGATTCTTTTCTCTTAGAAAACTAAAATATTGATAGCATTTAAAAATTATCATACATCATATCCATAAGATTAAACTTGTTACCCTTAGATTTACAATTTGATTCTAAGGGAAAATTTTATATAATTATTATTGAATGCTTTATAACTTACCAATTAAATAAATTCCAATTTACCAGAGGAGGTATTTGCATGTCCTACGATGAAGAATCGCATTTTTAAAAATACCAAAAAAAAACCTTAAAGTTCACGTGCCTGTTTGAAATTTTCAGTAAAACGTTACATAAAATGTGATAAAATGCATAAAACAGTAAAATCAAAAATAAATTGTCAAAATTAAAAGTATTCAGTCAATGTCAAAAATACAGTTTCACAAATATAATAAAAACTTAGGGAATTCATTGTTGCCAAAGCAATTATTTGCACGTAATGGCACGGAGCATGGTGGAGTCATTTTTGTTATAAGAGCCGTTTTACACATACAAGAAAATTTCCCGATTTCTCCGATAAAAAAAGACATATTTTTGAATTCTTATATAATACATAGGCTTCTGTCAGAGTGGAATTTGTGGTTCTAACAAAAATTTAACAATGTAGTGAAAAAAATTAAACCTAAATTGAAAAGTGATTTTCTCTATTTCCCGCAAAATTGAAGAAAAATTATGGAAAACCAATGTCAGAATCGTGTTCTACTACCTCAAAATGGGGAGAACTATCGAAATCTTTTCAAAAAAATGCCATTTTCCTAGTTTTCACCCATAACCAATTGTTACCATGAAAAACAGCAACTCATATATACAAAGCAATATGCCGACGTCATTTGGAATATGTGCCCCATATACACAGTAATTGCAGAACTGATCTGTGTGTCGGTCCAGCCTCTTTCTTTGGGTGGGGGGTATTATCACAAAATACAGTATGGCAAGTGAAAGCAAGTTGTTGATTGGGGGGGGGGGGGGAGACGCCAGCAATTCTGAATTTAAAAGTCTTGGGGGGGGGGGGGGGGGGGGACGATCGTTAGCGAAAGCGAGTTGTCGACGGGGGAGGAGAGATGCCAACAACATTCATATTCCTAGTATAAGAGGCAGAGTCGGATCTATTTTCCTGAATTGGGAGCTCTTGTGGGGAGGGGGGTGATCGCCCAGACCGCCCTCCCTTGGATCCGCCACGGGCACGTATAAACCTTGAAAAGGTAGAAACCGCAGCTCGACGTAGTATGACTAAAATCCACCATTCTGTCAATCCGCTTCATAAACCATCCAATCAATTATTGTATGCATTCACTCATTCAGTCTCTTCCTGCAAGACTTCCAGTTCTGACAACTAAGTTTGAAAGAAAACCTAAACCTTGACCAATGTTAGGGGAACTGTGAAAGACCAGAGACCGAAATTAAAAGCCAGCAAGAAGACATCCATAAACGATACTGGCAGATCTCACATTCAACATATTAATGATATACTTTTTTGTTTTGTAAAGATTTGTATAGGCTTGAGGATCAAATGTACAATAAATAAAGTTTTTATGCGGAAACTCATAAGTTGGCCTGTTGGATTCACATTTGTATGTCCCAATAAATTATAGTCATAATATTTATTTAATTGTAGTTTATTATAGTGTTTAAAATACCTAATTAAAAAAATGTTGTAGTAAACATTATTTAAATATCAAATTTGTTACTTATTTAAATAAAAATTTCAAAGAAATTCCTATTTCTCAAATTTTTTATAAGTTGTGTGATAAAAACAATTATGTTAGACTTAACTGTTTAAAAGTAAGATACTCAGCTGTTGTGGATATATGGACACAAGTATTTATGTTAAATCTAGAATCAGAACTAGCCGTAGAAAAAAAAATTAAATAGCATGCTCATACTATTGAGATATGAACAGAATCAAATTTACCTGAGATTTTCGAGACACATTCAACTTTTCGAGGATATTCGAATTAAAAATTAGAAAATACTAAAAAATAACGGGGTACCACCTAATTAACAGTTTCTTTTTTTTCAAAAAAAAAAACGTTTTGATCCAATTCTGTTCAATTAACGAGGCTGCTTGAATTCGCACAGGCGATCGGTCTCGAAAGACCTGCAGCTATGGTGGGATGTAAAGGGCCCAATGAGGTCTAGGCAACGATGATCAAGTATCACCACCTTTGTTCATTCATTTATTCATTCAAAATGTTTTAAAGAAAAGGTTCGTCAACATATTGCTTTTTTAATGACCAGTTATTTTTAACAACAAAAAATAAAATAAAATATTTAAATTTATCTATTTTTACGACCGACCAATAGCATCGCAGATATCCAGCGATTATGATCAATTAACACAAATTGGATGAGTCGGGTGTAGATTATAAAACAAAGAGGATGTCGCACTGTGCAAGTAACGTTATTACCATTTGACACATATCCCGCAACACCAGTGGCGTATCTGATTCCTCAAGATTAAATATTCAAGACTTATGTTTGATTTAAAAAATTATTTTATTGAGTTCAAACTAATGAAAGTGATTTTTAGATATTTTATTTTTTAGCTAATACATATATATATATATATATATATATATATATATATATATATATATATATATATATATATTAAATTTGAGACACTAAAGAACCATGGGAGGCCAATAAGCCAACTGCGTTTTAAGTAAATAATTCAAAAATTTTAATTTTTTATGTATGAAATTGATGTTAAAATAATCCGTACTGAAAAAGTCAACTCAATTGTTCATCATAATTATTATTATATTGATATTATGTGGAAGTTAAGAGAGTTTACTTAGGTAAAACTAATGTGGTTGTCACGAAGAGTGAATGATGGTTTAGTTATTTCGGGTTTCAATCCATCCGTTCAAAAAATCGTTTTCACGACGTCTCACCAAAATGCCATTTGGCATTTTCAAGTGTGGCTCGTCTCATTACTCGCTTATGTATAAACTGATAGCTTAAGTTATATGTACAAAATTTTATTTACTTATGTGAAAAAAATTTTATTATAAAAGAACTGCTAAGGTCAGTTTTTTTTTCTATTGGAGACTTGAAATAAAAATTACTTTTATCTTGGCATTATGAATATGAAATTTTATAGGCTCTGTCAACTTTTCATAATTTTTCTAAGAGACGTTTTTTGTAAAGTTAATGTTATTAGTAACCTTAAAATATATTAATTAGTACCAAGATACTTCAGTTTGAGAACGTAAAAATATATATGAATCTTAAAGTAGCTTTAATATATCATAACATAATATTGAAGACTTATTGTTAGAATATATATAGAATATTATAACAAAAATATATTTTCTCTATATTACAATTAACAATTCTATTAATTACATCACAATCGAACACCGAAGCATACAAATGACCACATATGTTTTATTATTAGAAATATGACAAAATGATGCTCTCTACGTAAGTTTAATTTGACATTTGTAAAAGATGGGGCAATGTGTAGCAAGTTCCAAGAAAGACGAAAAAAAAAAACGATTCATAATTTCAAAACCATTTTACCAATAAATAAATAAAATTCAACCGTGTCAACATTCTTTCACACATACTTGACAGTAAACTAAATAAAAAATTTGTTTTTTTTTATTTTTGCAAATTATCTTTTTGAAGTAATTATTTCATCAATTTTCTATTTAACTCGATTTTTATCCATATTATTTTGGCTAAAAATATGTAACAAAATTTATAATTTGTTTCAATTTTCCTAGCGATTTAGAAAAAAGTAAAATGTGTGGCTCTGATTAATATAAAAGTTGAAGATTGGTAACCATAAAAAATTCTATATTTTGTTCCAAACATTTTGAGGAGTGGTATTTTTATAAGACTAGCACTCAAACAAGAGCTCGTTTGATCAGTGAATCTATACATATGATTTTTCCTGAATCACCTGCGGCTAAAAAAGATACATTTATTTTTTATATCATGTTGTGAATTTACCTTCTAGTCTATAATATTTTAATTTTTGTATTTAATTTACTGTCAAGTATGCGTGGAAGAATGTTGACACGGTTGAATTTTATTTATTTATTTTTTGGTAAAATGGTTTTGAAATTATGAATCGTTTTTTTTTCGACTTTTTTGGAACTTGCTACACATTGCTTCATCTTTTACGAATGTCAAATTAAACTGACGTAGAGAGCATTGTTTTGTCATATTTCTAATAATAAAACATATGTGGTCATTTGTATGCCTCAGTGTTCGATTGGTATGTAATTAATAGAATTGTTAATTGTAATATAGAGAAAATATATTTTTGTTATAATATTGTTGAGCTCATTACACACTCACAAAGAGATTTTAATAAGCATTTAGCAATAGGCCGGACATATAGGCCAGTCAACATCCATCCAGCAAGACACACCAAAAATGAAAATTACAAGACAAAGGTTATTTAATGAATAAAGAAAAGCGAAGAAATTGTTTCCTATATTTATATTTAGTTTTATATGGAAACATATTCTGACAATTAGTCTTCAATATTATGTTTTAATATATTACAGCTACTTGAAAATTCATATGTATTTTTACGTTCTCAAACTGAAATATTTTTGTACTAATTAATATATTTTAAGGTTACTAATAATATTAACTTTACAAAAAACATTAAAAGTTGGAGATTGCGACCCCCTCACAATAAAGCAAAATTAAATCGTAGTCACGCATATAACCAGAACTTTAAAAATTTTAGATATCATTTGGCAGCAGCTGAATCAGTATTAAGTCCATTAGAAGCTTCTTTGGTACCTAACCCAGATATCTATGCTATGCAAGCTGATTTAGCAAGATCATGGGTTTATTATGGGTTACAACTTTTTGAAGCTAGTCGAAAAGTTGACTGCTTAGCCAATCTGGAAAAAGAAGATGCTGAAGCAATTTTTGGTGAAAAAGGTAAGAAATTTTAAAATAAGAAAAATGCAGATTACGCTGTGGCCAATCTAAATAATGCAATAAATAAAATATGTATATTCATATCAAAAATGAACGAATCTAAAGGTTAATTCATCAAACCGATGTGAAATAGAAGGGTTACTTTAATGTAGTTAATATCAACCTGTATTTTCTTTGTTATTGTCTAAAAAAGTCTTTAAAACCCCTTCATTTTTTTTCAACCGATCCCAGAAGGCATAATTTTATATAAATAACTCATATAGCACAATACTTGTTAAACTCGTGTTATATAGGCCAAACTTGAAATGGATATCTTCTGAATGTTGAAACTGTACTTCTTATGAAAATATGACGGGCGTAAGGGGCCGTCCCTAAATCTCGTGATTGCCTTGAGGGGGAAGGGGATTCACAAAACATCGATCACATAATGGGGGAGGCAGTTTTGAAACTAATCACGTGATACTTCATACTGTAAGATTTTTAGATATTTCTAATCAATTATCTATAATAAATTAAAAGTGGAATTTGTCGAATGCAATCAAAAGTAATTTTATTAATACAATTCTTTTTACAACTTTTATAGATTTTAGAAGATAGTTGTGACGACGAATTCTCAACACCTTTTATTACTTTTGAAGGAAATATGCACTCTTCTTAGATTGAAGATGAAAAATGATTATAAAGCTAAATAATTTATTATTAATAAAAAGTTACTTTAAAAATTATTTAAAAAATATTTTTATAAAATTAATAAATATAATTAGAAAATAAAACAAGTGTAATTTATTCTTATTATTTAAAACTGTGTGTATCACGTGATATTCGAGGGGGGAGGAGGGGGATAAAAAAATCTTTTTCCTTCAAGCGAAGGGAGCCGGAGTTTCAAAATTCTGAAAATCCCATCATGAGATTTGTGGACGGCCCCTAAATAAGTGAAAATAAAACCAAGCTTTCGTTATGTTTAGAAACACTCTTTTTGCATATATAATAAATGAGGTTTATGGCACAAATAGTTAGCTTATTTTTTAGCTGTACACCGTACACATTATTTTTTTGGGCGAATAGAGCTTTTTTCTACAAAGGGTATCTATTAATATCAGTTCACCTGAACTTGATTCAATTTAGAAATAATTCTTAATTACACACCTGCCATTTCATGTCATTAAATTCATAGTCTCCCTTGCCACGGAGAAAAATAATTTTTAAGACTTGATTGAAGTATCGGCTCCGCAAAAATGTTTTCATGATTAAGTCGACTGTGCACGCACATTTTTTCACTTAGAAAAACGTGGCTTCTTTCAAATTAAGGAAAGAATTCGTTTACTTTAGGGGATATGGTGACATGTCATGATAGAGCAGGCACGAATCTTTGACCTTCCCTGTTCTAAAGTAGGAAGTGCAATCACCGGCTGGTCGTCTCACCACAAACTTCTTTTATTTTGAAATTATTGGGATTGAGCACATGTATTGTAGCGACCCTTCATTAATAAAGGAAAGACTATGTGTATGAGCAAAAACTGTAATTTGGTGTGTCATTTTAAATGAAACATTACCATGAACATATTTCCTACGTGAAAAATAAAGTGTAATTATAAGAGAATTGTTGCTTTACGAAAGAACAAAAAAATACTGCTCTGATCTATATGTTAAAAAGTAATATTTTTAATTGTTCAAAGATTGCGATACATACACCTCTACTACTTGCAATTACTTAATAATTTGATTTGTCCAAAATACTTCGTCCAAATTCATTATAATTATAAATAAAAAAAAAAACAGTTAAGCTAAAAACACTTAACTACGCGGCGAGTACCAAAAACTACTAATCGTCAAGTCTGATATTTCATTATCGCACACTTCACCAACTCCTTTCACAGTTTGCTTACTTTCCACCAAGCGAAGAGGTTCTGAGTGATTACTGCGTCGAGAATACACATGGTCACATGCTATTTCTCATGGCATGTGATCGTTCATTTTACATTCCCCAGTTCGACGATAGGGCTTCAGACGTTAAAGAGAAGATAAATAGTTTATTCTCTGCGAATTCCACTCCAGTTGTCTCATCAAACGCGTTCCGACTGCCTAGTGGTTGTTTTACATCCCAATCCAGAGAAAGGACCATCAAAAATAACTTTTCAGTCTATTTTGACATATCGCGATGTCCACTAACGCACATCAATTTATTTCCCTTATTTTAGAAAAGTTACGATTTTTTAAGTGAAAGAAAAGAAAACTATACTGTCAAAATAAAAAGAGAACAATTTATCCCCTTGGAAATACTAATAAATAAAAGGGCTTGTCTCCAAGTTAAGATTAGGATTTAATTCAAAGGTTAAATAGTAAATGGCGATTGTTCCCGAACAGATTGGACGTTAACATGAACTCTAAACTTAAGTTAGAAAAGTTGTTTTAAATAAAAATTAAGTTTTGTAGAATTTAGTGGCACAATCAACAATGTTAGTGGCTTATATTTCGGTTTTGGTATATCGAATCCACACGAAATTTAATGAAATGTTAGCGCAAACAAGATTCTAGAAATATTTGAAAATGTTTTAACTTGGTCTCCATCTGCATTTTGTTTTTAGCCGGTTTATTCAGACAAGAATTTTCAGTGTATCGAAAACTTTCATAAAAACCTGTTTCTGCAACAGTCTCGAAAAATTAGTACAACTGGATGACAAAGGTCTTGGGTATTCTTAACTTATTTCTTCATGCTTTATCCAAAAGCATCCACTTCCTGTAAAGGAGACTTTTAGTTCAAAATATAGAACATTCGGTTAACATGACCCACAAAACATTAAGATAGAAATGAATAAGTTATTTTTCTTAAAGTTGTACTATTTAGATGTCCGTCAAAGTATGAAAAATAAGTTTTCCAAATAACTTGAAAACTACTGAATTCTGACTCGTAGGGTTTCAGACAAAGAGTGAGCGAAAAATTAGCCTATTTCGTCGACCTCGTATTTGGAACCAAAATGTGTCCCAATTGAAAGTTTATAATAAGATAATGCTCTAATAAAGTTTTCAAGATGAGCATCTGTTTCAATTTTGGGAAATTAATTATCAAAGTTGATGAAATTGAGTTGCATAATGTGCTTCAGTGGAATAAGATTTTTGATATTATGAATCTATATTTCGAAAATGAAAGAAGATAAACAAGGTGGTCTTTTTAATACTTAAATCACGTGGAATATCGAAAAAATATCAGTGACATAAAAAAATTGATAAATTCGCCCCGTAGACAGGGTCAAACTAACCCAATGCAAGAAAAATGGAAATATCTGAAAAAAAATTGTATTCATGAGTCATAATGTAAGCTGATCATTAAGTAGCAATTACAATATATTTATAATTCGTTTTTATTGACATTCACCCTTCCACGGGGGTGAAAACAACCCCTAACTGTTAAAAATGCCTAAGAATATTTATAAAAATTTCAAAAAAATTATTCCCGCATCATATTAATTACAAGAAATATGAAAAATAGATTCACATCAAATCCAATAGAAATATACCACATAAAAGAGGGATATCTCTGAACTAACCATTAAACCGAATTAAAAGGGTGGGGACGGCATGGAGTAATTTATTTTTATTATTTGAGATTAGAATTTTATTTTTTTATATCCAACCTTGTAGTTTAGATTGATCGTTCTTTTTCTTTAGTTATATATTTCGATGATGACACTAGACCGCAAAAAAGTTTGGCATTGATTTATTAACAGAAACACATCTTTAACGTGAAAAAATAGATGCGAGATTAGAATTTTATTTTTTATTTCAGATCCTGTACGTTCTATCGAATGTTTTTCTCTGCAATTATTTATTTTGATGACACTTGAAAGCAAAAAAAGTGTGCCAGTAATTTATTAACAAGAACCCACCGTTAGCGCAAAAAAATAGAATTTTTTTTTATTTTCGACCCTGTAGGTTAGATTGTCCATATCACAACGATTTTAGGGTGCTGATGATAGAGTCCTGTTAGTAAATCGCGACCAAGATTGAGTCGCATTCAAGGGTCATCGAAATAAATAATTGCAGAAAATTTTTACCCTAAGTGATAGGGTCAGAAATAAAATTAAAAAGCTAAACCCACTCTAATTTTTCGCTCTAAAGGTAGGTTCCTGTTTGTGAATCAAGGCTAAATCTTTTGTACCATTAAGTGTCATCGAAATAAATAACTGAAGGAAAAAAGCGTTCAATCTAAACTACAGGATTAGAAAAAAGTAAAATTCTAAACCAAAATTATTAAAACAACCTTTTTAATTCGCTTTAAAAGTTAGCTCACGTTAGTTTATCTGGGTACCTATTCTCGTTCTTGAGAGAACGATCACTTGATGGAAAGTGGGCGTGGTTCTCACGAAAAAGTATGAAACCGTATTCTGGGCATCTTTTCTCGTTCTCGAGAGACCGATCATCTTGATGGAAAGTGTCGGTGATTCTCACGAAAAAGTAAGAAAGCGTATTCTGAATACGTTTTCGTACTTTTTCGTGAGAACCACGCCCACTTTCCATCAAGATGATCGTTCTCTCAAGAACGAGAATAGGTACCCTGAGGTGCCCTAAACGATAAAAAAATATTTTTGGAACCATTTTTTATCAACTTCGCACACAAAATTGATCACTTGCGAGTATCCTTTTTCGATGATATTAACCGATTAAAAGTTCTGGTTCAGATTTGTATTGGATCTGATGTAAAGATCTTTTTCATATTTATTGTAATTTAAATGATGCAGAAATAATATTTTTCAAATTTTTTAAATCTTTTTTGGCATTTTTGCCTGTTAGGGGTTGTTTTCACCCCCCTAGAAGGATAAATGTTAATAAAACCGAACCATTAATATATAACAATTGCTACTTAATGATCAGCTTAAATTATAACTCATAAACAGAATTTTCTTCAGATATTTTAAATTTATTTCAATTTCAAAGGAAAACCACCCCTATGCTAGAATATGGGGATAGTTTTACCTTGTCTAAGGGGTAAATTTAACAATTTTTTTTATGTTCCTGATATTTTTTGGTATTCTAGTGATCTAAGCTTTAAAATGAGACAAGATAAACTTGTTTATCTTCTTTCATTCTCAATATCTTATATTTTTAATGTCAAAACCTTTATTCAACTGAAACTCAATTTCCTCAACTTTGATAATTAATTTCTCAAAATTGATGATGCTCATCTCGAAACTTTTCTTAGAGCATTATTTTATCAAAAACCTTCAATTAGCACACATTATCAAGTAGAATTGTCAAAATGCTTTGTTCAGATATATTGAATGATTAAGCAAAAGTAGACATTTTCAAACGACAATCTTCGAGATTCGCTCTTCAACTTTCCTGCAAACATGAAGATTAGCTGTGCTTAAAGGTCTTCCATTTCTTGAGTCTTCTTCAATAGATACACGGGTTCGTTAACACTGTTTGAGCATTATTTTACTTTATTATATTATAAAATCTCGTACAGAAATCATTCGTTTGTAAATATTTTGAGGACAATTATGTTTTTTTCATGGCACTGCGGTCCCAGTTTCCCATCACATTTTTTTAAGACAACAAATAATGAAACGAAATCAATTTTTTTTTGTGAATTTGACCGTTACTGTTTAGTTTATTCTTGATATCGAAATGATCCTGCAGTGAGGATTAAAATTAATTTTTTTTTCTCAGTCTCTACAATTTTTTTTCTATAAAACTTTCTACGCAGGTTCGGTGTCAATTGGCTTAAATTTATTGTGAGTTCCACATGCAAAAACACTTTAGAATTTTTTGCTGCACCACTCATATAATTATCAAAACTCTTTTTTTTCAGCTGAAGAAGCATTTGTCACCCCGACTGTTAAACCTCTTTACACTTTTGAAAGACTACATGTCGAACTACCGACACTTCCAACGTCAAAAATAGAAAATATACAGCAGGCGAAAATATTATTTGCCGTTATGCAAAAATGGATAAAACGAGCAAGATTGTACTACACATTAAGGGATTATCCTCTACAATATGTCAATTTATGTTTGGATTTAAGTGAACTGTATCGGTAAGTCCACTAAAATATATTATACCCAAATATGGTTGGCAGTGCAATGATAAAGGAAACACGCTACATGCGATAGTGTAACTTTTTATTTTGTGAAACATATATATGGAATTTTAAAATCGTTAGTAACTTAAACCAAGAAGCGTAAATTATGTGTAAACAACAAATCCTCTTTTCAGTGCTGTCACTGCTGTTGAATATGGTAGCAAGTTTGAAATATATATATATATATATATATATATATATATATATATATATATATATATATTAAATAAAATAGGAAATTCTCGGCTATACGGACATAAAGACCGTTGATAAATATTACTCTCATGTTAAACAAAACTCGAAGATCATGAAAAAACTCTGAGTCCGTAGAGTGACGACAGCGCTGTTTCGTTCTAATATAGGACTCATCAGGTCATTGTATTTAGTACAAACCATCATTAAGACAGTGGCGACATCTCGATGGCTCACTCAACGCAAAAACAACACAAACAAACAATGTTGTAGAAAACCCCCATGCGATGGCGCCACGTGATACTCTAAGGGTAGAGGTCGCATTATCCGGCATCGGCAACAAAACCAACCACGAATTCCGCAGTTTAAGATCGTTAGTACGACACTACTTTTATTGTTTTTGTATTGTGAGTTTTGATATATTCCTTTTTTAATTATTAGACGGTGACATCTGTTTATAGGGCACAGATGTGAGATGATGGTTTGTACGGAATGCAATGGCCTGATGAGTCCCATATTAGGACTAAACAGCGCTGTAGTATTTTCCGGACCCGGAGTTTTTTTCACTTTTTAATATGAGAGTAATATTTATCAACGGCCTTTATGTCCACATAGCCGAGTATTTCCTATTTTATTTTAAAATTACACGGACGATAACTTATCTCTCTTATATATATATATATATATATATATATATATATATATATATATATATATATATATATATATATATATATATATGTATATATATATATATATATATATATATATATATATATATATATAACTAATTGCTCTCTGTTTTTATTGATCATAGATTTGTTGCATTTTATGAGGAAGATATCGATTCGGAATATGCAGTTCAAAAAAAGAGGTACGATGCCTTAGAAACTCTTAGTGGTATTTTAAAAGAAGTTAGACCAAACTGTTATGTTGCAGTTAATATGGAATTGACAAAAGAAATAATAGAAGTTCAGATGGAACTGATGAATCTGAATTTAAAAAAATTATATACAGCTTCTCAAGGTAATACAGTTTAGTTAAGACGCAAAGATTAAAACGCAGTTATTAAGAATATTAAATATCCATAACATCTAACTATGGGTGGTTACCACATATAAAAAGGAGCTATTGTTTGATATACCTTTTGGGAAAAAAGCTCGGACCCCTCAATTTTATTTTTAAAGGGTATACTTTCATGAGTATTTCCAATTACATCACATCACATGCAGTCCAACACTAAAATTTCAAAGATAGGTCAAGTAGCATATCGTTTTAAAGCTCTTTAAAGTTCATTCACAATTTCAAGAACTTTTTACATTTAATGAGTCTTAAACAAATTTATGATTGGTATTTGTTGTTAATAGAGACGTTTAGTGGGCTACGTATTTTTTCTAATGCAATTTCAAACTCTCAAATCGCCAAAATTTTGAATAATACTTGATAGAGTAATCATTTTAAAGAATCTGATTGGGAGTAGAAATTATCGCTAGCAAAAATATATAGCCTAATGGCTCTGTTTAAAAACAAAATCGATGCATTCGAGATAGTTGTTAATAAAAAAATTGTTACATTTTTTCTCCTAATTCACCAACATTAGTTAACTTAAAACTGAATTACTGGTCTAATAATACAGGATTCCACTTGACCAGTGTAACAATAAATCAATCAAGTTTTCAACCTTAAAAATACAAGAATAACAATCATTTCTATGTTACTAAAACGGCAAAAACCGAAAACGTTTATTTTTCGGTTTTTAGGTTTTTATACTTAATTTTCTTATATAAAAGTTTAACACTTAATTGTTAATGCACTAAATATACGAAATAATAAATAATATCATAATCAAAACAAAAATAAGGGATCTACATTTCATAGCAACTAGATGTTATTTAAAACTTTACTCCCAATTAATTAATAGGGTCAAACTTTAGAACTGTTGAAAAGTTGACGATAAAGTTTAACAATAATCCATAGGACGTAACTCCTATTTCAACATGATTACCACTCTTCTGAAACTTTATGAGTAGCTTCATGTTGACAAGTCGGACAATTTTTTTATTTGTGAAAATTCTCCTATATGTATACGTAAGCCTTTAAAAATAAAAAATCGTTTATATTAGCAAATCGGCAAAAACAGGAACTGTTGTTTATTTCGATAAAGGTATATTTGACGACATTTATAATACAAATTATAACAATATCATCAGCCAAATAACTAAAAGCTCTAACTTCTTTGACGATTAGATCGGATTTAAAAGTTAAGCTCATGATGAATCCGGCTGTAAATAAAATAAGAAAAATATATTTAAGCATAATTAAATTAAAAAAAAAATGATTGCACATAACTTCTCGAACACTACATAGACAGGTTGAAAACTTTGAATCTTTAACTAGAATAAATTCTGTAAAAGAAAGCCTGTCACGTCAATCTTGATTTTCGATTTACCAAATTTCCAGAGCATTTTCATGAATTTTTCGTTCATGTAGGGGTTAAAACCACTGACCTCCATGCAGGGGCGGATCCAGCCTCTCGCTTTGGGGGGAGGGGGGCGGTGATATCACAAAAGTACAGGATGGCAAGAAAAATGATTGTGAGCGGAAGGGGGGGGGGGCAGTAGCATACACATTTCTAATATAAAAGGCAGAATTGGTTCTATTTTCCTGAACTCAAAGCTCTTGGGAGGGGCGGGGGCGATCGCAAGCATACACATTCCTATACTTTATTCAAAAATTAGAGAGAATAATAAAACTGTTACCGAAACCTCCAACGTACCTGCTCCAGTGCCGCAGGTAACTGAGGACTGCCGTAAATCTAATTATATTTCATTATATTTAAATATTATAAGCTTTTATAAATTTAGTGCAACAATAAAATTTCTGATAGTTCAATTTAATTTCTGTTAGTGAGCAAAGTACACCTTACAGTTTGTTCTTAGTGATTTATCTTGTTTGCGCTTGTTTTTATATATTATTTGAGATTAGTGAGATATCCTAAAGATATGGCTTCCACATCTATGATTATTCTAAAATCGTTAAACCACGGCATTTTTTCCTCAATGAAAAACTTATTACGATGAATGTTTATGATACCTTAAGATATCAATATCTGGATAATAATGTTAAAAGTTCTGTTGAGATATGTTCCAAAATGACAGGAGTTGGAAAATCTACTATGTAGCGAATACTGAATGAGAAAAAAAACGACTGGAATTGTTAGTACTCCCAAACTACATTCGATCGCAGGCAGATGAAAAACTTCGTTGGAAGAAGAGATGAAAAGTGCAATTAAAGGGATTGTACATACATTTTATTATGAGAAGCAGATTCCAACCGTCGACAAAATTCTAACTAAAATCAATAAAGATCGCGATTTACTTGAAATTAAAAGAACAACTCTGGAAATTCGTCAGAGAACTTAATTTTTGCTAAGAAAAACCAGATAGAAAATCTGTTACTTAGATCGTCCGGAAACTGTCCGTTGGAGAAGTAAATATCTCTCTCAAGTAAAAGGTAGAATTACTAGAAATAACACAACTTACAAAATTAGTAATTTAACTAAACTTTTGAAAGATTTTTTTGAATAAAGCTACTGCGAAAAATTGGGAAAAATCCATATAATAAAAGAATACAACAAAATGTGAAAACTCGATCTCATGATCGGTGAGATAGAGGAACTAATTATAATTAATTTGAGCGAAGATAGTTTCACTGCCTTTGACTAGGAATTAGATACGTAATATTTATCAATGTAAACACAATTTATTATTTAAATTTTTGTTTTTGTTGTATTTTATTGTTTAATGTGGTTTATATATTTTTTAAATTTTTTATATATTTTTATTTTAGTGTATCCCACTCTTTAATATTATATATTTTTAATTCCAATTAGCCGTAAGTTTTTTATTATTTTATTATTGTATTTGTGTCTTTTTCTTGAGCGTGTAGAATTAACATGTTTATCTTATTTTTTTGGGGCTATCGGATTTCCATATAATAAAGTAAATTAAATTAAGATATCAGTACAATAAAAATAAAAATAAGTAAGTCTAATTTTAACTGTAACATATAAAAAGTAATTACATTTGAATCCCTTTTTAGTGTTTAATTGTAATTCTGCAGATGGTTTAAAAAATAAATAAACTGAAACGTCAAATGTTCCAAAAATGTTTTTAATTAATAATAAAATGACCCAAAAAATATTTTAATAGTATATGGACGAATTTATTTTTTTTATGTTTAACTTTTTGTATTTTTAACAATGGGTATTTTGTAAGTATTAAAATTATAACTTAGAATTTTTTAAGAGAATAAGGCTACCTTTTTGTTTTAATATGCCTAAAACGGTTTCTATGATAAATTAAAAATAATAAAAATACAATTGCGATTTGTGTTACATATGTCAAAATTATCTACATTTTGTAATGTATGTGAATTATGAAGAAATCGTAAGAAATAAAATAATATTAAAAAAACTTTTTATTTTATTTATTACTGAAATAATATTTTATGCCATAAATACTTAGTGATAAAATAAACCTCCTTCCGACGCGTATGACAGGGATTAAAATTCTTTTTAACACTTCACACTTCCAAATATCTATTGTTATCCAACCCAAATAGTCCATTATTATAGATTGGTATTTTTGATTATAAAATTTCTAACCCATTCCTATGAAAAATATATGTGTCTAACAGATTTTGCTAAAGACACCGGACTAAAGAACACAGGTAGTTTGCGAAGTGAAAAAGGGTAAAAAATGATTTATTATTCTCTGTAGTTCTTAAATAAACTATAGTATAATTGGCAAAATCGGGTCTATTTTCCTAAACTCAAAGCTCTTGGGGAGGGGGGGGGGGAGAGATCGCCCCCCACCGCTCCCCTTTGGATCCTCTCCTGCCTCTATGACGGAATCGAATTTTATTGTTTGTTGTTGAAGCCGAAAGCTAAGTAACTTATTTATTAGTATTTTATTTTATCTAATATAATGGGATCCACAAACTATGTGTTTACCTTGTGCCATTAATAAGGACAAATATATTTTCGTCGCAAACACTATTTAGTTTTGTGAATCAGACCCGTTGGTAAGCGAAAATACATAAAAACAAAATTTTGAAATTAAATTATATTATAATAAATGCTGAAAATATTCCTTATTTTTTATTGGCAGAACCCTAATCTAAAATAATTCCTTTCTTACATTATGTACTATTTCTGGAGTAATTTTCCATATTCCGCGTGTTTTTCATTACCGGAGATCCCTGATGTTTTCGGGCTTCCCAGCAAAAAATTTATTGTAAGGTAATCTCATAAAAAAACTAAGGATTTCAGAAGCTTTCGGGACATAACACCTCATCTAAAAGAGAATAAAAAACTACCAATATCACCTAATAGGTCACGAATTGATCATAAATTGGTTATTTAATCCTATTAATTGAGAGTAAGGACTGTTTTCGATAGGTCTTTTATCGCTGATAATTGGTATGTTGTAATAAATTAAAAAAAATAGAAACAACGATTGGTCATTGGTCATTAGACTGTGCGTAGTAAAAGACATTCTTTAATGATTATGTTCATGAGTGCCAAGTTTCCAAAATAATTTTAATAGACGACTTTTTTCTCTTTGAAGATGTTTCTGACTATGTGTAGAAATTTATGTATGTATTTATTTATACAAGATTCAACTATATTTGGCAATGATAGGCTAACTTTACAGAATATTTATATCTCATAATTTCTGATTTGTAATTATAGCAAAATATGAATTTTTGAAAAGGATCATTACGTTCTTAAAAAAGTTGATTTTCTAGCCAAGAATTCAATAGCATATACTTTTCAAAAACTACTTTTTTCGGCCCACAAATATTATTTGTTATATTTTCAGTCAATTTAATCGATTAATATACAATACAACAATAATAAGGTGGTTGACAATCAAATTGATGATTGAAAATTAAACCTTATCACAAGGATATTTAACGATGATCAATAGATGGAAATAGCTTTGTGAAAAATTTGTATACAGTCGTTAGAGGTGCTATAAAGTAATATTTATATATATATATATATATATTGGAAAATTCAAATCAAAAATCTAGATATTTTCATTGCAAGAATCGTTGAAAGTTATTAATAGTTCAACTGAAATATTATTATCATTCTCAGCTTCATCTACCGTTTCTAACTACGGGTCCAGCGAATTCTATTTGGTGATGTAATTTATTGGGTATTATCGTAATTTATGCTCATTTATTCCCATGTTTTTCTGTCTTTAGCTATCTATTTATTCCTGCCAGTTTTCTGATGTCATAATCCCATCTAAGATTCGGGCGTCTCTTTAGTATCTTGCCGTTTCTGGGATATCAATAGTTGTCCTAGTGGTCCATCTATTGTCTGTTATTCCTAGCATCCATCTTTCCATGACTCCTTGAGTGAGTTGGAGTTTTTGGTTATCTCTTTCTTTAATATTAACACGAAAAAGACCAAGTTCATGATAATTAGTAAAAACCACACCAATAATAATGAAACCCTAATGGTAGGAGGCCAGCACATAGAATGAGTTAAGAAGTACACTTACTTGGGAACCCTAATAACAGAAAATAATGACTATACCGTCGAAATAAAAACCAGAATCGAGAAAGCACGTGCCAACTTTATTAGAATGAAAAAGGTTATCTGCAGCAAAGATCTAACGTTAGCCCTGAAAATACGACTGACTAAATGTTACGTATATAGTGTTCTATATTATGGAATGGAAGCATGGACACTGACACTGAATCGAGAGGCAATGAGAAGACTTAACTCTTTTGAGATGTGGACCTATAGAAGAATTCAGAGGATTTCGTGGGTGGATCGAGTTACGAACGCCGAAGTGTTGAGAAGAATGGGGAAAGAAAAGGAAGTCGAGATAACAGTAAAACAGAGAAAACTGCAATATTTCGAACACATTATGCGAGGAGAAAGGTACAGCATCTTACGGCTCATAATCCAGGGCAAAATAAGTGGCAGAAGAGGCGTGGGACGACGACGAATTTCATGGCTAAAAAACCTAAGGGAATGGTTTGGATGCAGTTCAAAACAACTATTTAGAGCAACTGCCTCAAAAATTAAAATAGCTATTATGATTGCCAACCTCCGCAATGGAGAAGGCACTTGAAAAAGAAGAATATCCAGGCTTCACATCCCTGTCATGACCGACAATATGCAATGATCAAATAGTATTTTCTCAAAGTATAGTGACATTCGGTACTGGTAGAGTTTCGTCCAAATGCAAACCACGTTGGAATTCTTCTGTTGATTTCCGGAGACAGTGAACCCGATTATAAGTTGCTCCAGGTAATATATATATATATATATATATATATATATATATATATATATATATATATATATATATATATATATACATACATATATTCATTTTCTACTTTCAGCATGGTTTCATTTATCCTTATTTCAACTTTAGTAATCAGATCGTTGCGCGTTAGTTTTGTCTTTGCTAGGCTCATTTTTAGACCTACTTCATTACTGGTTGTGTTGAAGTCATTAATTTGGTCTTGCAATTCTTCAGGACTTTTTGCAATTAAATATAATATCATCATTTGCAATTGCTCTTGCAATTCTTCAGGACTTTTTGCAATCAAAATTATGTTATCAGCAAATTTTAAATGACTTTTCCGAAAGATATTTTTTGGCTGTGAAGAGCTTTGGGGATATTGTACCTCCTTGTCTCACCCCTTTTTGGGTAGGAAATTCTGGAGTGTTTTCATATATGTTTACTCTAGCTATGGCTTCCCTATATATGTTAGCTAACATTTCTACATGTGAACTGTCTATTCCTTGATCGACTAGAGCCCCTATAACTACTCTCGGTAGTCGAAAGCTGTCTTAAAGTCTATGAATGCTAGCGCTAGTAATAGATCATATTCTTTTGTGAGACCCGTTATTATTCTTAGTGTTTGAATATGATCCATGTATTGAAACAATTTCTAACGCCTGCTTGTTGCCGAGGTTCTGGATAATCAACTCTGTGTTCTGTTATTTTTTCGTGAATATTTTTATATTATTGGTAGTAAGCTAATCTTCTTCCTTCCCAGCTTTTTTTGTGAATAAGGATTATATTGGCCTTATGCCACCGTTTCAGAATTCTTCTTGCTTTTAGGCAGTCTGTAAATATTTTCGCTAGGATTCTCCAAGTTGTTTTCCCAGTGTGCTTTAAAAGTTCGGCTGTAACATAGTTCAACATATCACAGAATGAGATAAATCGGAGGGGCACCGCTAAGAATAATCCCTTGTAAGTTATAGTTTCTTTACTTTGTTAAATTTTGTTAATTTAGAACATCAGATTCCTTTTTTTTTTTCGTTCTTATTATTTTTGATAATATTCAAATGCTTAAGGAATTTTTAGGCAATATAAAAATAATCATATCTTCTTTAGTGTTCGACGTGCAAGCACGAAGTTTCTCGTACAATTTTGAAGCAAAAATATTTTATATATAATTTAATATACAAAACACGACACTAAGAAACGCAAACAATAAAGTACGATTCAATTCAATAGAAATCTGCACAGAAATCTTGGGTTTTGGTGGGAACCCTTTTTGTCGTAACTGATGAAATAACCTCTAATTTTACACTTTTTCGCAGTGTAATAGCGGGTCGCGAGGCATGCAAGGTCACGAAATTTGATTTTCGCGAAAACTCCTTTTGTCGCATCAGTAAGATGAAATAATCTGTTACTACTTACAGCTTACCATTCGCGAAGATTCAACCTAGATATAATAGGAATAATGGATCTTTTTTTCCCACATTCATGGTGAATGAAATGTAAAATTTTTGTTTTTCCAAAAATCAAATGCCAGGTACACTTTTAAGAATTGTTTTCCTTAAAATTCAAAATATTTAGTACACATGTGTCCCATATTACATTCCTAAAAGAATTTTAAATTAATGACCTATTCGAGGAAATATTGTAGAATAAATTTTATATAACCACTGCCACTTTTTCTCTTTCATGCGATTATTTCCTCAAATGTCTTCTGACTGCTATTATCACATTAATTTCTTTTAATATAGACTTATTTTTTATTATTATATTATTTATTATTTATATTTATTATTTAAAAATATTTACAGTCTGACTATAATTATATATTAGCGTTGTTACCTTAATAAAGAATTGAGAGATTTCCTGTTAAGCGTGGTATAACCTCATCTTTTATAAAGTATAGGATTTTATTTCAAATATGATATATTTTTATGTTCAGGATAAAAAGGTACATATATATATATATATATATATATATATATATATATATATATATATATATATATATATACATATATAACAACATGATGACTACCTAAGATAATATATCAATCTTGCAGATGGCATTTTACGAGGGTAGCCGTTTATACAATAACAATGTTTTCCAATTTCCGAAGAATTAAGGCAAAATAAAGATCGACACCAGGAATATCTGGTTAAGAAGCTTAACCCTACCGACAAACTTAAACAATGGAGATAAATGATCCAGAAAACAAACTACATACCGACATCCAAACAGTGACCAAAAAAAATATGCACACAAAAAGCGAAAGAATCACAGAATAACACAACATACAAGGGACTTAATGAAAGAACGAAGAAACATGGAAAATGGCACACCTGGTATAACACAGAACGTATCAAGACTGTAATAGAAGACAATAAAAACATGAGAGTAATAAAGTGTATAAATTCAACGGGAAGAACGTAAATAAGGCAGTTTAAAAAATACGCGGGGAGACATATAAAGTGACACAACCGAAACAAGCGACATAACTGAAAATTCATACGGAAACATATATTTTTCAGTAAATCCAAAACCAGATAATGTACAAGTGTCTGAAAACCTTATCAACGGTGACCCAGAAGAAATTCCGGATATTACAGTAGAGGAAATAAATTTAGCCATATCCCAAATGAAAAAAGACCGAGCTCCCGGAGTAGAAGGAATTATCTGAGAAATGATACCACAGAGAAATTCAGTGAAACTATCTCACCGAAACTTTTTACGTTGGCATTAGAGGATGTCTTTAAACAGCTTATTTGGGAAAAAAGGCATAAACGTAGGTGGAAGATACCTGAGTCACCTCCGATTTACAGACAACGTGGTTCTAATTGGTAACAGCTTGCATGAGCTACAGGGAATGGTACAAGAACTGAAAACAGCTTCGGAGAGTTGAATAGACTATGAATGTAACAAAAATTAAAGTCCTGACTCCAGATGAAACACCAATTTACTTTGGAAACAGTAAAATTGAGAAAGTAGCAGACTATGTCTACCTAGGTCATGAAATAAAACTGTGTAAAGAGAATCAAAAAACTAAATTGAGTAGGAGGATTAGAATGACATGGACAGCAACAGGGATACTGAGCTACGTCCTAAAGAGTCATACTGATCAACCTTTAGACCAAAGTTTTTAACACATGCATTATCCCTGTAACGACGTTTGGGCTAGAAATAGCAACACTAACAATGAAGACCTCTAATAAGCTTCGAACTACCCAACGAGCAACAAAACGATTTATGCTGGGAGTAACTCTCAGAGACCACATACAAAATGAGGAAATACGTCTACAAACCAGGGTAGAGGATGTAATAAAACGTGTGGCAACTTTAAAATGGACTTGGGTAGGACACGTTGTTAGACAGGAAGCGCATGAGAAATGGAGGAAACACATACTACAATGGAGACCGAGGCGTCACAAGAGAAGTGTGGGATGACCGCTGAAGAGATAAATCGATGACATACAACAACAGGTCGCAAACATTGGTACCAGATAACTGAAGACAGAATGGAGACGGAAAATACGAGAGGAGGCCTACATCCAGGAGCGGATGGCAAAGGGCTGCTGAAAGAAAAGAAGAAGAGCCATTTATATTTCAGGCATAACAAACAAAAACAAATATTTATTATCATTGAAAATGGTTCTATTAATTTTCAAAATATTCTCCACTATGAAAAATATACTTTTGCATGCGTCTGATCCAATCCAAAAAGTATTTTTGCCACCTTGAAGATGGTATCCCCAAAACGATTTTTTAACGCATCAATCGCCACTTCTGGGGTAGAAAATTTTAGATCATGCAGTTTGCAAATAGATGGTGTGTACCATTCAGAATCGACCGTTCTACGATTCTCTAAAGGCACAGTTGCGACATGGCCGTTTTTTCTGAAAAAACAGGCTTTGAAGTGATTCGTACACGAGCAACTTTTTTTTGGCTTGTCACGGAAGATCCATACGGACAACTGCTGTTTACTTTCGGGTTTATATGCGTAGATCCAAAATTCTTCACCTGTCACGACCTTATGTTTTTGAAGCATTGCGATCGTATTGTTTGACTATTTCCTTGCACCAATCGACACGAGTCTTTTTTTTGAGAGATTACCAGTTCTCCGAATATAAATGGTTACCCCCGTATTAAGAACAAATATTTGCGGAAGTAATAGTTTTTAAATGTCTACTCGGCACTAAATTATCCAACTCTGCCAGAATATAATTAACTTCGTATTTCCTACCGTTTTCTAATCCAAAGCATAAAATCAAAATTTGGACACCCTGTATATAGTAAAAATTTAAATCTGATCAGAAATCCAAAAGCAAAAAATGAATGCGTAATACATGAAAAACCTCTAAAGCAAGAGAGTTACCGCTGCTGATCTTAGATTCGGCTTTCTTCCGCCAAAAACAACTCGAAATTCTTTTGCAATAAGAACTTACTTGATAATTCATTTAATTAAGCATTTTCCACAATTTATCAGAAAAAAAAAAACAAATTATTTTCATTTCAAAAAATCTGTAGATGATTTCTACATACTTTTTAAGCTTTTAGAAGCAATTTTAGAAATCGGAATACCTGTACAACTAGGATTTTATAACTGAGAGTATTTTGAAAAATAGTTTAGTGCCGAGATCCATTAATGCTTGATTTGCGCATTGAACTTGAAATTTGTACTTTATCTCTAGAATAATTCTTAAATAAATTGTTTTTCTTCTAGTACTCAGAACTAATACTTCACAAGATTCTCTGAAAAGGCAAATTAATACATTTTCAATACTGCATGACAAGCTGGAAAATGTAACATCTACCTTAAATACCAGTACAACCAGTACAGAGACCAAGCAACCCGAAGTTACTTATTTAACAAGAAACATAATTGAAGAAAAACCAAGAGTTGTAAATGAAGGTGTCAGTAATTCTAAAGCAACATATGATGATTAAATAATAAAATTTATGTAACAATTCTTTATAAAATTTTAAAAACATATTTGAGTAATCGTATTATAACTATATATAATCCTTGATGTTTTTTATTAACTACTCACTTATGAAAAGTAAGTATGCTTAAAAGTAAAACTAGTAATAACGTCGATACAAAATTTGTAAAATTTTTATATGTACACCAGAAAGTTTTGTTATCATCCACACTTCAGGGAGTGCAGATGGCAACATTGTTAAACGAAATTTAAGTATGTAACGTAGAAGGAATTAAATTTTTTTTTTGTCAAAATGGTCAAAATTGCGATAGTTTTCTTATTTGAAGGTCCCTTAGTTCTTATAACACCGATGTCTCTGAGAATATTTCAAGGTTAAATTTAAAAAAAATAAATGTCTATAAGTAAATATATTTATTAAATAAATTCTTCTTTTATCCCAACAACAGTTATAAAACTTAACATTAAGGCATACCCTTACCCAATAACAGTACAAATATTATAAAAACTGTTACTATTAGATTAATAAATAGTGGACCAGGGTACCATTACAATGAAAAAACGGGACTTAAGTTTAAAAAAAATTGTCAAACATATAGTAGTGGGCAACAGTTACTGGCAAGAGGGTTTTCATTTAGTTTCACAGCCCTAAATTAACTACCACTATTTATAGAGGGCTCCTTACAAAATTACTTCAGTTATCACTTTCATTTTCAAGTTTTGAATAGTAGGTCGGTTACATTTTTTTATCGTATGGTATTAACCTAAAAACAACTTAAAACAAACTGATAACTCAAATTATAGTCTGGGAAGTCTAAGGTTAGACTTGGATAATTTGGCTCCGGCGGCACTTCTGATGATTTAGCCACAACAAAAAAAAATATTTTCGATAAAATAGTTTTTCCTATCGCAAACTACCAAAATCTAAAGTGGAAGATTTTTTTCTGCTACCACCCGCTAATCCCCATGAATCTATGCGATCCCAAGAGAACTTCACATCAGCAGATATTGTTGACTTGCCACATATCCTGCCCGATCCTGATAGAATCTTTAAGGCTTACAATTAGTTATAAAATTGCATTGATTATATTTTATTTGTACCTAGCACTACTTATAAAATATGTAATTGTATAAAACTTACTCTAACTTAAATCACCTAATATTTCATTAAACATTGATTAACGGTTCGTTTTAAGTTTCCATTTTAAAAACAAGTAGGCAGAAATTCTCAAGACAAAGAAAATAACTACCAACGCTATTGCGTCGATAGTATAGCTGGATTTATCCATATCAAGTTCTTGCAGGGTCGTTGATGGTGCCTTGAAGTGACAGTAACTAATAAAACATTGTAGTTTGCTTCTATCAAATCCATATGTTGCCAACGCGGTCCCTTCAAAACCATATCTGATATATGATAAGTAGGTAATCCATCTTAAGTAGATTGGTATAGCATCAAATGATACAAAGAAGCCGGAGAATAGAAGGAAAGGTACTGACATCACAGGAGCCAAAAATACACCATTCTAAAGTAGAAATTAAAAAATAGAAATTATACATTATTATATTTGGTAAGATCATATCTACTAGTAACATTTTAAGGTAATATATTTGTTTAAATATATCTTGTCTTGTACATTGTTAAATATAGGATAAAAAAAATAGTTTTATGATACATATATCTTGTACATTGTTAAAGATTATACGCTTTTTAAAGTAATACGTAACATAATAAGGGTATGGAGACAGTTTACAAAAAAAAAAATATTAATTTATACTTTTACTATTTATGAAACTACTTAAAACATTACATACAAGATTTTGGCTTTATTGACATCGAAAATTTTTAGAGATTATCTTTTAAGAAAGTTAAGTGCTTGATAATTTAGAAGATTGTGGAACATTGTGTACAGATAGAGTAGTTTAATCACTACATTGTATAAAGAAAATTCTTATATCTGAGCTAATCTCCAAAACTCCTGAATGAATTCTGATCGGGTTTCCACTAGACCGTTTTTCGAAAGAGATTTTCATCCATGGATATATAATGCAAAGTAGCTGAGCAATGACGATGATTGTAAATTGAGTCGGACACGAAACAGGGGTCCGGTAGCTTTCTTAATTTACGCATACCAAATAAACAGTTTCAGATACATCAAAATAGTCTATAATAAGATCAGAAACTTCAGCATATTCTATCTTTTAGGATAACCGTGCTTGTTGTTTAAAAATTGCTAAAAAAAAGGTCAAAAAATCCCATGTGTGCGAAGCCGGAGAGGCTGATAGCTAATTTAAAGAAACAAATAGCTAAAATATTTCCATTCAAATCATTAAAAAAATATCAATTAAAACATACAAAAGAAACACCTTTAGTGACGTAAACGAGGTATAAAATATGGATCCATATTAAACTGATACTCGTCGATCTAGTCTATTGTCAAAGACTCGTTGGAAGGTAACCCTAAAGATACAAATTAGAAACATATGATGTGTTTTTTTAATTTTCAAATAGATATATTGAAGTTCTTTCGATGTGTCCATAAAATATTTTACCATTATAATATGGCACAAATAAAAAATAATTTAAATTTGAGAATAAACTACTATATTTCCACACTTCCTAGAGTTCTAGAGGATTCTTCAAATTTTTGCTACAAATTTCTAATTTAAAAAGCATAGATTTAGAAAAATTTTTAAAAAATGCATTAATACAATACTTTAATTAAAAATTGTATAATAATGGAGAAAACAAAGAAGCTTAAGAATCTTATTGGATTTTATTATTTTATACAGGTAAAAAAGAACAATTAAAATATACCCAAAAAGGACTGACGTTGTTAGTTTTTGTAAAAAATAATAGGATACTTTAGTTGTTTGGCGTATGGTTATGACGACTATTCTAGCGCAAAATACATTAACTTCGAAAGATCAATCTAAATGTAAAAAGCAATAAAAGTTGTTTCCTATTATTGTTCATTTGCATCAACAATTCTTAATTTTTTTCATATTTTCCTATTTATAGTTTAAAAAAAAATTCTTAAGACCAAAAAATTACATTACGTTATTAATTTATGGATCTGCAATATTTTAGATTCTATTAAGATAGTAAATACACAATATTTCTCTTCTAAAAATATTTCTTTAATTTAACATGGTGCACCCTATAGGATGATAAAAAAGAATAAATAAGTTTTAGAAATGAATGAAGAAATTAACACGATAAAATTAGATACTATAAATTTTCTATTTTTGCTTAGTTTTGTATACCTTTGAATACCAAACTCTCAAGAAGGACCAATAGTGCAATTTTTTCTATCTGATATATCGTTCATCAGAGGTGCTAATGCAGCCTAAATATGGTTAAAAAGTTATTAATTTAAATTTGCGCGTGACAAGACATCGGTACATCATATCAAGGTTGGGAAATTGGCATCAGTACTTTAACAGAAACCCCCAGTGCGCAGTACAGAGGTCAAATTACAGATTCTTTATCAAGTAATGACTGACAATAAATCTGTATATTTTAACTGCGGAAAGATTTAAAGGTCTTTCCAAGTTTAAAGTGTCTTACACACGTTGAGACAGACATCTCCAGCCAACCTTCACATAAATGACCGTGCAAGTCGGCAGAAACGTCTAGTGTTGGGAATCTTTTCGATATATCGATAATCGAATAACGTTAACTAAATCAAAATATCGATATAATGATTTTATCGATAATCGATAAATACTGATCAATTTTTAGTAGCTTTAATTCACCAAATTATTTAACAAATATAAGCACACACATACACAATTTTAATTGTATTTCAGTTAAGTTTAAACAAAATTTAGATTGGCAAATATTTATAATTATGAAAAATCAACGAAAACAAGTGTAACAAAAGTAAAGCAACAAAAATTGTAGTCTGCGGCATTATCATAAAAACATTAAATACATTTCGAAATATTATGTAAATGAGGTCCGTTCGCGGGTTATGAGTCAAATGAAGTGTAGTTCCCAATATTTGACCAATTAAATTAAAAAACTAATATATATTAAAAATAAATTGTTTTCAAGGCATCTATCATTGAAATAGAAAATATTATAAAAAAAAATAATTTGAAAATACGAATTTTGATTTGACTCATATTTAAATTAGCTTGTTGTATATACTGAGTGATTTGGCAACGTTGTGTGTTTACTGTTTATGTTTATCTCTGAGGCGGTCAAACCCTACTCTTTCATAATAAATAGGTTTACAAAATAGTAAAATGTTTACTTATAATATTCGAATGTCTCATGAGGAAGATGCTGATAAATGTGTAAGGTCCAAAGGTAACCATGGCGATAAAATATAGTGAACGCAAAAAAACCTAAATTTCATTACACAAGATGTGTATGTTTATATCAATAACCGAGTGATGAAAATTTTACATTTTAACTAAAAACAAATTATTATTTAATTAATTTAACTGTGTAAGATAATTTTATGAAAACTAACAAAATAAACTATATATATATATATATATATATATATATATATATATATATATATATATATATATATATATATATATATATATATATCATTTTTCTTAATTTTGTATTTTCTTGGGTTTAGGTTCTATAATTAATAAAATAAATATATATATATATATATATATATATATATATATATATATATATATATATATATATACAGGGTGTCCAAGATAAGGATCCTAAGCATGGGGATCTCGGAAACAGTTGGAGATACGAGGTCGGTTAAATTAGAGAAAAGTTGCGCAATTTAGTGCTAAATTAAACGCAGTTAAAAAAATTTAAAAATTTCAAACACTTCCGGAGATTTCCGGAAAAAAAACGAAATTTGGCAAAATCGTTTTTAATTTTTGCAGGCTTTATTTAAAGAGATATCAGAAAATAAAAGGTAGATTCTCATTGCCACTTTTTATTTTTTATAATATGGTCTAAACAAAATTTAAATCCGACGTTTCGTTTCTGAGATACCATCATGAACTTTCATTTTTTATATGGAACAAAAAAAGTATCCCATGTATTTGATAGCATTTTTTATTACAAATTCAACGATGTATCACCCTTGCATATCGAATACGTAGTTCAAGTACTTTCCATAAGAGCTCCATGAGAGCGAGAGAGGAAGGTATATCAGTTTTATAAAAGCCAATGAACTACACACTTGATATGCAAGTGTGATACACCGTTAAATTTGTAATAAAAAATGCTATCAAATACATGGGATACTTTTTTTTGTTCCATATAAAAAATGAAAGTTCATGATGGTATCTCAGAAACGAAACGTCGGATTTAAATTTTGTTTAGACCAAATTATAAAAAATAAAAAGTGGCAAGAAGAATCTACCTTTTATTTTTTGATATCTCTTTAAATAAAGCCTACAAAAATTAAAAACGATTTTGCCAAAATTCGGTTTTTTCCGGAAATCTCCGGAAGTATTTTGAATTTTTAAAATTTTTAAATTGCGTTTAATTTAGCACTAAATTGCGCAACTTTTCTCTAATTTAACCGACCTCGTATCTCCAACTGTTTCCGAGATCCCCATGGTTAGGATCCTTATCTTGGACACCCTGTATATATATATATATATATATATATATATATATATATATATATATATATATATAATCATCGTTATCATTCTTAGCTTCATCTACCGTGCCCGAGGTATATATTATATTCATCTACTATTTCAGCGTGATTTCATTGATTTTTATTTCGACGTTGGTAATCCGATTGTTGCACATTACTTTTGTGTTTATTAATTTCAATTTTAGAACTACGTCGTTACTGGCTGTGTTGAGGTCATTAATTTACTCTTGCAGTTCTTCAAGACTTTTAGCAATCATATACATAGACCTTTGTTATTCAAGTCTAATTTCCGGTAGATATTCTCTAGGGTTGCTGTGAAGAGCTGTAGAGATATTGTGTCTCCTTGTCGGACTTCTTTTTGGGGTAGGAAATTCTGGGGTATTCTTATATAGCTAGCTTTTCTACATATGGTTTGTCTACTTCTTGATCGACTAGAGCTTTTATAACTGCTCTAGGTTATACTGAGTCAAAAGCCTTTTCAAAGTCTATGAATGCTTGAGCTTGTGATAGACCATATTCTTTTGTGCGACTCATTTCTTTAGGGTTTGAATATGATCGAATGTAATAAAACCGCTTCTAAAGTCAGCTTGGCCACGAAGTAGTGTATAATCAAGTGTGTTCTGTATTCTGTTATTTTGTGATTATTTTGTATATTACTGGCAGCAGGCTAATAGATCTATAATTTTTGATATCTTCATTGCTACCTTCCTTGTGATAGCATTATTCCACTGTTTCGGAATATGCCTTGCATTTAGGTGGTCTGCATATATTTTTGCTAGGATTCTCCAAGTTGTTTTCCCAGCGTGCTTTAGAAAGAAGTTTGACTGTAACACCGTCATTCCCAGATGTTTTAACGTTTTTCATGCTCTTAACAGCTTCCTCTTCCCCAACTTCCTATATTTATGATGCTCTGTATAAATCCTCATAAAATTAAAATTTAAAATACTTAATATTTAAAAATATCTTACCTGGACATTCATGGCAGCTCCTACTACCAATCCAACACTCTGAGCTACAAAAGACACCAATAAACAAGCACTTAAAAACATTCCAAATCTAAAGAATTCCAAAGGCTGAGCTGTCATCAAGTATACGATTGTTACATATACAACACAGAAAACAGTCTAAAAATAAAATTTAATTGTATAATTTGCCTATTGTTAAAAAGCCTTGCTGATATCGAAAAAAAAAGCATTTTATTTTTATAATATATTTTTTGTCTTTTACCTGAAACGGCATATCCGATACGGTAATAGCAAGATAATATGATCTCAGTGAATACCATCTGTTAAAGTGTTCTTTTAGCAGTACAGGCATTTCCAGTGGGAATGATAAAATTGTTATCGTCATCGAGGTATACATAAGGAAGAGCATGTTAAAGAATAAAAATCCAAGATTTGAAAGTACTTTAGCCCCATCGTTACCAATTTGCCAATACAAGGCACCAATCAGAAATCCTACCAAAATATGAGCGAATAGCCGAAGGTACATTAATGTCTACAAAATAAAAGAGTATATCAGTCTGCATTTACTAAAATTTTTACCTAAAGATAATACAAATTAGGCGGTAAAGAATGTTCTATATATATTTTTTCTCAGAATTTTTTTGTCATAAATTCCGATTGCCTGCCTCGAGAAATAAAAATACAACCCGAATTTGATCAAATCACTTAAAACATAAATCTTAGATTTAAATGATTTGTAACTTCTTTATTTTTTTCCGACGTTTCTAAAGGATAGAAGGCAAATTTTAATTACACAGAAATTAGGATTCAAGTAGCACACCAAAATTGTTCAATCCTAAAAACGCATTCTTAGCTCAGGTTTAATTAAAAAGAAATTTAATTTCTAGATTTCCTAAAGGGCAATATTGTTAAATTTAAAAAAAAGGGACATATGTAAATAAACTAACCATCAAAGAAGAATATTTTTTGAGTAATAACAGTAAAGTTGGGAAGTGTTGGTTACTGTGATTAAAAAAAATTGATGAAGCTAAGACAAATATATATATATATATATATATATATATATATATATATATATATATATATATATATATATATATATATATATATATATATATATATATATATAATTTAGACCACACCTAGTTTATCACTTTTTGTAATTGTAAAATTTACAAAGTTTTCATGATAAAATTTAAATTTTAGTGTTATTTGGAAATTTTTTTCTTATAAAAAAATTCTCGAAACTTAGTATTAGTTTCCTATGCTTTCAAAAATTATATAATAGTCTAATAAGAAAGTTTAATAATTTTTGATCGTTTTTTAACATTGAGTATCCAATGTTCATCGAAAATTCGTCACTTTTAGAATGAAAACGTAAAAGGAACGTATAACTGATATTTCGTTAGACTTTTATATTATTTTAAAATCATAAATCCCGATAAAACATCAGTAAGCTTATTTTAAAATAAAAAACACATTTTAAGATCGCCAGACTTACCCAATCTCTTCTGCTGAACAGGAGTGTTCTTTTTAAAATAATAATAAATTGTTGAAATTCACTGTTGCCGTATCTGGGTTGTTTTATAGACAGAGATTTATTTCCAAGCAAAGCAGAGTCGACATTTGCTTTTTCAATATCATCTTTACCAGCTACAAATAATATTCCATTTTAAAATCGGTAAATTCATAAATTCATATCTTACAATGCCGATTTTCCAAATGTGTCAATAACCTTAGATCAATCTTTTTCAGCTTAAAATTAAATGTAGTAGTCATTACATATTTAACAAATAGCGATCATTTCAAGTTTAACTTTTAGAACAGTTGCAGAACAATTTACAACTATGTTTTCAATTTTTTTTCATTCCATTTCCGGGAAAACTGAGCCACAAAATGGGTAAACTTTTTTTGGAATGTCAATAATTTCTTAGGATTTTTCAGTGCTTTTTCGAAATTTTAACAGATTTTTCTTTATTTCTGTGACCAAGCCTAATAATTTTTGGAATGTTTAGGTTTTTCAGATTTAATGATAATTTTAAATAATGAGGACGATTTTTACGGAGATATTAGTAATTTTTATAAGAATTCGGAAATTTTTCGCAAATTTCTGAAATAGGTGTTCATAATTTTCATCAAAAAACTTTCTCTTATTTTTCAATATCATAAAAAATGAAATATCGTGCATAACTTATTTTAAGGGAACACCAATGCGACATGTCGAAAAAAAATTATAGTTTAGTAAATATCAACAATTTATCTTCATGTACAGGGTCGTCATAATTGTAGTAGCTGAGTTGTACATAGTCCTTTGTTTTTATTTTTAAAATCAGTATTTTTTGAGCTTCCAAATACAAGTATAGATAAAAATTTTGCAAAAATTAAATTTTGGTTGTAATAAAAAAAATTTCGGAAAAATGATATGTACAACGAACTAGCTGTCACACTCATGACCCCATTTTTTTACGCCCTGTATGATAAGAACTTTGGACAACGTTTTTTTGCATACCTTTAACTATTGACTAAATATTTTCATTCATGTCGCTAATCCTAACCGTTTTCGAAAAAAACGTCATTTTATTTACATTATGTATTTGGCGTATTTCGACAAAAGATCTTAGTTCCTATCAAATGTTTAACCTTTAATTTTATGATTAAAAAAAATGCGATCTAAAATTAGAGTTTACCTCTTTAATTGAAAACGCCTAATTCTGTGAATTGCAGTTCGACATAGGTTCGCAAAAAATGTGCGTTTTATTTTATCGGCACCAAAAACAAAGTATTGTTGTAGCAAACTAGCAAAAAGTGCATGAACCGATTCCGGAAGATTCTCCCGGTAGAATGCAGTTTGCAAACTGGCTAGTGGATCAGCAACGAAATAATGGAAACTTCATTAGTACTATTTTCTTCATGGATGAAGCAGAGTTTACCAAAAACGGTATCATAAATTTACACAACTCACATCTATGGGCTGATGAAAATCTTCATGCAACTATTGTTTCGCATCGTCAACATCAGTTCCAATCAATTAATTTCTGGGCAGGGCTCATGGGCAATTTTTTGATTGGATCATTCGTATTACCAGCACGACTGAATGGAGAACTTTATTTGGAATTCCTCCAGAATGTTTTTCACGATTTAATAGAGCACTTACCACTTGAAACTCGCCGAAACATGTACTACATGCACAATCACCTCATTTTAACGTTGCTGTGCGGGAGCACCTGAATAACGTCTATCCAAACCGTTGGATAGGTAGAGGAGGACCTGTTGCCTGGCCTCCTCGATCTCTCAATCTAACGCCGTTGGATTTTTACCTGTGGGAATACCTCAAAACCTTGGTGTATTTCACTCCGGTCGATAGTAGGGAGGAACTTCTACGAAGAATCACGTTTCATTGTGATCAAATAAGAAACAATGCTGAGTTAATGTGGCGGGTACAGAAGACATCAATTCGTTGTGTCTGCGAGTGTTAGTTTAACTTTTTATTGAAACTATGGTGACATAGTTGAAATATACCTGGTGGTTCAACAATTATGTGTAAAAAACTTAAATCTATTGCAGCTCTTTGGGCGTCCTTACCTCCGAGGAGGAGGCCAATGCGAAAAAAGTTTATGTGAACTTGTAGCATTCCTTTCACGTATTTTTTCATATCCTGAAGATTTAACACATTTTCCTGGACACCCTGTATAATTTTAATGCATGCTCAATAACATGTCTTTTTCACTAATTCTAAATAAATTTAGTTACCAAAAAAAAAATCGAGAAAAAGGACCTTTTTTTTATCATTTCACCGTGATATTTTCCCTTAAGAAATTTATGATAACGATTTGAACTATTTATCTTTAACTGTATATTAAATGACCTAGAGGTAAATGGAAAACATACAAACTAAGTAATTTAACTTACTTTCTTTAGCTATATCATTAACTACGTTTTCAGGTAATTTCGTCGTAGTAGTACTATTGTAAACTGGTTCAATAACTTTCCAACCAATTGGTTTGCTGGCCGCTGCCACAGTATTTTTAATGTCGTGGGCGAATTTGTCGGCATTATTTAGACCATCGTTGATTTTAAGTTCAGGTAATGGTTTACCGTCCCGTACATCATTTTTTCCGTTCTCAATGGCATTTACTAAAGTTCTTGTATGGTCTCCATACTCACCACACGCAACCTAAAATATAAATTATTGAAAAAATATGGTAATATACGACACATTAATGGGTTTGCTAAAAAAAAATTGCAATACATAAAAAAATTATCAATTTTTATCGTCAAAAAAGTTGTTAAAAACATGCATTTTCAAAACGGTTGCTATATGGTAGAATATTAAATTACTTACTCAGTAAACAACCATTTGTCAAAAGTTTAAATATCAAAATATCATGAAATACTAACGAAGCAATTTTTTTCCCATACGTCCTCTGCCAGAGGTACTAGTATATAATAAATACGATCCAAAAGATATTAATATCATCAACCTATGAGGCTCAATAACTCGTAAAATATTAATTTTACAAAAAACTTTTAAATAAAAAAATCACACTGTATTACTTTCGTCACAGAATTAGTCGTTTTTGAGATTTTTTCAATTAAAAAATAGCTGTTGAAATTTAATGCAGGAAAAAATCCTTGCTGACTTGCCTGTATATACTTTACTCTAACCAAAGACTATATAAACACATTTTGTCTATGTTCTTACAGAAACTCTTACGGCGCCATACGAAATCTATATTCTTGGTTTGATCCTTTGATCTTGATGGTGTCTTTCCCAATTTAAGATCTTTCGTTCTGCTGCAAAAAATGATCGCAAATCGAATGGATTTTATATTATAAATACTGTTATAATAATATTAGAATTTTAAACATTTATAAGATTGATCTTTAAATACCTCAATTTGTTCTTTGAGGTCTCGAAATAATTTTTATATTTTTTTGTTTTCCTGGTAAATAAACAAACGTCAATTTTAATTACAAAGTAAATAAAGATTTTACCTCTTAATTTTAATTTTAAATTCATTTTCTAGTCAGGAAGTCTAGGAAAAAATAAATGGAACATACGGCAATACATTAGTTATTCACCTCTGAATTTGCGACCTCTGCAAATGAAAGGCCACGTCTATTTCCAAAACAGTTTTCAGCTTTTATCGTTTATTCGACATTTTAAAAGCTTGATGTTCAAAGGTCAAAGAATTAGCCTGAACTAAATATTTAACGTTTCATTTCCATCAGTTTATTCAGCTTGAAATATTTATGAAAAAACAAAATTATATTAAAAATACCAATATACTGCGCAAACTGATTTTATATTTTTATTCCATTTAAGAGATATTTTAAAAATATCAATTTTTGTCTTGACGGTATAAATTGATAGATACCTCTTAATTATTTGACTTGAAAAATGTTTGCCATTCTGTTAAAAGAAAGGGGTCTATTTAATTTTTCGATAAAAAGTCATTGTCATAAAAAGTTTTGCTTTGTGGGAATATACGAAACCTTCAACAACATTATTACCTAAGACTACATTTAATTTTGCTACCTGAGCTAATCAAAAAATTATATTTTTGAAATTTTTAGGTCTCTGTACAAATACTATATTTAAATATGAATCTCTTCTTTTTCCAAAGCAATTTTTTTTTTATGAAGATTGATTTCTCATGGCATAAACAGTTTAATTATAAACATTCCCATTCAGTAATAATCTATATTATATTAGTTGTTAAAAAGGCTATAGGTACAATATTCAGTAATTGTAAAAAAGACATCTATAAAGCAAATTTTTACAGATAAGAGAGAAACCTTTAATAAGAAATTTTCTTTGCAAAAACTTAGTATACTATTTAAGTTCCTGAAAGTAAAAAATTTCCTGCTCTAGAATTGGGGTAAACTTATATCATTATGGCGTCACTCCTCATGTATTCTGGATAATTAAATCTAACTTGTAAAACAAAATAAATATTGTCGAATGTTTTTGGTATATAAGAATATGGTTAATAAACTTTTTGACTAAATTATTAATTTACAGATTTCTGTTAGCTAAAAAAACATCCATTAACAGGTCCTTGGGAGCACATCAAATAAAACAAAGGGAGCTACCCACTTTACAGCCGTCCAACATCCTAAGGTTGCTGAGGAAAATAGGACAGGAGGACCTGCTCGAGTTGGCAAAGTATCTTTAACGACTTGGCAGCAGAAGGGGCACACAATAGTTCTATTAGGTTGCAGTGCATTGATCCCTATGTCTACACACACATACATACATACATACATACAACAGGTTTTTTGAGCTATAGTTCGTTTTTAAAATAAATTTTTGAAAACAATGTTTAATGCTGTCTGTTACTACAGTAAAATAACAAGTAAAATGTGATAAAAAAATTAAGGGTTGTAAAAAATAAATCACAATGTCTTTTCCAGTTCCTACAAAATATTTTTTACTTAATTGAAGCGATATACGGCATTTTTGAAAATAATCTCTAGAATTTTAATAATTAAGAAAATTAATACAAATGCATGTTCAGCCTTAGTATTTACGTAAAATATGTTAAAAAGAAAATTATACAAACCTCAATTATGTAGGATGCGGGGTTGTGGTATGATGGACACTGGAGGCCTAATTTGCCAAGAAATTCTACAAGTCTACTAGTGGAACCTTGATATACACATTGACCATCGGAAAGTGTATAAAGTTGGTCAAACATTTCAAATAGCCTTGCTGATGGCTGATGTATGGTACAAATTATCGTTCTACCACCTAAAAAAAAACAAACTTTTAGACATGACAATAAACAAAAAGTTATCACAGTACGTATGGATCGACTTCACAGTGAAAGAAAAAGACACGTGCAAAAAGTTAAAAAAAACTCTAATTTTTATCAGTATTTGTAATTACATATATTAGCAAAATAAATTGCAGATATGCAAGACTAAATTTTTCCCGTAAAAATAAAAAAAATTCCATTACGGCCAACTTAAGTAGACACACTATATACAATTTTTAGGTAAATAATTTGAAAGTATTTCAAATATAATAAGATGCGTTAATAAGGCGTGATAAAGAAACATTTTTTTAAAAATTGAATAGCTAATATATCCATCGACAAGGTGATGTTGTTATGTCACTTTAGCAGACATATCGAACTTAAGGAAAGTAAATGACATGTTAGTTTCTTATGATACATTTGAAAAACATTATTCTCATAATAAGAAGGTGCCATCTCAGTTTGACTCATTTTAGAACGTTTTGACATACAAATGCTATTTGTTTTGTTTACAGCAACTTCATAATTTTATTACGGTCAAAAAAATCGAATTAACTGGTGAATATTTTCATGAAGATGTTCTACCCGATCCATGCAAAAAACAATGAAAAAGGAGGACAGGATGGTTTTACAATTATTCCATAAGCATTCTCTCCTATCATTACGCGGTAAGGGTCTAAATGTGTCATGTAATACTTTAAGAAGACGTTCATTGGCTAATGAAATAAAATTTTGTAGCGCAATAGAGGAACCGCTACCGTCCAAAAAATACATTGAAGAGACTCGTCTGGGCAAAAGAAAATTTAGACCGCGATTCGGACGATGTAATTTTCTCGAACGAAGCTTCTGTTTGAGCACATCTTCCCATCACTCATACCTGGTGTACCCACGCCAATAGATTTATCCAGCGGACGGTCAAACACCCCGTGAAGGTGCACGTTTAGGGCTACTTCTCAGAACAGGGATTTGGCACGTTGTACATCTTTACAGACAATTTAAACCCTGATAAAAGGGTCAAAATATATCAGAAGGCTTTATTACCATCTGTCCAAAGGTGGTTTATAAGAAAAAATAAATGCTATTGTAAAAAGACAATGGCCTGAAACATCGAAGTCATCTTTGTACTGCATGGAAACAAGCAAATGACGTTAATGTACTAGGTTGGCCATCGCAGTCGCCAGATTCAAATATCATAGAAAATATCTGGACATTCATGAAGCTTAATTTCTGAGGAACAAAAGATCTGGACTGTCAAGCAATTATTTCGTGGAGGTCTTTGTCTTCAGATTATGCTATTAAATTATAAGAAAGCATGCCCCGGAGACTCCAGTCAATTATTAATTATGGAGGCGACTGGCTCATGTGATGCTTTATTACAAAAAAGCGTCACATTGAAGGATACATATATAATTATTTACTTTTTTTATTTACTGTCTATCGTGGTAGTCGATCGCTCACGGATGAGTTGCGTGAAGGTCCTCCAAAATCGGTTGTAGTGCAAAAAAAAAATCGATGCAAGTTCATCATATATATATATATATATATATATATATATATATATATATATATATATATATATATATATATATATATATATATATATATATATATATATATATATATATATATATATATATATATATATATATATATACATATATTCATTTTCTTCAGTACAATTGAGGCATCCCTGGGTGTTGTAACGTCAGCGTATATAATATTTTGAAGAAGCTATGTTTGCGTTGGATTCCGCATAATTTGACAATCGCTCAAAAAAAAGCTCGTGTTGACTGGTACAGGGAATGGCTCATGTCGACTGGTCACAAGGAAATGCTCAAAAAATACTATCGTGGTGCTTCAAAAAACATATATAAAATCATGACGGGTGATGAGTCTTGAATCAATGCGTACGAGTCCGACAGTAAAATGCGGTCAACCATATAGGTCTTCCATGACGAGCCAAAACCCACAAAAGTTGTTTGTCCAAAAAGCACTTTAAAGAAGAATCGAAGAACCGTCAATTTTGAATGGTACGCAATCACTTGTTTGCCGGTAATCTTCAGTGAATCAAGTAAAACAAATCGGAGACGACGGATCATTCTCCACCATCACAACGAGATCTCTCACACATTGGCACAAACAAGTGACTTTTGGAACACTCAAAACGTGGAATTGATGGATCAACTCTGATTTGGCACCCAATGATACCTGACTAAATTAATCATATGTCATTGTCAATTTTAAAAATAAAAGTCGAATATAAAATATAATAAAGTCAGTTTATGTTTTTTTTTACTAGCATGATAATATCTGACTATTCAAAATTCAATAGTAGAGAAGTTAATATATGTGTACGAAAAATCATGTTTTTTACACTTTTAAAGACCATTGTCTCAATGGTACAATTTGCAGAAAAACGACTTAATCCAAATCCTGTGTTTATAGAATTTTTAATAGAATTCAAAAATTGTAAAATACACGGACTATTTTAAACATGTTTTTTTGGTTTAATTATTAATTAGATATTTTTATATTATTCGCCTAAAACTCAACTGTAAGTAAAAAAAATCTGATTTAAGCATATTAGTGCGTGCTTGCCCAAGCAATAATTTCCGTTACAGATTTTCATAAAGGCAAAACAAAATGAAACCAAAATGTCTTATTCTGCGCCTATCAGTAAGTTACGCCGCCATTGTGCGGAAATATTATCAAAGGACCTCGAATATTTAGCATTATTTTATAATTTTTTTCCTTAATTTGAAATATCAAAAAATAATTTTAGTAACTATTTTTTCGAGTTTGTTTAACTTAAAACTCAGTCATAACAGATTAATTTAAGACACCCCATTTTTTTCATATGGATAAAACTATTTAACTTAAGTATTTAACGAACTTTTTATAAATTCGTTCTATTACATCCTATTATTTCCATTATTTTGTATTTTTTTATTTATTTTATCAATCTATCTTAACAAGTTTTCGTAACTTACCACTAGCTAAAGTTTTAAGCAATGAAATACATTGGAAGCAAGAAGAAGAATCTAAGCCACTAGTAGGTTCATCAAAAAACATGATAGGCGGATTACTGACCAGTTCCAAAGCAATAGACAATCGTTTCTTTTGACCACCAGACAGACCACTGGTCATTGTTTTTCGGTGGTCGATTAGTCCAAGTGTATCCAAAATTTCAGAGATCTGAAAAAAATACAAATGCTTAGTGAATTGTAGATCAACTAGGTATTATTTTTTAAAAATGGCATATTAGAGCGTAGTGTTTCACGGATGGGAACATGTGATTCTGTATTAATCCGTTCGTTAATTTGGTTTCTTACAGAAACTTGCAGACGTTTGGCATCTTCAATGCTTATTGGTTGAAGATTAGCTGATAGAATCTTGTGTGCAGTATGTCTCTACAGGCGATTGTAGTGCCTATCTATTGGTTCGCACTGGTGATGGCTCCGCTCCGTTTCGAGAACCGCTGGAGTTCAATTTGGGCTCAGGCACCGTATTGGTACAGTAGTTTCGCTTGAGTACCGATCTTTCCAATTGCAATGAACTCGCGAATCAATTTTGTCCTGTTCAATGCTGGTAATTTACTGGCAGTTGTCAAAATTATTTTGTGACATGTCCCGAGCTATTTTTTATGATGAGTTTATGTTCTTCCAGCCTTTTTGATTGTTGGTTTGGCCTAGGTATGTTTTATTGCAGGGTACACATGCGATATTGTATACTCCTTGATTTTCCAGTTCGATTTTGTCATTTGAGTTTCTTATGGATGAACCTATTATTTTTTGTGGTTTGTAGGCTGTATGTATACAGTAGATTTCTTCCAAAAGAAAATGAAAATGACACTAAAAAAAAAGTAAATTAAATGTTCCCGATTTCTTCTGATTATCGAATTTAGTTACTTTTATTTCTGCCAACAATGTACTTTTATAAATTCATTTAATACGTTTTTAATTCTAGGTTACAAATATGGTTTAATGATATTTCCTAATTATACCTTTACGTCACAATTGACGTTGCATTGTCATATTAAATATCCGAAATTGATTTGAGAGTAATAATTAATTATCAATTAAACTAGTGTTTTGCTCATGTTATTAAAGCTCTATTTCATGTTATTTTATGACAATATACGGACTTGATCGTAATATATTTGCGAAAATATCAATATATACTTTTTACCACAATTCCACATAAGTTTTTAGGCTCAACAGGTTTTTCAAAGTTTTTGATTTTTGACAGAATATTAATTATCCCATCGTATGATTAGTTCAGGTTAGTCATTTGACATTATTATGCGTTATCTCTAGCTTTGCATTTGGATTACCGGTTGTTGAAAGGGACGAAACGACATTTTAAAAGTTTTGAAAAAATAACAAAAATCTGTTTATAACAATTATCGTTTTACTTTTTTAACTTTTATTCTTAACAATCCAAAGATGCTTGAGCTCTTTTAAAAACTAGTTGGCAAAACTTGTTTAATGGTGACTATTGGGTTAATAATACGCAGAAAAACTGAAATTAAAGAAATAATATCAATTTTTGTATTTTTTTTGGTTGACTAGATGTCAGTAACACAATCGTGATAAAATCATTTTCCTAAATATACTTAGCTAAGTCTTAAGTGGTTAATTTTGGGTTCAAATTAAAGGAACTTTTGTACCCTGGGCCCTACTTGTGGGTATCACTACTGTTTCCAATCGACTTTTTCGAAGAGCACTGTATAAAATGAAATTGTGAAACAGGACAGGTCTATATTTTTACATCATAGAAATTAGATATTATTTTTTAACCGACTTAAAAGAAAGAGGTTATCAATTGGGATTGGAACGTTTTCAGGGGAATGGATTTAAAATTATTTTTTTCAAATTCAATATGGTAAACTAAAATACTTACATTTCTCAAATCATTTTAAAATTGGCATTGTGGGGTTTTTTGGGGCGTAAATTGCGAGTTCAAAATAAATTTTTAAAATTCAGGATAAGGGATGGCGGACTAAATTTTTGTTTGGTCCAGTTTCGCTCAAAATTGGTATTTGGAGAATTTTCAGCAACAAAGATTTTTTATTGTTCAATTTAGTGTGGTTTACAATAACTTTAGCTAAAATGAGTACATTTTATAACGTCGGCAATATAATATAAGTATTTTTTAAACTGGATCAATTCTAAAAAAAAAATGCTAAAGAGCAAATTATAACAAAATGAAACAAGTAACTACCAACATGAGATGCAAACTAGCTACACTAAGTAAGTCTATGTATGAATATTTGAATATCTTAAGGTTAGTGAGTGGTAGGTCACATTGTGAATCACAATTTTTTATGTAAAAATGTGACTTTTAAATTATCAACTCCATATGAAATTTAATGATATTTTATGCTTTTTAGCGCTTTTTTAGAAGGTTTAATTTTTTTAAAATTTTGTTATTAATATTATTTAATTTATGTATTTAATTACTTACTAAAAAATTAAAATAAATTTCGTTCTGAAGTAGGAGTTAAATTAACTTTGAATCAAATGGTGAAGTTTTATTAGCATATTGTTTATTTTCCTACGAACTCATCATTTAGAAATATATTGTAACAAAAATTTATTTGAAAGGTCGGTTTAGAATAGAAAAATAATTATTATACAGGTTTGTTTCAATTTAGATAAACCATAAATGAATCAGGATAAAAAGAAAAAGTTGTATATATATATATATATATATATATATATATATATATATATATATATATATATATGTATATATATAGAATTAAAAAATTGTAACTATTACCAAACGAAGAGTGATCTTAAACTAAAATTCCTACATCATTCAATCCCCTGGTAAAGTAACACTATTGATCTGACTAGAGTCGTGACTTAGTGACCTCTCAAGTACGCTTGGATCAGCAATATTCGGATAGGGGACAAAACAGTTCATGCAGTAATAAAGTATCTAACCAAACTAAGTAAATCTATAATCTTCAATTATTATTGAAATACTGTAAAGAGAACTGCATTTATATTCCATAATATACGTCAGATCTGTGGTAATTATATATAATTTTTGTGGAGGAAATATTGTATTTCATTTAGACAGAAATTTGTCCTCACGCGTTCATTAAATGCATCTATCAGATGGAGGTCCATTGAACATACAATTTTTTTTTAATATTTCTGGACCGAAATACATTTGCCACTAATCAATTTGTACAAATATGGTTTTCTATTCTTAAAAATATAATTTTAAAGGTTTTCCCGAATTTTGAGATTATTTAATTTTTTCTACTAGTTTCACAAAAAAGCCAATTCAATAAACTAGGTTAGAAGGACTAGAACAATCTAAATTCTTTAGTATGCAAGCGGTAGATATTCCTTACATATGTTTGATTTTATTGTGAAACATGATCCGCAGTACCAATATTCGATAATAATAGTTAACGGAACATTATTAATCATATCATTCAAATTTTAAATGGATGCAATGCTTAAACAATCTCTCATTTTTTCTTAAGCAGTTTTGTTCGACAAAATGTCAATTATTATTAACCAAAATTCTCCACTACCATTATAAATAATTTGTATAATTATTAACAGATATTTAAAGGTATCCTCCTAGTAACAATTTTTTTCAAAGGTTCTAATGCAAGTTTGCAGCAAGATCCGCTTTTATTTAATTTTCTGAATAGAATAAAGTTGCTTTCGATGACTAATAAATTCTAATACTTATCTGAAATCGATTATTTTTTGCAATTTTTGATTTTCTTTTAATAATATGAGTATATATTTTATCATTTTTTTAAATGTATCATGATAAATAATTGATAATAATATAACCTTTATACCCCCATTTACGACTTTTAACAGAATCGCGTCTAAAAATAAAATAGTACCTGGTTATCACGACCATTTTAATAAAGTATAGAAGCCCCACTTGAAATAAACAAAACATAATACATAAAATTACCATACACTACTTTTATATAAGATTGTACACCCAAAATAAATTATACTAATTACGTTCAATGAAACTTTAAAGTGTATTCGTTTCAAAACTGATATTTTTCACGTTAAACTTTTTAGTAGCAATCATTTTTCTAAAATATATCTGTTAGGATGTTATAGCGCATTTAAAATCTAAAGTTATTAAATACATATAGAAATTACATAGAAATAAAATGTTCTTATAAAACCCAATTCGTTAGTCGTAAATAAAATATGAACACTAATTAAAATCCCATGTTATATTCTTGATTTGTAAGAATTAGAGTTTGTATGTCACTTGGGATTATTTCATATCGAGATGACCTTCCTAATAACGTATCTATCTAGATGATACTTTTTCGTTTTCCTAACAAAGTGCGATCTCGTCGTAGTAAGAATAAAAACGCTGCATTTTTGGAACACGGAAATAAACTGTTTATAATATTGAAAAGAGATTAGAGAAGTTATGTAAATGCATTTTTTTAAAGTCGGATTCATGAATAAATACATATTTGAATATTTTGGAAATAAATAGGCTGATCATACTTATGTCGTTTTACGCTATTGTCAATAGCTATGAATGACAACATTTGTTTATTTAAATTTTGCCTAATTTGTTATTTAAATACCGTTTCCTAAATTTCTTTACTATTATAAAATTTACAAATGACCTTCAATAAAATTTACTTTAACTGTTTGATTAGCAAACTAAAATCGTTTCTTAGGTATATATTGTATTATTATCAATGCCAATAATTTGTTTGGTTTTGTATTAGATATCACAAAGTAAAGAGCTTAATGCATCCAAAACTATACAGGGTGTTTAGTAAATTCCTTACAGAGCTAATTCTTATGCTCCGTCCCTGATCTACTTCTATTATTGTGTTTTAATTTTTCTTTATTGCATACACATGCTAAAAGCTCATAAAGCATGTATACAAAAATTCAAATCTCAATATTGATATAGTGCATATTCTGCAAGACATAATTGACGGTGAGACTTAATTAGAGAAAGGCAATTGTCATATCGACCGTTTATAAAATCATTACAAAACATTTAGATATGAAGGAGTTGTTGTCCGCGATATAGGTACTGCGAATATTAATGACATACCAAAAGCCAACCCGTTTAGTAATTTCAAAACTTTTTTAAACTAGGTTTAAAAAGAACATTGCATACTTTGAACAATATAGGGAACAAGGGTCCATTATTACTATTTTGAAACTAAAAGTCGTAATATTGAATATAAATCTCGACATTTTCCACCTACTTAAAAATTCCAAGCGAGGGCTTCTACTGAAGAGGTTGATTGAATGAATGAATGAAAAAGAGGTGGTGATCATCGATACCTAGTCGTCCATTGGGCCCTTTATATCCCACCATATCTGCAGGTTATTCGAGGCTGATCGCCTTTGCGAATCCAAGAGGCCTCGTTAGTTGAACTTGCCTAACTGCTTCGGGTAACAAAACTGTATCTCCGAAATATCTCTGTCTCAGTCCGTTGAGTGCTGGGCACTCTCTGAGAATATGATCAACAGTTTCATCCTCCTCCAAACACCATCTGCATGTCGGGTCGCCTTCGACACCGATTGTATGAAGATGGCCCCTAAGGTGACAATGTCCTGTCAACAATCCCACCACAATTGGCAGCTCTTTCCTTCCCAATGAGAGAAGTTCCTTAGTAAGCCGTGCACTAGGCCCAGTTATATGTTTCTTAGCACACCTCATTCCAGGAGCTCCCCTCCACGATTCAATAAATTTGCTTTCCAGCAACGATTTTAATTCTCTTTTGCCAATAGCAATTGGGACAGGTAATATTGGTTGGGGTCCATACGGTTTAGTAGCCGAACCCAACTTTGCCAGACGGTCTGCTTCCTCATTCCCACGTATGCCCGAGTGACCCGGGACCCATACGAGTCTGACTGTGCAGCCTTTCCTTGTCATACCATTTAGTACATCCTTGCACTCAGACACCAGTCGCGAAGTCACGACACTGAACTTTAGTGCCAATATCGCAGCTTTACTGTCTGAGCAAACATTTATTACTCTATTCCTGTCTATATTCCTCTCACAGAGATGGGCACACTGTAGAATAGCATAAATTTCCACTGTGAAAATTGTCGCACATTGTCCGAGAGGGTAGTACTCTCTGACTCCTGTGCTCCTGTCGAATACTCCGGCTCCAGCCCTTTCATCTTGTCGAGATCCATCAGTATACCACCAGGATCCATTTTTCGGAAGATTTTGTTCTCCCTCCCAATCCTCTCTACTTGGCAGAAATATCTTCAGGGAGAGGTTGGGTTTTAAAAGCGGCGTCATGTAGTCTGTCCGCATGGGGAGTGATGGACACCTCTCCACCGCGCTTTCTCAGACACCTGAGTCGCCGCCCGTTCCAATTGCAAGATCTCCCAGGCAACTGAGACGATAAACAGTCTTCAGGGCCTCGTTCTCTATGTATAAAAGAAGAGGAGGCAGGTTCACCAGGACTTCTAGAGCCCTGGTGGGAGCAGTCCTCATCGCACTCAACATTCCCACACAAGCCATTCTCTGAACTTTGTCAAGTTGAAGAATATGTTTGCGCTTTGTTGTACTACGCCACCATATAATAGCGGCGTACGTTATCATGGGGCGGATCACCATAGTGTATATCCAAAATAGCATTTTAGGTGTCAGTCCCCATGTACACCCAAAGGCTCGTTTACAAGCCCAGAAAGCACATATGGCTTTCTTGGTTCGAGCCTCTACTGAAGAGGTTATGACTTCAGTTTTTAGACACTCAATTCCTGTAAATTATTAAAAAAAAGCTACATAATCACAAAACCTTATTCTGTCCAAATATATATCGAAATTGCGGAACGTAATTATAGAAAAACTTGAAAAAAAAATGATAAAAGATGTATAGAGATTGGAGGCAACTACATTGAAAGGCACGATCCAGATCTTAATAAGTCGGGGTTAAACCATTGGAATCAACATTTAATCCTTAACAAAACGTGTGGACTGGTAAGGATAAAACTAAAAGAAACTGATAAAAGATTTCAGAACTCAGTTAAATTTAATACGTGATTAAATGTTTATAGCTAGTTTTGACGAAGTTTTTGGCTTCTCTTGCACATTCAAAGCATCTTGTTCCTTAACACTCGATTAAGATTACTTGAATATGCCGCTGCGATTAATAATTGTAAAAAATTTTTAGAAATTGACAATTTATATTTACATAGAAATTTCAGAATGGAATATGATACAATAGCAAAAATATAAACAATTAAAAAAATCAGTAACCTTTTTTCATAAATATTCTTCTAGCTCTGTAATTATTAAGTTGGGTACTTAAATACGAAAAAAAAAAACGAAAACAACGCCCGTTTTACGCTTCTTAAAAAATATATGTACTGATATAACTTTACCTAATACAATAACAAATACTTTCGAGTCACTTTCAGAATCAATGTCTAACGCTACAAAGTAAACTGTATTTCTTTCTGTAATCTATATCACTTAGATAAAAATCCATTTTGATAGTTAGAACGTCATTTACTGATTTTTTAAAGAATAATTGTGATGATATAAAGGAAAATCGTCGATATTTCTTTATTTGCATTGATTCTGGTAAGAAAATACACAAAATCATCTAATTAAATACTGTCACTTACTGCTTCCGGTTCGGACACTTAGATTCCTCTCCTAAGCATTAATTTAAGTGAAAAAATAAGAATATGTAAATCAATTTATTCTGTTTATAAAATATTCAAATCTAGTCTTGAGATTTTAGGTTAAAACAGAGACAGGCACAAACAAGAAAAACCTTGTCCAAAATTCCTGACCTATGTAAATATTTAGTTTCTCACGAGTTCACGTGTAGCCATGGTAACCGCCAGGTGATGATCTGTTTGTTGCTAAGTCTGCGCTATATAAACATGAAGCTTTTAGGATATAAAGAAATTTAATTTTTTATTAATATTTTTTAATTATTTAAATATATTAAGATATTAAACAATATAATTTCTGAAACGTATAGGATTTTTCGAGCTATAAATACCTGCTGTTACCTAATACATAGCTGTAATTCGTAACATTGTAACTTCTCTAGATTAACTGCACAACCGAACAATGTCGCTTATCATTAGTTATTGTAACAATTAGAAAAGGTTTCACTTGTGATTTCATTTTGATTTTTAGTACTATTTTAAAAATATTTAAGAAATGTAAAGAATAAATAAATGTATCGAGTACACGCATGCCTTTAAAAAAGACGAGGTGTCTGGCGGAGTACCAGAATTTGTTGCGACGCGTAGAACGATATAGTTGTTTCTTCACGTATTCATAACAATTATGGCTGCAAATCATTATATGGTTTGGATTACGGCCACTATTAATCTTAAAATTTCTTTGGTTGCCATAGATCTAACTAATCTTCAGTTACTAGATTCGTTACACTCATTATATATGAACCCTTAAACCTAATCTTCAGTTATTTTTAAACCCGCAAAAATTACTATTAAAATACTTACGATATCCTCCCTTTCATGGCGAGGTTTGTCGCCAATTTTTAATTTAGCAGCTACATTCATAGCTTCATCCACAGTAAGATTTCCATGGAGTTGATTATCTTGCATAATATAAGCAGATAATTTTCTGAATTGACTGAGATCCCTTTCATTTTCGTTCATACGAATTTGACCTTTAGTTCCATCAGTTCTGAAAAAAAAATTAAGTTAAGATTCCTGAAAACATTTATTTGAGAGTTTTACAAAATATTAGACAGAGGCATCATTAGAGAAAATGAAGATACCCTGTAAAATATATTTTAAAAGAAACGCCTTATATATTATTTGCAGAAAATAAACCTAAGCAAATTTTAAATAGCTTAAATTAAGATGTTTTCAAATTTTTACTTTGATCTAGTTATCAATGGAATTGACAGTTATGTTTAAAACAAATTTTCTTTTATAACTGTTATCTAACAGACTGCATGTTTGTTGTAAAGTACAGCCAATTTAAATTTGAAAGTCAGGAATATTTAAAACAAATTTTAACTTCTATAAACAATATCAACTCTCTTTTCAGTCCAAATATTGTACTAATATATTTAAAATATTTACGCTCATTTTTTCTTAGGTAGAGTATGATTTTTAAGCCAATATATATTATATAGCCAATTTAAATTTAATAATATCTATTGACATTTAAAACACGTATCAGCTTTGCCAAACTATACCAATCATCTTTTTTAGTTCAATCCGTTCAAAGTATTACGTTCGCTTTTTACTAAGTAGAACACGATATCTAAGCAAATACGTATTATGTATGAGACATTTGGTAAGTGCTGCTATGCACTACAGGATGCAAATAAACACCGATGATTTAAACGTTTATCTGCGAATTCCCCATGCTACGAGAACAGTCCCACAATTAATTAGCCTGACAAAGAAAACACAAAATATTTGGCAAAATCTTTATTTATTTCTCAACATAGACTCCTTTTCGCGCTCGATACACTTTTCCCAGCGATGTTCAATAGCTTCGATATCTTGTTTATAGTAAGAAACGTCGAAGTCCTCAACATAGCCATCTATTGCAGACATCATCTCTTCATCGTTGGCAAATCTTTTATCGTCGAGCCATTTCTTCAAGTTTGGAAAGAGAAAATAGTTCAAGAGTGCTAAATCTGGCGAATAGGATGCATGAGGAAGTAATTCGTACTTTAATTCATTGATTTTGGCCACTGCAATAACGGATGTTTTCAGGCGCATTGTCGTGATAGAACAACACTTTCTTTTTCGCTAAATGCGGCCTTATTTCCCTAATTTCATCACTTAAACGCTGCAATACTTTCGCATAATACTCGCCGTTGATGGTTTTTCCTTTTTCAAGATAATCAATACAAATTATACCATGCGCATCCCAAAAAAACTGAGTGTGTAGTGATGGACCCATGTTTCATCCATAGTTATGAATCGACGCAAAAACTCGGCTTTGTTGCGGCGAAATATGGCCAAACACTCGATTGGAACATCCTCACGACGGTGTTTTTGTTGGATTGTGAACAAACCCGGCATCCATCTTACACACAGCTTTCTCATGTCCAAATGTTCAGTCAATATATCATGTACAGCACTTTTTGAAATACCTACCGTTTCTGCTAAGTCGCGCATTTTTAGTCGACGGTCATCCAAAACCATTTTGTGGAAATTTTTTCAACATTTGTAAAATAGTCACCTCAATTGCAATCAAATCATTCTATGAGGTTTCGAAGCCTGAATATGCGTTTTCCTACAGTTCTTCTCGCCCTTATCTTCCTCCGCATGATTCGCTGCAACACTGAATACTTCTTTCCCCTCCTAACATTTCCCAGATTTTCGAATTTTCTTTTTTTTTAATGTTTTTACTATTTCATTCTCCATATGTTCCAGCACAATGTCATTCGTTACTCTATCCACCCAACATCCTACAGTAACATCACATTTCAAATGCTTGGAGTGTCTTAAAATCATTGCAAGTTTTTTAAGATGATTGCATTAGTGTCCAAGTTTCAAATCTATATAGTAATGTTGAGAATATATAATATTTCTGCATTCACAAAAATTTTCTCAATTTAGTAAATAAACCTCTAGCTATTGTATTTCTCAATCTTATCCCCTTTGGTCGTTTTCGCTGTTTATGTGTCCCGAGATATTTATATGAATATACTCTCTGCAATAATTTCTTCGAGACGTATAGATTCTCTTCAGCGTTTGGAGCTTTTGTTATTATCATATACTTGGTCTTCTTAAGATTTACAGTGAGGCCATAATTTCCAAAGGACTTATTTAAATGTTCGAGGAGGTTGCGGTTTCTCCAAACTATCGCTAAGTATCACGGTATCATCTGCGTAGCGTAAGTTATTAATAAGTTTTTCATTTAGTGCAATGTCCATTGTTAGCTCAGCTAGTACCTCATAAAGATAACCTGGTTATATATCTTGACTGTTAAAATACCTTCTGACCTAATGCCGTCTGATTACAGACTCGACCTCAGCGGATAAGACACTATTTTGATAATTTGATCGACTTAGGTCTAAATATAAATAGGTTAGCAATGGTGCAGACTTATTTTGAAATAGGTTAAATATTGAGTATTACACAAGGGATAATAGAAAAATATCTACCTAAGCAAGGTAGAAACAACTGACTGTGCATTGCCTAATAACGTTCAATAGTGACAGTTTTGCTACTTGTGTGTCAAATTTTATATTAATTGGTTCATTATTTTGTGTTTTATGAAGTGTTTTGCAAAAAAAAATAGTTTTTGAAATTGGAACATCCCAGTGTCGTTAAATTTTTAATAAACGAACATAAAGTCCTAAAAATATTCACGAACGAATAATATGAGAACGAGACTCCACCATATTATAAAGTAATATATTAGTCAAAATTCTTTCAATGAGGCCGTAAATCCATTGTAAATGACCCCATCTGTGGAAGGCCATCAGACGCAACTAACCCTGACATTCATATAGGTGATGGGACATTATTGGGACCCTAAAATATAATCATAAGTCTATACAATGTATATATAAGGGTTATCCGCCTCTAAAAAAGGCCTGCACATAATTCTCAGCTGAGAAGCTCATGACCACAGTCTTTTGCGACGAAACAGGAGTTATTCTTGGTGCCGAAAGACATAATACTAAAAGCAGGTACCCACTATAATACATTAAAAAAATTACGATTCGATCCGAAAATTTGAGCTCCGGTCCAACCTGGGTGGTATGAATATCGTAAAAAAATATTCATTTTCCTAATAGGTTGAAAACAGTTCGTGGGTGAAATGCATAGATCGTTATTTTAAACGAAGATACTGCGATAGTGTTTTACTAAGGGAAAAGAAAAAAAAACAAGTGCCGAACATCAGATATATTACTCCAACACACGGACAAAATTTTCCAATATTTATAAATATTTACGATTTGTTTTTGAAAAAATAAATTTTGATAAATTAAGTCATTTAAACACTGTATACTACGAAGAACAGTGAACAATATCATATAGTTTTCAAGATAAGGATATAAATGTTATTGGGATGGCAAATAATAATCTTTGATTAAAATAAGAGCATCGTTAATATCGAGTATTCTCTCTTCCAGCACAAATTATGCTTGCATTCTTTTAGATATGCTACTAAGTAGAGTTTTAATATATTCTTAAAGAATTGCGTTCCATTTATATTGTGCCACAAACCTCAGTTCTTCTATTGTACTTGAACCTATATTTCTTTATCATATGCGGCATTTCAGCTGATATCATATATGGTCTATTTAAAAGGCTGTTCGATGGCCAATGCAATGGTCGAGCGTTATTGTGCATTATCACGTATCTTTCTCCTCCACCATTTTACCGCCGTTTTCAAAACTAACGCCTGGATAGACGTGATTTCATTCGTGGGATTTCCATAACTGAATTCTAATATTATTTGTAAACAGAAACCATTTTTCAATTCTGGATATTTCACTGAACATGTGTTTTAGCAAATCTTAATCGGCGAGTTTCGTGATTTTGGAAAAGACGTGGAACTTTGAAGCTATATAGGCTTGCAACCAGCTTCTTTTAACCCTCGTTTGACTCTCAAACTAACATTAATTTCTCTTATATTTCACTGAACATGTGTTTTAGCAAATCTTAATCGGCGAGTTTCGTGATTTTGGAAAAGACGTGGAACTTTGAAGCTATATAGGCTTGCAACCAGCTTCTTTTAAGCCTCGTTTGACTCTCAAACTAACATTAATTTCTCTTATATTTAGTACTTCATTTTTGAGATGCGTGTACGTCAACGAGCGATTTCGTGTAGAATTGTTATTAACAGTTCTTGTACACCTTTTGTGCGCTTGATCGAATTTTCTTATGAAATATTTAGTCCCTTGATTCATTTTTAAAATACTCGATACTGAAGATTGACCTCCCCTGAAACGTGCGATTGCGTTGTCTATATCTTTGGTTATATAAAGTTACAAGTTCTGCCACTTGTGGGATACTGTTGTTTTAAATAGAGGAAAAAAGCCACGGTAAATCACTATCACTCATCTATTTCACCACAAAAAACAATTCACTTTAATTTTTAAATTTTGTAAGAAATGCACAAGAGATAACAAAAGCCATCGATATTAATTAAACGTCGATATTTTTAAAACAAATGAATATATCTGCCTCTTGGATGCATAGCGTCAGCACATATAAAAAGTTACGGTGCTAATTTAAAATTATTTTCTAAACAATAAATATTCGATATTTTATCCATAGCTGTATCATTTATTTTAAATATTTATTTCGTGAACAACTTTATATGCAGTCTGTTGAGTAACTTCTCTAGTGTCCCTCGTATAGTTTTGGAAACTTACAAATAAATGTAATCGAGTAAAAATAATATACAAAGTGCCATATTAAAAAAAACAGTATGTTTGCGATATCTCAGAAAAAAATATTGCTAGGAAAAACTATCTAAGCCACTCAATTCTATTCAGAAAATCTTATATTAGCTGTTTCAAGAAGTTAAAGGGTAAGGGAGATAAAAAAAAAGTATTGTAACTTAAAAACTAGATAACTCTTAAGCACAACGAACATCTTGTACATTTAGCAGTATTAAGTAACATAAATAATATTTTGTTATATACGTAATTCTCCTTTCTGGCAGAGAATATGAAAAATATATATACAAACAGTTTATTTCCTGCAAATATCGCTCTGGTCCTCTTTCCATTCGCGATTTGATCACCTCGTGATCTCGTCAGTGGAGCTGTATCGGACCTAAAGCAAAATTAGCAGGAAATAACCGATATATGAAATATAAATTTCAAGGTATGTCGGCAAGATATTGCACCTGCCATCTACCGACTTCGATGTCAGACTGAAAAATATCGCCGGTTGAACATCTATGAATCATTGGAGTAATTTGAAATTTTTAAAAAATCAAAATTTCAGTAAAAAATAAAGAAATCTTTCTGCCGTATTTTAGGCAGAGAATATGATATATATATATATATATATATATATATATATATATATATATATATATATATATATATATATATATATATATGTATATATATATATATATATATATATATATATATATATATATATATATATATATATATATACAAACATAAATAATATTTATTTAATTTTTAAAAACTAACATGAAACAGTGCTCATTCACAAACGCGGATAATGAAAAATTTGAACGTCTATTTCTGTTTTATAGTTAATTCAATTATTTGAAATTATCATATAACTATTTGTTTGGATTTGACACGTTGCCACGATGTGAGCTTCATAAGCATGGCTTCTTTGTATTTGTAGAAACTGTGTACAATACAGCTACTGTGCGCCCGTTACTACAATATTCAGTGGGAAATATAAAGTCGTGCACAATATACTGAATTATTATTTAATCCATGTTATGACATTTACTAGCAATAAAAATTCCAGGTTAGTTTAGGTTGCTGTTGGTTGTGAACATAAAATATTCGGTATATGTTTAGTTTTAACAATATAATTACAATTTGATAACGAAAGGGATTTTCTAGATCTTACTGAAGTGATTGCATTGTCACACGAACAGTAACACGTATAAAATAGAAAACCCCCAAACTGTGCATACAAAATGTTTTTCATTTTTCTGAAACAGGCTTGCTGCGTTTAACTAAATATTGAAGACAATTTTTTTATACTGATTACAAAAAGGTTCGACTCTGGATTTGGAATACAAGGTGTGGCAATTAAGTTCTGGAAATTTGTCAATAAAAAACAAGCAAATTAAATTTCAGCCAAAATTTTATTATCGACCTTCACAATAGTCTCCCTCTAACTCTACACAACAATTCCAACGTTGCTCCCACGATTGGAAACAACCTTGGTAATTTTCCGAAGTTAGCCCGTTCAGCACCACGGTTACAGCTTCTTTGACTTCCTGTACGCCAACATGATGAGTTCCCTTGAGGTGTGACTTCATCTTGGGGTTATAGGGTGGGTGTGGCAACGTCAGAATGCCTTTTTTCGCCAAAAATTCTTGCACAATGAATCAGTGATGGGCTGGCGCGTTGTTGTTGTGCAGAATCCAGCCGTTCTCGGCGAGTTCCGGTCGCAAACGGCAAAAGCGTGCCCGCAGCCTCTCCAGGACGCCAACATAGAACTGTCCAGTCACTGTCTGGCCGGCAAGAACATATTCACAAGGAATGATGCCGCCGATATCGAAAAAAAAACAATCAACATTGCTTTCAGTCGCCACTTGGACATTCTCGTTTTCGTTGGCCGCTCCCCACCCTTTTTCACACACTGCTGACTTTTTTACGGGTCTCGGGGTCATACTTAAATATTCATGTCTCATCTCCAGTGACTACACGACTCATCCAGTCTCGGCCGTCGCTCGGAATGCGGAACAACAAATTCTCGTAGATCGATTTTCGCATTTGTTTCTGTTTATGTGTGAGAACTTTTGGCACCACCTTTGCGCAAATCTTTCGCATGTTCAAATTCTCGTATAACATCTTGCTAACGGTTTCTTTAACTCTGCAGACAACGCGCGAATGCTTAGGCGCCTGTGATTAGCGCGCGCAAACGGTTAACATATGCGTCGGTACGAGAGATGATGGGAGCTCCGTCACGTAGATCGTTTTCCACCGATTCATACCCCTCCTTGAACGGCTTCGCCCATTTAAACATGCGCGTTTTCGACATGCACTCGTCTCCATACACCACCTGCAATTTTCGGAGGATTTCCGAGGGTTTTCGCTAGATTTCAATAAAAATTGAATCACAACACGTTGCTTGTAATGTGAATCACTCATTTTCACAACGCCACTAAAAAAGTTACTCTCGAAAAAACACAAACCAAACGTACTATGGACTTCAACCTTGGGCTAAAATTAAAAGTAAGGTCCCCCTCTCTAGACAGATGTTGACGAAAGACGCAGTGTTGCCACTTCCCGAGTTATAACTAAATTCCTGGAACTTAATTGCCACACCTCGTACAATTTATACCATTAAATATCTTATAAACTTAAATATATACAGATGTCCGGTCAATCAACAAGACCATTAAAGTGATTATGCATTATTAAGTATAATTATTGTCAATGGTAACTTTCAACAGTTTTCAAGGCTACTTAGTCAGGCAGATTATTAATCAATATATAATTATATTTTAGAGAAACTAGAACTACATTATATTTTTCTTATCTCCGAAATGGTGAAATGATAAGAAATAAATATGGATATAAGCATACTCCTAGTACCATCTGTGACATTTCATATTTCAGTACCGCTAATTGATCTTAAGGGTAGCGCAATTTGCATTCGCACTGTATAATAATTTCCTGCTGTATGTCTGTTTTTCCGTTGTCCTTGGAAGTTATCTTTGAATGTAGAAAGTCGAAAATTTGCACAAATATCTGATGGAACAGAACGGAATAAATTCTTGAATTTTATGAGCTTTTAATTATAACTTTTTACCAGGTTCAAGGTGACGATTAGTTTTATATTAAGCAGGTAACCCTGGTAGTTCCTGTAGTAATTTCTTCAATATAGTTCAAGGCAATTAGAAATTCCGGATTTAAGATGATAAATTAAAATTTTATTTTAATCGCATTCAATTAAAATTGACTTTCGGGGATTTTCCAGGTGATAGATTTTAAGTTTATAGTTTTATTTTAAAAACTGAAAATAACAATCAAATTCGGTATTTGTGATTTTTCAGGGTGACACTACACAAATCTGTTAATATGTTTTAAATATACAAAAGACGGGTGAAATAAGGTAGATTAAAAATTGTATGATGTTTGATTTGGAACAAAATCTTCTGGGAGGTCTTTAGAGTCGTAAATTAGGAATCTATACTTAGATTTCATTGATTTAAAATAGCCTATCGAGGTTCATAAATTAAAAATCAATAAATCGTTTCCTGGGTGCAGAGCTAGCTCGGTATCACCCTAGGCATCAAGGTAATAGTAAAAATCTTTTGTAATTTAACAAGCTTTAGGACACAGAGTAATGAAAATATTTTGAACCAGAGAAACGAAATTTCAATTTCAGTACTTGGTGATTTTTAGTCACAGTTTGTCCAGATAAACTTTAGACATTTAAAATAGTGAATCAAATATAAACGGTTTGGAGATGCGTATGTATATATGTGGAGATGGGGATGTAAATACTGAAACCTACAAGATTTATTGTGTCCTTTAAGATGCATACAGACATGTGACAAAATTCAAAAAAAATACAACGTGAATTAATTTGATCTGAAATAGAATATCGAGGTGCATTATCAGCGGAAAACATTATATTGTCCTAAAAGTTAATGTTTTCTTCCAAACAAAATTTTTTGCATGCATTGGAGCCTGCCAGATCAGACATGTCAACATGTAGTGCAACTTGAGCAAGTAACATTTCTTTGATAAGACCAAAAACCGGCAATCGATGAGAGTCCAGTAGCATAAATAACGACCCCGCAGACCCCGCGGTGCGCAGCCAATAAAGAAGTGCCCTCAAGTCCCTTGATGAAAATGAATAAATACAAAGGATCAAGACAGGTGCAAGATAGTAGGGCGCATTAAAAAATTTTCGGGGGGGCACATACTCTTAGTAATGCCACTGGATGAGACTCTGTGCTGTTACAATGTTGCTAAGTGGCGTCCAGACTTGATAAATGACGGTATTGCATTTTCCTCTTTAGTTGTATGTCTGTACACGCCTTTAGGAAGCGAATTTGTGAACATGTTTTCTTAACTTGAAAGTAAAATGAATAAAACAGTAAAAAATAAATTTCAGATGTAACTGGAAACACACTGCTAATCTGAAACTAAATATTTATTATTACTATACTGTCACTCAGTGGCGGCTGGTGCATTAAAAAAGTAAGGGTTGCAATTCCAATGGTATATTAAAAACATACATACTTATAAAGCCTGCCATAGGCACCGGTAGACGAAAAAATAAAATTCTTTAAAAATTGAGTTAATATGAAACAAATCAGTGTATTTTAAATAACTAAACATAAAGAAGACAGTAAATTTTCAAAATATAGCAGTCAAAACAAAATGCACGTATAACTTACGGTGTGAATTATTTATAAAGAAAATCCATACGCCGATCTTTGGCATTAGCAAACTTATCAATAACCCTCTGATTGAAATCAGGTATGCTTTCGATAAGATCCATTTCTTTAGAAAGCATTGCAGAAAGTCGTTTTTGGCTCATAGTATTCCGTAAAAACGTTTTTATCCGTTTAAGGGTAGAAAAGCACCGTTCTGCTTCAGCCGATGCCATCGGAATAGTAATTAAAATTTTTAAAAGTTTTAGAACTTCACTAAATGTCTTACTTAGCTCGGTGTCTTGCGAAAGATAGTCATAAAGTACAAGAAGTCTCGAAATTGATCTAAATTCTCCTATTCCCATATGACGGCCAGTTCTGTACGGAGTTCTTGTTCGATAAAAAAGGGGTAAATTTTAACCGCATCTTTAAATTTTTGTTCGAGAAAACATGTACTACATTCGACATACTGTTCCAAAAAATAGGCTGGCTGCCACCAAGTGACCTTTAAAGCTAAATAATTCTTTTGCTTGACAAATAATTATATCACAAATTTCTTTTGCTTCCCGAGAAAACTCCGCGGAATCATCGAGCATACGTCGTTTTGAAGTAGAAGATAGCTCAACGTCGTTTGAGGTAATATTATTTATAATTTCTGTTAATTTTGATTCAAATGATAAGATATTTTTATTTGCGAAAACAGCGTCAATTTGTCTTGTTTGAAACTTTCCAAATAACAAATCAACTTGAGACATTATTTTGTAAAATAAGTTTAACCATGAAAGGAAACTCTTGCGTTTGTTAACAATCTGATCTAGTATTGCGGTTCTTTGAGGACTATTTCAAAAAAAAGAACAAGTCGTCCCTTGTAAATTGGAAAAAATATGCAGACATCAGGTATAGAAATACCGACACGGTAGACATCCCAACCTGAACTTAAGGAATGGATTAACTGCTGCTTGAAGAAACCGTTACTTGATACTGGCAGCGCCACGCGCGACTTGATGCCAAAGTTCAAATACTCGTCCACTGGGTTGCATAAGACAAATTTTTCTAACAGAGGGATACTTTGTGGGGCAAACTAAACACACGTTTACAAGTCGACTTGCAACCTACATGAAGCTTATGAGATGGAATTAATCTCCAAGCCTTAAGATAGGCAACTCCATATACGCTCCAATGAATTAGCTTGGATTGCATTAAATTGCACACCAGCACAGCGCTAACGTTTCCAGGCGTAATACTGTAATACAGACAAATTATTCTTGATATTTAGGCGAAGTAAGATAAATTATTTCAGTAATTGACTGCTGATTGCGTATAATCTAGGTAAAAAATTGATTTAAATTTAATCATTAAATTATTAGTAGAAATTAAAAAAAATATATATACTTATATTTATTAGTATCTTTTATTTTAATTTAAAATTTTTTGGGGGTTGCGCAAACTTACAAACCTAAGGAAAAGCCGCCACTGCTGTCGCTAGCTATACGCTTATACGTATTCTAAAAATATAACCATTAGTGTTTTCGTAACGAGAATATAGTTTATAACAAATTAATTCGCTGCCCAGTAGAGTAAATTTCCACTACTGTTTTCAAAACTTTATCGACAACGATGAGTGACACTTTTCGGTCTTTCGGTAAATAATTATTCAAATATTAAAACAAATATTATTGATATTTGCGGGTAGAATAGACAAGTTTATATGGTAGTGCTACGTCACGATATGATAAAACACATATTGTTGATGGTTAAACATGTATACAATTTTAGCTTATTAAAATATATGAGTCATCATTCGAAGTAACTGTAAAATTATCAACAATTTTAAGTAGATATTAAGTTTTACGAAAATATGATAAATGTGAATTTTGCTTTTAGAGGTAGGCGAGTATTTGCGTCCTATCTACTATGAAACTACTGGCTATATTTATCGAACTCCTAGATTTTAATTACTGGTTTGGGTTCGTTTGTGGTGTATATTCTTATAGTACGAGGGCGGGCCGATAAGTACTTAGCTTCACCGCCCGATGACGCCACTATCGCAAAAGAAATTTACTATCGTGTAGTACATTCTCGTAGACGGCTACTGTCAAAATTTCAGCCGAATCGGACTCGCAGTTTTGTTTTGACCGCGTGTGGAAGCGGGTCCGCGGATTTTAGAAAAATGGAAAAAGAGCAATATCGGTCTTCTCCTTCGATGGCAACCGTCAAAAATTGGTTTGACGAGTTTCAACGTGGTCGCACGTCGGTTTTTGATGAACCACGCCCAGGTGCCCCGAAAACGGCTACCACGGAGGACAACGTGACAAAAATCCACGATCTCGTATTGGCAGACCGCCGATTAAAGGTGCGCGAGATAATACAGACAGTAGGCATCACAGAAGACCGCGTGGGTCATATCCTGCATGAAATTTTGGGCATGAGAAAGCTGTCGGTGCGATGGGTGCCGCGTTTGCTCACTCCGGACAACAGGCGCAACCGTGAGACCACTTCAGAGTAGTGTTTGACGCTATTTAAGTACAATCCGAAGGAGTTTCTGCGTCGTTTCGTGACCGTCGACGAAACATGGATCCACTGGTACACACCAGAGACCAAGGAACAGTCGAAACAGTGGACTTCACCCGGCGAACGTGCTCCGAAGACTGTCCTATCGGCCGGAAAGGTGATGGCACCGTTTTCTGGGATTCACACGGTATGATCTACATCGATTACCTGGAGAAGGGCAAAACGATCACAGGGCTCTATTATGCCGAATTACTGGGCCGATTCGATGCCAAATTGCAGAAAAAACGGCCCCATTTGGCGAAGAAAAAAGTGCTCTTCCACCATGATAACGCACTGGCTCACACCTCCGCCGTCGCCACGGCCAAATTGGGCTACGAACTGCTGCCCCATCCACCGTATTCTCCAGATTTGGCCCCGTGCGACTTCTACTTGTTTCCAAACTTGAAAAAGTCACTCGCCGGGCAGAAATTTGAGTCGAATGAGGAAGTTATCGCCGCCACGGAGGCCTACTTTGCAGACCTCCAGAAAACGTATTTTTCAGATGGGTTAAAAAAGTTGGAGCATCGCTGGGTCAAGTGTATAGAGCTAAAAGGAGACTATGTTGAGAAATAAATCGCCACTTTTCCAAAATTTTCGTTTTTCTTATGTAGGCTAATTACTTATCGGACCGCCCTCGTACTTCATAAATAAACATTTGCGCCTATCTCGCTTCAACCTCTTACAGTCACTAGATCCGTCTTAATGAATAATAGTCAAAAGGGTCTTATCTGACTTACAAACACAAAGATGACGCCTTAGTAGCATTTAATATCTAAAATCTTAGTAACTTTATTCAAAGAAGCATAACTAACTAGCCAAAAATAAAAGCCCATTATTATTAAAAATACAGTTAGGTTGCAATAGATTAACAATAATTAATGGCATCATTAAAATTTAAATTCTGCATAGCTAATGACATTTGCACGAATTCCGTGACATCATTAAAAACCTACTCTTAAAATAACAATATATTGAATAAAGAAGAACTATCGTAATCGTGAAATGGATCTAAATTGAATGAGTTATATTCATTATTGTCCATATATCTTCAACTAAAAAAATGTTGTTACTAGTATTTCTAAATGAGGATAAAAATATAGACACATTGTATTTAAAGATGGGGACAATCAATAATGTGTCCTAACCCAAAAATAAAACAAAATGTCTGTTTTAAAAACAAATACTAATTCTGTTTTTGTTTGAGACATTATTTTGTTTACGCAAGATTTCTATAAAAAAAAGTGTAAACAAGTAACATGCGTATTAACCAAGATCATTATTAAAACAAAGGAAACAGAATAACATGATAGGAATATAAATAGGTGAGAGTCATAACTTTTTATCATTAAAATATTCCTTAACAAATCATAATTAAAACCTAAAGATAATTTAATATAAAATGATTTTTAAATGAATTAAAAATTAATATTAGTGTACAAGGCGATATAAACAAGAGTAATACTGCCGACTATTTCATTAATCTATGCTAATACTGTGGTAGTAAAATTTTACTTGATAGGCAGTTATGGTGGCTACTTTTCAATACGATGAATCTACGAAATTAGAATTACTGTGACAGTTCTATAACTATTCAATTATAATTTTCATGTGTTTGAAGGTCATAGACAACGATGTTTCCTGAGAAGTAGTAGATATCTGCTGGACTTCCATTGTCTTTATTTTTTGTTGAATATCACGACGTTTCAGCTAATAGTTATCTCTAGCCGTTTTCAAGTGAAACTCTATTTCTTCAGTTTCACTTGAAAACGGCTAGAGATAACTACTAGCCGAAACGTCGTGATATTCAACCAAAAAATAAAGACAATGGAAGTCCAACAGATATCTACTACTTCGCAGTATAATTTTTATATATCATTTATTGTTGTTTATAGAATGTTATTTGGTGTCACATACATTCTCTGGGATAATTTTCGTTACATTTTATTATATATCATTTTTACTATTTTGGAAAGTATACTTTTTAAGGTAGTATTCATTTACATTAATTCCTTGGTGATATGCTATTATTTTAAAAATATTTTGATTAGTATGTCGATTTCATTGGGGTAACCAGGGGGGCAGAAGCGAGTGAGTTGGATTTTGAGTTGGCTCATGAAAATTTTATATGTACAAGAATTGCAAGCAGGTACTTTTTTTAGTTAAACAAGCGTCTCAGTTACTTCGATTTGTTTATTTATTAATTTTATTACACTTCATATTGCTATTATACAATGTCAGCATAAAGCATTACACCATGGTAAACGATTTTTAAAGTAGTTTCTGGCATTAGTTCTCAATAATCACTAACAAAGGAATGGTGGAAACCATTCCTTCGTTATATCAAAAAAATATACCATGTGCTACCTAATTAAAATGTCATTTGAAAATCAGAGATTTTCAGAAATGTTTTCATCTGAATACAGAAAATCTCCATTTAAAAATATTATTAGTGTATTTACATCAATATTTCAAATACAAAAAAATTTTATTTAAAAAATGATAACTATTATTTTTTTCTACATTAAACATAAAAATTTCAAAAAACGAATAAATAGACTAATAGGGGAACATTTAGTGCATGCTGCTCCATTATTTTTGAGCGCGATTTATTTAAGCTGAGACGAGGCTTGACGAACGGTCGCAAAATATTAATAATACTACATGATTCATATCAAAGATTCAAGGGCATTTTATAACAAAAAATAAGATAAGCCATATTCAAATTCAATACTTTGTGTTTAGCCTTCACAACTTTATTTCCTATATCTGACTGGAATAACTAAACAATTATTTATCTAGATTTATAAGTACTATTTGTAATTTAAAAATGAACCCGATGCTCACAAAATGATAAGATAATACCAATGAACTTTAGACATTTACATCTTCATATCTAATTACTGACTCACTTGCAGTCGCTTTGTCTCGCGCGTGTATTATAAAAAAATAACCTTTGATCTTGGTCTTTGGTATATTAAATTTGCTTAAGCGTAGTTCTACAATATCATGGAATTTTAATAATTCACAACGTAATTTCAATAAATTTATATATTCTATATCATTTAACGAAAAGTATCTAAGATTTCTCAACATTTTTTGTCCTTAAATAAAAACATGTTATGAAAATTTAACACATTTTTGAACTTTTATTCTATACCCAAAATCTAAGTACGATATTATAAGATAATGGACTAAAATAATTTGCGTAACAACTATATCGGATTTAGGTCTTCCTAGTGAATTAATCTGTTTAATGTGTAACTCTATATCCAGTTTCCTGAAACGTCTCAGTTACCTAGCGAATAATAAAAAATGCCTTAAATTACATGTGTTACATCAAGATGAGTTAATTTTAGTGCAAATTGTTAATAACTTTGATTAATACCATCAATATATCATATTTAACAATGATTGTCATTCCGGAATGTATCACAATTTACTGACAAATGTTAACAGTCCCATGTATTAATAATCATGAAGATCGATTCCTGTGCTGTTTCATAGTAAGTAATGAGTTTGTCTGTGGCTTCAAAATAACAAACATTTAACCGAAAATAATTTAGCTCAGTCTCCTAACAGTCATACATTATTTTAAAATGTTTATAATTCGTAAGTATATAAACTTGTGACAAAATACATATATTCGGTACAAACTTTCAAAAAGAAATTAAAAAAAAAGACTACAGGTTATAGTATTTGAACAATCAAAATAGACGTGTAAGGGCCCATTCAAAAAAAAACGTAAAACAGAAAAAAGTCTTCAAACAGTGTATCCTTCCAGTGGCAACCTATACTTACGGGAGTCTCTCGAAAACCAACCTAGAAGAAATAAAATTATTCAATGACAAATGAAAAGGGCGATGCAATGCAAGAATACCACCATTTGGAGAAAACAAAAGCCAGCCAAAAGTAGCGACGAACAGAATATTTGATAAGAAGGAAAGAAATAGCTTGGAGATCCAGGCCTAGGAAACATAACAAAGGACGTCCGAAAGTCAGATGGAGAGACAGCAATACAATAACCACAAGCCCACACTGGACAAGGAAAAAAACAAAAGGGCGAAGAGTGAAAACAACTTGAGGATGCGAATATCCAGAAATTGAGTGAACAACCAAGCGCTGCTAGTGATGATGATAATAGTTCATAAAGCTGGTTTTGTAATAAAATAATTTGCCTTGACTATGTCTACTAGCCCATTCACATAAAAAGCAACAATATTTAGTACACCCTCCTTGGAATCTCGTAAGTAATGTCATTACTATCAAATCGGAGTTAATGTTCTTGGTATATTTTAGACTTTGGAGTAACATTTCAGAATTTTTTTCCATATTTACGTAGAATTCCAGGAAGATTAAAATTATGTTAAGGGAGTCTCATCCTCGTGTAGTGTTATCATGTCCGTCAAAATTCTCTAACATAGGGGAAAGTTGGTCCTTTCCTTAAAACTGATGAGTGATAATTTCATTTTAAATTCAAATTAGAGTTAAAATTACTATTAGTTTCTAAGAGAGGGTTTTGATGTTACAACAGTGTTATTTGTCTTTATGTGGACGACTTTTTCAACAAGATACTTTTACTCGATATAAAAAATAGCGAAAAAAATTATTCCTTAAAGTTATATGTTAATGAACAGTGAGTTTTCCTTTAAACTTTAAGTGAGATTTTTAAATATTTTTACACTAATTAGTGCTTCAAAACCTACCCAAGTCATGTATTCGTTTTCAAGAAACTATCGCAGGTCTGTATTATAAAAGATAAGGTAATAAATTACTATGCGTGTTTATATGCATAAACTGTAACAAAAACCTCAAAGTAATTCCAAATTCAGAACACGATTTAACTTTAAAAACTACCACACTATCGACATTCTGAAAGCCAATTTTCTGGAAAAAACATTTCACAAGTTTAAAATAGATGTTTCGATACATCCAAAAACTAGTAAAATACTTGAAAGGGTAAAAAAAGTCAAGAGTTTATAAAAAAAAGTTATAAATCCATTCCTGTTTTAACACTAGAATGTCTTAGAATTAAATATATAAAAAAAAGAAAATACAAGTGGTTACAATTTTCTTTTTTAAAGAATTTTTCAAATTATTTAACGTAAACTCAAATTTAGTCCACAAGAGATAGTTTATTATAATTTAAGGTGCCTCACGTGTCTTCTTATTTCGTTATTAATGATTAACTTGTTTTACAAGTTATTAATATATTATATATTTGCGAAACATAAAACATAATTACATTTTTAGTATTCAAAATTTTGCGTAGTAGATATGTCTTGAAAACAGGTATTTTTACAAGAAACTGTTTAAATTATCAAGTATAATAATAAGTCATATGCGTATGCTAAGCTATCCAGAAGATGGCCCTCGTACCAATGTATGGTGGACTTCGTAGCTATAGCTGTAGTTTACTTAGTTGACAAGTATTTACTTATATGCTAAAGGATTACTAAAAATAAAATCATATAGAAAATAAAATTTGAAGATATTATTATTTTTAACCGATTTCTAAAAGAAAAAGTTTCTACATTCAACCGCTATGTATGTTTTTATGTATATCAATTACTTCCGAAAGGCGACAACGATTTGAATGAAAATTTTTGTATTAGGTTTAGGAAGTTACTGTGGTGGTCCCATATTATTTTGGCCGAAATTGGTTCAGTAAAATCCAAGATGACACGGATAATAGGGCGAAAAAAAATTATGTCCGATTTTCTCCAATATGAGGAGTTGTCGGGATTCTACATAACGAATATAAAAGTATTTTTTTAAAATTTAATATGGTGGATCCAAAATGGCAGATCAAAAATTTTATATCTCTCTATTTTGTCCAAAATTAGTATTGGAGGGTTTTCGAAGGTGTAGATTACCAATTTAAAATTATTTTTTAAAAATTTATTATGGCGGATCCAATATGGCAAACTAAAAATTTAATAACTCTCGATTTTGTTTAAAATTTGTTGCTGGGTGATTTCTGAGGGTGTAAATAACGAATTTAAAATTGTTTTAAGATGCAATATGACGGTCTATAAATGTATATTTCTGGATTATTTTCAAAATTAGCACTGGGAGGTTTTCAAGGATATAGATTAAGATTAGATTAAGAGTTTAATATTATTTTTTCGAAATTTAACATGGCCGTTGACCATTTTACATAGCATTTTTTTAAACAGTTATTTAAGGAGTTTCAGAATAGTAGATTACCAATCTTAATTTAAATTTAACAATTTAATATAGTAGATAATAGTATGGGGAACTAAAAATTTTACATTTTTACGATTTTGTCCAGATCGATATTTAAGGGTTCTTGGAGCGTTTGTTACGGATCTTAAATTAATATCTTCAAACTCAATACACAGGATAAAATATGCCGTACTAAAAACTGTACATGTCTTAAGTTCTTACAATATCGGTATTAGGGGATGTTGGGGGCATAGGTTACGATTCTAAAATTAATTTTTAAAAATTCAAGAAAGCGGATTTACTATAGCAGACTAAATATTTGCTTGGTAGAATTTCATTGTAAACTGGTATTTGAACAATTTTCAAAATCAAAGAATTTTTTGTTGTTTAATTTACCGTGGTCATAACTTTTATTAAAATGGGGACTTTTTGCGATCTTAGAAACTCAACTCAATTTAAAACTGAAATGCGAAAAATAACGATATAAATTTTTATATGAAATTGATATTTTTGAAGTAGGCATCAAATTATTACCAAATAAAATAACTTCTAACACGAAATACCGTAAGAAAGCAATTATAGATAAAGTATTTCTCAACCTTTTTAAGCAAATCACATTTTCAGGTACTAATTTGGCGTCGACCTTAAAAATTTAAATTTCATATAAAAATGTACATTATTTTTTGCTTTTTAGTTCTTTTTTAGAAGTCGGTTCAATTTTTTCATAAAAATTTTATTTAACACATATAAAACGCATTTTGACATGGGAGCCAACAAATGGGCGAACGCACGCAAGTATCTTTGACTCAAGCAAAAAAAAACAGTCGGATTAGGCGCCAAGTAGGATTGTCTACTACATATTGTCTCTCGCCTTCAATCCGCCTAGCCTAACTCAACATGTTTAGAGGCTGGAAAAGTGTGTTGTTCGTCTGTATATTGATTTATAATTTTACACAACTACTATAAGTTTCGTAATAGTGCTTATGATTTTAATATTAAATTATAAGTAACCCTTATGAGAATATTGTTTAAACTGGTAACAATATCTCGAATTTCGTTAAAGAAACATTTTTGAATGTGAAATTGTTCTTCTCCAATGGGGCCCCCTTCTTTTGAAGGGACAATGGCTTTAGTGCAAGTCAATTTGCTAGCTCGTCCCACGGCCCGGCGCTTAGCTAGAGCCAGGCTACCCTTCTGGATAGGTTACACGAATTCCGGATTGTAGGCACTGAAAGGTGAGGATTCCCGGATAGTCGGGTATGTACCCCCGAAAATCATCTTCTAGTACATAACTTAAACAATTGACATATAAACCAAAGCTATGAAATGCATGAACTGCCGGATGTGGAGATGGTCGCACGTCACAAGTATATCTTTCTCTGTCAATGCGCAGAGCTCCGTCTCGTAGGGCAAAAAAAACACCCCGCTCACCATAGAGCACGCGACCACGCACAAACTTTACCCCCTGCACAATAGGACTCACCCTGTAACGAGCGCTCCCCTCAACACAGCACAATCAGCCCAGGCCCCTTTTTCGTCCCAACCACGTTTTTTCTTGTTTACCGCAAGCGCCACCCGGCAACGTGTTGTCTGTTCAACAACCAATACGGTGTGAAGTTGTTTCTTTGCTCTAAGGTTATGTTTGTATGTTGATTATTTCTGTTTATGGTTTTATGAAATTTTTAATTTTGAAGTGAAAGTAAAGGCTTAATTGTGGTGATTTGGTCTGTTGGGTGGCTGGAGTAGCCCAGCAATTGAAGATTTTGCGTTTGGGTTTGGATATTTGTGAGGTGACCAATTTAACCTCAAAATGACCGGCTGTTTTCAGTGTAAGGATGCTATTTCTGCAGAGGATGTAGACACTTCTGTCGTTATTTGTGATGTCTGTAGATCTGGATTTATCCTAAATTGTTTAGGTTTATCTTCTATCGAACTTCGGGTTATACCTCTGAAGAAGAGAATTCTTATGATCATCTGCTCTAGTTGTAAGGTGGTAGCACGAAGATGTCTACTTCAGGACGAGAAGGTGAGACATCTTGGAGAGGAAGTTTCACTTTTAAAGTCCACCATTGCTGACAAGCAAGAAATGATTTCAGATAAATCGAAGATTATTTCAATGTTGCAGAACGATAACAATGTTAACTATCATAAGATAAATGTCGATCTTGCTGTGGATGGAGAACATTCTTGTGAGTCTGCTGGAGTGACGGCTGCTCAGGTGGCAAGAGCTGTAACTTATGCTGCGAAAACACTTCGCGTAGCGGCACCACATGGTGATTCTGGGCCAAATTCTCATGAGGCTTCTCGTTCCACTAGAAGTAATAGTATAGTTGTGGGCACGGGCAAGGATATTCAAGGTCTGTCGGCAGCTATAGAGAGTAAATGATTTCATATCGGCAATCTGAACAGTGTGATGAAGGAATCTGCTATAATTGAGTTTTAAGGCTGCTGTCAAGCCGCAGGATGAGGATACTATATGCAATGGTTCCATTTGGCCATTGAATGTGAGAGATAGACCATTTCGATTCAATCGAAGATTTATTTATCTCTGGGCAGGGTCAACGGGAACAGCAGGCGTGATATGGGGGTGCACCAGATTAGAAATTTTCGTCAACCGGATCAGCACGGTTACAGCAAATAAATCTCTACTACCAGAGGAAAAGTAAGAGGATTAGGATCAAAGCTTAATGATCTCACCCAAGCATTAGTTGTGGAAAGTTCTGAAGATGCGATATTTACTGAGACCTGGCTGCATAATGGTATTTTAGATGGTGAATCGGGGTTCAGCAATTATTTTGTGTTCAGGTGTGACAGATCGGAGGAGACTACAGTTCACTCCCGTAGAGGTGGTGTCCTCATTGCAGTGGATAAATCAATATCAGTGAGTTAAATAAAAACAAACATTAATAATATTGAACATTTATTCATAAGTATAAGTAAGGCACTGTATATTTACCACCTCAGTCTCCTGTAGACAAATATAAAGCGTTTTGTGCATCACTTGAACAGGCTGCTAGTCGTAATATTCATGACGCTGTTGTCATATGTGGGGATTTCAATTTGATGATGATGGTCCAATAACTGTATGGGTGTGGAAATGCCTAATCTTGCTTCGGAGCAAGCTTCAGTGATAATTGATATGTTTGCAATTTTTAATATGTTTCAGGTTAATAACATAGTCACTGTTGTAGGGACTATGTTAGATTTAGTTTTTTGTAATGCTAATGATGTTAGTACTAAATTGTGTTATCAACCTATTTTACCCTGTGATAAGTACCATCCAGCCCTTAGTGTTTCTTTGTGTCTGGGTATGAGGAACTTTGAGACTATTATCTTTGACTATGAATATTTGATTTAAGACTTGCTAATTATGCTGATTTGAATGTGTATTGTTTCGAATTTGAATTCTAACCTAGCTACTGGACCGGATAATTTGCCAGCTCAATTAATTAAGGAATGTAGATTTGTCTCATCACCTATATTTTTGAGAATTTTCAACTTGTCATTATTAAATGGAACATATCCGGATCGCTGGAAAGTGTGTTATGTCACGCCAATATTTAAGAGTAGAGACAGGTATCAGATATCTAATTATCGCCTAATATCTAAGTTTAGTATAGCAGCTAAACTGTTTGAACTAATCATCGATAGGAAATTGAGTTCATTATTTGGCAATTTTGTTTCAACAGTACAGCATGGTTTTGTAAAGGGACAGTCGACAACAACAAATCTTATGGTATATGGAGAATACTTGTGGGAGGCATTGGAGAGTGGGTGTGATTCAATTTACACCGACTTCTCCAAGCCCTTTGACAGAGTTCAGCACCAGGTCTTGGTGGAGCATAGCTATTTGAAAGGGAGAAAACAGATTGTAAAAATTAAAAACTTTGGCTCTGGGGAGATTTTTGTCACTTCGGGAGTTCCTAAATTGTTATATCGGGCTGCATGATGTACCTTTCTCTTGTTTATATAAAAAAAAATATTATTATTATTATTATTATTATTAACCGACTTCTAAAAGAAGGAAGTTCTCGATTCGTCGATTACGTATTTTTTTTTATACATGTACACCGATTACTCCGGAACGGCGGCACCGATTTGAATGAAATTTTTTACGTTGTGTTCAGGAATTTGCTGTGGTGGTCCCATATTTTTCTGGACGAAATTGGTGCAGTAAAATCCAAGATGGCGCTGACAATATAGCAGCCAAAAAAAATTAGTTTTGTCTGATTTTCTCCAAAATTGGTATGGGCGAATTTTCGGGGTTGTACACAAAGAATTTGAAATTATTTTTAAAAGAATTCAATATGGCGGCTAAAAAATGAACTTCATCCGATTTTCTCCAAAATTGGTGTGGGGGAGTTTTCGGGGTCGCACATAACGAATCCAAAATATTTTTAAAAAATTCAATTTGGCGGATCCAATATGGCGGACAAAAAAATCAATTTTGTCCGATTACCTCCAAAATTGGTACGGGGGAGTTTTTGGGGGTCGCACATAACCAATCTAAAATTATTTTTCAAAAATTCAATATGGCGGACAAAAAAATCAATTTTCTCCGATTACCTCCAAAATTGGTACGGGGGAGTTTTTGAGGTCGCATATAACGAATTTAAAATTAGTTTAAAAAAATTCAATATGGTGGATAAAATATTAATGTTGTCCGATTCTTTTCAAAATTGGTATGGGGGAGTTTTTGGGATCGCATATTACGAATATGAAATTATTTAAAAACAAAATTAAATATGGTGGATAAAAGATTCTACATACCTCGATTTCGTTTTAAATCAGTATTGGGGATCCAATATGGTGGCTTGAAAATTTTACCTTATTCGCATTTTTTTAGGTTTGGTATTAGGTTGTTTTCGGGGTCTGTATTACGAATATGAAGTTAATTTTTTACAACTATTGGGTTAATAAGATAGAATATGAGGGACTGAAAATTTTACATTTTACTATTTTGTCTAAAATTCATATTACGGGGTTTTTGAAACGAATACAAACTCAATATGCAGTAAAAAATATATCAGACTACGAAATTTACGTCTCAAATTCTTTAAATATCGATATTGGAAGGTTTTGGGGCTAATATTGCCAATCTAAAATTAATTTGAAATTTAAGATAGTGGATTTACTATGACAGACTAAATATTTGCTTGAACACAATTTCACTGGTATTTGGAGAACTCTAAGAATCAAAAAATTTTTAGTGGTTCATTTTAGGGTAATTTACAACTGTGGATTAAACGGGTACTTTTTTGCCACTTTGAATTCAAAATTAAAAATCGAAAAATACCGATTTCCAAAAGTGCGTTAAAAAATAAAAAATAACTATAAATTTTTAAATGAAATTGAAATTTTTGAAGTCGGCGCTAAACTATTTCTATATGAAATTACAAATAAAGTAGTTTTAATCTATTTATGCGAATCACATTTTGTCAGGTATTAGTTTGGCGCCGATTTCAAAAATTTCAATTTCATATAAAAATTTATTGTTATTTTTAACTCTTTAGCGCACTTTTAGAAGTCGGTTCAACTTTTTTTTTATAAAAATTTTATGAAATTTACAAGAAAGAGACAATTACTCTACTTCCCAACTCTCGGTGTCCCATCTCTAATTTTCTGTTCAGTGGCACAGAATAAAAAGTAATAGTTATACTGCAAGCAGAATACATCTTGCTAGCTAGAATTTCTAACTGCCATTTGGATCGTCTTTAAGTGTTAATGTTATTTAGTGCAGAGAGGGTGGTGGTGCACATGTAGCCCCTTGGTTCAGAAAAATTGAAGGAATAGAAAATTTTATAAAATAGCTAAATAAATTACTACGCAGTTGCGGAGAGCTTGGGTTTTTGTACCCGCTAACATTTTTTCTGCTGGCGCCCATGCGCCATTATTAACTACAATTTGAATTTGAACCTTAACCACTCTCTGAATAAAAAATTATACAATAGAAAAAAGATTTCTTACAGGACAATAAAAATTTTAGTTATATCTATAAGCTTAGTATGTATTTTTTAAAACACAACACCGTTTAAGATATATTGTATTTAAGTTTGTTTAACTTCTTAACAAATTTATTCTGTAAAGAACCTAATTAAATATTTCTGCGTATTGATTAATTATTATAATTGGTGCTATTATCATTAGTTGATATAATAACTATAGTCTAAAAAATAAATAGTTATGTTAATACTTAATAAAAACGCGAAGTAAGGTTGTTTACGATATAATTAGTTTTTAATATGCTGTGTTGCCAAGAGGCTACAGTAATTTTAAATATTTTCGACTGTTCCACAATGCTTTATAAAAAATGGTTTATGCAGGGTCAAAGATTGGTAAAGTCGATTAAAAAAATTGACTTAATACAAAATAAGAATTAGGTAGGTAGTCAAGCTTCAGAAGATGATTTATTGTCTAATCTTAGAAAACTAGTCCTAATGAACAGGTAAGCCACAACTTCGAGTTCGAAGACAATTTGACTATAATTTTGGATTGTCTTAAATATCTGGAATATAGAATTGTTTATATAATTGATTTTTGATTAATTTTTTCAATGGCGTAACTAATACAATACGTAAAGTTATTGATTTTGAAAATATTTTTAGGTATATATATATATATATATATATATATATATATATATATATATATATATATATATATATATTATGTTGTCAACTTAAATATTCTGTTTTTAAGAAGCAATACGGTTTGGAGCATACGAGAGCTGATCCTTATGCAACATATATAAACTACGTCCAAAATGATGTATCTAATTAGGTTTAAACACGCGTAAACTGATAAGTGCGTTGAGACTTATAAGAAGTCTCAAATTAGAACGTGGGCAAAAAGAACAGTAATAGATATGTCATACCTTTAGAAGAAAGGATTGACACAAATTTAAATTTCCGAGAAGTTGAGGAATACTTTGAACAACTATGCTTTTTCTAATAGTTTTTTAAAAACATGAGTTTCACCAATGCTTATGGGGTTGTTTTTGAGGAAGAAACCTTTAACGGTACTTTGGACATTATTATACACGTGATTAGCTAAAATCACACAACAATTTTATTATATATTGATTTTTCTAATTTTTTAGATATTTACTTATTTATTTAGTACTTAACAGGTACATATACAAAATATACCCTATTATAAAGTACGGTAACTAAAACTAATTTAATAAAAAAAAGAACCATTAATACTAATCACATATACTAACATTATGCGTCTAAAATACATCTTTAAGCTTCATTTTAAATCTCGCATTACCACAGTGAAATATATATGTCACATGAGTTCGCGTGCAAATTCGACATTAAGGCGAGTTCATATTATAGATTGGAACATTAAAATACAGTCGTGATAGAAATCTTTGAATATACAATCGTTCTAAACAATTTAGAGCGACTGCAGCTACCCCACATCTCATTACGATAATCCTTCATCAAATATTATATTGACAACGATAACACCTTAAAAAAAATGGACATGCCTTAAAACCATATAAACTAGATCTTAACAAAACATTTCTGAAAGTAAAAAGATCACATTCTAAAATAGAAATGTATTTATTAACCATTTTGTTCTCATCATAGTCTAATTCAATTTCAATAATTTTTATTTGAGGATTTTTTAGGTATATTGGCAGCATGATCACTAGTCCACTGATCTTCCAGATTATTCCTTATTTTACCTGCTATTATTACCTTATCGCTACATTTTATAACTAGTGAACCATCTTTGGCAGGCCTCAGACCTGATATATCAATGCCGATAATCACTAGATCAAATCTGAGTTTTATGTACTTCCTCTATCTATATAGAAAGCTTATCTATACTCGGCGCATTAAATCTCGTTTTGTCCGATAGCTGCTAGTAAAAACCTGGTAAAAATATCATATTATCTTTTGCTATTCTTTAGCATTTTAATTTTTAATAGTCTATAAAATCTTGTTATAGTTGCGCAGTTAAGACTAATACTTCAATTGCCATAGTAGATATGGATTCTTTCTGTTTGGATTTTTTAGTTAGTGCTTTAACTTTGCTTAAAACTTTATCAGATTGTTTAATAGCGTGCAATTACCAATGTAATTGATAAGGTCTCACTTTGTTATATAACGATCAGGGAATTTTAATTCATTATAACTTAGTAAAAGCTCTAGCAGTCTATTTAGAAATGACATTTTTAAAATTCTTCTTCTCGGATACACAAGCATAGAAATAAACAAACAAAATCATTAAGAGAACTATCATTAATTTTTCTTCTCTATCCGCGATTTCTAGAAATAGTAAAAATAGCTGATAAATTTTTCTTGGTTAGATTATTTTGACTGTAAATCTCTCGACAACAGAGTCGTTTGTTAATATTATTTGGGGTATTTTCACGCTGATGTTCTACCTAAGATAGTTTTTAAAAGTGCAAGTTGTCACAAATTCATTACTTGTTTCATTAATATTTTGGTTATTTGATGTCAACAGTTTAGTGTTTAGATTTAGTTTGATTGCATGACTGGAAAGGATATATTTAATGTTGGTCTAGATGTCTAGTTTTCTTCTGTGTGAATACACGGCAGTATTCTACAAGATAATTTCGTAAAAGTCTATAAATATCCCGTAACGCACAAATGATCTTATATGTTGAGGTACTGTAGAGGGATAATAAAAGCCTTAACAGTACACTTAACAATTTACAAATCTAGTCTGAGTGCATGACGATACAAAATCTTATATGTATTCTAGATTTTCGTTTTTAACGAACGGAATTTATGCATACTTGCACGATATACAACATAGCAAAAGTTCGTTTTAATATTTTGTTATAAATAATGTAAAAACATAGAATGCTTACTAAGGTAGTTTTTTAAAAGGACTCGGCACCTTTCTTATGGGAAATGGCTCAAGGTCAAACTCCCTGAAACTCAGGATTCCGGTAGATCAAAAGTCTCGATGTGAGTCCTGAAAACTCATCTTTTAAAGATATAGCTCTTTGAAGTTGGACTGTTCTGGCATTCTGCAGTAGTATAAAGCTACTGTAACTTTGTATGTCACCCTAAAAGTTAAACTATTCCTTTATCGAAAGAAGAAGGAATTCAACAGCGACCTCTGCTTAGACTTTCATAGTCTCCTTGAAGGTCATTTCGCCTTGACTTTGGTGCACATTAATACGCAATAGGTGTTAAATGATCAAGGACATTCCTGCTTGGAATCGCCACCAAATCAAGGTTTCTAATTCATATATGAGAAGCGTAGCGAGTGCCAACTGATTAAGACAGCAGACCGTTAAGTTCAAAACCCAGGTTTTTTGAGCAACATATCGGGGAAACACCTATTCAGAGAATCATCTTCCCTGAAAAGGTGTGGAAGGCAAAGCGCGCACTGAAGGGAATGTGGTAGTAGCGTGGTTAAGGAGTAGAGCATAGCATAGGAATGGCAAAAAGGATGATGAGGCGGTGAAATAGCAGCGAAGAAATGTCAAACGGATTTACATGTCGAAGGCTAGTGGAACCAGACGTCACGCCACTTTAATACCGTTATTCCATGTATCACTTGAGTATCATGTTGCTACCGCATCACTTGCTTTTTACTTTAGTGCGCGTCTTGCCTTATGGAGCTTTAGATTGTGGCTATTGAAATAGCTTTCTCCGCTTGCCTATTTACTATCTTAGGTGACACACTTAATGTTTGGTTTATTACTACTAAAGTGGCGCACGCCGCTCCTTGCATTTTTAGTTAAATGTATTCCGAGTATGTGAGTTAGAGAACTTCGGTTTGTGGCTATTGTGATGGCTCACTCCATGGTTAGTAGATCTTGGCTTATGGCGTCTAGTTACTGCCAGGACCCTCTGACACTTACCGCGCACATCCCCGACTCTCTTACACCTACCGCGCACGACGAGATCTTGCTGTAAACTACACACGAGGGTCCCCTTGAAGGTCGTTTCAATGTGACCATCGAGGTCAAAGTGAAGGTCACCAGTGAACCTCCTTTTCATTAATTAATCTTAAAATTACCTTTAAGATGACCCACAAGATTAAAACGAAGGTCGCTATTACGTTGTTATTTTTGATTAAAAAAACAGCTTAAGCCTGAAATGACTTTTACGGTAACATAGGGACTTGTAGCTTTACTCTACTTCAGAACGTACGAACAGCCTAATTCTAAAGAGCTATATTTTTAAAACATAAGTTTTTAGGACTTGTGCCCACTGGAACTTTTGATCTACTCATCAAGGACTACTACAGTCCTAAATTTCAGAGAGTTTATTTATTTACATTTACTGCCCTACAAACTTTTATACCCAACTACAAAGCCGTGATTACACAACAAATGATTTCAAATTAACCGTAAAAAATAGTAAAATACAAACCAATTTAGACATAAATATCAATTTAAATATAATATTAATTCTAACATCGAGTATATGTATGATAAGTGAAACAGCTGCTGCCTACTTTTATATACCAAAGTGAATATGTAAACATAATAAGGGAAGAGAAAAACGGACTTCAGTGTGCCAAAATTTGGTAGACTATTGCTACAGATGACCTAAATATATCAAAGTTTGTACTTCTGTTATAAATGTCATACATAGAATATAGAGGCCCAAATTTTAATACACAGTTCTGGGAGCTTCGAGATAAAATACGGCAATTTATACGAGGAATAAATACATTTATTCTAGATAAAATATTAGGACGGTCAATAAAATTGTTATATAAAGAATTGTTAATAAGAAAAATTCCCAACGTAATTTTAAAGACGAAATGGTAAATTTCTGAAGCAATAGTTCATGTGAAAAACCTTGTTCGGGATAAACCCCTAGATTCTTAAGATTGAGATATTTTAAAGACCTTCTTTTGGCCCATTCCAATTTATTAACGCGGCTATTGCAGAGTTTGATCATTTCTCACGAAGAAAGTTGTGAAGTCTTTTGCACATCACGGATTAAATTATAGATGCATTGAATTAAATATTTCGTGAATAAAGTTAGTATTAAAAATAATACAAATGTAAGTAAGGGTTACTTTCTTTTTTAGCGGTGCTCTTGTTCCACTGACTTACCTAAACGGGTATAATTTAAAAAAAGTTAACACAATTCTTCATTTGTAAAATATTACGTTTCTCCTTACCATTATTGAACCCCCTTATGTAATAAATGATACGAAATTTTAGCTCATTAAGGAATACATATTATTTACTTTATTTCTAACCTTGTCTTCTTAAATATTCAAAAAAAAAATATAAAATCCGCATTTAATTAAAAAAATAGAGTAAATCATAATCAAAAATAATATCCCATTTTAATTTATAATAAATTATAATATATATTAATTTCCATTTATGTTAAGTGACAAACATGAAATGAATACCATCAGAACAACAGTAAGTGAAACTACAATAATTATTATATTTTCAATTGACCAGTTTGACCTTTGCCAAAGGTTACAATTAACTGAACAGCCTCTAGATTTAAACTACGTAGGTTTCATTACCATTATTATTCAAGCAGTATTTTCTGAACTATGTTTCATTAGTATTCTGTAAAATACAAGATTCAGTTTAGATCTATATCTTATTACTAAGAAACATTTACCGACAATTTTTGACGTAATAGCAGATTACAAACTTAAAAAAAATAATAGCAAAATGCGATATGGAAACATTATATATATATATATATATATATATATATATATATATATATATATATATATATATATATATATATATATATATATATATGACGAAATTTAAAAAATGAAGAAGATTATCTTGGAAGTGGATGAATAACACTATTATTTGTATTTTTCGAGATATCGTCTAAAAAGTAATATTTCTTATAATAAAAATTTAAATAGAAAACTTATATTAGTTTCAACATGCCTGATAAGTTTAATTTCTCTTTAGGTATGTTACAATATTTACTTACAAGGAAGGTACATGAAGTATTCGGCTCCGATTTTAATGAAACTTCAATATGTTGTAGAGGGTAAAAAAATAAGACACATATTTTTTTATCTGCGGAGATTCATTATACTGGGGTAAAAAACCGCCCTTAAAGTCCACCCTTAAAAACAGTAATTTTGAAATATCTCACGTTCTAAGTGAGATATATTTACAAAACAAAATAAAAATTACTTGTTATTTGAAATGATATTGAACTAAGGTATTTTCATCCCCAAGAATATCATCCCTTATTTTTTATAAGGGTAGACCATCTATTAGCGCACGTAATTTAATTCTAAAAATTACGAAATTTAATGAAATTGTTTCATGGTATTTTTTCCACGAATATCATAATTAACTTAAGGTGACATGTTTTGGGATTCCAAAAAATGAAGTAGTAAAAAAGGTGAGTCAACCCCAAACACATTTTTTTTTCAAATCTCAAATTTTAATTGAGATATATTTACAAATTACTTGTTAGTTGAAGTAATGTTGTTTTAACTTCATATATATCATCTCTTACTTTTTATGAGGGTTAATTATGTAATTCATTTACACAATTTAATTCTGGAAATTACGAAATTAAATTAGATTTGTTGATAACATGTTTTTTGCGAATACAATAAGTAACTTAAGTTGACGTGTTTAGGGGTTTCCGAAAATAAACTAGTCAAAGAGACTGAGCCACACCCAAATACTTTTTTTTTAATATCTCCAGTTCTAATTAAGATATCTGTACAAAACAAAATTAAAATTACTTGTTTTTCGAAATGATGTTAAACTATAGTATTTTCACCACCACTCCCCCTTTTTATAAAAGTAAACCAGCATTTCATACATATATTATTATTTTTAAAATTGTCAAATTTGAATTTAAATAAACATTACAGAATTAGAAATCACTATTTGTCATGAATTATAATAACACTATGCAACGAATTTGAATTTATTTGTTGTCTCTTGTATGAAAAATGCACTTTTTTTATTAATTTTGGGGCGCTGAACACAAAAATGAAAATGAAATTAAAAACTTAGTTACAATTTTCAAGAACAAATTTTTTAATAACAATCCAAATATACCATCTGCATTCTTGCGGTTACATTGTTAATATACAGGGAGCTACGACATCACGTATCTCCAAAACTTGAACTAATTTTAAAAAGATAAGTTTTAGCACACCAAAAATGGTAAGATTTAGTCGATTTTATTTTAAATACATTTTGTCTGTTATCCAGTTTATTTTAAAGACATGAATGCTTAACCAATGAAATACGTTTATACTTTCTTACTAATTAAAAGAAAAATATTGAGTAAGCTCTGTAATGTTCTTATCAACTGAAATTTAGAAATTTTAAGAATAATTGCACTTGTATGAAATGACAACCTTCGAATGTTATCATTGAGGGTGAAAATACTATAGTTTAACCTCATTTCAAATAACAAGTAATTTCCAATTTGTTCCCTAAAGTTATCTCAATTAGAACTTGAGATGTAAAAAAGAAGGATTTGGGGGTGGCTCACCCTCATTTACTAGTTTATTTTTAGAAACCCCGAAACACGGTAACTATGGTATTCCTGAGAAAAATATTTTCAAGCAATTCCATTAAATTTCGTAATTTTGACGATTAAATTACGTGCACAAAAATATGGTTTACCTTAATAAAAAATAAGGGATGATATCCATGGGGGAGAAAATGCCATAGTTTAATATCATTTCGAATAACAAATAATTATCATTTTGTTTTGTCGAGTTATCTTAAATAGAACTTGATATATTTAAAAAAAAAATATTTGGAGGTGACTCACCCTCTGTTACTACTTTATTTCTGGTAACACCGAAAGATGTCAACTTCAGTTAAATTTGGTATTCGTAAAAAAAAACATTTTCAAACAATTGTATTAAATTTCGTCATTTTTAGAATTAAATTATGTGCGTGAATATATGGTTTACCTTTTTAAAAAATAAGAGATGATATTCTTGGGGATGAAAATAACTTAATTCAACATCATTTTTAATAACAAGTAATTTGCATTCATTTTGTTTTGTAAATATATCTCAATTAGATCGTGAGATTTAAGAAAAAAATTATTTGGGGGTGGCTCACCCTCTTTTACTAGTTATTTTTAGAAATCCCGAAACCCGTTATCTTAAGTTACTTATAGTATTCGTGAAAAAAATCATAATAAATTTCGTAATTTTTACAATTAAATTAGGGGCGCAAATAGATGGTTTACCCTAAAAAAATAAGGGATGATATCCTTGGGATTGAAACAACCATAGTTTAATATCATTTCGAACAACAAGTAATTTTCATTTTATTTCGTAAAGATATTTTACTTAGAAGCTGAGATATTTATAAAATACTGTTTTTACGGGTGAACTTTAAGGGTGGTTTTCACCTCGTTAAAATGAATCTCCGCAGATAAAAAAATACGTGTCTTATTTTTGTACCCTCTACAACATATTGAAGTTTCATTAAAATCGAAGCCGAAGTATCTTCCTTGTTAGTAACAGCTAACTTCGCAGAACAATGAGAAACTAGTCAACGCCAATCAGATCGTCCTAAAACAGTTAACAAACGGTTATCTGACCGTTTTTGTAAATTCTGGTTGACGCTGCTTGGTTTATTGAATGAAAACCTAACCTTACTTTCAGTTATTTTTATTTGATTGAAAAAACGAGAGGTATATAAAAACCGATAGAGATCATGTCCTATAAGGTATTATCTGTTTAATCATGACCGACGCCACTTGTCATTTTCTAGATTTTTTTAAGTTCAGATTTTCTCACGATCCAAATACGTCGGTCACTACGGTTTTGTCGAATGGTCACTAAATTCATGATAATGCTGATGTATGAGTAGCTTTAAAAAATACAGCTCATAAGAATAACATCTATACATTTTAAGTTCCAGAGATATTTACACTTTAAAAAAGATTTTGAGAAATATAATTTTGTATAATTTTAAGCTTGGATCTCAATTAAAACGAGATAATTTTGATCATATGATGATTCCATGTAAGGCCGTTTAAGGTGAGTACTGATAAACGTGGAAACTACTTCTATAGACGGGTAACATACAGTCACATACAGGAAACACTGAAATGGCGTGCACTGTTCACTGCATTATGCACGAGTATTTGCAAATATGCGAATTTTGTTTATTTTGGGTACCACATTTCCTAACTAATTCTATGAGAGAGAACAAAATAAAGTAGCGAAAAGAAATGCTAAAACAACAGTTTCTACCAATCAAATGATGTAAATTTAATCATCCGACGGAATATCGGCTTTATTCCTACGACATCCCACAAAATGATCAAGTAAGTATAGCTGTTTCAGGATGAGGACCGTTCAACATCGGTCAAAAAATCGCGATGGTTACTCTTAATAGGCAGATGACTCGCAGCTTCCTGGTATACAGAAAAATTATTAAAGCCCTGAGTGACCTAAGATTAGATAAATGGTTTGTTCGTTAGATAACGCGCCGGCGTACTGAGCGGAGGGAAAACGGCTACATAATATAATCAGACTAATGGAAATAATCAAGTAATTTATATACTTAGATAATCTAAAGGAGAAGATACCGGTACATTTTTTTTTTCTGAAAAAAAATCGATTTTGGAAAATTAAATTGTTTTTTCTATCACGAGTGGCCATAAAGAAAACTACTGTTGTATAAACCGTCCTAAAGCAATGCTGCTTTGAGTACAATAAAAAATAAGAAAAATCGTCCTTTTCAGCAAATTTCAAAATTTGTTCAAGAAATGACTGATTCAAAAATTCTGAAAAGAATTATAAGTACATATATATTTCATGGACGACACTAGAAGGATTTTTTTGGTTATTTATTATCATAATTAATATAAAACCGACGATAATGAATGAGTGAATATTTTATTATTTGATCCTTGACGATTGTCAGATAAGCCAAGCTACTTACTATGTTCCGTTAATAACCAAAAACAAAAAGTTTATGTTTATCAATTACTGAATATAATTTACATGCAATTCTGACTGTATTAAAAATACTGACCCTAAAGTTATAAGTTATTAGTTTAAAGTACTGTTAGGTTTATTAAAAAAAAAACAAATTATTATTAATATTCATAGCAATTATGATGTTAATTTATTATTATTTAGAAAAAAAGTAGTTGTTTAGTAAATAATAGCATAGCCCGACATTGATTTTGTGAAAAAATATTTAAATATATTATATACCAACGATTGATACGATACAGTCTGTGTATAAATACATTTATGTTAAAGAAATTATTTTAGTTCCCAATCAGCCAAAAAACTTTATACTATAAGGGCATACATACTCTGTTTTAACACGGTTATAGTATATGGTTTATTCAGTCGGTTGAGAACTAAAATAGTTTCTGTAATATAAATGTACAAAATATATTATTTGTTTTCGTGTTCGCTTTCAGTATTGCAATAAGATATTTTTTCTTTTACATTTGGTTTCAATGTAAGTACTTTTACTACAGCCCAACTACGGTTGGAAAATTAGATTATATTGAAGATAACGTTTGTTTTTGACTAATTAAAAGCAAGTTCTGTGGTATACAGACGGATAGACAACCATGACGAAAATATTCCTAGTTGACTGTGGAACCCTAAAAATGAGAAGCAACATCGCTATAAAAACAACTTAAAACGAACCAAGTGAAAATCGAATTCACAATAACCAAGGTCCGATTTAAGGTATAACGTCATGTTATTGAAAAGGATGTGCATAATTGCAATGTTTATCCAACATCTTTTTAATTAGAACTATTTCAATAACCTTCGAAACTTTTTACCTACAACGATATTCTAATTTCAAAGTACATAATAAAGATTATTATCATTACATAAACTTCAATTAGCTTGACGTCAGATGGAAAATTTTAAAATAATCAAATTAAATTCGTCTAGTAGAGTCTGTTATTACTACAATGAAATGTGTAATGTTCTATGAACTATGAATTCAAAATATTTTTTACGACAATCAACGTCAAATCATACTAAAAAATTATTCCGTATGTTCTCTAATTTTCGTGCAATTTTGCGTGTTTGCTCTTTTTACACAATAATTAGGCTTATTTTTAAGCTTGTTTGGTGGTCTTTCTTTGACGATGCAATAATTGGGATGTCATAGACGAAAAAATTGATATCTTCAAAACACAAAAAATGTTAAAAATTGTTAGTAGCTTAACTAAGATCAAATCAAAATTTAATCATGGAAAATTTAATGCACTTTATGATAAATTATATCCTACTCTAAAGCACTAAATATTTCAGAGCAAAGCTGAAATTAAATAGCATTGATTGAAAGTGAATTTATCATAGTTTATTGCTTTTGAATAAAGATTGTAACCGAGTTAAAACTAGAATTAATTTGTTATATACTGTTTATTCTGCGGAAAGTAGATAATATAATATTTATACTTTCTTTCTTTCATTGCAGAATGTATTTACAATATAATCAATGTGGTTATATAGTTATTTATTATTATTATTTGGTGACCATGTACACACATTGGCATTTTTTTACACTTCTCATGGCAAAAGACACAGTTGTTTTCTGTGAATCTAGCTCTGGGTTCATTACAGCATCACCAATAAGACAATTAGGTGGTCGAAACGCATATGCAGATTTCCCACAGTTCGTTAGATTGGATTATAATTCTCAAATTGAAATATCAAATTTTTCAAAAGTCCTAATTTAAAAAATAAATAAAAAGCTACTAGCAGAAACTGTGGAACTCTGTATGTGTAAGTTAGTGAAGAGTTAGGCTATTAGGGTATAAGTAGTACCAATTCAAATGATGTTTATATTGCTGACCATATGGGCTATATCCGATATAAATTGTAACTTTGACTCAAGCAAGTTGTAGGAAATTTCTTTTTTCGTTAGATCTGTGGCAATATTCCGCTTACGGAGAGAACTAGATAGGAATCGTAGGAAATAAACTATCTACCTTTTGCTTTAACGATCTATTTGTTATTAACTTTTACATTTATCACTAATGAAAAATACATATTAAGTGAAGACATTTTGAAAGAAGATTTTGACAAAGCCTCCACAATACTTAATGCCACATAAAAATATCAGAATGAAATTTTCGTTAAGTTGTTACACTAAAAGAAAATTGTTGTGTGGTGAACGAGATGAGAAGATAGGTAATAGAATGTAAGGCGAGATCAAACAAGCAAATTTGAGCTTAGATGCTTGGTTACATTTAAAAAAAGCTGAAGTAATAATATCAGTTCTTCATCCATATGGCCCATCATCTTCATTTGGTTACCTGGCTCAAACAGATGGTTAATGTGTAACTTTTTCAGATGTACCTTTTTCTTTGAAACCTGTTATATGAACTGTCCGAATATATAATCGGTAATATAGGGAACTCGCAAAACTTCAACTGCTTTCCAGAAATCCAAGAAAGAAAAGACAGTATAAAACTTAATCAACATTTTATAATAAAGATTTATCTATTTTATGTTATTTTGTAACTGCTGTTTTATTAATCAAATAATAATAAATTTACACAATTATATTGAAAACATCCAGCAATGTAAAAATGATGATTTAGACAAAATATTTATCATAACATCTAAGTTCATCGAAATCCCATAATCAAACTTTGGTTACATATTGGTTAAACTATTAACAATTTATATAATTTTATTTCAGATTTTGAGAAAAAAACATTTTTTGAAAAAATCAGTTTTTAATTTATTTTTATATCACAAATATCGTATATCAAAAGAAATGCCCTAAAAAAGACTTTGAAATAAATCATTATGTAAATGTAGCAAGAAATGATAAGAAACATTGCATTATGTAAATTTCTAATTTTGAAAAAATAAACGGTGGTAAAAATATAAAAAAAATGTTCTTTGATAACATTTTATGATAAACCAAACATACAAATAACTGAAAAAATGCAAACAAGCGTGGTCTAAACCCTGGTACGAGCCAACTGGATATTTTGCACCAGTTGTTATAACTAACAGTGTACAAAGTCTCTAATATGTGCGAATACTACAAACACATCAAAGTTATAAAACCAATAAATAGGAACATGTCAAAATTAAAAGATAATGTCAAATAACAACATTTAACAAAAATATAAATATTTTAATTTCTCCAACGTCTATATAATAGACTGTATAGTCCAAACTTCCCACAGAACATCCATTTTTTAGACATCTGTATTACAGTCATGATCTTTCCTGACACGTAAAAAATGTAATTTCTTGCTACTATTTTAAGTTCATAATTAGACAGCACGATTTATTGGCCGCCAATATTTAGGACTTGGCAACCCCAATTTAAACAAACAAGATTTAACAACATAGATTACAAAACATACTTACTTGTATCCTGTTAAAATATTGAGTAACGTGGATTTGCCAGCACCCGAAGGCCCCATGATGGCAGTGAGTTCACCAGATCTAAGTCTTCCACTGACATTTTTAAGAATCACTTTATCTTCTGCAAAAAAATTATAAATATTTTTATTGGCACAACATCACAACTTTTTATAAAATAGTCTAGGCGAAACTTGAACGTTTTTTATTTATAACAATTACTTAAGATTTAAATTTCAACAATTACAGCGAGATAATTTTGAATCATCTAGCACCTTGTTTCATCGGTCTTAATATAGTGCATATAACACCATTTTGAAGAATACCCGACAAGGATTAACTTAGAAACTTAAAAATTGCTGCGTAGAGTGTTCAGTTTTCGTATGTTTTTCTTTGCTAGATCCCATATTACAAAAGATAGAATAATGCTTACTATATTATTTTTTTTGTGAAACTGTCTTTGCTGCAAATCAAATTTTAATAGCCTTCTTAGTTTTTAAGATATACGGCGAAATTTAAAACGTCTTTTTTACTTTCCCCGGTATTTCGAGTATTTGATAACTAACTTAATCGAACAGTTGAATATGGATTCTAATAGATCTTTTATGTAGTACGTACGTACTCATTTTTCCCAGGAGATAATTTTTAGAGTTCGACCAAACTTAGGTATTTTTTATCTACTACTTTTTATATTATTTTATTTATTATCTTATTCGTCACTTTTCAAAAATATGTAAAGGTGCGTATAAATATGGCGAGTCGAGCTCGAGTCGAGTATGCCTCGAGCTTCGAACGAGACTCTTTTGAAATTTTGCCGATTTCTATTGTTATCGAGGGCCATCGTCGGCAAATTTGAAATGAGGTAATAAATGCAGTTGGGTCACAAGAAGTCAATTTTTTTATAGTTCTATTGTTTTCGAGTAGCTCGACCGAGACTCGCAGCGATCCATTTTCTGTCGGTTTTTTGGTGCGAACCCAAAGGGTTTTTTTAATCTAGTGAGACTGGTTTATGACACGCTTTTTCGAAAAAATTTACTTTGCAGTGAGACTGAAGACACGAGATTTTCTTATTTTTTTGTTAATGAAATGAAATTTATTTATCACTTGGCATTAATTGATTAAAAGTTGTTCATAAGTGAATATGGAGTGATCGGAAGAAAATAGAGGACCTGAAAATAATTCCAAAATTTGTGAGTTATGGACAAAAATTTTAGAGAAGAAAAGAAGTAAATGTGTGAAATGAAATTGCGTCAGAAAATTCGCAGAAACCAGCGAGAAGAAAATTTCGAGTGCGTCGGCCATATGGAAATGGGCCGCCGATAATATATTTTTCTTTTGGAAATGACTGGATAACGCAAGGGGTAGATATTGTATGTGATAATTAGATTTAGAAGTATACATCTCAATTGGGCAATTAACAGTAATGACATTTTTAAGTATACTTCAGATGTGTATAAATGTAAGGCCTTGCTATGTTATAATCTTACAACTTTCAATGCTAGCTATTGAAAATTTCTACTTTTAGTCCAAAACTTAGCGAATCTACAACTTATAGGTGAAGTAAGGAAAGGAAAAGTGGAACTGTGTGCTAGCCTGAACCGTACCCTAGAAGAAAAAATTATAAGAATGCTTCAAAAACATACCAAGAAGACACGTTAACGAATTAGAAAGTTTTTAGTTAGAAAATAAAAAGCAAGTCTCGATAAAGTTTTGAAAGTTATGAAACAAGAGTAGAATGGGAAAAACCAATCTGTAAAAAGTGCTAACAAAATGAATTTCTCGTAGGGAAAGTGAAAATAGAGGTGATACAGAGGAAATACTTTTAGAGAAAACGGTATTTGCGGGAAATTAGAAAATACCACAGGGAAGGCATGTGGATGTAATTTGTCTCAGTACAGGACACATAGTACAAGAAATGTATGAAGATAAGAATACAGCAATTTTTCGAGAAGCATTCTTAGAAAGGTTATCGACAGATTTAAAACCGCTCAGGGCCACCAACTCATTACAACTCATATTGGAGGAAATTTATGGGAGTTTTGCAGCAGTTTGAATCGAAATCTACCAAAGATTAACGTGAATAAATGACGCCGGATATCTTTCAAAGATATTTTTATCAAATGATACAATTGATTCAGGAGAGGTCAGTTGTAGATTTGGATAACGCCAGCTATCATTCTAGACTGGTGGAAAAGTTGCCAATAACATAGTTGAAAAAGCGATATTACAAATTGGTTATTAAAAAAATATATTTCCTTTATGAACGGTTTACTAAAGAAGGAACTTGTAAAAATTGCAAATTAGAAAGAAAGACAATTTAAGAAACATGTGATAGACGAATGGGCTGAAGAACTTGGAAATGTTGTGCTTCGAACACATTAATTAAAATCCATTAAACTTATATGGGCACAACTAATTCGAACTCGGGATAACCCAAAATGTAAACTATAAGGAATACGTTAATTTCTTACATACATTAAAAAAAATTATCAGCGAGGACTGGTGAAGCGGCATTAACTATGTTATTAAAGAAAAACTTAATTGAAGTTCGCATCGATGCAGCCACACTCGCCGCGACAATCATCGCCAAACAAACTAGTAAATAAACCGGTTAAATTTCGTTTTTTACTTTGAAATATTAAAGATAATTAGAAAATAATACTCCTGAAAAAAGTAGGTTCTTTTTTAGCAACCTGAAACCGCCATATTGAACCGTGAACAGATTACTGACGACCTACGTATAAGCTAATTTCGAGATTACTTAAGTAATATTTCGATAATAGGAAAAACTACCTCTTATTTATTTCGGAATATAATGATATAAGGAAAATATGATAATAAAAAAATTTCAGCCAATTTGACAGCATGAGGTATGGCCAGTGAACGGGAAAACACAAACTCATGTAAAGGCTGATTTCCAAGATTTATTAATAGATCTTGTAAAAGTACAACAAAAAGGTATCTTTTTTATTTATAAATATAGGAGATAATATGTAAATAAAACCATTTAAAAAACTAGATTTATTTCTAATGTCCCGGCACCATAATTATGTTGAACCCTACATAAGCTGATTTCGGGTTCATTATTAAATATTTGGAAAATAAGAAAAAATTAACTACATTTCATTTCGGAATATAAAGAAAACAATCAAAACTTAAATATTTTTTTCTTTACCCTTTATTGGTTTACAACGTCCAGATGCAATAAATCTCTTTTGCCGCCGGGCGGCGAAAAAGGGTTCGAACCGACAAAGATCAGTTCGTTGGAAGCTCGACTCGAGCTCGACTCGCCATATTTATACGCACCTTTATACTCCATAATTATATTTTGGGAAAAGTTAAAATTTTGATATTTTTCGTTCAGATATATTATTCCTAGCAGTAAACTGCCGTGCTATGATATAAAGAGGCGCCCAAATCAGGCGGCACCCTAAATCCGTGTATAAATATGGCGAACAGCGCCCGACTCCGGCGATCCTTCTTTGATTTTACCGACTTCCATTGATGTCGAGCGCTTCGGTGATCGGCGTCAAAGGAGTTAATCAAAGAGTTATCATATTTCTATTGTTCGGAAACAGTGCAACGAAGGCTTGCAGTGATCTTCTGTGGGACCTTTGGTGCGAAAGGTTTTTTTTATCTAGTTGAAAGGCTTTATGGTATGATCTTTAGAAAAAATTTACTTTGCAGTGAGACCAACGACACGAGAAATATGATGAAATGGGCTTGTTTTATCCCAGATACTTTTATGATCTCTTTTGACGCCGGCCGCCGAAGGCACAAGGGTTTTGTGAGAAATTCGCGTCGTGCGCTCTACATCAAATGAAGTCGGTAAAATTGAAAGGAGGCTCTTTACGGGCGCGACTAGCCATATTTATATACACCTTAAGACGACAGCATAAATAGCGTAATCCCCAATTTGAACCATTTAATATTTCAGAATCTCGTACACAATCTAAGATTAAGGAAAAACATTTGGGGAGCCGCATTTCGAATACTTGCATCATATTGAGAAAATTTACCGCAGAGCCCTGGAGTAAAGATACAACAAAATTTATAATATCATTTTTATTACGTATCAAAGTAAGCTATAGTTTAGTGTAAAAAAGTTTATTATACATATCATTATATTTTTTAATATTTAAAAGAGTCTTGTTACCTTCGCGAGCCTTGTCGATACCGCCCAACATATAACTATGCATTAGGTCAATCATAATTGTGTCAGTTTTTCAAGAGTAGTGTCAAATATTAGCGAGTACCTATTGTAACTTTGGACCTATATGTTATGTTTAAAATAGCTTATTATAGCACAAATAATAAATTTCAACATAATGATAAACACGATATGTAGGTATGTTTGTTACATCGAAACTAACGAAGATGCGAATAAAGCCGCAAGGCCGCATTTAACAAAATTTTAATTGTAATATTTAGCATAAAAATAGTAATTAGATATAATAATTAGTATAAAAATAAAAATAGTAATTAGATGTTACTCTAACTATTATTATTTTTATTTAACAACAGCTGTTCGTTATCTATTCACCTTTATCGTAGATATCCAGAAAGACAGTATATATAAGAAAATTTTTCAAAAAGTCCGTGCTAATCTTACAAAGTAAGGACTTTTGAACAAATGAAGGTTTAAATGTTATGATCTCTATTACTGCAAATTCAACCACGGCATGGAGAAGAGTGTATGAGAAAATGGAGTTTGGTGCCCACAAATGTCGCAAGATTATAAAAATTTTGAAAGGAAGGTAATATGGTTGAACGAGGCTTATAACTTGAGGCACTAGTCTCAACCAAGAGAACACCAAGGTCGCATACAGAGACTTTAACCCTGGTATGATGCAAAATGCCTTGGTAGAAATAGAAAGTGTCTATCTCGCCCATCCACATAATATACATTACAAGCAAGATGGCGCTCCCGGTCATAATTCCCACAGTGTGAGATAATATTTAGAATCCGTTTTTCCCAATAAACGGATTGGTACCAATGAATCTCTCAAGTGGCCATCAAGGTCACCTTAACTTTCTGTATTAGATTTATTATATATTATATGATATTTGTTTTTTTGTCTTGACTGTGCAGAATGAAAACGTTTGTTTAATTTTTTTGGGGGCTATCGGTCATCTTTCTAATAAATTAAAAACATTTTTAGGACATTTGATGTTTCAGTTTATTTATTTCTTAAACATTCTTCAGAATTACAGTTAAACACTACAAGGGAATTAAAATGTAATTAACTTTTAAACAGTAAGTCCAGCGGAAGAATACCCATGCGTCATCAGTAATATTCGTTTGAACTAAATCGAAATTAATTAGGCAATACAATCTTTATATTCATAAAGACGGGCCTATTGCATCAACGAACGAAACTAAATGTTGTATAGAGTATTCCGCAATATTTTCGGATTCGCTATCAGGAAAAGGGAAAAATTACAATTTATATTATAACAGAGATTATACCATTACTTTCTTCAGTAAGAGAAAATATCAGTGAAATAATAATAATAATAATAAATAAATTTATTGAAAAGAAAAATATTATCACAAAAGGCAGAGGAGGAATTAGAATTCCTTTCTTAACCGAAAAGAACATTAAATATAACACAATAAGATCTATCAACAAACACTTGAGATAAGCATTTTTTTTTAATGCTACAAACTATGAAAAGTTATTTTTCTATAGCTCTTTTGAACGCAATATTTATAAAATATACGTTTAAGGTTGAAAAACAACAGCAACAATAATCATATGACATTAAAAAAAGTGCAAATAATGTCAGTTTCTTGCGACGTATGGCTTGAATTAGAAGAAAAATGTTTTGTTTTCCATCTTTTTATTGTTTCTATACAAATTTAAATGAACAGGTCTCAAAATTATCTCTGATCTGTTCGTAGATTGATGACGCATGAGTATTATTTCACTGGACCAAGTCTATGTTATAATTAAAATTAGACTTACTTATTTTTTTTTATTTCATTTGCACTGACAATTTCTTTTACTTTATGCGCAACTTTCGTTGTTTTAATGCAAGTGTAGAAAAGCATACTTAATTTCTATCATAAAAATTAGAAAATCAAGAGCTTTTTATGTAACATCTGAAATTTATGGTACTATAAGGTTGTTATAAAAGTAGCAACATATATCCTAACACTGTGCCAAATACGGCCTTAGCTAAACATGAAATAGAAAACCTCCACAATTTTTATTTTAATTACGTCAAAATTTTAGACAAAGAGGATAATTATGAACAGAGAACAATTAACATCAAAAAATTTCCCAATACTGTAAACTTTAAGTCGGATGCAAATGGTTTAAATAGCATTTATAACAACCTTATAGTACGATAAATTCCAAATGTTCACAAAAAAAGCTTTTGATTTTCTAATTTTTGTATAGAAATTTAGAATGCTTTCTACACTTACATTTAAACAATGAAAATATATACGAGAAATAAAGTAAAAAAAATATTTCCATATAACAAGTTGTCGTGAAATAGAAATAAAAATAAGCCTAATATTAATGATAACACATAAAAATTAATTACATTTTAATTCCATTTTTGTGTTTAAATGTAATTTGGAGGATGGTTTAAGAAATAAATATATCCAAATGCCAATAGTCCTAAAAAATGTTTATAATTTAATGAAAAATTACTGATAGCCCAAAAAATAAAACAAACGTTTTATATGATACCAACTTCAAAATGCCACCCACCAGACACTGCAGGGATGACCAATAATTCCTCTAAATGGTTTACGAAGAATTAAAGCAGTATGTCAAAATGGACTTGAACATAATGAATAACAACATGAATAAGATTTGTGAATTATAACTATAATAAAATAAAAAAAAGCAAATAAATACGAATATTTTATTATATGTTTTTTACATTATACCATTGCGTGCTTTAATATGTAATAAAACTAATATTATAAATTGGGTTTAATATTTACGACTCCAGCATACTGCCAGGAAAGGCAAATTTGAACGAAAAATATAAAAATTTTAACTTTCCCTAAGACATGATTCCAGAGTATTATATATTTTTGAAAAGCGCCTAAAGAGATAAATAAGATCAGAAAATAATATAAAGGATGTTCCTTTAAAAAATCCCTAAGTTTGGTCAACATCTAAAAATCAGTAGTCTTTGCGTAAAAAATTAGTGCGCCACTGAATTCTGCACAAAAAAATTTATTGAAATTCGGATTTACCTTTTCAATAAGTTATCAAATAATCGAAATACTGGGTAGAGTCGGAAAAGGTAGATTTCAATTTCGTCCTGTATATCAGAAACTAAGAGAGAGGTAAAAATTTGGTTTGCAGCAATAAAAGCCATAAACCGCATTTTTGTAAGAAGGATAGCATAAGAAAACATACGAAAACTAGACACCCTGTACATTATATAACTTTAACTATTTTTATGTTCATAATTATCCACATGTTAATAAGTTGTCGTTAAGTGGCACAGAAAGTTGACTCCGTACATTATACTTAAAACAAAAATCAACTAAATCAGTCGAAAAAAAACAGTAAATGTACCCTGGTATAAACAAAACAAATTCTGCTGATATACAAAAATGGTTAATAATATAGGATGGAGGTGACGAACAATATTCGACATATGCTTTACGAAATTAATAAGAACCAGAAAGGAACACTAGCAACTGAAAATATATGAATAATTTATAATGTCCCCCTAAATGTTGGTCAGTGTTAGCGTTGGTTACAACCATTTCAGTCTCGAGCCTGGGAGATAAACCACCTTTCACAAGCAATGCAGTACGACCAATCAGTAACCATTCAACAACTTGCAGAAATGCTTAATGCTTCACATTGTATCGTATGAATCTTATGGGTATGGTCTAAAATCAGGGAAATGGTAATGATTATCTCCAGCAGACGTTCCGCAGTCCTAATCTGTATTTGGTGGGAGACGGAAGGAATCATGAATATCGAACTGCTAAATCTAAACGAAACCATCACTGCTAACCTATATTACGCTCAATTGGGACAACCAGTTTGGTGAAATGGAAATACTTTCTTTTCCATTAAAACAACACGAAACCCCATACGGCCAAACCAACTGGAAAAACTAGAAAAGCCTACATAGGAACCCAAAAAATTCTCCAGGTATAGCACCCTTTGCCACCATTCGTTCGATAATTATTAATAATTATCGGTTAGTAAAAAATTTGTGAACGTCAATGATTTTATAGATGTAATAAACTAGTTTGTAGCTTCGACACAAACCTGGTTTAAAAAAAGGCGCCGAAAATAATGATGACAATTAACTTATATTATTTATGAGATGAGTTAATAATTAGAATCTAAAACTAAAGCTTGTTATTTTAAATTGCTATAATCTATAGAGAAAACTAAAAAAAAAAAACATTAGCAGAGCATTATTTCTATGAACTTCATTTCTGCATGGAAATAATGTACTTTTAACGGTTTAAAAGAACGTTAATAAATCTAGCCGAATAATGTGGCTCAAATTTCAGAATTAAATAGAGGAGAATTTCGAACTTATCCAGCGCTATTTTGATGTACTTTTTATTTCCGAGAAAATAAATTATTTTCACCACTAGCATAACATTAACCCAACATCTTGGAAAAAGAAGGGACAAATTAGTTTGAATCATGCGTTAAAATTTTATTTTAGGTACTTCTTAAATATGTTTAAAAAATGTAAATTTGCCTTTATTTTTCTAAAAATATGAACGCATTCTGCTAGGTTAACATCGAGTAAGCAGACAGGTATACTAAAAAAATATAATACATTTTAGGGAATTTGTGTTAAATTTGTTAGGAAAACTATGTGACTTAAAATTGCCGGAAAGAGCTAGTTTAGTGAAAATTTAAACATATTTTCTAACAAAATTTTTCAAGGAATTTTGAACGAAATTGTTAATGGAAAAAAATAGTTATTCCTGTAAATTCCACTAACAAGTAAACCTACCCAAGTGTAACTCACCGAATTGAATGAAACCTGGCATAGAGTAAAACATTGAAAAAATATTAGACACGTATTTTTTTGTAACGACCATAACTCCATTTAAGGGTAAAAATTATCCCTTGACAGTGTAATAAAGGGTGGTAAGCAAGTAACAGAACAGCTAAAGACTTTTGTTTGATAAAGGTTAAGGTTACACCTGAAGTGATTTTTAACGAGAAATCAAATAGTGACCTTAACAATGACTTTCATGGTTGTTTGAAGGTCAACTTTATTTTTTCCGACGGAAATCCTCTCTTTTAACATCTGCAACCGAAATAACGGTAAATTTTACGTCCAAATATGTTAAAAAATTTAACCTACACAATGACCTTCACGATTATTTCAAGACCGTTTTTCTTCTCTTTCGTGACAATTTTTGAACCAGAAACAATCGATTCAACTTGATATTCAGAACCGTTAAAACTTAATGACAGTAGCTTTAAAGTATTTCTTGAATTTTTGACAAAATTATATACAAAAGTCCTATGAAAAAATGATCTACAAAGGTTCTATATTGAATAATATCATCAGAAAACTTATTTTAAAATAACGAAACCAAACAAAATTATCAAGTAACTAAATATATACTAACTAATGAATGGTACTTAAGAATTATCAAACGCGAAACAAATCGTTTGAAGAAATTGTCGATTGAAAACTAAGAAATTGTATACAGAAACATGTTTCTCCGAAATTGGATTGCAATTAAATGGCTTTTACTACATAAATTTTAATTTGTGTAATTTCTGATACTTTTTTGAGGTTAGAAAAAGAATCTAAAGAAATAACATTTAAACAATTCCGAATTTTGAATTAGGAAACCTTAAAACATAAAATTACGTTGTTCATGAATGTTCAAATTACCATCCTAACTTTTTAGCACGTAATCTCGGAATACGCATATTCTTTTTAGGTTAAATGGAAACCTAATGAAGTACGGTCAAGAAAATATCAGATACTCATTCCCTGATCCAAAACATATTGTAATTGTACAGACCATGAAATTATAGAATTTTGATTTTCAATGTATCTGTAAAAGTATGTTAACATTTACATCAACTAAATCAGAGGTATTTTTTCCCGTAGAATCAGATTTTGGCGTTTATTTTGCAAAAAGGGTAATTTTTCTATAATTTCTTTAAACAAATCATTTAAATAAATTAATTTTGCAAAACTAAAAACACATTTGAATTCAGCGATGTATCGGGCCCTTAAAATCATATATGGTTTCTCTGGGTTATGGTTTAAAACCTTATGGTCACGAGAGAGGGAAAATAACCTTGAAATAATCATGAAGATCATTGTGAAGGTCAAATTTTTTTAACATATTTGGACGTAAAATTTACTGCTCTTTCGATTGCAGATGTTAAAAAAGAAAGTTTCCATTTAAAAAAAAAAGTTTTTTATATACAACCATAAAGGTCATTGCGAAGGTCAACTGCAAGATCACCATTTGATTTCTCGTTGAAAATTACTTCAGATACGACCTTAATCTTTACCAAACAAATCATCTCTGGGGAAGCCTTTAGCTGTTTCGTTACTTGATTATCACCTTTTATTATACCGTCAAGGGGTAGTTTTTACCCTTAAAAGTGAGTTATGATTGCTACAAAAAAATAAGTGTCTATTATTTTTAATATTCTATTCGTATGCCAAGTTTTACTCAACTCGGTGAGTTACACTTGGGTAGGTTTACTTGTAAGCTGTAAGGTCCATGAAAGTCAACTATATGGCATAAGAGAATGATGATACTAAAAATTGTAAAATTGTTTTTTCAGTTTTTAATTACGAATTTTGACTTATATTGCCTCGTTAACACCGTACTAATGAGATCGCACTTAAAAATGATTTGGGTGGGTTATAGCTGCAATCCATATAAATATTTTTCTATTAACAGTACAGCAGAGGTAAGTAAAGCTGTTTACTAGTAAAAAATAAACTAAACGGCTTTTAAGAAATAACATCCAAACTATCTGTTATCCAATAACATATAAACTACCTATTCATCCGCTTCTAAGGTCGCATGTCTGAGCAGCTATCTTCAAACCCAGATATACCTTTTCAAAGCCATTAGGCAAGACGCAATTGATATGTGCTCCTCAGAATGTACCAAAAAAATGATAGGTGCACTATTAGATAACCCGGCAGCGTTAAACGCACTAGTTTTATGTACCTGGTACAGGTCTTCTGTGGCGTAACTAACGGTCTACGACAAACTCAGAAGTGGGCAAAAAATTAAAAAGAGTCTTACTGGAGGAACAAAACATCCCAAGGCAAAGATGAGTGACAAGATGAGCTGAAAGGCAGTTCATCTGGTGTCGCTGTTATGTTCTGAATAACTTTTATATTGACATTTGTCAACATATCAAATGAACTCGGAAAACAATCAACTGATCACGAAAACTGAGTTTGAAACCCTTTCATATCATTTTGTTAGTTTCTAGAAATCGTAGATTATTTCAAAAATATTTTAAAGTTCGTGAGCAATTATGGGAAAAGAGTATAGAACTTTCTAGTTAATTTTTGACTTTCTTTACTAGTCGTAGATTAAGACGGCAATAATAATACGAATATATTGTAGATCAAGTTCTCTGTGATCTGACTGACTTCGCTATATCTTGTCAAGGCTATGCCCATGACGTGGTGGTGATCGTGAGGGTTGAATTTGAGAATACCCTCTGTGACATAGTCCAGAGAGAGCTTGAACACACTAAGGGATGCTGCCAGATGGTCAACCCGACCAAAACCAGCTTAGTAGCCTTCACAAGGAAAAGAAACCTCAATTTGAAAACTACCAAAAGGGATGGGAACGTTATTGAGTGGATATCAGAGGTTAAATATCTGGTCCTGATCCTAGATAATAAATTTCTCTGAAACAAGCACAAAAAAGAAGTAATCAACAAGGCTACAAAAGCCTAGATGGTCTGTAGAAATTTTGAGGGAAAAAAGTGCGGCACAAACCCAAAAATCCTGCAGTGGATGTATATTGCAATAGTGAGACCAATCATCGCATATGGGGCAGTGATCTGGAGTAAAAAAACCAGTCTGACCAACACAAGAACCAACATCTCGAAAGGTTAAAGACTGGCTTGTGCGTGAATAACTGAAGCAGTGAAAACCTTCCCAACTTCCGCCATGACATATACTTGTAGAGAGTATGAACAATTTATTGGATGATGAGAGACGAAGTCATAAAACGAAGGCCCCATCTCTTATTTAGAAATCAACAAATTTGGGATATGCCCCCAGATGAAATGAAAAAGAAGTTCAATTTTGTGAAAAACTTCAATACAAAGTTGAGCCGCGAAAGTGAATAGGACAGTAACACCATTGAAAAACTTAACAAGAATTCCATCAAATGGTATACAGATGGCACCAAAACAAGGGAGGGAACTGGAATAGGAGTGTATGGACCCGGTACCAAATACTACAAAAACTTGGGTAAGTAATTCACCAAGCATCTTCCAGGCGAAAATACATGCCATTAGGAAATGTATTCATTTCAGCGAAGAAAAAAATTATCAGGACAGGATATTATCATGTTGGATAGTCAAACAGCCATCAGTGCGCTGAGTTCTCAAGTAATCAGTTCCAAAATAGTCTGGGAATGCCTAGAGAATAGGTCACCCTCATGTAGGTACCGGGACACACTGGGGTATAGGAGAATGAAATAGTAGACCAGCTCGTTAGAAAAGGGGCTGAGACACCATTTATAGAGCCCGAGCCCTATTTTTAAGGATATATCGGAAATTCTTACACACTATGTGAATTATTTGCTCCCTCGATCCAGCCAGATTCTGCTGGTTGAAGAAACCGTTTAGGTGAAAGTGAGCCTCGTTCCTAAATATGATTTTGTTATTAAATGCATCGTCGACTTGCAGTTGTTCCAAGATCCAGTTTCTAATATTTCTCCGTTGTCCAAGGTTATTAGTCTGCAGTTCTTGAGTAGACCGGATCTTATAAGCAGAAGAAGTAAATCTTTTGTCAATATTTATTGGAGAGTGCTACGGTAGAGGTTTAATTTCTGGGAGCAATGCTGAATGGATGCATTTCAGTATTGTGGAACATTGACCCTCACTACAGTGATGCTTTCAGTAGATCTTTTACGACGATGACGGATAAGGTTTTTCTCATCTTTCAGTGAAATGTTCCGCTCAAATTTGATGATTAAATTTCCGCGATGGTCGATAAGGACGATCAAAATTATCAAGTAACTTGTGAATTGTCACTGTAAAATTTTCTTCATATTTGTATGGGTTTCCACTATTAATAAACGTTCTTCCAAAGTATAATGTGGCATTTTCGTAAATATCAACGTTTCAATTTTTCAAATTTTATTAACTATTTCTATTTGGGTTTGTAAGTTACAACTGACTCGTCCCGGTCTCACAACAACAATTAAACCCCTTCCTCGTGAAAAACTCTATCCATAATATTCTATATTAGTAGTTACTGAGAAAATCGTACACAGACCGACAGACAAATACGAAAGGACACTTTGTCTTTGAGCGTTAACCAGAGAGAAAGTCGCGTCTAGTCACGTGGACATGATTTTATCGTGCCTACGGGTAGTCGGTTAATTACGAGGATTTCCAACTAGGAATGACGCCTCGTTTAATGTCGTTTATGATTTTTTCAACATAATTCTTTAATAGAATTAACTGTGATTCTTTTAAATTTGTAAACTGATAATTAATTGTTATAAAACTTGATAGAAAATTTGCTAGAATCGCATTTTATTTTTCAAACCATCACTTTTACAATAACACCTCAGATTCGCGCCTTTCAGGTGAGCAATTGCGATATTATGTAGATCCAAGAGAAAGGCCTGACATCTCCTAAAAAAACTGAGGTAAAGTACTACACCTGTCCCAGTCAAACCAGCAGTAACTTCGGATCAGATTGCTAATCATATCGTCTCGACATTCAGAGAACCCAGCGACAAAAAGATACAACATTGATTTAAAAACTAACGCAACTAAAAAAGGAAACTGCTGAATGGTCAAATCATGCAAATTTGTGTTCAGTAAAAGAGATATCTGCCGCAATAAAAGATAGGAAACCTGGAAAAGCCTCTGGTTATGTAGGAATCCACATAGAATTCTGGTTCCATTGCACACACAACTAGAAACTGGCTAGCTAGGTTCTACTCAGAAATCCATCTTACTGCCATTCTACCATCACAGCTATAAGAATCATGGATAATTGCACTCCTTAAATCGGGAAAGGATAAAGATAAACCACAAAGTCGCAGGCGAATGGCCCTTCTCAGTTCGTGTTACAAGCTGCTGAAGATAGCTGTCGATAGTTATGGAACACGTTCCAGTGGAACAGGCAGGTTTCTGGAAAAATAGTAACTGTTCCGAAAACATTTATAGAAGTTGGTTTTCAAAAACGTATTAAAACATCAGGGTCTTTATAGACCTTATAGCAGCATATGGCATAGTTTGATGATAGGCATCATATACAAACTCCTAAAAATCACTAACAATAAGTGCAAAACAACAACCAGACTTTTTGAAAGCATGCTAAGCAACCGTACTGTTCGAGTACATTTGAATGAACAGACCAGCAAAAAACGAACCCTGAACAATGATCTTCCCCAGCGGTCAATACTCATCCGTTTGCTTTTTAACTTATGTGTCCGACCTGCCTAAAACCCACTCGAGGAAGTTTAATTATGCCAACGACATATCCTCAGGATTTAGTCACCCTGTGTGTAACGGAGGATGCCATGAGTGAAGATTTGATGGCCATGAGCAACTATTTTACGAAATGGAGATTCAAGCCTAACATATCTAAAACCGAACCATCGTGCTTTCACTTGAATAACAGAATAGCCAATGTTGAACTTAACGTCCAGTTTAATGCAGCTCCACGTAAGCACAGTAAGTTCTCCAAATATCTTGGCGTCACACTGGACAGAACATTATCGTACAGAAAAAATCTCAATAACATAGCTGCAAAACTTAAAACTACAAATAACGTTATTTTTAAATTGAGTGGTACTTCCTGGGAAGTTATTGCCAATACACTGCGGTGCTCTGTCGTCGGAATGGTATATTCTACGACAAAGCTTTGCTCCCCAGTCTGGCTGAATAGCCCACACAGAGGATGGTGGATGCCCAACTAAATAACTCTATGAGGATCATGAGTGGATTATTAATGGAACCATAACGTTCCATCCTCCTCCCCCCTCTTCGCCACTCAAACGCTATCTGCAGAGAATACAAAAAATCTAGAGAAATTCACAACTTAATATCCACGAAGACATTACTTAACTAGGTAACAGATTACGTTCCACAAAACCACCTATTCAAACCACTGGACTTCTAATTAACAAGAATTTCAATCTGCAACTAGAATGGGAACCAGTGGGGCGAGCCAGTCAGTGTTGCCATCTTCGGGTGTAACAAATTTGGTAGGTGTTGTGTAAAAATTTGATAGGTTTCGATATTTTTCGGTAGATTTTCAAAATAGTATATTATCCATTGTATATTACGGATGACATAAGGACTTTTATGAAGCATCATTTACTTAATTATCATGTCCTAAATAGTAAAACGTAAGTTCGTTCTGTTTATAACATCACATCGGGAAAGCATTGAAGTGTCTCATACAGATGGGTTTCGGGGATTCACCAAGAGGTTTTACATTAAAGTGCTTTGGGAATTTCCAATTACTGCCCCCGTTTCATGGGCCGAGGCTGTTCAGGTGCAAGAAACGCTTGCTTTATTCACGGAGCTCGTTAGATTTCTTTCCCCTTATCCCCCTAGCACTATTAAAATGGTTAGTGTCTAAAGGTCTATTCGCTATCAGTTATATTCTTAATATTAATATTTTTACTTTAAAAAGATGTTCAGCCTTATTAATTTAACACAACACTTAAAAACCACTAAAAACAGATAACTAATTTCTGTAGAAAAAGTATGACCAAACCTTTTTTTTTATTAATCATATATTATAAGCTATATTTATACATCACGTTTGAAAAAATGCAAACCAACATTTTCACCGCTTAATTCAGATTTGCTCGGAGCTACTCAGGGTTTGACACATCTGAGTCTAAAACGTAATTAAATAAATGTTTCTTTAACTCGTCCACAGAGAGCAGAGGCACAGCAGAAGATTATTATCGTTACGTTGGGCAACGTTTAAAATAGGTTTTTATTTTTCCGACTAGGCAACTTTCTTAATTAATTTTCACTTGATATTTCGGTTCTGCATCGATGCATCGTGTTTTTTCGAAAAATCGTCCATTATTATTTAAGTCCAAAATTCGGTATAACTTAATGGTATCTCGGGTAATTAAAAAGAAAATCGTTAGATCTACCGAAAATTCGGTAGAGGTAGTGACACTAGAGCTAGTGTACCTTTTAATGTTCACGGCGCCGTCCCCACCAAAGCAATACCACCTAGCCTGTGCCTGGTAAGACATGGAGCAGATTAAACCGAATCCGTGGAGTGTGCGTCCTCTCCCTAGCGCATTTGACTGTGAAGAAAAACACGCAATCCACCATCTTAACTACAATTGCGACAATAGGCTTAGCCATTGTACAACTAAAGATTTCTTATCGGCTGCTCCATCGGCTGTTAATTGGATTGCAAATTTAAATATTGATATTTGGGATGTATATGTAGACATACAAAATAAAATCAATCAACTAACAAAATATGTGTTATTATGTAAAACTACTCAGCAACAAATCATAGAATCTTTAAAAAGTAATGAGGTATAAATGACGCAAAGATAAAACAAAAAAACAATTGTAAAAAATCAAGTTGGGTCAAAGTTCAGGTTATAAATAAATATTTAGCCAGATATGGATTTAGATTTAGATAGGAAACCTTACATTCTAAAATTAATCATCATAAATAATGAGATTATATTATTGCTTATATTGAACTTCTTATCTTTGCATACCATATTTCTGTTAGTAGATAACAAAGCAGAACATCTAGGTAACAAAAGCCATTGTTTCAAATTAATTAATTTTATCAATTGATTTAAGCATTAGAGGTCGAGTATATTGTTTTTTTAGTGAGTTATGACCGAGGTTACGATGTTATTGAAGTACATGATAAACATGATAGCTGATTGTGTGTCCGAAAATGTATATAGAGTACCTTTTTGATAAGATTTTTCGGAAAATTTTACGTGCAACAATAGATAAACATTTCTAAATGAGAAAAATTAAATTTAATTACTAAGCTATAATCTAAGGGGTGTCCTTAATATTAGGGTCTCTATATCAGATCATATGGGATTATTTTCAAAAATTACTCATTTTCAATTTTTAACAAAACATTTCACGGATCAACTCTAATGTAATTTTTATTTAAAATACATAAAAATTTACCATAATAGGCGAAACATGATAGCGCTGATTTTTAAGATTTATTGAAGTAGTACAGAACTGGTCAAAAAAAATGATATAAAATTGTCAGCATCTATTGGATTTTTAGAAAAAAAGATATATTTGTCAAACAGAAAAACCATTTAAGATATGTTTTCATACATTTTTTTCGTGGTACTAGCTAAAGAGTCACCTCCAAAAATTGGGGTAAATAATTATTTTTAATGGTATTTTATTCCTCAATTCAATGTCATGTTGTAATTTTAAGTGATTAAAATTGACAGTAAAACTGATTGAGTTGATAAGATGTGTTTGGACCGGACTGCCTTGGCTAAAATACACTGTTATATATTCAGAAAATCATTGAAAACATGGTGGTACTGTACATGAAGAAAGATCCACACAGACTGATTTAATACCAGTACGCTGAAGTTAATTAACCTTGAATTAAAAAACTAGTAAAATGATATCGCTATTGCCAAATTGTTGAAATAATTTTGTTTATATAATTCTTAAAGAAATATAATTTGTGCAAAAAATACTTGTAATTAATTTGTAATTTTTCGTCACGTTGGGCACACTATATGAGAGAATCAAGAAAGAAACAAACTATATGAAAGATTAATACGATGGAGACCGTTTATATTTCGGGAATAATAAAAATAAATAATTATCATTAAAAATTATTCTATTGTTTTTCAAAATATTCTCCACGATGATCAATACTTCCTTGCATGCGTTTAAACCAATCCTAAAAGAATTTTCACCAGTGAACTCATCAACCAGTTGAACGTATCAACCAGCCATCTCTTCTGGCGTAGGAAATCGTTGACTACAAAATTTGTTCCTCCGTACGTGAACGAAAATAAATCATTGGTGCCACATCAAGGCGGCACCACGGATGAACCATCAATTCTACATTTTGAATACTCAAAAAGTCACTTGTCTGAGTCAATGGTGGAAAATGACCCGTAGTCTCCGGTTGGTTTCCTCAATTCACTAGACTTCTAGTATTTGTGTACCATTTATAATGACCGTTCTACTGTTCTCTAAAGGTACGACTGCTACATAGCCATTTTTTCGGAAAAAATAGGCGACCGCTTGTCTCGAAGTGATTCATGCGCAAGCGACTTCTCTTAGTTTTGGCTCATCATGGGAGACCCATACGGTCAAATGCTGTTTACATTCAAACTCATACGCATAGACTCAAGATTCATCACCTGTCAGGAACTTATAAATGTGTTTTTGAAGCACGGTGATCTTTTTTTTAACATTTCTTTACAATAATTGATAAGAGCTTTTTTTTTTTTAAACGATTGTCAAATTATGCGAGATTCAACGCATACATAGCTTCTTCAGGCTATTGTTACTAATACCCCGGGATGTCTCAGTTCCTCGCTATGCTATATGACGATGTTGCATTATCGGTTCACGGAAAGCATCGATCTTTTCTTGCACTACAATTGATTTTGGGCAACCTACAGCTATATGAGGATGTTACATCGGCGCGAAAAGCAGAAAATGCACAACTATTGCGTGGTGATGGGCGATTTTAACGCCAAGTTAGGAAAAGAGAATAGCGATAATATATCAAATAGAGGAAGCTTTGGACTCGGCATCAATGGAAGAGGAGAAACACTAACAAACTATCTTCAAAATGAGAGCCTTTATTGCATGAACACATTTTACAAAAAAACGGAAAGTCATAGATGAACGTGGAGAAGTCTGGACCACCGAACAAATAATGAAATAGATTACATTATTACCAATTAAAAATATATTGTGTCCGATGTGACAGCCTTAAACAAATTCGACCTGGGTACTGATCACAGACTCGTTCGAACAAAAATAAACATCAACATTAAAAAAGAAAGGAGCAAACTCCAACATTTTCCGACATCAGAGGAACTAAAACAAAATAAAGACACATATCAAGAGTATATCAAGAAGACAAACAAAGAGTAAATTACCACAACAGACTAGAGACCTGATAAATCAATGAACAAACGCGGAAAAAGGCACAGCAGACTACATACAATTAAACAAATAAATGAGAAAAAAAAATAGATACGATATCAGGAAGCATAACGCGCACAGTATTAAAACGATTATAGAAAACAACAAAAATATGAAGGTATTAAAATTCATAAACTCAAATTAGAAAACGAATAAACCGATTACGAGAATTTTTGCAGAGGAAAAAGTTGTCGGTCTACTCATAATTAATTCTTCTTATATGTGGGCGGGCTCCCAAACTATAAGTAGTCATCCATTTATTATCCAAAATCATATCACGTATAGAATTAATAATTTCTTCATTGGTAGCGGTTATTAGACGTCCACTGCGTGCCTCATCGCTGATGTCTGTACGACCACGTTTAAATTCAGCAAGCCAATTAACTGTTGCTCGTGAAGGAGCAAATGTTTCCCTAATATATTTACCATATCTTCATGAATTTCATCTCCCTTCAAATCTTTTTTATATAAATATTTTACCACTTCACAAATTTTCAATTTTTCCATTTTTAAGAAAAAAATAAAAACACATCTATCCTAAACAACTGTTTGACTAGAAACTTTTCAGATTACCTAATATTTCAGTTATGAATTTCTTAAATAAATTGTATAAAACATATAGAACGCACTAAGCAGCCATTTAATTAACACCATTTTGTAAAACTAATATTATCCTATAATAGAGATTATTTAATCTTTATTATAAGCAAAAAATCCTGGGTAATTTTTTTCGATAACTTAACTTCCGTTGAATTTTAGATAATCATTGTTTGCAAAAGGATCGATCATACAATGGGTTATACAGAATATTCGGAAAAACGTGTACGTTTGATAACATAAGTCATAGGTCGATTTAAATCAACTTTGTTATATCCGATACTGCTTCGTTTAAACAGTAGAATACGTTAAAGTTTTAAGAAAATATTGATTTTGCCTAAATTTCTTGAAAACGTGATAACTGAATTTAATGATTTTTAGTGTGTGTTCTATAATATGATGTTTTCTAGTGGCATAGCGACCAGCCATAAAGTAGAGTAAGTGTTATAAAAGTAACGTCATTTGTAAACATCGTTTCTAATTTTTTATATCTTCAACGTTATGATAACTTAGATATCTCTATCGGATAACCGCATGTATAGAAGCTTTTTTACCTTGCTAGAAGTATATTTTATTATTACAGTTAATTTGGTGTATGCATGTATCTAAAAACATTTTTTTCCTGGCGAAACCACAACGAAAATTTTTCAAGAAGTAAAAAAAGCTTCCAGATACATGCGATTATCCGATAAAAGTATCTAGGTTGTCATAACGGTAATGACATAAAAAACCAGAAGCGATGTTTCTAAGTGACGCCACTTTTATAACATCTACACTACTTTATAGTCGGTCGCTATACCACTAGAAAACGTCATAATTAGTGTTAAATCACACATCAAAAATCATTAAATTCAGTTACCACGTTATCAAGAAATTTGGGAAAAACCAATGTTTTTTAAAACTTTGACATTTTCTATCGCCTAATCGAAGCAGCACTAAGTTGACTTAAATCGACCTATTTTGACGCCAATAAATCTGTCATCAAACGTTGTACACGTATTTTCTGGACATTCTGTATATTATAACCGCTCTAGCAATAACATATAATATTATGTTATATAAAGGGATTTTGAAGAATTCTTAATGAAAGATGCCGTTGGCTTATTATTTAAAAATTCCCTAATATATTTTACACAAAAGCTGAACATATTTCCCAAAGTTGAAAACAGTAACGCATTTCTTGAAAAATGGAGCGTGGGCTGAGGTTTTATAAAAGCAAAGGAAAAGAAGGATCCTGCATCAATGTCACGTTTGTAGTAACGCATAAGTATGTCACTGTCTTGAAAGAGATAATGAAAGGGAATGTCAAAAAATATGGTCACATAATAGTTCTTGTGGTCACACATTTGAAAAATATATCTCTTTTCAATGATATAAGTATTATTTGTGATAAAACGAAGTTAATCAAAAATGGCAAATAAATTTACGTTGAAACTATCCCAGTCAAGTTTTACTCGCGTATCCAACGGAACGAACCGCCATAAAATCCAACCCCCTAATTCACTAACATGGTTTAACGTTAAAATCATTCTAAACTGACAAAAAAACTCTAAAATTACAAACGTAATTTTTTTCTTTTATTACTGAACCAGCAAAAATGGTGAATTTTGTTTATTTTTGAGATACAATTATTTCTCTTTTTCACATTTTAAGGCTTTATCGCTAGGTTCTTATCCTTAATATCCCTATTTAAGCGTTTATTTGTTGACACATGTAATATAAATTATAAGGTCCTAACCAAAACAAAACTGGCCGATTAGAAGATTTGTTTTCCATGGCAACTAGATAGGTTTTAAGTCTTAAACCTTGTTAGTGAATGAAGATAAGGCAGAGATTCCTTACCCAAAAATAAGATAAATCGTTTTTATCAACACGGTGCGCTCTTGCTTCGAAACTTCAAATCCAAAATCTCAGGAGATAATTTTTATTGGCATTTAACAATAGTTAAAATAGCATAAACAAAAACAAAAAGTTGTAGCCATGCCCTACTTGCTACCGGTGCATTGAATTTTATTATTAAGGCATTTTTTAAATAAATTTATTTACACCTATATTTGAGCCAAGACCTAATAAGAGATTTGGGCTCGTCTATTTGATAAATGTGTACCTGGTGTATACTGTTATGACAAGTTCTTTGAAGTATCTAATGAGTTTTTTGTTTCACTAATGGGAGGCTAATTTAAAGCGAACCTTCTTTATGGTTCCGAAAAAACAACAATTATTTTTTGTCGAAGAAATTTTTTTTCTTCTGTTGACAAACCTGAAAGTCCATGATATGTAATAGATTACATGAGTTTTTCAATTAACTTATGTAATTTTACTTATATGACGTGTAGAAAAATATGTTTGATACCACGTAGACAAAATATTTGGCGTTTATTTTCCATAATGTTTTTATGTAATAAATATCCATTATTATAAAAGCAACAAAGAGATGAAACCGTCATTTTGGTACTCTGTTCCTCCTTATATTTTGACATACCCCTGACGCTGGTTTTAGACAAAGAAATCTATTTTGTTTAATTGCAGAAACTACACAAACTCGATTAGGTGAGCGTGCAGAAGTGAAAAAAAATTACCCAAAAAGTTACATTAAATGCTCCTTTCTAGTTACATCATCAATCCTAAGTAGAGTAATTTATACAAGATTACAAAAGTGACCCACATAGTTGTAGGTAGATTAACACAATGAATGATATTAACGTATGTTACTTAAAATGAAAACTTTCTTTAAACCGAATAGTGGACCCTATACAATCGCAATTCAAAGTAAAGATCAGAAAATAAGCAATTTCCAATAAAAACGGACCATTTCAAAAAGAAAAAAATATAATTACGATATAATTTAATCGCAAATGTGCAAACAATTTAGTTAAAAATTAAGAATTAAGATGAGAATGCATTTATTTCTAAAGCCAATGTTATATGTAAGGGAATTGTAAGATGAGTATATAAGCAAAGATTATTATATAGCGTTAGCTATAATAATCTTTGATATAAGGAATTTATACTGAAAGAGATAAGAATAGAACAGTAGTGAATAATGGAAAAGTACAGTACATGCATTTTAATTTTTGATAGTAAAATGTGATAGTAGTTGGTTTGGAACAAATAATAGTCCTATTTATTATGAGAGTTATTTAATGTTATAATTGTTTATTGTTTGGACATAATAATGCCCTAGTAAAACCAAATATCAAACTTTTTGCTACAGTTCATGAGGAAAACTGTACAACTCCCACCAACGTTACCATTGCAATTGCGCAAGTCATTTTCCATATATAAAAAACGCCCAGAATATGTAAGAAAAATATGAAAATTAGACATAATATGTCCCTAAATGCCATTAGCTTGTTTGAAGTAAATGCGTTAACCTCTATAATAAAAATATTCCATTAATAATCAAAAAAATAATATTAAATATAACGCAGTAAAACTCAAATTTTACTTAAAAATTTGATTTTAACTGAAACTTAAATAAAAATATTCGACATGTTTCGCTAAACGGTAGCTTTCTCAAGAATGAATATAAATTCTTAGGTCTAGGTAGGATAAACTAACTCTGGATTTTCCAATAATAAACAGGTAATTGAAATGGGTCATTAAAATAGGTTCAATAAAGAAGAGTTGTTTAGGTCTAATTGAGAGTTTAACAAAGATCGGTATTTTTAAATTTATTTATTTCTAGGGATTCCAACAAATCTAATTTAGTGCCTTTATTTTCTGTATGTAAAATTTGGAAATTTTGATCGAAATTATGACCGGATTCTATCAGATGATTTGAATAATGAGAATCTGTTTTTTCTTTAATGAAACTACTAAAGTGTTCCTTTATTCTTGTTGAAAAACTTCTGCCTGTATAAAACTTTACAAGTTATTTTACATACACCAGAATTATTTTCTTTTTTTAATTTTGTTTTGTTGTTTTTTATATTATTGCCAGTTTGGTTTTAAAAGCCACACTAATATTGAACATGTGGTGGGGAGGAACTCTGAAAGAGGAGTACATGGGATGGGGGCAGTGTGCGATAGAGGTAGCCTCAAAACAGTGAGCGCCGCTCGAGACTCAAAAATTCCCATAAGAACGGCGGTTCTATATGAATCTATATTCGTTAGTACAGATATAAACAAAAATAAACAAATAGACATCGAAAATTAGATCATGTGAGCATAGCATTTTCTTTGAACCAATAGTCGGGTATGATGTGTTAAAATGTATAATGTTAAAAAATAAAAAATCGGTTGGCTGTGATGAGCTGCTGGTATCTGCCCTTAAGAGTGCAGCAGAAATTATATCAATTCCATTAACACAACTTATCCTTCTACACTGGAGTATCCCTTAGGTGCTTAAAATAGTCTGGATTAGACCCATAAAAAAATGCTAGGGCAGAAAGATTTTAACATTATATGGCCTATACATATATGAGTGTACAATATTCGTGATCAAGAATATTGATCTTCCTTTGGAAGCGTAGAATGTATAAATAGTTACAAGAAACAAGAATATACTTATGCAGGTTGAGCTAATTTTACTTATGTTCAACGTAATGTATTGCATAGTATAATATCACTTTGAAACAAACTACCTCAAACTTTCAGAAGTTATAGAGGTTCTATTACCAACCAATAACAAAATAAACTAAAATGTTTTCTTATAAGAAAGTATTGCTATAGTTGAAAGGAATATCAAGAAGATCTTTCTGGATTTGGAATGAGAATTAGTATTTTTTATGTGTAAATATAACCAAAATATAATTGAAATGTAACTGTATAGGTTGTGAGTAGGTTTTACAAAATTTGGAATTTTTATTTGTTATTGGCAAAAATAACAATGATAGATGCCTCCAGGTTAGATTCTCATTAACCCTCTTAGATTAAAAATATGAATTCTTCACCGGTAAAACTGAATTAAAAAATATACTGATCAATGTGAAATTTACTTTATTTCATAGCAATATAATGTTTTTTGTTCTTAATTTTGTACATTTATAAATAGGAAACTAGGAAATGCTCTTGGGAATAGACTAGACTAGAGGGAGCCAACCATCTACTAAAATTTTTTACCAATTCCGTTTTTAAGGCCGTTATCATGTATTTCCCATAAATTACCGTGTCGCCAATGTTCATAAATATTTCCTAAAGATTGCTGTATAGCTATTAGCGATTGATAACTAACCAAATTGCTTACCAAAATAGTTACCTAATGGTTTTCTTATGGAAGTGGAAAGTAAATTAAAAAATTTTAGCAATTAAACTATTACAAAGTATTCTTGACTTTGTAGTCTATAAAGGAGTAAGCTTACAACTGAAATAAATTCATCTGAACCTAAATTCAAATGACGCTATTCTACATGTAAATGAAGATTTAAAATTTACATGTTAAACTGCTGCTTAACGTCGATTTAATAGAATGTGCGTATTTCGAGTTTTTTTTTATATAAATAAATAATATAACTAAAACAAGTCAATTATTTTTATTGAGATACCTAAAGAAATAAACAGAAGACTGTATAAAAACATTTAAAATATTCACTTATTAAATTAAAGAAATAACAATTGCAAATGTTGTGACAATATAATGGGTAGCGTTTTGCAAGATGCTAACTAACGTTCACTATAATCACACTTAAGACATATGGACCATCAAATAGTAAAATTTCAGACCTGATTTGGCAGACACAGATTGTTTAGATTACCAGGTCGATTTTTAAATATGTTCGTTGACACAGCTTTTTAGAAAAGAATTATTTCTTTTCCCTGCCATTTTTACCCTTGAAATTAGAAAAATCTTTCTCAATGAAAAATTGAAATAATATCAAAATGATTATTCAGAAAAGAAAACTATTAAAAAATATCTTCAAATACACGTCTCTCCCAGATGACGTAAACAAGGCTACTTGTATTACATTACTATTAAGAAATATTAGTGTAATATTATCTTATATAGCTCTAGTTGTAAAATATATTACGGTGGTATTGCTCTACATTTTATTTCTACGCCAAATGGATACTTATGGCCTTGAACATTTGTAAAATTCTTAAGGATATCATTACTATAGTCAAAGTCCAAATTTCAGTATTTTATCTTTTTTGAGGCACTATTATGAACACTTCTGTTAGAAATGAAATATAAAAACGCATATAAACAGTGCTTTTCCTGTAGAGATATATAAAATTTTTAAGTTGGCATAGGTAAGTCAGGAATTATTACAAATTTTTGAAAGAAATTTTGGGGTTACCCTGGCGACTTCTATTGCCACTCCACTAAAGGAAACAATTTGATTTTTAAATATTTACCAAAACTCAAATTTCAGCATTCAAGCAATGTATAACCAAAACAATGAGTAGGCTATTTCCACAAAAACTCGTTCATAAATTTGCTAGGATTTCTGTGACCTAGTAGATTTCCACAATAATTGTTATTAAGCCATAGATGTGCATGCTCTAATAGGCCTCATTATATAATATTAACATAATTTTCTGGCTATTTAATATCTTTTTAAAACCTTTTTTTTTAATACATGCATTTTGGGGTTTTAATATATATCTGCTTAAAATGTATTACTGCAAATGTTAGATTCGCAATACCTTTTTCCACTTTAATAACATTCAAAATTTCAGAAAATTTATTTGAAAAAATTATAGAAACTCTATATGTTAAACCACTATCAAATGGATAGAATTTTTATACCCCCTAATTCACAAACATGTTCTAACTTTAAAACTAGTCTAAGTTGACATTAAAGATTAAAATTAACAAATGCAATTCGGTAATTATTTTGATTAAGTGAAATCTAGAGAAAATTTTTTTTTTTGAAAAACAATTCGTTACAAATTCCACTTTCGAGTTTGTAGAATACGATTCTGAACTTGGTTTTTTAGAATTTTTCTTCATATTTCTGGAAAACACCACGCTTCACTTCACAAGGTCACTTTTATTTCTAGGAAAAACACCGAACAGGTTTAGTTTGATTTTAGCATAGAGGTAAGAAAAATTAATATTACTTAATACAGACTATGGATCCTATAGAAGTAAGTTGGCTCATGCTTAAAAAGACATAGAACGTTCTCCAGGGACAGAACCTCTCATTCTAATGGCGGAGATAAGCGCAATACTCAGAAATGTCATTGGATACTCCTGTAACCTCACCAAAATTAGAAAGAGAGGTACTGCTCCTTGAAAATGCTCTATCCCTTTTTAGGCGTGAGCCAATTTTCTTCTATAGGATCTGCAGTCTATATTAAGAAATATTAACTTCCCTTACGTCTATGGGTCTTAGTTTCGGAAGCTGAAACTAATCTGAACTAACCTAAATATATTAATTAAAAAATGTTATTGTCCTGCAGAAACCACGCGGAAACGGGACAATCTCTGCCAGGCAAGGACATTGGAAAAGGTCTGAGTTAGTAGGGAAGCAAGTAGTTTAGTATCTGCTGCAAAAAATAATATGCCTAGTAAAATTATAAGGCCAAGATGTATAACAATGAATTAGGTTTATAAGTTCGATGGAAAAAGGGTAGTGTTTGGCACCAAAATAATAGAAGAAATAGACGGCATAACGAAATATTCAATAAAAGCAAATTATTAATGTTCTTCCTCATTCTCATTACAAGAGGTGAGATAAATCTGTCCTATGCATTTAAAAAATAATGGTACCTATTTTTGTGGTTGGAAAATTTTTTCTTAAACAAATGTTCCACCAAGTAACTGTGGAAGTCTCCACGCCATCGCAATATGTTCTTGTGGCCTTTTCTTTGCAGTTTTAATACAAAGAAAATAATATATTGTGTATTTAATGCTATGGCAACAGTGTAAGTTATTTCCCTTTCGAGACAGATGATTCTGTTTTGATTTATTTTTTAGTTGTTTTTATTGATTTTTCCGAAAAAAAAAATGAAAATTTATGAAATTTTATATAATGCAAAGGGTGAAATTTGTGGATGTAACAAAATTTTAATGATTTAGTGCCAAAAATTAAACCTAAAGTAAAAAGTGATTTTCTGTGTTTTACAGGAAACTGAAGAAAAACTGTGGAAAATCAAGGCCAGAATGGCGTTCTACGACCTCGAAATAAAGGATATGTAAAAAAAAAACTAAAAAAATGTTTCCCCAAATTTCACTTATTCTAAATAATTACCTCTTTGGTCTTTTGTTATCAAATTGGAAAAATTTAAAAACTTTTTTATTTTTAGGAGACAACTATTTCTTTTTCGAAAGCTTTCTTTCTAGGTTTTTATTCTTAAATTTCATATATAAAGGATAATAAAAAAGGCATCTTCCTCAAAGAAGAATAGCTCCAAATTTGCTTGCAAAATCTCCTATTTGAAAGTTACATTCTACAGTATGCCGTATGTATTCATATTTCCGCCAGCAGAGGTAGCAGAAAGTTGAACTTTTTTGGCAGAAGTTAGGTATGTATTAATAAGCTTACAAATTGGTAGGTCATAATGGTTCTTAAACTGTATGTGCCAAATTTTAAGTTTTTTAAATCTCTTTTTAATCTACTCCTAAGAGTTCTGTCAACGTTACCATAAACTTTAAATAATGGAAATACAAATACTCCTTCACACGAGCCTATTAATCTAGAATAGATATGACTGGTCACAGAAAAAAATTTACAAGTACAAATTGAAATATTTGTGCAATAAAATAAAAACATGATACTTGGATTTCACATTAGCTATTTCATTATATATACATACCAGCCAGTAAAAGTCTAGGCACACCACTATTTTTAAAAAAGAGAAGGGTAGATATATAATATGAATCCCAGACAAAATCCAGACAATAAATATACCAAAGGTTCAATGTTACAATGGTTTAATAACAGCACACGGAAAACATTTTTTGAAAACCATTACAGAATTGTTACAAACCATAAGGAAAAATTCTTTGGCTCACAAAAGTCAAAGCACAGAATAAAAATTTGCATTTTAAATGCCTAGTAGCCATTTTAAATCAAATTATCAATTTAAATCAACTAATTAATAATTGCCAGGGTAACCAGAGTATGTCTTAAAGAGGGTTTGACATAGTCTGCACCAATTTTTGTATTACTTCTCCCCGTATGTTTTGCTATCCATTAACTAAAACTGCTCGTAATTTATTTAAGCTCATTATTTCATGACATCGAATTCTGTCCAATACATCCCAGATGTGCTCAATCAGATAGAGATTGGGACTCTAACCAGGTGTTTGAAGCCCCTGAGAAGTGTTGTATACTAGCTTATCACGAACAATAAATAGGAAGATCTTGGATTCATTATCTTGCTAGAAATAATAGACTGCAATATATTTTCTAGATTTTCTGCACTCCAATTTAGATTTTATTTCAAAATATTATGGCTGACATTTTTACCTATGTTTCCTTAAATTACTACATAACTTGAAATATCCCCATAAGATTACTATATAACATCTCTCACAGGCTTCAAACACTTCCTCAGAGTCTTGATCTCAATCTGATTGAACATCTTTGGGATGTATTGGACAGAGGAATTTTATGTCATGAAATAACGAGCAAAAATAAATTGCTAGAAGTTTTAGTTGATGAAAGCAAAATATAGGGGAAGAATCAACACAAAAGTTGGTACAGATTGTCAAACAGTCTTCGATATACTCAATTTAAGAGGTTACCTTCCCAAGTATTAAATAGTTCATGTAAACTATTATCTCCTTTCATTTAAAATATCTACTAGGCATTTAAAACACAAATTTCTATTATGTGCGACAGACATTTGCGAGTCAGAGAATGTATAATTTTTTCTTATAATTTGCAATAAGTCTGTAATAGTTTACATTTACAAGAAAACGTTCTTTGTTTGCTATTAATTAAACCATTGTAACATTGAACCTTTGGTATATGTATTTTCTTGATTTTATCTGGGATGCATATTATATATCCTTTTCTTTTTAAAAATAGTGGTGTGTCTAGACTTTTGCTGGATACTGAATGTGGGTTCTTTCTATGTATGCCATTTCATCAACTTCTATTAAATATAATTATAAAAATATACTAGATACTCACGTTTTCCTTGTTTCACTGTATAAGTCAAATTGGAAAAAGATAGATCAACTTTAGGCCGCTCTGGAAGATGGGTCAACTTTTTCGGTTGGGCAGGTTGAATTTGAATTTTAAAGTCTGGTGACCTGGGTTGTAACAAGAGATTATTACTAGCCATTTCTATGCGATTCACTATTTCAAGCTCATAAGCAAAGAAATAAACAAAATCACTGTTATTATATTATTAAATAATTAGTATTATTCGCTAAAAAACTATTTTGCAATGCACTATGACCCCTACTTAAAAAAAATAGAACTTTGAACACTGAAATTATTATCGAAAAAAACAAAACCAAGTTCGAACTACTTCATCTCACAACAAATAAATAACAAATGAAAACGCAAAAAATGAAAGTCTGACAAAAATCAGCTGGAAGTAACGAATATTTACGAATAGTTCAATAGCAGTACGATGTCTTCCGAGTATCATCCTGATAACCCCGATACATAATTTTACATGTGCATGCCCCGATAACATTGTTCAATTGGAAAACCACCCATTTTAACTAATCTGCTGCCTGCACCAAAAATTTCATTTTCAGTGTACCTAAATTGGATTATGGTAGTAAATTTACACAAAATTGGTTTGAATTTTATTGTCAGGGGGGGGGGGGGCTTTTTTTTTTAATATGTGACTGATACAAATATTTTTAAAAATAAATTTGCGATATTGCCAGATCGTAAATATGATTTCTGTAAAATACGTATATATTTTTTTTCTATTAAACCCATAAAGAAAAGGATCCGAAAAACATATTTTTACCTTCATTGATTTTTTATTACGTCCGATTTTCCTTCCAAATAATAATGGTTTTAAGAATCATATTTGCACTTGTTAGTTCCCCTCATTTATTTTTATATTAGGAATGATTTTCCTCTAAATATTAGTTTGGGAGTTTGTTTTTTGATGGATTCCTTTAAAGCCTAAACAGGAGTAGCTAATGAATGAATTCGTATGAGGCTCAGCGACTGTTGTTAATTGGGCAAATTTTTGCAAAGAAGTTTGCCTAGTTACTACTGTAGAAAATTCTGAAAAATTGGACGGAGAAGGGAACATTGTTGAAATAGATGAATGCAAGATGGGTAAGAGAAAATGCAATAGGGGCAAGAGATTTTTAGAGGGATAGAAAGAGAAACAAAGAGGTCGAAGAAGATTCTTGAGGAAGTTATTCAAAATTGGATACCGTAGGGAACTACGATTGTGTCGGATTGTTGGAAGGCATACCACTACTTCGCACACAAAACTTTTCAACACCTAACTGTGAATCATTTACAAAATTTCGTAGCTCCCGATAGTGGAGCCCACACTCAAAACATTGAAGACGTTTGGAGGAACGCTATTTAGTGAAACATTTGTTTCGGAAAAATACTCCGATAACAAAAACATGTACCATGAATTTTTTAAATTCATGAGACAAGTTTATTCCCCCTCTTTTAATGAGAATAAGGAAGAATATTAATAATTTGCCTTTACTAGATATTTCTTTATGCCGCGTATTTCTTCTATCGTTTTAGCGCCAAACTTTCCTTTCATCGAATGTATAATCGTAAATAATCTTTTTATATCTTGGTCTTATATAATTTTATTAACCATATTTTTTTGCAGCAGATGGTAAATTACCCCCTTCCCTACTAACTCTGACCTTTCACAATATCCTTTCCTGGTACCATTTTTAATTAATTAATTTAGTCAGTTTAGGTTAGTTCAGGTTGATTTCAGTTTTCCAAACTAACCAAAACCAAGATAAACATGCACTGACCAAAACTAACCAGAACTAACCAAAAATTTTAGGTGGTTAAGTTTTAATTTATATCACGAAAGTATTTTACATCTGACAAGGTCGCAACACAATTTGTCATTTTTACGATTCCAAGGGTCGATGGTGTTTACAAGACATATTTTTAATTTTTGAAAATACAACTTTTTCTAAATTTATTCAAAAATAGTTGAGATATATTATATATAATGTATTTTAACTAGTATCATTCAAAATTAATACATAAGTTCGGTGTTTTTTCAGAAATTATTGTCATGTGAAGTAAGAGGTGGTGTTTTTTGTTTTCCGGCAAAGTGAGATAAAATAGTAGAAATCCAAGGCCAGAATTGTATTCTACGACCTCGAAATAGGGGATAAGTGTCAAAATTTTTTCAAAAAAAGAAAGTCGTTTTTTATGTATCAAAAATAACATAATAATTTAGGCAACCAGAAACTTATACTACTCTTTATTGTCGGTGACTATTCTCGGATTAGCATGTTATACTAATTTAAATAACAATTAGAAAAGGACAGCATAAAAGATCCCGCACGATTTATCAACACTTTTCAAATATAAATAAAAATATTATCACATTATTCAGAATTCACGCGACAGCTTATTCTGACGATATGCTAACTTTACGGAGGAATTAGTTGGTACGTAACAAGGAACTGGGGTCCATATCTTCGAAAACGTGAAATGAAGAGTGAAATGGAAGGCGATCTGGGGCCCAATTCTCGAACTGGGGAACGTGAAGTGAACGGGGAATGTGAAATGAATAGGGAACGTGAAGAGTGTCGAATATGTATTCTTGACGCGTTCATCATTCATATCCCTGTTCGCCCGGTGAAAAGCAAGCGAACCGTGAAAGGAGTTACTGAACATGTGCAAATGAAATGTCAGCCGCTAAATGACATATTTGGCGATTAGTATTAAAAAATTTATTATATTTTTAGTTGTTAAAAATAACACGTCATTAAAAAAAGCAATATATTGACGAACCGTTTCTTTAAGACGTTTTATTTTTTGAATAAACAGATGAAATGTTAATTAGGCCGTACAACGATATTTTTAGTATTTTCTAATTTTTAATTAAAATATCCTTAGAAAGTTGATTATGCCTCGCAAATTCCAAGTAACTTTGAGATTACAGGCATACAAAATTATTATAGGAGATTCTGTTCATAATTCAATGTATGAGCGTGCTATTTAAAAATGTTTTTCTACGGCTAGTTCTGTTTGTGGCTTTAACATCTTGTGCCAATATGTCCATAACAGCCAAGTATCTTAGTTTTAAACAGTCAAGTCTAACATAATTCTTTTCACCACTTATAATAAATTTGAGATAATAAAAATTTGTAAGATATTTGAAACCTTTTTTTGACAAATTTTATGTTTAAGTAATGTTAACTACAGCATTTCACTTAATTACACTGTGCTAAATAGTATTCTACACTACAATTAAATAAATATTATTATGATTATAATTTTTCGGGACATATAAATATGAACCCTAGAGACCAACGTATGAGGTTCTTTAGCATAAAAACCTTATTTATGGTACATTTGATTTTCAAGCCTCTACAAATCTTAAAAAAACTATATTAAAAGTTGAATGTGAGATCTGCCAGCAGTGGCGTTACTAAGATATGTGCGCCCCCCTCAGATTTTGCACCCGTCTTGATTCTTCGATATAATTCATTTTCATCAAGGAACTTGAAGGAACCTCTGGATTTTCTGCGTTCCCCTCGCACCGCGGGGGCTGCGGGGTCATTATTTACGCAACTGTCTGCCAGTATCTTTAATGGTCGTCTTCTGTTTGGCCTTTAGTTTCGGCCCCTGATATTAAACAGTTTCTCTATCATTGTTCAAGTTTTAGGTTTTCTTTCAATCTTAGTTGTCGGGACAGGAAGTCTTGTAGTAAGAGGCTGGATGTTTTGTGAATTCATACAATAACTGACTGGATGGTTTACGTAATGGATTGGGATGATGGCTTTTAGTCATACTACGTAGAGATGTAATTTCCACTGTTTCAAGATTTATCAGTGCTAGCTTTCTGGGATTACTGTATATAAAGGGCATGTATTCTAATTTACGTCAGTATATTTTTGTATATATGAGTTGCTGTTTTTATTGATATACTTTTAAAGCGTTTGGCTCTTTGTATGCCTTTTTGTTTTAACAGTTCTAGAGAGCCAATTTAAGATAATTTTGTGGTCTATATTTACAACTAAATATTTGACTGATGGCCTGGTCTATATTTCTTGGTTGTTAAATGATACAAAATAAATTTAATCCAGGCAAAGTACAAATATTTTAATGGGAATCAATAACTTCACAACAATAACAACAACGACACTCTTTTTTTTTAATTTTTGACGGTTAATTTGACGTACCAAAACTATTTGCCTTAAATTGTGACAAAGCATATTACGGACATTTTCGGTCTGACAGCTCAATTCAATCTGTCTTCTATTTTATTTTTTGAAATCCGCGGGTTTTAGCAAGTTAGTAGTAATACCGGCGGTATAGACCGGGCTGCGCCCCGTGGGCCCCACGATGAGCTCCTTCCGGGGGCCCCATTTTCTAGTGCTCCACCCCGAGTACCCCATAGGGCTCCGCTAATGTTCCGTCCGGGATCCTCATTTTTCAGGTTAGTTCAGGTGTTCCCATTTTCTAGTAGTTCACCCGGGTACCCCATTTGAGCGTTGGCTTTCGCATATACATCAACTGTCACCTGTCACTACTTGACATTTTCTTCTGGTTGCCTGTCAATTCAAATTATCAATCTTCTTGTTGGCTGCACTTTAATTTTGTTGGGATGACGTCACACTTTTTTTCATTCTAGCGAGGATCGAACCAGCTACCTTCGGGTTGGAAGACAAACTCTATAGGCACAGGGCTATCGAAGCCATGTCGCAAAGTTTAGCAGTTAAATCCTATCTTCAGTCAAAGAATAATTTTTAACCATTTAATAAATGAAAAAAAAGTCATATACGTTGTTGGGATTCGAACCCCCAATCTTCCGCTCAGTACACAGATACCTTATCCGTCAGACTACGACCACTACGTGAAGAGTTTAGCAGTTAAATCCTATTTCTCTTGAGTCAACGTAGCGGCCTAAATGACTTATGTGTGTATATAAGGATTAATAAAAAAAGAGTCTTTATCCATTAGTTGTTGTTGTAGGGTATCGTAAATTTGATTAAAATTAATTTTTTGGTTTGTAATAGTACTGATGTAGGTAAAATGACTTGTAGAGAGTCTGACAAGGAAATTCTGTACATAACTTACGGCGGCTCGTGGTGATGCAAACACGCCATTTTACAATTTCATTTTAACAAGTTTCTAGCTAATTGTATAGATGATAATAGGAGTACTGTATTGTCATTATTTTATATGTCCTATTTTTTAGGATTACGCCCCCGGAGTCTCATTTCCTAGTTGTTATCTGTCAAATGGTGAATATGCGTTAAAGTTTAGAGAGAACACCATTTGATATATATTTTTTTAATTTGAAAAGGTAAAATTTGGAAAAAAATTGATACGAAGCTACGAGACATTTGGATTTTATATAATAACGCAGAGGAAAAATAAAACAAATATATACTTTATTTTTATTTCATCAAACATTATTTTTTACGACTACATAGTCAGCTAATAAATATATTTATTAACTAAGAGAAAAATATTACTCTAATATAAAGAGTGAATAATAAACAAACATTTAGCTGATAAATCAACAATCTTAATTTATATTTAGTGCCCTGTATGGCAAAAAATTTCGAGTTATAACCTTGTTTTGACACAAATAATAAATAAATCTAACTTACTTTAATAATAATTGGAAACATAAAATTTTAATTTATTTTTTCATTTTATACAAACTTATCCTTAATCTGACATATATTGTAACATATTAAGATTTTATCCCCGGGTATAGAATGTTTAGGACTGGAAAAGGAGGACTATCCACAAACCAAATAGTTTCTTGAATCGATTTCCACATCATCCTGAAGGTTTTTGTCAGCATAAGGTATGGTATATCTAAAAAAAAAATAAACAATTTTAGCAAAAATAATTAAGTTCGATTTCCTTTAACCATTGGTGCCTCGTTTTATTTAATGTGATAAAAAGTTAATAAAATATCGAGTAAAAAGTGCTTAAGAGGAAACTGATTATTTAAAATACTAACATAATGGTTAGAGTTATTAAAGAGATAAAAAGTAATCAAGGCATGACTTTTTGTTTATGTCTCTTTTAATTCAATATAATAAAAAATTTCAACATATGTATAAGCAAGGTATATATAAAATATGAAATAAACTATTTAACAGTGTACAGCAAAACCACAAGTTTCATTTATCATGATGAGCTAACGGTTCAGCGAATCGATAATAGCCTAACTAACTCACTGATATGCTTTTCTCTAATTTTTCGCGAAATATGAAAGTGTTTTTTTATTTTGCTATTTTTAAATACATAATTTCTTATTTTTTTTTTACAAATTTTAAACGCTTTTAAATTGTCATAATTATGCTTTCGATATGACATCTTATATCAAAATTAAAAACACTGTAGTGTAAGAAATTAAATATTTGACTTTGTTGCTACTCAAAATTCACCAAAAGTTGTATAAATAATATGAAAATATTAGAAAGATTTCTTACTGCATTGGAAAAGACATAAAATTATAAAGAATGCTATAATAATGGGTTAGACCAGGGGTTAAAAATGTGTAATTTTATAAATTAAAGGCTCAAGTGATGTCTTATGTGGACTTTTATACAAAAATAGAGTGTTTTCAGGAGAAATTACACACAGACTAAGTAATATGGACAATAAATTAAAGGTCCAAGTATATCTTGTATAGATTTTTTATATAAAAATTGGGTATGTGCTGTAAAAAACTTAAATGGTGGATCAAAATTTCGTTTAGATATGAGATTTGATATTAAAATTAAAAGCACTGTGATGTAAAAAATTAAATATTTTGCCTTTGTTGATTACTCAAAAATTCTATAAAAGCTGTATAAATAATATGAAAAATAATGTTAGAGAGGCTTCTTACTGCATTGGAAAAAGACATAAAATTATAAAAATGCTATAATAATGAGCTAGGTCAAGTGTTAAAAATGTGTAATTTGAAAAATTGAAAGTTCAAGTGTTGCCTTGTGTAGATTTTTATCCAAAAATAGGGTGTTTTCACCACCACAGACTAAGTAATATGGACAATAAATTAAAGATTCAAGTATATCTGGTATAGATTTTTTGTATAAAAATAGGACATGTTCTGTAGAATACTTTAAATCGTGGATCATAATTTCGTTTAGATATGAGTTTATATATTAAAATTAAAAGCACTGTGATGTAAGAAATTAAATATTTTGCCTTTTGTTGACTTCTGAGAAAGTCACCAAAAGTTGTACAAAATAATATGAAAAATAATGTCAAGGAGGTTTCCTACTGCATTGGAAAAGATATAAAATTATAAAAAATGCTATAACAAGGTTAGATTTAGTGTTATAAATGTCTAATTTGGAAAATTACAGGCCGAAGTGGCGTCTTGTGGAGATTTTTATACAAAATAGAGTGTTTTTAGGAGAGAAATTACACATTGACTAAGTGATATGGGCAATAAATTAAAGGTCCAAGTGTATTTTCTGATTTTTTATATAAAAATAGGGTATGTTCTGTAAGATACCTACAAGAATGGTTATTTTGATATGTTAAAATGTATAATTTGAAAATAAAAAGACTCTTGAAGTGTCTCTTACGAATTTTTTATACAAAATATGGTGTTTTCTGGAGAGAAATTGACCCTAAGTGATGTTGACAATAAACTAAAAGTCCAAATGTATCCTATATAGATTTTTTATATAAAAACAGGGTATGTTCTGTAGTATACTTACAAAAAAAAAGAATTATTTCGTTCTGTTAAGAATGTATAATTTGAAAATTAAAGACCCATGAGATGTCTTTTATGGATTTTTTATACAAAATATGGTATGTCTCGAAAGAAATTATACACTAAGTAATATGGGCAATAAATTAATAGTCCAAGTGTATCTTGTGTAGATTTTATATATAAAAATAGGGTATATTCTGTAGAATACTTACATAAAAGTATATATGTTCTCCAATAAATCCTCATAAAGTTCCAGAAGGCCCACATAGTCCCAAGGAGCATATATTTCATTATACTTTTCAGTTCTATTATGAATCTCTTCTGGGCATATTATGTTTACCGAAAAAAAATTTTAACACAAAATTTCAGTTAACTATTAAATATATAGTTATCAAAATGAGTTGATGGTTTAAGAAATCGATAATAGTCATAACTTACTCCTGTGAGTAAGTAACATATCTGTATATGTTTTCTCTTTTTTCTACAATAGAGAGGTGTAAGCCATGTTTCAACGTTAATACATTAGTTACTGCTGTTGCCGAAACTGCTGCCACAATAGAAGTATTCACGTATTTAGATTTTACCTAAAATTGGAAAAGTTACAATATTTTTCTCCAAATTAACAAAAAAAAAATACCACTAAAATTGTTACTTAAAAAAAGGTTTATTTCGTTCTGTTAAAAATGTATAATTTGAAAATTAAAGACACATGAGATGTCTTTTATGGATTTTTTATACAAAATATGGCATGTCTTGAAAGAAATTATACACTAAGTAATACGGGTAATAAATTAAAGGTCCAAGTGTATCTTGTGTAGATTTTTTATATAAAAATAGGGTATATTCTATAGAATACTTACATAAAAAGGATATATGTTCAACAACAAATCCTCATAAAGTTCCAGAAGGGCCACATAGTCTCAAGTAGCATATATTTCATTATACTTTTCAGTTCTATTATGTATCCCTTCTGGGCGTATTACGTTTGCCTACAAAAAAATTTTAACACAAAATTTCAGTTAACTATTAAATATATAATTATCACAATGAGTTGATGATTTAATAAATCTATAATAGTCATAACTCACTCACAGATATGTTCTTCTCTTTTTTTCCATAAGAGAGAAGTGTAAGCCATGTTTTCACGTTAATACATTAATTACTGTTGTTGCCGAAACTGCTGCCACAATAGAAGTATTCAGGTATTTAGATTTTACCTAAAATTGGAAAAGTTGCAATATTTTTCTTCAAATTAACAAAAAAAAAATACCACTAAAATTGTTACTTTTTATTAAATTAAAAATAAAACTTCTTGTTTTAAAATCGTTACTTTTTATTAAATTAAAAATGAAACTTCTTGTTTTAAAATTGATACTTGCATCAAAGAAAAATTTATATCATATTAATAAGTTTTCCACTATACAGTACCTATAAGCAACTTAAAAACTGACCTTCATTGGTCTGCTGTGGGCATTGTTGTGATAAATGCAAATATGTTTGACTAAATTCAAGCTTATTCTAAAAAGTTCGAGTTAGTAAAAAATTAAATAACAATAAGGTGTGTAATTTTTAAATAACAAATAAAAAGCTAATTTATATACATTAAGGTAAAATTTACGCAGTTGATAATTAGTTGTCCTATTGCTTTTTATGGTTTATTGGTAAATAGGCTGTCATTCTTGACATCCTCGTTGCACCACCACCACAAATAAACGAAACAAACTTCTGCATATTTGAATTTTCTCTCTCAAAATTGAGATATTCAGATATTTTTATTCTTGTCTATCTGCTTCTATATGCTGTTTGTTTCACATCAGGAGTATTCGTTATATGCCAAATTCTTTCTTGAATGTATTTCTGGCCCATTTCCGATATAAAGTACGGCATATCTAAAAAATTAACTTTTTCAAAATTTTTTATTAAGAGGAGAAAGTAAAGATAGAAGAAGAACACCCTTTTGAAAAATTAAGAAAATTAATATTTCTGTTTTAAATATTTCCCAGCCCCCTTTTTTACAAAGTAGTTCTGCTTTTTTATACCTTTACATAGATTAAAAGATGTACTTATACGTCTCAAATACTATTCACTCATCGAAAAATTTTCTAAGCTGACCTTTTTAAGATAAAAATGTAACCAAAGATACCTATTAAATTTTTCTTAAGTATTTTATCAGAAAAAACACTAAAATGTACCTAACATAAAAAAATCAATGACATAATTTGAAAAAATATTTATTTTCGAAAAAAAAATAATCCCAAAAAACTTATCTGTCTCAATTTTAAGCATTATTTCGAATGAAAACTAGTTAAAATGCTCTCTAAATATGAATAAATCATCCACCATTCGATGAAACTATAAAAAAGAAAAAATAAATCCACCATTTTTAGATACCGTTGTCGTGCAAGCTATACTTTGTACCAATCAGATATTTACTACAAAAATTACTATTTAACTACGTAAATTGAAAAAATACTGCTTTTTTCTAACAGAAAATAATTAAAAATGCACGCTAAACATATAGTAATCAATTAATATTCGATCAAATTGTAAAATAAAAGAAAATAAATCTCAGAGCTCTGTTATTTACCGGCATCCATTGAGCGTGCCGGCCATGTAAGCCATTGCAAATTTTCTGGGTTCCTCACTCTCAAATTTGATTAATTTACAAAAACGATATCTTAATACCTTACTAACGCAGCAATCAAGCTATATTAAAAATGCAATAACGCTAACGGTTTTATTTCCTATTACCGATCTTTAAGATATCATCCTGTTAGATTTTATGAATAAAAATAAAACGGTTTTTTATAAGACCATTCACCCTGGAATTATATCAAAATGTATCTTAAAACTTACCTTTTTCAATTTTCTTAAGGGTTTAGTCGAACAAAAACTAATTAAAAATGCACTTAACATATAAAATTCAATTAAAAATTCACTTTATACGCTTAAAATTTGTAATAAAAAGAATATTATCGGTTATTATGGTAGTGGTACGAATATTGACATAAAACTGACATACTTGTTAGAAGCAGCTTTAGCGGTGGATCGAAAAAAAGATTGGGTCTGTTACCAGCCTTCACATTGAAAGTTTCATCACCCTTTTCAGTACCATACTTTCAAACCTTTTTTAAATTCGAATAATGTCTGCTTCTATTTTTATCAACAAAATAACATTGTGGAAATCGTAAGTAGATTATAATTTATTTTATATTACTAAGTTAAAGGTGAAACACAATGAACAAACATGTAAAATGTGTGTCTTTGAGTAAAATAGGTATAAATTACAGTTTTAGAGAGTACGACTAGTAATAATATTTATTTAAATTATAAAATCAGATGTTGCTGTCATGAAATATAACGAAAATTTTCGTTGCTCGAGCTGTATTACTTTTTAATAAAAATAATGTAATTAATACCGATTTGTTTTTATATAACAGTTCCAAAAATCGAATTGTCGATTGGGTAGTAATTCATCCCTTCCACGCTTTAAACTTGGTCACGGCCTTGAAAAATATACGAGTATATGCTAATGTCTTTGAAAGCTGGCGTGATAATTCACCCCCACTTTTTAAACTTAATCCAGGCCTTGAAAATATGCACGCTTCCTCGATGCCTTGAAAACTTACGCTCGACCTAACATATGTGATGAATATATATGACGTCATTTTACCCTGAAGTATACCATTATAAACGCCCATGCGCCGAGGAATGATTTTTATATTCACGTTGATATCAGTGGCATTAATTTTAAAATATTTTTTGTAGCGCATATTTTAAAAGTGTTTGTTGTTACAGGTAATTTTAATTTAATACATTTTTCTACAGTCAATATTTCAAAATTTTTTTAATAATTTGACTTTTTGTTTCTTACCAGTTGAGTTATTTTAATAAAATTCTATGTACTTTTCAAAAATAATCTTTTATGAAGGAATTATTTCCGAAAAACACTCCCAGAATTTCCTTCGCTGTATTTAAAGGAGAAAAATACCTTTTTTAATATTTCGGTTTTCAAATATCATGGATTTCTTTTACAACAGTATTTTGTTCTTAGAGATCCTTTTTAAACTCTAATTCTTTAACTTTCTGCGTATAAGCTAAGTTCAGAATCTTGTACTTCTCCTGCAGAAACCAAGAAATAAGTTATATAATGTCAAAATAAATGCGGAGTATCTAAATTCAATGATTATTTCGCCTTTAGTGCTCTAATTTCCTTGTTTTCCTGGAGAAGTAATAACAAAGGTATCGAAAATGCAAGATATTATTTAAAATAAACCCAATAATCTTTGAGATATTTTCGTATTTCCCTAAAATATGGATTTCGGGAAGTAAATTAATGCAAACATTTGTGACTTTCTGTCTATAAGCTAAGTTCAGAATCTTGTACTTCTCCTAAAAAAACAAGGAATATAGGTTCAATAAAATCGAAATAAGAACGAAAGATCTAAATTCAATGACTATTTCGCATTTGATGCTGTAATTTTTTTTGTTGTTTCTAGTTAAGCTATCTATCTATCTAAAAATGCCGGATTTTTAAAATATTTTAAAAAACTAATATTTTTAGAGATATTTACGTATTTCGCTAAAAAGTGGACATCGGGAAGTAAATTAAGAAAACCGCCCCAGTTTCGATTTTCTGTCTATAAGCTAAGTTCAAAATCTTGTACTTCTCTTGTAAAAAAAAAAACAAAAATTATATGTTAAATAATGTTGAAATATGAACGAAATGTCTAAATTCTATGATTTTTCGCCTCTTGGTGCTATAATTTTTAATATATCTCGGCAGCACAACTACGAAAATCTCTGAAGGATTTAATTTTCAATTATATTCAGAATATAGAATTTTACTTTAGAGTGAATAAAATCTAAATATGAACGGAATATCTAAATTTAGTTACTATTTCGTCTTTGGGGTTATAATTTCTTTGCTTTCCTAGAGAAGTTACAACAAAAGTATTGAAAAAAGGCGGAATTTTTTAATATTATACAAAATAAAACTAATAATCAAAGAAATATTTTTGTATTTCCCTAAAAAACGGCATTCGGAAAGTAAATTAATATAAACGCCCCATTTTTGACTTTCTGTCGATAACCTAAGTTCAGAATCTTATACTTTTATAAAAAAATAAAAAATATAGGTTAAATAAAGTTGAAATATGACGAAACATCTAAATTCTATGATTTTTCACCCTTGGTGCTATAATTTCTAATATATTTCGGCAGCAGAACAACGAAAATCTCTGAAGGTTTTAATTTTCAATTATATTACGAATATAGAATAGCATTTTAGAGTGGAAAAATAAAAATATTAACGAAATATCTAAATTTAGTAATTATTTCGTCTTTTGATGTTCGTCTTTCGTATCAAATATGCAGAATTTTTAAAATATTATGCAAAATAAGACTAATAAAAGAGATATTTTCGTAATTCCAAAAAAAAAAATGAAATTCAGGAAGTAAATTGATACAAACGACTCATTTTTGACTATCTATAAGTTAAGGTCAGAATCTTATACTTCTCCTGTGAAAAGATAGAAATATAGGTTAAATAAGGTCAAAATGAGACAGAAATATCTAAATGCCATAATTACTATGCCTTTAGTGCTATAATTTCCTTGTTTTCCTAGAGAAGTTATAAAAAAGGTATCGAAAATGCAGGATATTATTTAAAATAAATCCAATAATATTTGAGATATTTTCGTATTTCCCTAAAAATGAAATTCGGGAAGTAAATTAATACAAACATCCCAATTTTGAGTTTATGCCCATAACCTAAGTTCAGAATCTTGTACTTCTACAAAATCCAAGAAATATGGGTTAAATAAGGTCGTCAATCATTGATTGAACACATTTCGTTCTTATTTCATTTTTTTTTTTTTGGAATTACGAAAATATCTCTTTTATTAGTCTTATTTTGCATAATATTTTAAAAATTCTGCATATTTGATACGAAAGACGAACATCAAAAGACGAAATAATTACTAAATTTAGATATTTCGTTAATATTTTTATTTTTCCACTCTAAAATGCTATTCTATATTCGTAATATAATTGAAAATTAAAACCTTCAGAGATTTTCGTTGTTCTGCTGCCGAAATATATTAGAAATTATAGCACCAAGGGTGAAAAATCATAGAATTTAGATGTTTCGTCATATTTCAACTTTATTTAACCTATATTTTTTATTTTTTTATAAAAGTATAAGATTCTGAACTTAGGTTATCGACAGAAAGTCAAAAATGGGGCGTTTATATTAATTTACTTTCCGAATGCCGTTTTTTAGGGAAATACAAAAATATTTCTTTGATTATTAGTTTTATTTTGTATAATATTAAAAAATTCCGCCTTTTTTCAATACTTTTGTTGTAACTTCTCTAGGAAAGCAAAGAAATTATAACCCCAAAGACGAAATAGTAACTAAATTTAGATATTCCGTTCATATTTAGATTTTATTCACTCTAAAGTAAAATTCTATATTCTGAATATAATTGAAAATTAAATCCTTCAGAGATTTTCGTAGTTGTGCTGCCGAGATATATTAAAAATTATAGCACCAAGAGGCGAAAAATCATAGAATTTAGACATTTCGTTCATATTTCAACATTATTTAACATATAATTTTTGTTTTTTTTTTTTACAAGAGAAGTACAAGATTTTGAACTTAGCTTATAGACAGAAAATCGAAACTGGGGCGGTTTTCTTAATTTACTTCCCGATGTCCACTTTTTAGCGAAATACGTAAATATCTCTAAAAATATTAGTTTTTTAAAATATTTTAAAAATCCGGCATTTTTAGATAGATAGATAGCTTAACTAGAAACAACAAAAAAAATTACAGCATCAAATGCGAAATAGTCATTGAATTTAGATCTTTCGTTCTTATTTCGATTTTATTGAACCTATATTCCTTGTTTTTTTAGGAGAAGTACAAGATTCTGAACTTAGCTTATAGACAGAAAGTCACAAATGTTTGCATTAATTTACTTCCCGAAATCCATATTTTAGGGAAATACGAAAATATCTCAAAGATTATTGGGTTTATTTTAAATAATATCTTGCATTTTCGATACCTTTGTTATTACTTCTCCAGGAAAACAAGGAAATTAGAGCACTAAAGGCGAAATAATCATTGAATTTAGATACTCCGCATTTATTTTGACATTATATAACTTATTTCTTGGTTTCTGCAGGAGAAGTACAAGATTCTGAACTTAGCTTATACGCAGAAAGTTAAAGAATTAGAGTTTAAAAAGGATCTCTAAGAACAAAATACTGTTGTAAAAGAAATCCATGATATTTGAAAACCGAAATATTAAAAAAGGTATTTTTCTCCTTTAAATACAGCGAAGGAAATTCTGGGAGTGTTTTTCGGAAATAATTCCTTCATAAAAGATTATTTTTGAAAAGTACATAGAATTTTATTAAAATAACTCAACTGGTAAGAAACAAAAAGTCAAATTATTAAAAAAATTTTGAAATATTGACTGTAGAAAAATGTATTAAATTAAAATTACCTGTAACAACAAACACTTTTAAAATATGCGCTACAAAAAATATTTTAAAATTAATGCCACTGATATCAACGTGAATATAAAAATCATTCCTCGGCGCATGGGCGTTTATAATGGTATACTTCAGGGTAAAATGACGTCATATATATTCATCACATATGTTAGGTCGAGCGTAAGTTTTCAAGGCATCGAGGAAGCGTGCATATTTTCAAGGCCTGGATTAAGTTTAAAAAGTGGGGGTGAATTATCACGCCAGCTTTCAAAGACATTAGCATATACTCGTATATTTTTCAAGGCCGTGACCAAGTTTAAAGCGTGGAAGGGATGAATTACTACCCAATCGACAATTCGATTTTTGGAACTGTTATATAAAAACAAATCGGTATTAATTACATTATTTTTATTAAAAAGTAATACAGCTCGAGCAACGAAAATTTTCGTTATATTTCATGACAGCAACATCTGATTTTATAATTTAAATAAATATTATTACTAGTCGTACTCTCTAAAACTGTAATTTATACCTATTTTACTCAAAGACACACATTTTACATGTTTGTTCATTGTGTTTCACCTTTAACTTAGTAATATAAAATAAATTATAATCTACTTACGATTTCCACAATGTTATTTTGTTGATAAAAATAGAAGCAGACATTATTCGAATTTAAAAAAGGTTTGAAAGTATGGTACTGAAAAGGGTGATGAAACTTTCAATGTGAAGGCTGGTAACAGACCCAATCTTTTTTTCGATCCACCGCTAAAGCTGCTTCTAACAAGTATGTCAGTTTTATGTCAATATTCGTACCACTACCATAATAACCGATAATATTCTTTTTATTACAAATTTTAAGCGTATAAAGTGAATTTTTAATTGAATTTTATATGTTAAGTGCATTTTTAATTAGTTTTTGTTCGACTAAACCCTTAAGAAAATTGAAAAAGGTAAGTTTTAAGATACATTTTGATATAATTCCAGGGTGAATGGTCTTATAAAAAACCGTTTTATTTTTATTCATAAAATCTAACAGGATGATATCTTAAAGATCGGTAATAGGAAATAAAACCGTTAGCGTTATTGCATTTTTAATATAGCTTGATTGCTGCGTTAGTAAGGTATTAAGATATCGTTTTTGTAAATTAATCAAATTTGAGAGTGAGGAACCCAGAAAATTTGCAATGGCTTACATGGCCGGCACGCTCAATGGATGCCGGTAAATAACAGAGCTCTGAGATTTATTTTCTTTTATTTTACAATTTGATCGAATATTAATTGATTACTATATGTTTAGCGTGCATTTTTAATTATTTTCTGTTAGAAAAAAGCAGTATTTTTTCAATTTACGTAGTTAAATAGTAATTTTTGTAGTAAATATCTGATTGGTACAAAGTATAGCTTGCACGACAACGGTATCTAAAAATGGTGGATTTATTTTTTCTTTTTTATAGTTTCATCGAATGGTGGATGATTTATTCATATTTAGAGAGCATTTTAACTAGTTTTCATTCGAAATAATGCTTAAAATTGAGACAGATAAGTTTTTTGGGATTATTTTTTTTTCGAAAATAAATATTTTTTCAAATTATGTCATTGATTTTTTTATGTTAGGTACATTTTAGTGTTTTTTCTGATAAAATACTTAAGAAAAATTTAATAGGTATCTTTGGTTACATTTTTATCTTAAAAAGGTCAGCTTAGAAAATTTTTCGATGAGTGAATAGTATTTGAGACGTATAAGTACATCTTTTAATCTATGTAAAGGTATAAAAAAGCAGAACTACTTTGTAAAAAAGGGGGCTGGGAAATATTTAAAACAGAAATATTAATTTTCTTAATTTTTCAAAAGGGTGTTCTTCTTCTATCTTTACTTTCTCCTCTTAATAAAAAATTTTGAAAAAGTTAATTTTTTAGATATGCCGTACTTTATATCGGAAATGGGCCAGAAATACATTCAAGAAAGAATTTGGCATATAACGAATACTCCTGATGTGAAACAAACAGCATATAGAAGCAGATAGACAAGAATAAAAATATCTGAATATCTCAATTTTGAGAGAGAAAATTCAAATATGCAGACGTTTGTTTCGTTTATTTGTGGTGGTGGTGCAACGAGGATGTCAAGAATGACAGCCTATTTACCAATAAACCATAAAAAGCAATAGGACAACTAATTATCAACTGCGTAAATTTTACCTTAATGTATATAAATTAGCTTTTTATTTGTTATTTAAAAATTACACACCTTATTGTTATTTAATTTTTTACTAACTCGAACTTTTTAGAATAAGCTTGAATTTAGTCAAACATATTTGCATTTATCACAACAATGCCCACAGCAGACCAATGAAGGTCAGTTTTTAAGTTGCTTATAGGTACTGTATAGTGGAAAACTTATTAATATGATATAAATTTTTCTTTGATGCAAGTATCAATTTTAAAACAAGAAGTTTCATTTTTAATTTAATAAAAAGTAACGATTTTAAAACAAGAAGTTTTATTTTTAATTTAATAAAAAGTAACAATTTTAGTGGTATTTTTTTTTTTTGTTAATTTGAAGAAAAATATTGCAACTTTTCCAATTTTAGGTAAAATCTAAATACCTGAATACTTCTATTGTGGCAGCAGTTTCGGCAACAACAGTAATTAATGTATTAACGTGAAAACATGGCTTACACTTCTCTCTTATGGAAAAAAAGAGAAGAACATATCTGTGAGTGAGTTATGACTATTATAGATTTATTAAATCATCAACTCATTGTGATAATTATATATTTAATAGTTAACTGAAATTTTGTGTTAAAATTTTTTTGTAGGCAAACGTAATACGCCCAGAAGGGATACATAATAGAACTGAAAAGTATAATGAAATATATGCTACTTGAGACTATGTGGCCCTTCTGGAACTTTATGAGGATTTGTTGTTGAACATATATCCTTTTTATGTAAGTATTCTATAGAATATACCCTATTTTTATATAAAAAATCTACACAAGATACACTTGGACCTTTAATTTATTACCCGTATTACTTAGTGTATAATTTCTTTCAAGACATGCCATATTTTGTATAAAAAATCCATAAAAGACATCTCATGTGTCTTTAATTTTCAAATTATACATTTTTAACAGAACGAAATAAACCTTTTTTTAAGTAACAATTTTAGTGGTATTTTTTTTTTGTTAATTTGGAGAAAAATATTGTAACTTTTCCAATTTTAGGTAAAATCTAAATACGTGAATACTTCTATTGTGGCAGCAGTTTCGGCAACAGCAGTAACTAATGTATTAACGTTGAAACATGGCTTACACCTCTCTATTGTAGAAAAAAGAGAAAACATATACAGATATGTTACTTACTCACAGGAGTAAGTTATGACTATTATCGATTTCTTAAACCATCAACTCATTTTGATAACTATATATTTAATAGTTAACTGAAATTTTGTGTTAAAATTTTTTTTCGGTAAACATAATACGCCCAGAAGAGATTCATAATAGAACTGAAAAGTATAATGAAATATATGCTCCTTGGGACTATGTGGGCCTTCTGGAACTTTATGAGGATTTATTGGAGAACATATATACTTTATGTAAGTATTCTACAGAATATACCCTATTTTTATATATAAAATCTACACAAGATACACTTGGACTATTAATTTATTGCCCATATTACTTAGTGTATAATTTCTTTCGAGACATACCATATTTTGTATAAAAAATCCATAAAAGACATCTCATGGGTCTTTAATTTTCAAATTATACATTCTTAACAGAACGAAATAATTCTTTTTTTTTGTAAGTATACTACAGAACATACCCTGTTTTTATATAAAAAATCTATATAGGATACATTTGGACTTTTAGTTTATTGTCAACATCACTTAGGGTCAATTTCTCTCCAGAAAACACCATATTTTGTATAAAAAATTCGTAAGAGACACTTCAAGAGTCTTTTTATTTTCAAATTATACATTTTAACATATCAAAATAACCATTCTTGTAGGTATCTTACAGAACATACCCTATTTTTATATAAAAAATCAGAAAATACACTTGGACCTTTAATTTATTGCCCATATCACTTAGTCAATGTGTAATTTCTCTCCTAAAAACACTCTATTTTGTATAAAAATCTCCACAAGACGCCACTTCGGCCTGTAATTTTCCAAATTAGACATTTATAACACTAAATCTAACCTTGTTATAGCATTTTTTATAATTTTATATCTTTTCCAATGCAGTAGGAAACCTCCTTGACATTATTTTTCATATTATTTTGTACAACTTTTGGTGACTTTCTCAGAAGTCAACAAAAGGCAAAATATTTAATTTCTTACATCACAGTGCTTTTAATTTTAATATATAAACTCATATCTAAACGAAATTATGATCCACGATTTAAAGTATTCTACAGAACATGTCCTATTTTTATACAAAAAATCTATACCAGATATACTTGAATCTTTAATTTATTGTCCATATTACTTAGTCTGTGGTGGTGAAAACACCCTATTTTTGGATAAAAATCTACACAAGGCAACACTTGAACTTTCAATTTTTCAAATTACACATTTTTAACACTTGACCTAGCTCATTATTATAGCATTTTTATAATTTTATGTCTTTTTCCAATGCAGTAAGAAGCCTCTCTAACATTATTTTTCATATTATTTATACAGCTTTTATAGAATTTTTGAGTAATCAACAAAGGCAAAATATTTAATTTTTTACATCACAGTGCTTTTAATTTTAATATCAAATCTCATATCTAAACGAAATTTTGATCCACCATTTAAGTTTTTTACAGCACATACCCAATTTTTATATAAAAAATCTATACAAGATATACTTGGACCTTTAATTTATTGTCCATATTACTTAGTCTGTGTGTAATTTCTCCTGAAAACACTCTATTTTTGTATAAAAGTCCACATAAGACATCACTTGAGCCTTTAATTTATAAAATTACACATTTTTAACCCCTGGTCTAACCCATTATTATAGCATTCTTTATAATTTTATGTCTTTTCCAATGCAGTAAGAAATCTTTCTAATATTTTCATATTATTTATACAACTTTTGGTGAATTTTGAGTAGCAACAAAGTCAAATATTTAATTTCTTACACTACAGTGTTTTTAATTTTGATATAAGATGTCATATCGAAAACATAATTATGACAATTTAAAAGCGTTTAAAATTTGTAAAAAAAAAATAAGAAATTATGTATTTAAAAATAGCAAAATAAAAAAACACTTTCATATTTCGCGAAAAATTAGAGAAAAGCATATCAGTGAGTTAGTTAGGCTATTATCGATTCGCTGAACCGTTAGCTCATCATGATAAATGAAACTTGTGGTTTTGCTGTACACTGTTAAATAGTTTATTTCATATTTTATATATACCTTGCTTATACATATGTTGAAATTTTTTATTATATTGAATTAAAAGAGACATAAACAAAAATTCATGCCTTGATTACTTTTTATCTCTTTAATAACTCTAACCATTATGTTAGTATTTTAAATAATCAGTTTCCTCTTAAGTACTTTTTACTCGATATTTTATTAACTTTTTATCACATTAAATAAAACGAGGCACCAATGGTTAAAGGAAATCGAACTTAATTATTTTTGCTAAAATTGTTTATTTTTTTTTTAGATATACCATACCTTATGCTGACAAAAACCTTCAGGATGATGTGGAAATCGATTCAAGAAACTATTTGGTTTGTGGATAGTCCTCCTTTTCCAGTCCTAAACATTCTATACCCGGGGATAAAATCTTAATATGTTACAATATATGTCAGATTAAGGATAAGTTTGTATAAAATGAAAAAATAAATTAAAATTTTATGTTTCCAATTATTATTAAAGTAAGTTAGATTTATTTATTATTTGTGTCAAAACAAGGTTATAACTCGAAATTTTTTGCCATACAGGGCACTAAATATAAATTAAGATTGTTGATTTATCAGCTAAATGTTTGTTTATTATTCACTCTTTATATTAGAGTAATATTTTTCTCTTAGTTAATAAATATATTTATTAGCTGACTATGTAGTCGTAAAAAATAATGTTTGATGAAATAAAAATAAAGTATATATTTGTTTTATTTTTCCTCTGCGTTATTATATAAAATCCAAATGTCTCGTAGCTTCGTATCAATTTTTTTCCAAATTTTACCTTTTCAAATTAAAAAAATATATATCAAATGGTGTTCTCTCTAAACTTTAACGCATATTCACCATTTGACAGATAACAACTAGGAAATGAGACTCCGGGGGCGTAATCCTAAAAAATAGGACATATAAAATAATGACAATACAGTACTCCTATTATCATCTATACAATTAGCTAGAAACTTGTTAAAATGAAATTGTAAAATGGCGTGTTTGCATCACCACGAGCCGCCGTAAGTTATGTACAGAATTTCCTTGTCAGACTCTCTACAAGTCATTTTACCTACATCAGTACTATTACAAACCAAAAAATTAATTTTAATCAAATTTACGATACCCTACAACAACAACTAATGGATAAAGACTCTTTTTTTATTAATCCTTATATACACACATAAGTCATTTAGGCCGCTACGTTGACTCAAGAGAAATAGGATTTAACTGCTAAACTCTTCACGTAGTGGTCGTAGTCTGACGGATAAGGTATCTGTGTACTGAGCGGAAGATTGGGGGGTTCGAATCCCAACAACGTATATGACTTTTTTTTCATTTATTAAATGGTTAAAAATTATTCTTTGACTGAAGATAGGATTTAACTGCTAAACTTTGCGACATGGCTTCGATAGCCCTGTGCCTATAGAGTTTGTCTTCCAACCCGAAGGTAGCTGGTTCGATCCTCGCTAGAATGAAAAAAAGTGTGACGTCATCCCAACAAAATTAAAGTGCAGCCAACAAGAAGATTGATAATTTGAATTGACAGGCAACCAGAAGAAAATGACAAGTAGTGACAGGTGACAGTTGATGTATATGCGAAAGCCAACGCTCAAATGGGGTACCCGGGTGAACTACTAGAAAATGGGAACACCTGAACTAACCTGAAAAATGAGGATCCCGGACGGAACATTAGCGGAGCCCTATGGGGTACTCGGGGTGGAGCACTAGAAAATGGGGCCCCCGGAAGGAGCTCTAAAAATGGGGATCCCGGACGGAACTTTAACGGAGCCCTATGGGGTACTCGGGTGGAGCACTAGAAACTGCGGCCCACGGAAGGGGTTCTAAAAAAAGGGGGCCTCACAAAAAATGGGGCGCAGCCCTAAAATGGGGCCCTCATCGTGGGGCCCACGGGGCGCAGCCCGGTCTATACCGCCGGTGGGGCCCACGGGGCGCAGCCCGGTCTATACCGCCGGTATTACTACTCAAGTTCATATCTGTTAACATCGCTTTTTCAAGAATACGGCTTTTATTGTCAAAATATGAAGTGAAACTTCACATCGCCATTCACATCCACACTTTCGAAGATACGGGCCCTGAACTTTCACTTCATACTTTGACAGTGAAGGCAGTATTCTTGAATTAGCAATGTTGCCGGATATTGAACGTACCTATAATCATATTTTATATAGGTAGTTTTATGCAAGGCATATCTGCATGAAAGAGCACTTTGTGGGATATTTCGGACTAACTTGTTTTTTTCTTATTATTTGAATTTTCCCAAAAAAATTACCAAGATGAAGAAAATTCGAAGTTTTTTCTTTACGGAAGAACAAAAAATACTAACCGAATTTGCTAAAAAATACTCTGATCTATATTATACTTGAATATATTATATGTTAGAATGTATTGTTTCCAGTTGTTTAAAGACTGCTATGCCATACTCATCTCTGTTACTTACAAATCCTTGATAATTTTGTTTGTCAAAAATACTTCGTCTAAATTCACTATAATTATAATTTAAAAAATAGTTAATCTAGACGCACAACGCTTTATATACTTAATTATGCGGCAAGTACCAAAAAATACTAATCAAGTCTGACACTTAATTTTTGCACACTTTGGCAACTTCTTTCACATTCGCTTACTATTCACCAGGGTAGCTATTCTTGTTCTTGAGAGAATGATCATCTTGATGGAAAGTGGGCGTGGTTCTCAGGAAAAAGTACGAAACCGTATTTAGAATACGGTTTCTTACTTTTTCGTAAGAACCACGGCCACTTTCCATCAAAATGATCGTTCTCTCGAGAACGAGAAAGCTACCCAGAATACGGTTTCATACTTTTTCGTGAGAACCACGCCCACTTTCCATCAAGATGATCGTTCTCTCAAGAACGAGAATAGGTACCCAGGCGAAGAGGAATGTGAATTATGACTGAGTCGAGAATACAAAATTCGCCACTTTTCATGACATGTGACCCATCACTTCACATTCCCCAGTTCGAGGATTCGGCCCCTCTGGGTAGCTATTCTCGTTCTTGAGAGAACGATCATCTTGATGGAAAGTGGGCGTGGTTCTCACGAAAAAGTACGAAACCGTATTCAGAATACGAATGATGCATGGTATTAAAGACAAGAAATATCCAAACTACAATGCGTTTAGAACCGACAGACTCGTCAAACTATGCGAGGGCACGATGTTACTTCTAAAAAAGCATATTATTGCTAATTCCCTGATGATGTTTTGGAAGGAACATTTATCAGGATCAAAATGAAAACCGGGTTCCTAATTTATCCAGCGCCTTTTATACCAATGCACCAATCCTGAGAGAAGACTTTAATGTGAAGCACCACCTCTGGGGGCCAGGATCACCAACGCCAAGGGTATCGTCCTTGAAAATGTCACTCAAACAAATTTGCTGTGGTACGTGGGCTTACTAAACATTTTAGATCTATTTATGGCAAAAAATACGAGCAGGCTTTCAAGGCTGTTGGTTCCTCATGAACTAACTTCGGATCACTTGTCAGTTCTCATCGAATATGGCGTTCATATAGACGCAACTGAGGGCTCTAATTTAAAAGCTTTTATCAATTGGCATAAGTACAAGAAGCTCCTCAAAGAAGCTGAGTATTCCGCGGTAATTCCAGGTGTTGGGCCCCTGAAGGACTCGCTCGCAAGAGTTTCTGTCACAAAGGTGTTTAAGTATTCTAAGTACGTTGAAATTCCAGTACATTTGAGAGCCCCAATTAGGGAAAAGAATCGTCTCAAAAATTTGGCCTGTAGGACACCCATCCTTGCCATCAAGGGATAGGCTAACAGAGCATCTGAGGAGATATGACGGGAGCTCCGCCATCTGTACTATCGGTGCTAGAAATCTAAATTAGAAACCCTGAAAATCCGTGATGCGAGTCTTGCGAAAATGCCCTTGCTTCACATTGTCAACGGATATGTCACCTTAACGGACACGCAAGATAATGCCAACGAATCTGCAGACAAAATTTATGAACAATTTCAGTTAAATCTCAGCGCCAATAAGACAAAGGAACAGAATATCGATCAAACTGTTCACATGTAGAAGTCCATGCAATTTATTGACTCAGGCATTGCCTGTCTTGATGATATTAAGGGGATTGCTTTAGGGCTTATTGTTAAGAAAGCGCTAGGTTTGGATGGTTTGACGAATGCAGCTCTGAAAAGAGCTCCGGACAAGACCCTCTCAGCTAGTTGACAAAGTCAACGCCATATTGCAATCTGGTCATTTTCCCTCAGATTGGAAAGTGGCAAAAATTACACTTATAAGAAAAAAAAGAGAAGCGCTACCAGCATTAATAGCTATCGGCCAACTTTCCAGTCTCTGGAAAATAATAGAAAAAGTTATCTTTTTCGCCTAACCAATTTCATAGCTGAGAGAAACATCTTGATTTCGGAGCAGTCCGGATTCAGTGACACTGTTAGTAGCGTTTAGCAGACCAACAGACTGATTTCATTCAGCACCCAAGGTTTTAATAGGAAATTTTATAGGGGAGCATTCTTTGCATCAGCAAGGCCGTTGACAAGGTACGGCAAAATGGAATTTCGTCAAACTTGTAAGGCTAGGAATCTCAAATTACCGATAAAAACATTAATCCAAAGTGTCTTTAAGGGCAGATTCTCCTCAGGAGGCGAATTATAGCGGGGGTTCCATGGGGTTCTCCTCTGTCTCCCACTCTATTTAATTTTTATTCTGTTGACATTGCGAAAGATGATCACAGTAAACTATATTCGCTGACGACACTGCATTTGCGACGTCCTCAGGGTCATTTCGCCTCCTTATTTTGAGACTGCAAAGGCATATCAACAAGTCAGAGAAATGAATGGCCGATTGGAAAATCACATTGACTCATAAGAAAACTCAGGCTATTATATATACAAAAGCCAGGTTGGCGATTCCTGACGATCGGTTGTAAATTTGTAACACTAGAATTTGGACTAGTCTTTGACAAGAGGCTCAACTGGGTACTACTACTTGCTAAACAATACAAAAACGTCTCTGATATCTCTTTACTTACTGTTGAATCGTAATAGTAAGCTCAATCTTAAGTTAAAATTAACGATTTATACGCTTTTCAGTAGATCGATCCTGTCATTTGGTGGATGACCACAAGCAGGCCTAGATTCAGCAGACTAGAGAGCTTCTACGACAGAGTCCTCCGCATGATCTGTGATTCCCTCTACTACGTTAGGAATATTATCATCTAAAAAGACCTCGGATGCGAAACCTTTACAGATTTCATCCATAATTCCATCACAAAATATCTTTAGAGGGATCAACACTCCACCAATGATTTAGTTCAAACTTAACATAGCTTATCCGCCACATCACTGTAGCACCATCGATATGTCGGAAATGAGCTATAAGAGCATTAATTAGTGTCAAATTTTTCAAAATCCTGACCTAAAAGTGCAAACCATAATTCTTGTGATTTTTAATACCTTGCTATAATGCAAAACTCATGAATTCAAAGAGGATTCAATATATAATCCGACGGATTGCGATTTTGTAAGAATAAATCAACTTTCTGTAGAAAACAAAATAGGCAAATTTGGGAATATTAACGACTAAAAATATTTTAGAATTTGAACCTATATAAAGGCAGACTGAAGCTCCATATATTATATGTGCTGATTTCGAATGTATTCTTAAACCTTTAGAAAATAATAATCCTAAAAGTTTGAAAATATTCCCATTCACTGGCTAATAAAATGATTTTTTGATGATTTCATTTCAAAATTAGATGGGTCACAATTATGCTAAAATCTGTATACACTATCTAGAACAACATGCTCTTGAAATATATAATAAATATATGAAACATATATAACGCCACCGTATACGAAAAAATTAAATATTTTGGAACAATTACATTATGAATATACCAACAATTAACATATATGTGAAAAACCTATAATTTCGGATGATCATTGTTATTTAACAGGTTCCTACAGAGATCCGGCATAGTCTATGTGTAACTTAAATTATATGCTACCAAATTTTATTCCGGCAGTATTGCATAATTCGCGTAATTATGATTTTCATCTATTTATAAAAAATTTATGTCCAAATGATGAACAATTATCTGTCATTGCTCAGAATAAAGAAAAATATATTTGATTCGAAAAATCTATATTAATAGATAAATATTTAGATTAAAAACAAGCAACAAAAAAATTCAAGTTTTTACATCTTAGTTTTCTAGACTCATTTCAATTTCTCCCATAATCTTTGCCAAACTTAGCTTCAATTCTGGTTGATAATCAATATAAAGAGGTGCTTAAATATTTTACTGAAATAGAAAAGTTTAAATATATTCGTCAAAAGGAGATATATTCTTATAAATAGATTGAACAAATTGCCAAATTAAATGAAGGAGAATTACCGGTTAAAAGCAAATTTTATAATTACTTGACAGATACGAATTAGAATGTATCAATTTCATCCTGAAAAGATTTTGTTTGGCTGTCAAATCAACAATTTCAAAATTTAGACATAATAAATATTTATGATACTAATAAAAAAGGTTATCTTTTTGAAGTTGATTTAGAATATGCTGAACATTTAAAACCTCAAAACTCTTAAAATTTTTAAATATTTCCAGATTTAAAAAATAAGGAAAACATACTTTATTCCAACAGTGTATTAAATATGCTATGAAAATAACTAAAATAGATAGAGTAATGCATTTTATCCAGTTTCAATTTAAGAAATAAATCTACAAATCAATTTCATAAAAATTCATATAAATGAGCAAATAATAGTATCTACGGTAAAATCATGGAAAGTGTTGACAAAAATCGATATACGTTTGATTACTGAATGGTCAAAAAAATCATACGAAAGATGGTGCAGAAAATTTAATTGCAAAACTATCATTTAAAGACCTCATTGTATCTTCTGGGAACTTACTAGCTGTTCAAATGCGAAAAGTGTTAGTAAAATATGATAGACCTGTTTAAGTATGGTTTTTATTGTAGATATATCAAAATCTGTGATTTACGACTTTTTTATAGTTTTTTAAATCCTTTCTATACGGAAAATATTAAACTTCTATTCACAGGCACAGATTCCTTTATTTTGGAAATTTTGACAGATAATATTTATGATGATATTAGAAGTCACATTGACAAAACTTGGCACTTTAAACTATCATGTTAATAATATTCATGAAATATCAATAACGAAGTCTGTTTTTGAAAAGTTTAAAGATGAATATGCTAGTAAACTAACAGAAAGCTGCTAGGGCACAGAAAATGTTTTGCTAAAAAAAGCAAAGGGTATCATATTTGTAAATGTTTTTACTGTGGTGTAAAAATATTTCCTTGAAAAAATGATAATTGTCAAATTAAGGAACATTATCATCACTGGACAAACGGTGACTTAATTAAATGCTTGCAACTTGGTGAAAAAAATTAAAAAAATAAACTTGTTCTTATTAAAGTGAAAGAAAATATGTCAACCCCATTGGTTGTGTTAATAATTTAATAACCATATTTGTGTCTCAAATTTGCCGACAATTCATATAATATTTTGAAAAGTCTATAAATTGTAGAAAATAAATTAAAACGGTTCCATCTTATTTCTTATTTTGAACATCGTTTGTTTGAGAATATCTCTTATTGTTTTTATTTTATTAATAGACGTACAAAACTGAAAAGTGTTTTAATGGCAACCCTTATCATCTTCATTGTTTTTAATTCAATTTTAAATAATAATATATATGTACATTATCCTCCAACGGTATTGCATGGAATGGTATGTTTCAAAAATAACATATATACTACGAATAGTATATATACTATGCAATTATATGAAAGCTTTCAATATTAAATATAATTATGCTGCTTATTCTTATAAAATGTATTATCTAAATAATACTATATTTGACACAGGCTCGATTGAAAAAAAATAGAAAATTTTTACCAAGTACAACAACACTAAACTTAAAAATAACAAGGAGGATAAAAAACGTTTAGGTTTGTTAATTTTTTACCTAATTACATCAATAAGTTATTTTTTACTGGTATCTCTCCTGACAATACTGTATTATCATAATAGAATGTAAGAGTTTATTGATTCTGCCAAATTTATCTTTGAATGCTTATAAAGTAGTGGGGGTACAAGATAAATTTAGACACAGTATTTCAGTTTTCATTTAGCATTGTCATCATGTTTAATAGTAGTGATTTTCTAATTCTACTGAATCAAATGATAAAAATAGTAGGTGTAATAAAAATTATTAAATTCTATAATTTGTTACTTTAACAATTGCTTACCAAAATTTATTTGTATAGAAATTGGTATAATTGATTTTACATCAAAAATTTTATTTGGAGGGCAAAATGAATTTTACATTGTTTTGAATGAAGAAAGAACTTCAAAAAAAAATAGAAGTGTTATTGCATTATTTTATTTCCTCTCAAGCATACAGATATCCACTAAAAATAGAAAAAAAAACACAGAATAAAAAAAAAATCATTCTCCTGTTATAAGAAATCAGAAGGATAAACATGATGTGATTCTTGACAAAGAATCAATGAATAAACTAATTGAAGTCGATAAAATTCTGGATTATAGAATTAAAATTATCAAAAAACAGGAACACGCATCTTCTCCTTTTACTTTTAAGTGGTTGGCGTTAATTACTACCAAAATATATCTATAACCATAATTAAATTTAGAATAAGGCTTCAACTCCATCAGATCAGCCAGATATGTCATTTAGACTTTTAACAATAGTTTGCCTTCTTGTATATATCCTTCTTGCTGGTTTATGTAATTCATTTACCACTTCTTGAATATTTTCACTTATAGTAATAGAGCTATATTTCTGAATAACTTCCTTAATAACTTATTTTATTGGTTTGTTACCTTTTTTTAGTAAGTCTTCAGTTTTATATTCTAAATTTTTAATTGATGCATTATTCGCATCTTTAATTTGCTCCCCTTTATCTTCATGATTAACAATTCTTGTAATAATTTTAGTTTCAAGAAGCACCTTTAATTTTTTATTTTCAACTCTCATGTCTTTTACTGTTGTGTTTAATTCTTCTCTAACATATGCCATTGTATCATTAAATTCTTTTCTAGAAATTTCAGCTACTCTTTGAACTAATTCTTTTAATGATTTTATTTCCACACTTAATTTGCCATGTAATTTGTATTTTCAACTTTGTATCTCACATCGTTCAATGATTTTTAGATATCATTGAATTGTGCTGAAATTTCATCAATCTTTAAATTGTGTACGAGTACATTTTAAAACAGATGTTCCGATTACTTTTCCCGATAAAATCATAGAAAAAAAATTAAGTTTTAAAAATAAATAATTAGAAAGTTATAAAGAACACATTTAGGACTATCCAGCAGAAATTATTAAACTTAACGCAATAAACATCGAGTGCAACATTTCTGAAGGATCATATTTAAATGGCAAACCTGTTCATATAATTCTTCAATTTTTTCCTAGCGTATCACTTGGTTTCAAAATAATTGGATCACCGCAAAATGTTCATTAATTTCCTGTCAGTGTAAGACTACACTTTAAAAAGTGCGATGAACACATAGTAGTAGATATTAAGATATTTAAAACTTAAGAACTACTACTTTTATAATCAAAATAATAAGAAAAGGTCCAAGGTTATATGCCTACTAAATCTTAACAAGTTTATGAACGAAAATAATAATTTCATAAGGTAACAGGGAAATTCAGAAAGAAAATGAGAGAGTCTAAGAGGAGGAATTTGATAAAGGGTATATATTCTTTATTCCCCCCTCGTCTTAGGCTCTCTCATATATTCACTACTAGTTTCGTATACATAGATTTGTCACAGTACTGTATAATGATCACAATACATAATTGTAACATCTCCAAAAAGCGGGCGAAGCCGCGACACCTAATGAACCTTGAAGAAATAAAGGTTTCAAGGAAATCCCCCATAAAGTTAGCTTATCGTCAGAAGTAGGGTATGTTTTGTCAATACTGAATAATGTGATAATATTTTCATTTATATTCCTAAAAGTACTGATGTGAGTTCGTTTATTGTTTGGTAGTAACGCAGATTCTACTCTATCATTTTCTAATTGCATTATTTAAACTAGTATAACATGCTAATCGGTACATCGATAAGAAAGTAACCGGCAAGAAAGTAAAAGTACGAGTTTATGGTTCAATTATTTTGTTTTTTTTTAATGTGTAAATAATATTTAACGATATTTTCCGATAAAAAGAAAATTTTAAATCCTCTGTTGATATTAACTATAAACTTCCCCCCCCCCTCCCAATTGGCAATAAACAATGTTCAAACAAATTTATTGTTGTTTAAATCTACTGGTATGATCGAGGACAGGTTTCTTGCGACTTGCTCTCCAAAGAGTTTTTTGCGTATTTTTAAGTAGGAAAAATTATAATCTGTAAATTATTAATAATATAGAAATATTTTTCAAAACTTTATTTTTAGATACTTGATTTATTCTTCATATTTTAGGTATTTAGGTAATTGAGCAAAATAAAAAATTCTTAAAATATTGCAGATTTTACGAAGGTTGATTCCTATGCTCCACCCCCGGCTTATTTAGAATCAGAAGTGCATAAAATCTGTGCCTTACTGGAAAGGCGATAATGACGAGAGGTCAGGTCACGCAAATAAAAAAGATGATGAAGTAACTCAAATACTACATCCTTAATAACAGCAACTGCACTATAAGATATATGACTGAGCGCATTATTTTCATTGAAGATCATACCTTTTGTTACTTTCCCTCATCGTTTTCCTTTGATTACATTTCGCAATTTCGATATGAGATGGGCATAACAAGGTCCTATGATTTCTTTATTTAAATAATCAACAAACATTACGCTTCGAACATCTCAATAAACGAAGTCCATAACCTTTCTAGCAGACTCCTGCTCTTTGATTTTTTGAGAAAGTGGAGACCTACCGCTATTGTCGATTCGGGGTTGTAGTTATGAGCCCATATTTTTTTTTGAAAAGGTGTCGTCTGTTCTTTCTAAATTTTTTAGGGTATCATTAACGTCCGAGGTTTTTTTGCTCAAACTTTTTCGTAGCTAAATATTTTATTAAACAGTATAATAAAGCAACTGTATTCTTCTAATTGCATATTCGTCTTCGCTTGAATAAGGGTTTTCCAATAAGAGGTGTTATTTTGATATTCAAAGAAAAATGCCATTTTTTAAGATAAATGATCGGATATTTATTACATTATAAAGAGGAAGGTATGCCGTTAATGATGGAAAATAACATCAGCCAAATGACCACCACGACCATGCCTACAGGACCATATCCTTTTCATGAAATTTTCCATAATCAAATCGCAAAGTGGCTGCCCTATGTCCTCGATAGCCTCACGAATTCCATCTTTGAGGTCTTGAATCGACGCTGGGCTGTTGGCGTAGACCTTGTCTTTCACGTGGCCCCAAAGGAAGAAATCGCAAGGTGTCACATCACAAGATCTCGGTGGCCAATTGTGATCACCTCTTCGAGAGATAACACGGCCCGGAAACTTTTCCCGTAAAAGATCAATGGTTTCGTTGCTTGTGTGGCACGTAGCGCCGTCTTGTTGAAAGTAAACGTGGTCCAGATAAATACCATCCAATTCCGGCCATAAAAAATCATTAATCATCTCTCGATAGCGCAATCCATTCACCGTAACTGTTGCTCCAGCCACATTTTCGAAAAAGTAAGGTCCAATGACCCCGCCGGACCATAAACCGCACCAAACAGTCACACGTTCAGGATAGAGAGGCTTTTCAACAATAACTCTTGGGTTTTCCGAGCCCCAGATGCGACAATTTTGTTTGTTGACGAAGCCACCGAGGTGGAAATGGGCCTCATCACTGAAGATGATTTTTCGATGGAATTCCGGATCATTTTCATGCATTTCAAGAACCCAATCAGCAAAGGCACGACGTTGTTGATGATCGGCCGGCTTGAGTTCTTGCGTTAACTGAACTTTATAAGCCTTAAGACCCAAATCTTTATGCAAAATACGGTGTAATGACGTTTGTGGAATCCCTAATTCCAAAGAACGACGAGGAATGGACAAACCTGGGTTTTCTTCAACACTTTCGGCTACAGCAGCAATATTCTCGGCTGTTCTTGAGCGACGTGCACGGGTTTTCTTCTTCACATAACTAACTTGTCCCAACAGCTCGAATTTTTTCACCAATTTCTTTATTGCGCTCCGACAAGGTGCTTCATGACGACCCAAAAATGTTCGAGTTTTACGAACCGTCTCTGCCAAATTTTCACCATTTTTATAGTGAATTTTAATAATTTCAATGCGTTGTTGAAGCGTGTATCGTTCCATCTTTATTTATGGCGTAGTTTCTACTTGTCAAACGTCAAAAACTTACAGCTTCAAAAGTGACATCTACCGAAATAGCGGGCTTTTCAAAATGACACATTGGAAAACCCTTTATATATATATATATATATATATATATATATATATATATATATATATATATATATATATATATATATATATATATATATATATATATATATATATATATAATTTGATACACAAGGTTAAGAGTAGGTCAGGGGTAGATCATAAGCATCGTATATTTGCAGTCATGTTACAATCTAATCTTACATATAATTACAAGATTAAATACAGGGCGTCTGGTAAGTATCTCCTAATTTCTCGGAAGCATACAGAGGAGGTCAAAATAACCCTACTTTGTCATAGAAAAAAAATTCCAAAGTGCCCCTTAACTATACAGAGCCAGAGTACCCAGCGATTTACATTGTCGGCTCTAAGTTTTGAACCAACTTGTATAATTTATTGAAAATTTAATATTTTATAGAGGCTACAAAGACTCATTAAACCATACTACAGTCGATGTTTTAGATCATCAGAGAAGTCAGGAACGGACTTGCAGCCATACTCGTTGGGCCTAATTTTTGACAAATGTCATTTTATAGAGCTGAAAACTGATTTTTTAAATACTTTGGTCATTCTTTTTCAAAAAAGGTACTCTTAATTTATTTCGATAAAACTGGCGGTTTTCGAGATAAATCAGTTTGTAATGTGAAAAACTCAAAAGTTACTAATGCTAAATACGAACAGGTGAAAATAAAAAACGCAGGGTGTGCTGATGTGCTTTAATTTATAGGGAAGCATTGCCTCACTCTTCGAAGGCCTGAACATGTTATGCTGAAAGATTTTCAGCTCAGAAATTTTCAAGTCCACAAACCTTTCAACGGGTTGATCGAGGCTTAATTAATTTACAATGTTATTAAAATATAAATATAGTGAAAACGTTTAAATGTTATTTTGGTAAATGTTTAGTATGGGTTCCAGGTATTTCAATACATTTTCTTTTCCTTCCGCTGCACTGCAAATATTATTACGGACTTTGTTAGAATGCTATGCCATTACCGCTAGTGATTCTTCTGTTGAATAATTCAGGCTTTTAGATGTCTCCAGAAGTAAAAGTCCAAAGGATTTGAGCCTGGAGACCTTGGAGACCATAAAACAGGCCCACCTAAACATATCCATCGAGAACCCAAAAAGTTAGATAAGTGTTAACGCACTATACGGTTAAGATGATGTGGAGCATCAACATGCATGTACTACATTTGCATTCTTCTATCAAGAGGTACGTCTGCCAATAAATTATTTAAATTTTGCTGCCAAAATTGTAAATAAATCTCATCATTGAGTCTTTCTTTCAAAACAAAAAGACCTATAAGGTTATTTCCGATGATGCCAGCTCACACATTTACAATAAACCTTTGTTAGTGCTTGTTTTGAATTATATCGTGTGGGTTTTCATCAGTGCAAAAATGTAAATTCTGTGAGTTTATTATACCATCTCTTGTAAAACAGGCCTCATCGGTAAACAAAATAAGGTTAGAAAAATTTAGATTTAGGTTATGTTGCTGTATAAACCAGTTGGAGTATTGAAGTCTTGTGGGATAATAATCCAGAGACATGGAGTGTACTTCTTCAACGAAGTACGGGTGAAGTAACTGTTCTGTTAAAGTTTCATGTACAATCCATTTTGTAACATTGTTTTGTGTTGCGAGCTTTCTTATACTGTTTGAAGGGTTGTCAACAATATCTTGAAAAATTTCTTCGTCTACGTAAGTGCCTCGGCTCTCCTGGGAGGGCCCTCACCGTGACGTCGCGGCAAAAATGACCCTGAATAAAACATGTAAAAAATCAATTCGTTAACTCTAATAATGATTTTCTAATCATCTTTTACCTGTTTTCCTTAGGCTTCCATCAACTCTTTGAACGATTTATGGACTTGGCAATGTTCGAGCTGGAAATCTTTCAGCATAAAGTCATCTTGCCTTCGAAGAATTTGACAACGCTTCACCACAAATTAAATGCATATCAGCCTACTCTGCGAAAGAATATTCTTCCATTTTTTAAAATTATTTTTACTTGAAGGTGGTTTTGACAAATTCCGTCAATAGTAATTTATTATTTAATAACAATAATAATCTGATTTTTACCTGTTTGTGTTTAGCATTGGTAACTTTTGAGTTTTTCGCATAAAAACCGAATTATCTTGAAAACAGCCAGTTTTATTGAAATAAATTAAGAGTACCTGTTTTGGAAAGGAATGACCAAAGTATTTAAAAAATGAGTTTTCAGCTCTGTAAAATGACACTTGTCAATAATTAGGCCCAACGAATGTGGCTGTGAGTCCGTTCCTGACTTCTCTGATGAACTAAAACATCTACTGTAGTACGGTTTAATAAGTCTTTATGGCCTCTATGAAATATTAAAATTTCATTAAATTATATAAGTCGGTTCAAAACTTAAAGCCGATAAGGTAAATAGCTGGGGACCCCTTTAAGGTTCTGTATCTCCGTTAAGAGTCACTTTTTGAATTTTTTTTCTATAATAAAGTAGGGTTATTTTAGCCACCTCTGTATGCTTCGAGAAATTAAGAGGTACTTACCGGACATGCTATATAGTGGCATAAGTTAGAAAAATAATATTTTTTACAAAAACACTGTATTGCAAGAAATTTATTTTCTAATTTTTTGGTATTTTATTATTCTTTATTGATATTTCGTAGTTTGTTATGAATATATATTAAACGTTGAAATACTGTGCAGGACTTCATTTAGCTCCCTTTCTAGAGAATATTTTAGAAAAGTGTATTTTAACCCGTTCTTGACAGCCAGTAGCTTGAAAATGAAGCCTTTAAGAACATTTCCCCAATTTGAAAATCTTATCATAAGTACTATTTTCAAAAACTAAGCATTAAATTTGGAACTTTCTGTATATAAACGAGGGTACCTGATTATATTTCAGGAACTGGCAACATTAGCATTACCATATGCCATTTGACATATTTATTGTAAAGTTTGACATTTAAGTATATCGTATAGTTACGTAGTAGAATAGTGGACGCTATTTGTGTTATTTACAGTAATGTCAAAATTTCATCCCGACCAAAAAATGAAATTAACTCGTGAGCCTTTTCGTGCGATCATTTTTCATAACTTTCCACGTGGATTATCTCAACAAGAGTATATCGATGAACCTAACTATTTATGAGGTGGTGAAGCACCTACAAAAAGCACTGTATATCGCTAGTTTCGTGAATTCGTTGTTCGCTCACAGATCAATCGGATAAAAATCGTCCAAAATCGGTTGTAGTGCAAGAAAACATCGATGCTATGCGTGAACTGATAATACAAGATCGTTATGTCACATTTGCGTATATAATATATTGCATGAGCATTCGGTCGCAAAGATACTATATTCGAGTCCGATCTGCATAATTCGACAATCGCTCAAAAAAGGCCCATGCCAATTGGTGCAAGATAATGTGAAAAAATACGATCACGTTGTTTCAAAAAACTATCCGTATGAAATCGAAAGTAAACGGCAGTTGACTGCATGGCATTTCCACGAAGAGCCAAAACCAACAAAATTTGCTCGCGCACGAAGCACTTAGAATCAAATGGTCGCCTGTTTTTTCGAAAAAATTGTCCATATCGCAACCGTGCCTTTAGAATATCGTAGAACGATCAATTCAGAAAGGTACACAACCATTTGTTTGCCGAAAGTGTAACTGATTGGCCAATCGTAGTACAGCCCTTAGTTGACACACAATGGTTTCTTTTTGTTACCGTACTTCCTGGTCAACCATTTTCTAGGCCAGAAGAGGCGGATGATACGTTTAAAAAACATATTTTGAAAAACAATGAAACTATTTTTAATGATAAATATTTGCTTTTGTTTGTTATTCCCGAAATATAAACGTCTACCATTGTATAGTTATGTGACCTTCGCACCATTACGTAGACCTCCTTCAAAACAAACATTGTTGCAAAATATTATTAACTTTTATCTTACGAAATGGTATAATAAAATAAAAAATACATCGCAAATTTTAGTCGCACTCTTATTGTCGCCATCTATATTTAACCTAAAAATAGCAAATAAATCTTTATTTTTAATTAAAATTTCTGTATTTCGAGAACCTACATATATAAAGACCTATTTCCCATAATTTGGTTACTTTTATATAAAACTAATTTGCAGAATTTTTTCAATTGTATTTGTATATTATTCATTTATGATATTACTTTGTAGATGAAAAGCATGATGACGTAAATGACCCCTTAACTGAAATAAAGAAAAAGTCTGTTATGTCCATATACAAGGGCCCCAGTTTGAAATTTAATACGTTTTACTTGTTGTATAATTATTTATGTTCCCTCATTTTTTATGTTTTTTTTACTAAAATGATGATATTATAGAAAATATAGGGACCTCGAAACTACGAAGATATAGATTTGACCTAATTTTATTCATTCTCTAAATATAGTAGTTACTAACTAGTATGATATATTTTTTGCACTCACCAATTATTGTTGGCCAAAAAATAATTTTTCTTTATATCCATGCTGGACTACACACAACTACATTTAGCAATTTGCACACTTCTTCAAAATTATGAAACAAAATTAAAAGTAAAATAACAACTCTCTCTTTTCTCGCGCGTCTCTTATTTACAATTATGACCACGCTAGTTTTAAGTTTTTAATTATTATAGATTAGAAATAGTTTTATTTATTCTAATTTTGTTAGAAACCTATTGACCCTAGTAAGATATTTTATAACAAAACTTACATTAAAGATAATACATGTAACTATACACATAAAAAGTCAATTTAAATTAATTAATGCACAATAGCCCATGTTTTATCGGACTAATACATAGAAACAAGTTAAAAACAAAAATAAAAAACCTCATTATATTAATGTAAGCTTCAATAAGTATATGATGTAAAATATTGTTAGTGGAATAAGTTATTTTGCCAATGTTTTTGATTACAAGTATACATTAAATCCTCTGCCTGAACTCTTAATGATATAAAAAAAAACATATAGGGACCTATTTTTGGTCGTCGGGCTAGATAAAACCTTGTGAGAAAGGAAAGGTAAAAATTATTGTAAATCCGGAATAATTCAGAAGTAACAATAAGTATACAAGGTGAGTCATTTTAATCAATCCAACGCACTTCCGAGAAAATTCTTTCAAACAACGGTTGTAAGGTTCGAAAAGGGCATACAATAGACTTTTGCTTTGAACTTGGGACTAATCTTCGAAATAACATCAATGTCAAATTGTTTTCTTTTAATGGGAACGCCATTTTTATTTCAGAAATGGAAAATACGGAACATTTCACTTTTAACCAAAGGGATAAATGTCATCTGAAGGCCATTTTTTTTCATGAAACCATAGTAAAATGAGCCTGTAACTCGGAAAATAACGGTGTTCGAGAAAATGCAAAAGTTATAGTACCTTCAATAAAGCGTGTCATGATGATATTAAGGTTGACCTTGAGAAGAACCCTTAAAATAATTTTAAGATCAGGTTGATTTTTTTTAATGGGAACACTTTTTTATGATATCTTGTCAACGTCGCGCGATTTTCATCGTAATAAATACAGGGTGCCCCACCGGGAATCCATTCGATTTATATATGGAAAACTATAAATAGGACAATTTTGAAAATTTGAAAGTATATTAATTTCGATGGGGGCAAATCGGCTAAATATTTTCAAGATGATGTCACTTCTGGTTATACCAGAAGTAGGTATAAACTTGTTTATTTTAAACGGAACATCCTATATATTATTGCATTTTTAGATTCTACGTAAGATTCTAGGTTCATTTTGAGTATTATGTCCTATACCTAACTCTAAGCGTTTTTGACATATTTATGTTTTTATGTCAAAAATGACCTTTACAGAACCTAAAATAATTATCAATTTTTCCTATAAAGAAGCCCTTTTAATTTAATTTGGGTTGGATTTCTTGTTGAAAAGGGCCTACTTTATTAGATTTTTATAATATTTTGATAACCAATAATACAGGGTGTTCAAAACATAAGATTAAAAATTAAATTGAAGGAAACGTCAAAGGTCAATTTAATAAAACAGAAATCCCCAAATTTTCTATTTTATCTTATTTAGCATTAAAAATAAGAGTAAGTTTGTATAGGGTTATCTGTGCTGACAATTTTTAGTTTTCGAAATATTGCCAATTTAATATTTTATATGACGATTGTGTTGCGGATTTTCAGTTCAGTTATAATCTTGGTTGACTATGACGTTTTACTTTTAGCTGATTATGACGATATTGAAAAACGATCAAATGCTAATGAAATGTATGAAGCTGTCACTTACCATTTGAAAATTGTTAATAATCATGCCGGGACGCTTAAATTATACAAACGAAAATTAAACCTACTATTTATGGAGAATGTAATAAATTTATGTCAAGAACATGTGATATATTTCCCATTCGATATCCGCAAAACAGCAGCCATCATTGTGTGTTGTTGAAATTATTGAAAATTTTAAGAATTTTGATTACGTCAAAATAAAACTGCACTTTTAATTTAGCAATAAAAAACTTAAATTAGAGAACTCGAGATTAAAAAATAAATATTTCTTCAGTAAATGTTCGAACGGATGTCCTTGAACTTCCAGACTTTTTCGCATTTGAGCAACACCTGTTCATGGATCGCTTTTCTTATTGGCTCGGAACTTAAACTTGAAAATTCATTCCGCGCTCCATGCAATATTTCATAGTTGTTATAGGAGTGCTATAAATTCAATTTGTAATTGTATCCCACATAAAAAAGTCGAACACTGAAAGATCTGAAGACCGGGGTGGTCAAAGGAAAGGATCATTGTTGGCTATCCATTGATTAGCATAAGTATTTTGCAAAAAATTATCGATTAGGTAGCCACCACGTGGAGGTGCGCTATCATGCTGGTAAAACAGGATTCTATGAACAGCGAGCAGCAAATTGTCTAAATAATTGTTTTCAATTAGCCTTTACCTAAAAGTTAAAAAGCACATTTTATATCTAGAATAATCAAAAACGTGCGACGACGCTATCATTTCTTATTGCACAATAAGCATTAAATTACCAGCGTTCTTGAAAATTTTGCTCCATAAACACATGTAAATTTGAATCACTCCAGTAATAAGAGTTGTGTCGATAAAAGACAGCTTTTATTGTAAATTTTAGCTTCGTCTGTCTAAATGATATTGTCTAGAAATAAATTGCTTCCTTGACTCCAAGTTGTGATAAATTCACAGAATGCCACTTGTTTTGGAAAATCAGTTAGATATTGGAGCATGGAAAATGTGTAGGATGAAATCTATGTTAGCGTAATATTCTACGAAACTGTTGAATTGGATAATCCTGACTCTAAAGCAGCTTATTTTACAGACATTGTTGGATATACAGCGAAATACCCCAAAAGAGCAATTTCTATATTTTCATTATTAAGATTTATGTTTTTGTGGATATCGAATGGCAAATGTGTCACATGTTGTTAATATAACTTTATCACATTCTCCATAAATAAAAAATAAGTTTAAATAATTTTCGTTTGTATAATTTATGCGCTCTGGCATAATACATAATAACTTTCAAATGGTGACAGCTTTGTACATTTCTTTAGCGATAAATAAAACGTCATAGCCAATTAAGATTATAACAGCACTTAAAATCCGCAGTAAAATCGCCATATAAAAATATTAAATTGGTAATATTTCTAAAAATTAAAAATTTTCGGCAGAGACAACCTTACACAAACATACCCTTATTTTTAATCCTAAATAAGATAAAATTAGAAAATTTGGGGATTTCCATCTGAAAAAATTGACTTTTGACGATTCCTTCAATTTAATTATTTAATCTTATCTTTTGAACACCCTGTATTATTGGTTATCAAAATATAAAAATCTAATAAAGTAGGCCCTTTTTTAATAAGGAATCCAACCCAAGTTAAATAAAAAAGGCTTTTTGATAGGAAAAATTCTATTAGTTATTCACATTAAAGAGCCGCGCAATTAATAAACTCGCGAGATCCATAATCGTATATAGAAATAAAGAACCTGTTAAACTTGCATTTTGGCGATTCCAGAGATCTCTCATTCCTCATTCAAGATCTCCAGCGTTTGAAACAACTCCAAAATGAATCACCTTTGACCTTTTCCAACCAATTACACGTGCTTAAATCCAAGTTGCACGCAAATATTCAAAAATCGAATAGCTTAAGTGCTAATGAAAATAAAGCACAAACCAGTTTTATCGTTTCCATGGCTCTTAAAACCCTTCTAACTGGTTTAAAACCACGCTTTGGCTAAATTATTCGTGCCAGAAATCCCAAAGATCTTTTAGATGCCCAAGCTCGAATCCGGCGAGAAGTTCAACTTTTGTATTTTGAAAATCAAAAAAGCAGCAAACCGCCAGCAATTTCTAGACCCCCAATACAAGCCAGCAAATTTCCAAACTAATCCCTGAAATGTCATAACTGTGGACGTTTGGGACACTTAGCAAGCAAGTGCTGAACTCAAATGACACAAAGATCCAATTATTTTTCGGAACGAACAGAATCCTCAAAGGCCATCAAAAAATTCTAGCTTTTCTCAACCCCAATCCAGACCCCCATGTTTTCACAACAAAATCAAGCAAGGTCTCTTATGTACTCACAACAAAGTCAACATCAGTCACAGTTTCGCCCTTCAACCGTTCAACGAAACTCAACTTTCATTACCAGTAAAGAACCCACCACATGAATTACCATGCGCAACCATATGAAGAGTATTCCCCACAATACGAGGAAAACCCTCAGGATTACTATGAATATGATCAAGGTTTTGAAAATAATTATTATGACAATGAACAATATTCTAGTGAATTTACTTTGCCACCGAGTGATAAATACCTTAACCCAAATTTTTATTTACGATCTCGACATAGAATTTGACGGAATATTAGGCCTAGATTTTCTGGAACACTATCAATGCGTAATAGACCTTAATTCCAAAACCCTCATTAATTTTAAAACAATTCCACTACAAAAAGCGGATTCCAATTTTACACGACAAAAGAAACAGACCAACAATAACATTCGGAATATAATTTCTATACAGGGTCGTACTGAACAAATATTTAATCTTAAGTGCGATTTAACAAATACGGAGGCTATATTAATCAGTCAAGAAAAATAAAAGGTTAGGCTTCCTCACGCTATTGTTCGCGTAAATAAAAACGGACAGTTTCTAACAACCATTATTAACGCGAACGTAATGCCAAAAACTGTTGAATTTTCTGACTTTTCTATTGAACCGATATAAAACATCAAAGCGATCGTAAACTTTAATAGCCGTGAATATAAAGATACCGGACCAATAGATAGGATAAAAATAATTAGGGACCACTTGAACACTGAACAGCTCAATGCAGAAGAGGAAGGAGCTGTTACACAACTCTGTCTAGAATATGCCGACATATTTTACATATAGGATGACAAATTAACTTTCACAAATGAAATTAAACACACTATTGGGACAAATAATTTCAGACTCATATTTACCAAGTTTTATAGATACCCACAGAAGCATACGGAGGAAGTGAAAATACAAATCGGAAAAATGTTTGGAGCAAAACATTATCCAACCATCTGTGTCATCTTGGTCCTACCCTGTATGGGTTGTGCCGAAGAAACTAGACGCATCTGGAAAACAGAAATGGCGTGTAGTTATTGACTATCGCAAGCTAAACGAATTAACGTTGGACGATAAGATCCACTCCCCAATATTTCCGACCTCTTATATCAACTTGGCCAGTACTTTTCTAACCTTGATTTTGCATCTGAATTTCACCAAATGGAGATAAGTCCCGGCAAAATTCCTAAAACTGCTTTTTCTGTTGACAATGGTCACTACGAATTCGTTCGTATGCCTTTCGGTCATGGACAACATTTTACTAGGCATTCAAAACGAGCGTTGTCTTGTTTACATGGATGACATCATTATATACTCTCCTACTATCCATGAACATATGGATCGCCATAAAGAAGTTTTCAAAGGACACCGTAAAGCCAATCTCAAAATTCAGCCCGACAAATGCGAATTCTTACGAAAAGAAGTCGCCTATCCCGGACACCTTGTTACCAAAGATGGTATAAAACCCAATCCCTCCAAGGTAGAATGTATTCAGGAATTTCCCGAACCTAAAACAACAAAGGAAATAAAATCTTTCCTTGGACTAGTAGGCTACTACCGCCGTTTCATACCTAACTTTACCAAAATCTCGAAACCACTCACTAGGCTTCTCCAAAAAGATGCTGAATTTAATTTCAATGCAGATTGTAAGGCATCATTCGACAATCTTAAACAGGCTCTAATCTCTGACCCGATTTTAATCTACCCCGATTTCGAAGAGCCATTCCTTCTTACAACAGACGCGAGCGCGTTTGCAATTGGTGCTGTTCTCTCTCAGGGACCTGTAGGAAAAGATCTTCCCATAGCCTTCGCATCTAGGACTCTTTGCAGCGCAGAGACTAAGTACTCTACGATTGAAAGAGAACTATTTGCCATAGTCTGGGCCATTACGCACTTTCGCCCTTACCTTTTTGGTAGAAAATGTACCCTTATTACGGACCATAGACCCTTGACCTGGCTATTTTCCATAAAGGATCCCGGAAGTAGACTAGCAAGATGGCGTCTTAAACTCGAAGAATACTAACTAAAACTATAAGATCGAACACAAACCCGGCAAGATAAATAAAAATGCCGATGTACTCTCCAGGATAAAAATAAATCATTTCAAAGAGTGTGCAAACCTACAATTAAGAATAAAGATCTTTTCGACATAAAATTATGCTTGACGAGCGTAAGCCACCCTAAATCGAATGGGTCACTGGAAAGATTTCACGCCACATTATCTGAAATAATCCGTTAAAATCTCATAGAAAACCCCGAAGAACACCCGTTTACCGTTTTACCCTATGCGGTAATATGTTATAATAATACGAAAAACAACTCATGGATTCACCCCTTACGAACTTCTATTTGGATACTCCGCAATCAGATGTTCCGAAAAATTATATAATTAAAAAAGAAGTATCTCCAAATATGTGAGGGATCTTAATAACAGAATGAAGCACTGTTATAAAGTCGCAAGGGACAGAATGGAAACACAAAAACAAAAATTAACAGAAAGATGCGACCAAAGAGTCGCAAAAAATCCCTACGAATACAAAGTCAGAGACAGAATATATGGAAAGGGATCTCAAATTAAAACTAAAGCTGAAAATCTATTTAATGGTCCGTTCGAAATTACTGAAATTTTTCAAAATTCAGCCAACCTAATTAATCTCGAAACAAATCAACGTACAAAAATTAACTTCGACCAGTTAAAGCCTTATTCTGAAAAAGGATTATTTCTTTTGCAGATTCTGTATGTTGTTCACAGTTACGTCTTCTCAATACTTTATAAAATCCATAAACAATAATGTTAGAAGCTTCTTCCAGGAGGAAGGCCCCATAAAAATATCGAACAAAGAATGGACACTTCTCGCCTACAAGGTACTACTGCCCATAAAGGAAGCTATTTTACATAACGATAATATCTTAAATTCGATGTTAGATAACCTGGTCTCGCCCGAAATAACATCACCTAGATTAATAGCCTTTAAAGAACAGGTACAGACCCACATTAATCTACTCGGACAAATCTCTGACTCCGTTAATCTTAAATACAAAGACATAATCGCGAACACAGAAAATTACGCCTATAGGAATAAACGCGGAATAATTAACAAAATCGGAACAATATGGAAAACAATTACAGGTAACTTAGATGCATCAGACGGTGAATACTTTAACAATTGTATAGAGAAAATCATACGGGACTACAGAGAAATCAAGAATTTAGTGAAAAATAAAATCTTTGTGACAATTTCAGCAATTAAAAGTATTAATTCTACCATTCAAAAATTAAGAATCGATGAAGAAACCTTTAACCATTACCACCTATTACCAGGAACATGCCAATCAAGTTTGCTGTTAGCAAAAGGATACAATGTTCAACAAGTTGACCAAAATCTTTGGTTAACTTCAGTGTCAGATCCACTACCAATGACTGTGAAATGTGACGGGAAGCCACTCACTACGAAGGTCGTCCAAATCAACACCCTTCTACGTCTTCGACCAGACTGCAGCGCGTTCATTGGAACTACCAGAGTTCATGGGAAGCGTTTGATTGATGCATACCAAAACGTCACCTACAGGAATCTGCCAATCAAAATTCCATACAAGTGTTGCGAACACCTTCCAAGGAAATCATACATATCGGACGTCAAACCCTTGAAGTTGAACAAAATTGATACTGATGACCTCAACATTGCTCAACATAAACTAAACCAATATTCAGAAGAGTTGGATAAAATCATCTCCCAACCTTTCGTAAATAAGCATCTACTCTGGTTTACAGTCTTGACAGTAGTCATAATCGTTCTCCTGACAACAACCTATGCACTATCCAAATCTCGACGTAGAAGACTGCCGATGATAACCTCAAGTTCCTCCGACGAATATTCCCCTTCAGGACCAAGACCAGCGAACCGGAAAAATGCCTCCGGCCTTTGCAGTATCCTTCCAAGAAGAAGACCCAGCATCGGCCTAGACGAATCCCTACACGAAGAGGAAATGGAACTCCAATTAGAATATTAAAAAGTTGCTGCAAGGCATCAGCTTTTATTTAAAAGGAGTTGTTATATGAGATTCTACGCCTATGTTATAACTAATAATTTGTTCATTGACCATAATGTCAGATTTCGCAATGACAACCACACAGTTTTCTAAATAAGCAAAGTCAGCAATGTTGCAATAAGTGACCACATGACTTTTAATCATGCAAACTTACTGACGTTGTTTTAGGGGGAATATAAATACCTTCCCTTTTTAGTTGTTAAGTCAGTAATATTAAACAAATAGATACTTACGCTGTTACTGTCCATTTAGAAATTGATTTAAAAAGTAATTGATATATATATATATATATATATATATATATATATATATATATATATATATATATATACGGTTTTTGGATATCAATCTTTTTCTGATTACACAAATTTATGGATAAGAACCTGGCACTTTCGTCACATTTGTTTTTCTTGTATAGTATGAAATTATATTTTGCTAAGTTTTGACATTTTTGCAAAGTTTTTTTAGGATTTTGATTTATTTTTTTAATTTTATTTCTCGGAATATTATAAATTATCTGAAATATTCAAAAAATATGTAGAGGTATTCAGAAAGCTGGTAGTATCAGGTCTTATCTTAAAAATAAAAAAGCTATTTTAAGTTGAAACGCATAAAATCTTTTGTATGAATTGTTTAGTCGAAAATTTACTAATTCAGTATCGAAATTTTTACACTCAGCGAGAGTTAACAGTTCACCGTATTTTTTACTTATGTATGTAAATTTTATCGTACAGTCATTAAACTCACGATAACATTGTCTGTTATATGTGAGTGGATAAAAAATACAGCTCATAAGAAAAATACCAATATACCTTTTAAGCTGAAGCTGTACTTACATTTGTCATGAGATTTTTTTAACAAATTAGTATAGCTGAATTTACTTATCACCATAATCGTGCTGTATAATTTTGAGCGCGGTTTAACAAAATGACAGTGTTTCATCCAAATGTGATAAATATTAAAGGAAACTTCCCTATGCTTAACGACGATGTAATATTATTATTTTTGCAATTTTGTTCTAGACTCTCAAAGTCCGGCAGGGAGATTAGGGTGACTATAAACTACTGATAGGAAATAGACGAATAACATGTCACTGCATGAAAGAAACACGCAAGTTAAGTGAATTAACTGTTCACCTTATTCTGAGACCTGTTTATGTGCTTGCTTATGGCGAACATCAATGTAACTGCGCGTGGAGTACGTGGTTTTGGGTAGTTGAGTTTCGGCTGTGTAAGGGATATCGATCTAGCTGTGTAAGGGATATCGATCTAGCTGCGCATGGGTTCTCTTTTTTTACAGATTTATTTAGTGGATTTGTTTTCAATTTGATGTTGAAATGGCTTCTAGTTAACTTTGAGGTATTAAACAAACCACGAATTCAGATTCAGCGCCCCCAAAAGTATATATACCTTCTTTTACAGATTTATTTAGTAGATTTTTCTTAATTTGACCTCGAAATGAGGCTAAAATGACTTCTGGTTGACCCCTGGGGATTAAACAAACCACGGATTCGGATTCAGCGATCCCAAAAACCAACATTTCTTCTTTTTCAGATTTATTTAGTGAATTTTTTTCAATTTGATCTTGAAATTACTCTAAAATGACCTCTGCTTGATGTTGGGGGATTAAACAAATCACGAATTCGGATTCAGCGACTCCAAAAGCCTACATATAGTTTTTTTAAAGATTTATTTAAAGTTTTTTTCTCAATTTGACCTTGTAATGATCCTGAAAACACCTCTGGCTGACTTTGGGAGATGTAACAAACTATAAATTCGGATTCAGTTACTTCAATAATCTACATATCTACTTCTTCAGGTTTATATAGTGAATTTTACTACATTTGACCTTGAAATGGCCTTGAACCTGACGTGATAGAGGTTGGTGGACCTCAGGTTTGGATTCAGGACATCACATTAATCTTCCTCTTTTAGTACCGTGCACCTATAGTGCGTTGATGATTATCTTAAGGCCAGACGTCTATCTTTAGAGGCATGATCAAACTCGGCAGTGTTATTTATACCTGTCCAATGCCTACATATCTACTTCTTCAGATTTATTTAGTGAATTTCAATACATTTGACCTTGAAGTGGCCTTGAACCTGACGTGATAGAGGTTAGTAGACTTCAAATTTGGATTCAGGACGTCAAATTATTCTTCATCTTATAGTGCCGTGCACCTATAGTGCGTTGACGATTATCTTATGGCGAGACGTCTATCTTTAGCGGCATGACAAAGCTCACCAGTGTTATTTATGCCTGTCCAATGCTTTATATTTTGTTTGCAACCCACTTCTCTCTTGTGTTCAATCTTTCCTTGAATAATTACTTGAGGGATTGAATATGTTTTCTCTCTCACAATAGATCTACCAGGTCGCAGTGTACAGACCACATCTCTACGTACATACTCTACGCATCTTTTCTCTCTCAGGATATGACCCAGGTATCCGATTTTTCGTGCTTTGAATAAGTTGAACAGTTCTCTTTCAATATTGCCTCTTCTCAAAACCTCTTCATTCCTCACCCTATCAGTCCATGGTATGCGGACCCTTCTTCGCAGGGTCCACATTTCGAAAGCTTGCAGCTTATTAATGGAAGATGTTTAGTAGTGGTTTAAATTTGACAAAAGCTTGTCTTGCTCGTTCAACACGGCCTTTTATTTATTGTTGAGGTTCCATTGCTCATTTATAATCATTTCCAAGTATTTAAATGTTTTCACTTGCTCGATTGGAGTATCATTTATTGGCAGTTGTGCTCTTAGAGTTGCGTTTATTCTCATTGCCATGAATTTGGTCTTTAGTGCCTTTATCTTCAAGCCGTACGTTTTTCCTACAATATTTATTTTATTTCGTACTCTTAAAATTTCAAATTATTCTGTTTCGGTTGACTTGTTTAGCCTCACTCGTGCTTGTACAGGCGTATTTAAGCAGAAAAGCTACTTCAAGTGTACCCATTCCGCTCTTGAAACCGAATTGGGTCTCGCCACTTAGTATTTCTAGCTTTCTAAACATTCTCGTGTGGAGGATACGAAGAAATACCTTAAGTAAAGGGCTCATTAAGTTGATTAGTCGGTGGTCCGACCAGGATAAGCGGCCATTCTTTTTATAAAGTTTCGAAATCATTTATTTGTCAAGATGTCATCAATTTGATTACGGATTATATGCCGATCACCTGGTGCTAGCCATGTATACAGTTGTCTTGGTGGAAGCTGAAACAACGTATTGGATATAATGAAGTCATTTCCCTCACAAAATTCCATCAGTAACTCGCTCATTTTTATTACCCATACCGAAATGTCCCACCACGTCACCATATCTTCCCTCCATAACTTCAATTTCCGATTTATCAGCTGTGGGTGCATAAACTTGAATCGGGTTGAAATTGATAGGTTGACCAGCTAATTTCACAATTATTACTCTGTTTGAAGCTGGTATAGAATCTATAACAGACGACGCAATTTTATTTTCAAGCACTATTGTAACTTTATGTCTGTGGTAGTTGTCTCTGGGATCGCTACAGGAATAGTACACTGTAAAGTTGTCATTAAGAGAGATGCCTGAGCCGGACCACCATTTCACTCACACCCATTACCTTCACTCCTAGGCGCCGTATTTCTTTGAACAGATTATGTAGTTTTCCTGGGATGCGCAAACTATTGACGTCAAATTATATAAGAATAAAATGGTTTGGTCAAATAGACATCAACTTTTTTTTTTGTAAACCTGTTTTATTGTGTAGTTTTAATAACGAGTAAATTTTTTGTGACCTTTTTCATAAGTGGGGTAATTTGGGATAAAGTTGTGGGTTCCTTGGGACGTCAAATAATCATAAATAATGTAGTTTTTTAAATTTTAGTAAAAAAAATAGTAAGAAATTATTAGAGTAAATTAAGCAATGCAAGAAACGGGAAAAAATGAATTCATATCTTTCCTACTCTAAAGAAAATTTGCAAAAACCTTTAGACGATACAAAAAAACGAAAATTAAGAAAAAGAGAGGCCGCAGAAAAGTATAGAATTCGCAGGTCAACTTAAGGCAGAAAAATTCTTGGACAAAACAATCTACAGGGTCAGTCCGATCGACCTCAGTTATTCACTAATGACGTCGAAAAAGTATTTATTGAACATCTAAATTTAGTTGCCTCCTGGGGCTTCCCCTTTGACTTATTCGACTTTTGATTATTAGTAAAGGAATATTTAAATATAAGAGAACTATCAAATGCCAAAAAAAAATATATCACAAAGATATTCTGCAAATATTTCTACGAAGCTTGCTGCTATTTTCGAAGAAACTGTGGACAAATAATTTGAAAATGCCTCCGAGATAATAGCCGAAACCGATCCATCGTTAATTATCAATTTCGATGGGAAAAATTTAACTGTAAACATTTTATTTTTAAAAGAGGTAAAAAATATCCAGAGATGGTTATAAAATCCACAAAAACGACAATAAGTTTAATGTATGCCGAAACAGCGGACGTCGTATATAAAGCAGAGCATTTGTGGGACTCGTGGAACCTAGGAGGTCCTAAAAGCACAAGATGTTATCGATTAAAAAGTGGTTGGTTTGACGTCATTTGCTTTGAAGATTGGTTTTTGCAATAATGGTGCCATTTTTCAGGAACAACGATAATTAACAGGTATGTTTTACTAATTTTTTTCATTAAAATAGGTTTGCTAAGGCATATTTTGGCTTTCAGATCCTCGTTGGAGATCCTATCATCTTATTTTTCTGATAGTCTACCTCAGAAATGTCAGGATTTCTCTGCTTACCGTCAGACGCTACCCATGTAATGCAGCCCTTCGACGTTTTTTTTTAATCTCCTTTAAAGAAATATTGGCTACTTGTTCTTAAGTATTGAAAAAAAAAACTCAGGAAGAAGAACTTCATTAGTTAAGGATGCACTTCCCGCTATTTTAACAAAATTATAAGTAAAGCTTGACGAAAGCCAAAAAGGATCATAGAACTTGATATCTGGCTTTCTTAATTGTATCCAATAGATCCTTCAAGACTAAAGGCAAGACCACGTAGAAAACCAACGGAAACAGACTCCGTCTTTAGTTTCAGATGCTATCGTAGACATATTAAGTGATATGCGTTCTGGGGATGACTCTCAGACTTCAAGTGGAGTCTGGAAAAAGCGTCATCGCTGAAGATATTACCATTCCGGCGAGTTCTCGTGTAAAAACAAACTTAAGAATGTTTTCACAGAACCTAATTGTAAACGATTTTGAGGATTCCGTCAATGATGAGAATAATCGTGACGATTAAGTAGAAAAATCTGGCGATGACGAACAAATAATTTTGCATGACGAAAATGAAAAAAACATACTTTCGGATAAAGAAAGTGACGATCTGCCCCTGTCTTATCTTCAAAAAAGGCTAAAAAGAAATCCACTATTCAAAAAATCTAACAATTATGGATTGAGTAATAGCTGAATATAAAACAGAAAGGGAAAAAAGGCATTAGAAAATTTTACGCACTTTATGTCGATCTGCAGCTTTATGGTTTTTAACTTAACTCTGTTGTACATTTTAGTATGTTGTAAGTAAAGAATTATTACCTAATGTGTAAAATATTATTTTTGTAAAATCAATAAAACCAACATTTTAGGTTTTATAATGTTTTTTATTTACGTTCTAGCACCAACTGTAGTTACTGTAGATTTTTTAATTAATTTTAGTTGTCCCAAATAACTCCAAAAGCAAGTATTTTTGGATTTTGATGCAATCTTTACGGAATCCCAACCCTATGGGGTAGTTTGAGACAAGAGATAAAAAAATATATACCCTCCCCTATTTGAGGGGGAGGGATAATATTTTTAATAAAGGTAGGATACACCCATACTTTCCCAAAAGTATGATTTTGAAAATTTTATCTCGTAGAAGCAAAACATAATAGAAACAAATGTTTAAAATTTGTCCCAAAAAAAAATTGGAAAATATTCTAATATATGTCGGAAATATTTTTTACCAATTTAAGTGGTATTATATTCTTCTTTCTTGCCTTTTTTTAAATAGAAGTTCCATGAATCGGTAGCTAGGGGTTGTAATTTTATGTGAAAATAGCCGACTTAACGATTTTTTTACAAAACTTGGAGTGGTAATCAAATGTTGCTAATTCGGTTGTTATATTTAACGAAACCCGGCTTTATAACTAGGATGTCTTAAGATACTTTCTTATTCTGCAATAAAAAAAAACTAGTAGAAGATCACGCACAAATTATAAATTATTGCAACTGTGAAATTTTACCTAATAAACTATTAACTAGGTCAAGTTCTTTGTATCTATAGTTAGCACTCCGCGCATTGCTGCTGTAGAAAATATCAATGATAGATACAGCGAGAGAATATTGGAGTTATTAATTCTTTCACTTTACATGATACATCGAAAGCGATCTTATTTCAAAAAGAATTCGCTTTTACTGCTAAACAATTTACCAAATTTTACACTGTATTGTAACAGGGCCACTTAAAATACAGCCTTTTTGATATACAGCACTTCTATAATTTGTAATACAATTGCAGCTCAGACAGGATTAGAGATTATCACCGGTTAAATACAATGACGACAATTGTTTTTTTTTTATCTATAATCAAATATTTTTATAACTGCTCTATTATAATCTTTGCTATAATTTCAATTTTGTTGTTGACACGTTTTAATTATTTATTTGTGGATTTACCGCACATTCTTAAATAACTCTTTTTTCTAGGTGTGTAATCTCAAAAGGAAATTTCTACTAAAAGCTAGCGATTTATTCTAAAATGCAAATAAATATTATGGAAAAAATTAATTCTATATTTTTGAAACTTTAAAAATAGGTTGTGATGAAAGATGCAGCATGTAGACTAAAATACTACAGCCTTATACAACGGAACGAGATTTATTTTATCACTAAGTATTTATGGCATAGAATATTATTTCGTTTAAAAACTTAAAATAAAAAGTTTTTATAATATTATTTTCTTTCTTATGATTTCTTAATAATTCACATACATTAGGAAAAATAGATAATTTTGACATATTTAACACAAATGAAAACTGTATTTTTATTATTTTTAATTTTGGCATAGAAACTATTTTGGGCACATTCAGACTAAAACGTAGCCTTTTTCTCTCAAATAATTCTAAGTTATACTCTAAGTATTTACAAAATACCCAAGTTAAACATATATTAAAAAAATAAATTCGTCCATATAATATTAAAATTTTTTTGGGGCTATCGATCATTTTATTATTAATTCGAAACATTTTTAGGATATTTAATGTGTCAGTTTATTTATTTCTTAAACCATCTGCAGAATTAAAATTAAACACTAAAAAGAGATTCAAATTTAATTAATTTTTATATGTTACAGAAAATTTAAATAATAAATTGTCTTTACGCTGGTAAACATTACGTTTCTAATTCGTAATCAAAGTCAGTGAAGCTAACTTCGTTCAAATTAATTATAATTGGTTCCTCTATCTCACTGATCATGAGATCGAATTTCCACATTTTCTTTTATTCTTTTATTATATGGATTTTTTCCAATTTTTGCACTAACTTTATTCAAAAAAATCTTTCAAAAGTTCAGTTAAATTACTAATTTTGTAAGTTGTGTTATTTCTAGCAACTCTACCACTTACTTGAGAGAGATATTTCCTTCTCCAACGGACATTTTTCGGACGATCTATAAGAACAGATTTCCTATCTGGTTTTTCCTAGCAAAAATTAAGTTCTCTCTCAAATTCCAGAGCTCAATACTTTTAATTTCAGGTAAATCCTGATCTTTATTGATTTTAGTTAGAATTTTGTCGACGGTTGGAAACTGCTTCTCATAACAAAATGTATGTACAACTCTTTTTATTCCAGTTTAAATCTCTTCTTCCAACGAGGTTTTTTGTCTGCTTGTGATCGAATGTAACTTGGGAGTACTAACAATTCCAGTCGTTTCTTTCTCCTTCAGTATTCGGTAGATATGTTGGAATACATCTCAACAGAGCTTTTAACATTATTATCTAGATATTATCTTAAGGCATCATAAACATTCATGGTAATAACTTTTTCGTCCAGGAAAAAATGCCATGGTTTAACGATTTTGGAAAAAATATAGATGTAGAAGCCATATCTTTTGGGTATCTCGTTAACCTCAAATTATATATAAAAAAAACATACAAGATAAATTACTAAGGATACACTGTAAGATGTATTTTGCTCACTGACAGAAATTAAATTGAACTATCAGAAATTTTATTGTTGCAGTAAATTTATAAAAGTTTATAATATTTAAATATAATTAGATTTACGGCTGTTCTCAGTTACCTGCGGCACTGGAGCATGTATGTTGGAGGTTACTCTCTCTAGTTCTTGAATAGAGTATAGGAATGTGTATGCTTGCGATCGCACCTTCCCTTCCCAAGAGCTTTGAGTTCAGGAAAATAGAACCGATTCTGCATTTTATATTAGGAATGTGTTGACAACTTGTTTTTCTTGCGATAGCCCCCCTCCCCCAAAGAGCTTTGAATTCAGGAAAATAGACCCGATTCTGCCTCTTATACTAAAAATGTGTATTCTGCTCGCATCCCCCCCTCCCCCCCGGCAACTTGTTTTTTCTTGTGATTGCCCCCCCCTCCACTTTCCAAGAGCTTCAAATTCAGAAAAATGGACCCGGCCCTGCTTTTTACACTAAAAATGGGAATGTTACTGCTGTCTCCCCCCCCCCCCTCCGTCCACAACTTGCTTTCGCTTGCCATACTGTACTTTTGTGATATCATCGCCCCCAAAGAGAGAGGCTGGATCCGCCCCTGCTGTCTAGTATAGACCAGAGGTTCCCAAAATGGTTTGTCCTCTAGACTACAAGCCAATGTTTGAATTACAACTTGTAAAATTCTTACAAAAATTAAATAAACAAAAAAATAAATCCTTTTATTCTAATCATCAACTTTTATGGCAGATGGGGGACGATGCGCAGATTGTAAAAATCACTGCCGCTGCCATAAATTTTGGCGATACTTACAAAATACTTTTAATGGGAGGGATGAGCGGGATGCTTTCATTATTTGGCTTCAAGTTAGTCAGGTTTAATCTCAAATCTCCCCTGTGATTTCCAATCTGGCTCTTTTTGTAAAAAAATGTGGTGAAACCCCTTTTCACGACGTATAGAGAAAGCAAAGCTATCAAAAATCTTCTTGCGATCATTCATAATACAGAATAGGTAGCTGGTATGTCTCTCTGAAGCCAAAATTGCTGATATCCATTTCTCAACTGCACCTAAGATTCCTCGTAATTGTAATATTATATCCGATTCATCAATGTCACCATATAGTATTTCCATAGTCAAAACATCCTCAAATTTTGTTCTAAAGTCTATGTACAGGGAATTTAAAGTTGAACGTAGGCCGAAACGTCATCATTCTAGCAGAATGTCGGTGACAAGTTGGGGAACTGAGAAAATTCTCGCAGGCCAATGATGGACTTTTTTTTTTATTAAATTCAATCACCTTACAATTGCAAGTTACCCTTGTTAAATTTTATAAACGAATCTGTTAAACAAGCAATGTCTGGTTTACATTTGGTTAAGTTTTCTTTTAAAATGGAATATTACTTTACTGGCAAAAAAAAAACGATTCTGCTGTTTCTTTTTAACCATTTGTCAAAAATGGGAAATCGCTACCGAGCAGGTTTCTGGACTTAAAAAATTCTTCAGGACACCTCCGTGGCCCTCCCCCCAGATCTTCATGTATTAAGATTGTTTAAGCATAGTCTCGACTCGCTCCGACCGCTCCTTAAGCCTTAAAGCGCAACTTTGTTTCAAAACCTTGATTGAAGGTTTAGATTTTTAGACGCCTTTTTTTTCTTCCGGGTCCGTCATGAAGCCAGATGCACTGCGGCCAGAGTAGGACTATTGTGCTCACCCTAGATTTACAACCACCATGTTAACCTATCCCCCTGGATTAATTTGTTCAGGTCTACTAAGGAGTGAATATGTACTTCCCTGTTTCAGGTTTGTCGACTCGAAGGTTTGCTGTCGTCTTCTTTCTAGTGACTTACATATGATATGATTTACCGTTTCTTCGGCTTGGCCACATAGTCTGCAACCAAAGTCTCCATTATACAGGTTCATTTTACTGAGATGTACTTTGACGGCCATGTGTCCCGTCATTATATCTGTAATAACCCTTAATTGATTTCTGCTTATTTGGAGTAGTTTCTTTGCTAATTTCGCGTCAGGGTTCCCAATAAATAGCTTGTCGTGATTCAACCCCTGTCTGGCTATCCAGTGGTTTTTGTGCTATTTTCTGGTCCATTGTTTGACTGCTTCCCGGGTTGCATACCGCGTCGCCTCAAAAGCCGTTTCTGGACCAATATATTAAAATGATGAGCCAGCTCTCGCTAGCTAGTCAGCTTTTTCGTTTCCATATATGCCTTCGTGTCCTGGTACCCATATTAGCATAACTCTGTTGTCCTTTGCCAGAGTTCATTGACATTCCCAGATCAATCTAGATGATACCTTTTGGCCCTTAAGGGCTACTTGGCTCTTTTTTAACAAGATATTTTAATTTTGATTGAAGGTTTAGAGTTTTAGACGCCATTAGATCTTTTTTCAATTTTTCTCTAAGAATAACCGTTATGTAGCTACAGATATTAAAAAATTTGCTATTAAGCTTGCGCACCAAGGTTTTTTGTGCATACTTTGACATTTTTTGAGAATGTGGAAGGATGGTTTCTATGTCGAAAATTAAATCTTTTTTCTCATTGGCATTTTTTTCTAAAACGTTGGAAAATACCGGAAAAAAATTAATAAAAATCAGAAAAAATCCAACCCAAAAAAAAATTAAATAAAAACAAAGTACTAGGATCGATTCTTGGGTTCAAAATAAGCCTCTTTTTAATCCCAACATTTTTTCGTATTTTTTTTTAATTTTGTTTAAGAAATTAACAAAATACAGAAATTTGTTGCGTTTAAAGTAAATCTTTTTTTACTCTTGAAATTTTTTCGTAAAACGTTAATCAAAATTTAAAAATTTTAAATCTTTTTCTCGAACAAAACGATTTAATCAAAGTATAAGGACTAACTCATTTTATGATTTATACTTGGTCAAAAAGTATTAATAACTCACCCTGTCTCAAACTACCCCCTCCTATTATCGTCTATCTTTTATTTGAAGATTTTGGCTATATATGTGGGGACGAAAAATTTATAGAATTAATTTCTGATTACATCGTTCACCATGGAAGTTGAGGGTATTGTATGTGATGTATAGAATAGGAAATGTTACATTTATTCGTACATACATAAAACAGCGTCCTAGCAGCAGGGCATGTTATGAAGCTTGGCCTGCACTCCAGTGATGGGATGTCGGAAAAATGTCTTTCCACATAACCAGGGATTTGGACCAATTGCGACTCTCTAAGCCCAAATGCGATTTTTGTTATCTGGTTATGGATAGAGGTGATTGCGTTGTGTGTACACTCAATTAATCTCATAAAAACAAAAAAAAAAACGTTCTTTTCACGGCGACATAATACTTTGATAGTAGTTTTAGTTTCTTGTTACTTAGCCAGTGACACAGAATTCGTTGTTGAATGTTCAACAACCAATTCTTTAATATTCACTAAGGTGTATTAGGTCACCTAATAATCCAAACCACTATGAAATATTTTGTAGCCCTAAAAAGGGCTGATTTGACCTAAATTTTTCTATTTGAAAACTTTTTGAGAAAGTTAAATTATAATGAGACGAATTGGTCTAAATTGGTTTTTGTTGATCTATGAGCTTGATAACTTGATTTTTGAAATTATTAATTAGCGAAATAATTGACAATTTTAGAAATAAAATTATCCACTACCTAAGTAATTGAAAATTTAATTTTTGAAATTACCCCTTACAAGAGTAATTAATAATTTAATTTTCCAAATTGTTGCAAAATTTTAATTTCATAATTACTTTAGTAAGAACAATAATTATCAACCTTCATAAAATCTCGGCTAGCTTAAAAGAAATATAGTCTCGTACGATGGTCTACAAATCGAGTGCCAACAATAAATTCAGAGATATATCCATTTAGATTTTTTAATTTTTTATGATAAAAAAGAAGTCAACTGTGAACGTGTAATTATTATTTATTGAAAGACTAAATTTTTTAGATAAAACATTGAAAAATTAGCAATAGGAAAAATTTGTTACATTAATCACTGAATTCTAATGAAAAAATTTTAACGAAAACGTATTTAACATCGTCGAAACATCTTTTTGTTCAGGCTGAAAGAAATAATAATTAAAAACAAAATAACGCTGCTTCTGCTCACGATAATACGCTTTTAGTCTCGTCAAAGGATTCATAATATAAAATTATTCATTTTAACTTAAATATCTCAGAAAAGAAACAAAAAAAGATGACGAAAAATTTTGACCACATGCCAAGATAGGCCCTTTACAACAATTTGATGTTTTTTCACACCTTTTGATTAGTACATTTCGAGACTAACGCATCGAAGTTGAAGCTAAGCTCATTTTGTTTTCAGAGCGATTCTTAATATAAGTAATGTTTTCATGCATATCCTGTTCCTTTATTGAAAGTGAATGATATTCAGAATTCTCCAAGCAGGATAAATAATCATATTTGTTTCTATTTTATACGATGCTGCATTATTTGTGGAAATTATTTATTTTTTTAATTTAATTCAGATAAATTACCAGCCAATAGTTCAATAAATGGGAAAATTAATTATTAATTACTCTTGTGATGGGTAATTTATTCCTATAACGATTAATTACTCCTTCAATTGATAATTTCAAGACTGAAATTATGAATTATTTTGTTAATTGATAATTTTTGGAATGAAATCTCAAACTACTTAGTTCATAATTTGAGGAAAAAATGTGCAATTACTTCATGAATTAATAATTCCATTTTTGCCATAGTCATAAACCACTGGATATATATTTTATTGCTGTTCAAGTAATTAATCTTTTAATAAAAATTACTGACTTTTTAATTTTTTATTCTCATTTATTTACAGTTGACAATATTTTATTTTCACTTTTCAACATATTACTTATTTACTAAAAATTAAAATGTAATGACAAATACAACATAAAACAACTTAACAGAAAGATAAAACCCTTCTTAAATATATTTAATATTTTTTTAGAGTTTTTCTTATTAAGGCAGTTCGCTGTTTATGGGCCTCTGTCGTTAAGCTTCTCTTATATGGTCTTAGTTCATCTGTACCAAAACCGGGTGTCCACATGTTATAATTGCGGTTAAGGAATTGTTGCACATCTTTTACCTAAAACAATGTCTATTTTTAATAATTTCCTACAGCTCTGGGGTATGTTTACATGTTTGTCTATACTGTTGTTGATAACAGTCCGGCATTAAGTTCTGCGAGTAATATCCTGTCGATATTTTACAAAAGGGGGATTTTAGTAGACAACTGTTTTTCTGTGTATTTTGTTTTGCTCTCGGTTCATTACAACTCAACGACCATTAAAACTTGTATGGAGAGAGAACCAGAATAGAATTCGCAGAGAAAAAACTGTCTACCCCATTTCTATATATATATATATATATATATATATATATATATATATATATATATATATATATATATATATATATATATATATATATATATATATATATACACACTATTAAATATAAATCTATGAATTTACATAGTGGATGGCAGAATGTGAATACTAATGTAATCAAAATGATGTGGACTGAGATTTTTAGGCATAACACAACTATTTGAGAACCAGTAAGTTGATATTTGTCAGATACTATTTTCAGGGCATAAATTAACGATACGTCAACAAGGCTAGCCCCTTTAAAGTTATATGTTCTTTTTACAATCTACTGTTTTAAGGGCAAATGGAATTTATTCGGTTTACTCAAATTAAAAAAGGAAAATCAATACTAAACGAGGTATCCTGCATTGGCCGCATTATTACCGCAGTTTTTTTGGAAGCAAATACGAGCAGTATCGTTTAAAGTTATTTGGGTAAGCGATGTTTGAGACGGAAGCTCAATCTGCTAACAAATGCCAACATTAACATGATTACGAAAATTAAGAAGTTGTAGTCATGTGTTTACCAATTCCCAAACCCTGTCTCTACGATTAAGGGGGGATACACAGGTGAACGATTAAAAAAAACTATTTTTTTATTATTTAAAAATGTAGTTAATCTTATATAGAATACGCCCACAAAATTTCAAATTGGAATTCCAGATGGTTTAAAATTATAGCTCAAATAGCCCCTCTTTATAACAGCTGTGATATATGTATGTGCATTTCGAGGCCTATTAGTTCTTATGACTCTAACCCCAGTTGATTAACAAATTCTTTTGTTTCTTAATTAAATGTTTTTAAGTAGTCCTAGACCCTCTTTTCTTATATGTTTTTTTTATAACGTTTTCTTTTTTGGTTTTATTGTTTGTTTACTTTTTGGGTTTCCCTCCTTGTCGTGGATTTTCACTAACCTTCAGTTTTCAATTTACGAGCACTGATGTTTAACTAGTACCTACACACTATTACACAGTTTAGCAGCGTTACGGCCAAATTTGTACGAGACCACAGAGCCAGCAGTCCCACCATAGAAATAACAGACAATACAAGTATTATTTTACTATTTTTTTTATTTTAAAGGACCACAACCCCATTAATTTTGTAAATTGAAGTTCACTAATCTTTTTTTTCGTTACGATTTGAAAGCCTTCAGCATCTGTGTTGTAGTTTCGTTAAACTTTGAATACGTTTTTTTTAAAACAGCATTTTTCGAGTAGGCGGGCAAGATAACTTGAAAAATACTTGTTCGACCTTGCTAAAATTTTATTCACATCTATAGAATATTTAAGTTCTACCTGTTTGTTTATTAATATTATTGACAACAGATTCATTTTCAACGCCAAACACTACTTTTTTCCACGCTTGAAATTTCTTATTAATTTTCAAAATTTTTCACATTTTACATGTATAACTGCAAATCGGATTTATCTTTAGTATATTTTTATCGTTCTATATATTTCAGATCAAAATAAAAGGACTCTAGAGTGTCCGCGAATTAAGCACCGCCGTTTCAACCTGTCTGATGTCGCCACCATTTTATTTTGAAAAAATTTAAAGAAAAGTATAAAAAATACTTATTTCAAGTGTTGTTATTTAAAGCCATAATATTGAAAATACATTAGATATACAATTTTGGTGAAAAAAAAAATCATGAGTATTGGCTTATTTTTGGCCTTTTATGTGTCTTTCCCCCCTTCATATAAATACAAACATTTCCAGCAGTTTGGTCAAATTATTTCATCAAATGAGAAAAAGTATTGATTATGAGGGAGACTACATTAAAAATCTATAAAAATATTCCTTATTAAATCGTCTCCATATTTCTGACATCAATGTATCAATAATGTTTATAACTTAATGGGATCTTGATATTGCTCTACTATATAGAATAGATCTGATCCCCCAAATTCTTTACACAATATGAGACTAAAAACCTTTCAATAATTGTTCTAGGTTAAATGTTAAAAGTCCCTGTGTTGAAGATAAGTAATTTGCAACATACAAGTTGAACTGATCAGAAAATTTTGCATAGCTACAAACGTTTATAACTGAATATTAAATAATTGTTATTTAAGTAATTTAATTTTTATTTTTACTATATCAAATATCCACCAATAGTCATTGAAAGAAAAAAACTTTATGGAAAACTCTCGTTTAGGAACTATGAAATGATTTTTTTTAAAGGAAACTAAAAATGCAATTTTTCTAAAAAATATTCGGTTTTTAGTCTTAAAATTTTTTTATCATTTTACATAATTTCTAATTTTCTCTTTTGGCCACGGTATGAATTAAGGTACCAAAAAATATATATGTTTACGTCAATTTTCAATAGTAATTATACTTTCTCATATGTTTGATTATTTTCTTACGTGAATTAATCTGGAATTAAATTTCAAAATAATATTAAGGACCAACATAAGCAGAATTACACCCCTTCTGACTTATGCAACGCCAACTCAATCGTTAAACGTCACTTAATCTATTTTGATATATAAAATCATATTCTTATTTGTTATAAACACCTAACTATGAAAATATTTTTAAATATTAATATTTTTTCTTATAATTAATACTGTCACATCATCTTGTGTAAATATTGGATAAACAAAAAACTTAAAATTTTTACATTATTTCGCGAATAAGAAATAAAAATCAGGCCATATAATTGAGCACTTCGGTCACTCTTATTATAAAGTCGTCAGTCATTTCAGATATCATCTTCCTGAAAACATTTTTTAAGGATGCTAAAGTTGTAGTTCAAGGGGTGTAAAGTTTCAAAAAAGTCAAAATTATAACCAAATTATATGATATAAACTGTCCAAGTGGAGGTACGTTATTTATCTGAAAGCTGGTGGATTAGATTTTAACATATAATTCGACAGAACCTATTCTACAATTGATTTAATATAAACAAATTCTTTTCAAAAATTATTAATTCATTTTGTATGGATGCTCTAATGAACTCCTTCTATTATACCAAAATTGAAGTTATAGTGATTTCCTGTTTACCTCAATACTGTTGCAATGACGATTTTTGGCAATCAAAGCGGCACCATTCAAGCAGCGATCAACAAATTCATCGACATAAGTTAACAATATTTCTTCTACTTCATCTTCCAAGTTTAATGTCTGATCAATCTCTCTGACTACATCTTGTAATCGTTGTTTTGTGACAATTTGAACAGGTTCACTTGTATTTCCTAAACTTGTATTTTGTGCTGGCTTTGACATAACAGTATTTTGTAACGTTTGAACTGGTACTTGGGTAATCGTTTGTACGGTTTGTACACCTAAAAATAGGAAATTTTTATATGGAAAGAACTAAACATATCTCTAAAATGAAGCGTTAACAATAATTATAACTAACTGCTATTTTAAAGAAACTGAAAAGGAACTTTTCTACACCTAATCATTAAATACATTCCTCGACAATCGATTTTTAGAATAATATAAGTAATGAAACAAAGGTATTTAATGATCATTTATTATTAAATACTTTAACAAACCAATTAAAAACTTTATTAAAAGGATGTCATCAAAGCCACCATATTGCCAAACTACATCTATCAGAATAAGTATAATAAAATTTTGTGTTTACTTCTTATTAAAATACAACAAAAAATGGTTTATAATTTTGAAATTAAACTGTATAGATATGCGAAAAAGTAAAATTTTTCAGGTAACAAAATAAAAATCAATAAATTTATTGTGTGAAAAATCTAAATATCAAAACGCGTTATAATAAAAAATGGCCTAAAGTAGGCTCTACAATTTTGTGGCGAAGGATGTCAGTAAGACACTTAGGATTTTTCATATACCACTGTTCCAATATTGTCAGGGCCGGTTCTAGAGCTAGTATATAGCGTGTCCAGCTTCAAAAAACCAAAAAAAAAGAGGGAGCCAAAATTCAATTTAACAATTGTTTATTTCCTGGTTGATTTACAATAATTTAAAATCAGGTCACTCATATAAATGCTAGGTCTGTTGTTAGTAGAGTGAGAGGCATGAATCATAATTTCTGGAATAAAATCAGACAGGCGTCACAGACCTAATATTTTAACTTATAAATTAAATTTAGATGAGGGGGTGCTAAACTAACGTACTGTACGCTTCCTCGCCTAGAATCTGCCCTGAAAATTGTTCATCTTTGAAATATTTTATAGTTTTTCGATCATAATTTTTATTCACCATACAGGTTTTACTACCAACCACTGTTGTAAAAAAAAGTTATTAAACAAATGATATATATAGTCATCTAATCCGAAATTCTATTAATTCTTTAGAAAATAATATCGTCTTCTAGTAGTTTTTTGCAGCATAATATGAGTGCTCTGTTCCCGAGTTCGATAAAAATTGAAAAATATTACAAGGGTAAAATTTGAAGTGGAAGGTTTTCTAAAGTGACGTGCAGGAAATGCCTCCAGATATTATGCCTAAAGGTACAAATTGTCATATGCGATAGTCTTACTAACATGGAAAAACTGACAAAATAACAAAAACCAACTATTAAATAGAAAATACTTCCTGGTATATTCACGGCTCCAAAACAAAGGTAGGTGTTAGAGCAAGGATATACAATAAAAATGAGGCAATTGGCCATCGCAAGTGTTCAACACTTTTGACATTGATATGTGTGCTGGACCATTGGAGGTCAGCATCTTATTCGCAGAACATACATGATACATGTATGGAGCTGTAGAAAGGCTCTAACTAGAGTAAGTAAAAACCATAACATTCCTCTACTGATTACCTGGACATACCAATCCTTTGGACGAACCTGTAGATACTCTTGCAAAGAGAATTACAGAGTTGAAATACAAGGAGCTGTAATCGGTACTAAATATGTCCTACAATACTGTTAAGCATCGACCTAGGTAAAAGAGTAAAGGCTAAGGCATTGGTACAGTCTTCCCTACCTAACATACTTGAAGGCATTTATAGCATGCCCTTTTGAAAAAAGTAATTTATCTTAAATGCTATGATATGAATTCCATGATCTTCAAATTTTAACTTTCTGTATATCCCTACTCCCAAATACTTAAAAATCTCAGTCCATTCAATAACATCATTGCCTACCTCAACATTCACATTTAAACTATAAAAACTCCTATATCTTCTTTTCCCAAAACCATGTATTTAGTCTTTTACAGCTGGATTCACTAACATGGTATAACTTTAAAACCATCCTAAATTAACAACTGAGGGTTTAAACTGACAAGAGCAACAATAAGTCAAGTAAGTTTAAAACCCTAAAAATACAAGCATAAAAATTCATTTTGTTTTATTACTGAACCGCCAAAAATAGAGAATTTTATTTATTTTGGGTAACAACTATTTCTGTTGCATATTTCAAGGCAATATAGCAAGGTCCGTATCCTTAATATCTCTATACAAGCGTTTATTTGTTGACATATGGAATATAATTGGGCAAAACAAAACTGGCCGGCTAGAAGAATTAAATTTCATGGCAACTAGATCGGGTTTAATTCATAAATTTTCTTAGTGAATATGGCTGTTAATGTTTATTTTTAAAACGCTCATGTTGCGTCACTTTTATACATATTTTTCAAAGTTTGATTCAATGATTTCGCCAGATCAGGAAAGTCGTAAATAGCAATATAAATAAGTGTATCATCTGCAGCGAATAAAGCAATTCTCAATAACAGAAATAATGTCATTTAATACTCCGGTAATTGATTGCGGTTATGTCTATAAATCGATGAAAACTGTGTCAGACAGAATATTATTGGTAAATTTTTAGAAAAGTTTAGCTTATATAGAGTGTTGCAAAAACCGTGGCGAATAAAGTTTATTTTTTTCAATGGAACACAGATGAGCAATAGTATTTCAGTGACATCACAGGGGGCTGTCGCTTTGTTTATTTCAAAGACACACGCATGTTCACTAAATACAGTACAAATGCTAACATCTTGAATAAAAAAATTTTTCCTCTCACCCTAGGTTGGTCAGATTTGTTTGCTCATGATATTGTAATAATTTGTATACTATATGTCAGCAAACAAACTTTTATATAGAAAAATTAAAGAGAAAAACCTAAAGTCTTGAATTAGGTAAGAGAAATAATTGTCTCCTATAGCAAACAAAAATTTCCATTTTTGTTGGTTTGATAATAAAACAAAAGTTACTATCTTATTCTTATTATTTTAAGTTTGAAAACTTTTATGACTTATTGTTGCACTTATCAATTTCAACCCTTTAATGTAAACTAATATAGTTTTAAAGTTAGATTGTGTTAGCGCCACATGGTACACGTTACGGATGTCCTGGTAAGTAGAGTTCGTAAGTAATAAAATTAGCATAGTGACTGATATAAGAAACGATATAGATTCTATGAATAGTTAAAAAAATTTTACCTTCACAAGCTTTTCGTTCTCTAGAGGAGTTTCTAAATTTTAATTAATCTGTAGTTTATATTTTGTTTCTTTTAATTTTCTGGGTGTACAGGGTTTTCGTATAATGCAACAGGAGATTTGGAGAGGTGATTGTACATAGTAAAATAAAGCTATGTAAGTGATATTAGAAAAAATCAAAAACTCAATACTTCTCGAGTTACAGACTGTCAAAATTCAATTTTTTTTTCTTATTTTTAACATCTTGTGGTCAGTTTTCAACTTGATAAGCTGTTAAAAATTAAAAAAAAAAAGAATTTTCAAGCTGTAACTCAAGAAGTATTGAGTTTTCGAATTTGTGTTATATGACCTACTACCTTTATTTTACTAAGTAGAATCACATCTTCAAGTATCCTGTTGCATTATCTGAACACCCTGTATAGTATTGTTATTTATAATAGTATTTGTTTATAAGCCTTAATTGATGAAAGATAAATCATAGTTATTCAAAAAGTAACCCACACTGCACTAATATCTGAAATTAAATGTCTTATGCAAATTAATTAAACTTACACTGTTAGGAAAGAAAGTCTGAAACATACACTTATAAATCATTAATATCTTAAATCGCCATATCTAGTTGAAAAAGTAGAAAATAAAAGGTTAGTGTAAAAAGATTTGTTCACTAGCAGTGTGACATCAATAAAATAATTTGATTATTAAGCTCAATCAAAACCATAATAAAGTCATTCTCTGATGAACTATTAATATAACAGTCCGAACTCAAAATTATATTTGTTAATGAAACATCCAGTTTCGAGACCATTTGTAATTCTACAGAATCTTCAAACATCTCTCTCAAAGGTTGATAAAGAAATTGGCCCTATCCATCAATTAAAGCCAACACCCATCTACCTGTTATGAGACTAGTTAGCTTTTGTATTTATTGATTAATATTTCCCTTTCCACAATGGTTTCATTTTCAGTACTTGAAATCTTCCATATATAGTTTGTTTTCTGTCTCCATCATTTCAAGACTTGTAATCATACTATTCTTCAGTTCAATCAGATACTGTTTCTCTTCTCGCATCAAGTTATTTTCTTGTAATGATGAAAGAAGAAATAAATTTTTATCCTTTAACTCTCCTGTTTATTACACTCCGAAACCTTCACAGTAAGTTTTTAAATTTAGTCTTCATTAGATTTTTCTGATACACATACAACACAAATTTTTAAAAGTTAGTGTTTAACTATATTAAAATACAAAAAACTAAAAGTAACATTAATGCAAACCTTAATGCTCAATAACAGTCAACACTATAATTATTATAATTTTTCTTTAGTTTAATATTATAACGACCAATAATAAAGTTTTTCATCAAGTTGTATTACATTGTTCTTGTCACCTAATTTAATATTTAGTTCCGATCTCAATTACCTATTAGTTGTACAGTGCTTGTACTTTAAACACACGATAGCTTCGAACATAAACCTATTTTTATGATAAAATTAGTGGCTCTTACAGTACATTCTACTTATTAACTTTAGTTAGTTTTGAATTAAGTTTACAACAGTAAGTCTTTGGGTAAGTTATAAAACCTGCACAAATAGTACCATTTACTAGAAAAAGGGTTTAGAAATTACCGAAGTTTGTCTTGATTAAGTAACATTGAAAAAATTTTCTAGAACATTATTATTTATAAATTGGGGCAGATGATAAAAAATATAACACATTACAAATTCTAACTATGTCAGTTCTACTTGGACTAGTGTTATACCAACCTTGCATTGATTGAGCTTCGACGATATTATTATGCTGCACAATCTGATTTTCATGGGAAATAGAATTTGTAACAATTCCATTATTTTGGGTCATTACGTGTCCAGTAGGAACTTGATTAACAATAATATTTTGTCCCTGATAGTTATTTTGCATCTTGACTAATTAGTGTTTTAAAAGATAAACTATATATAAAATAAATTTTACTTTTGGTGACTATTGCTATTGAACTTCAGTTTGTTTTTATTTTTAGGTTAGAGTCTCTTCTCTTTATCTCTTTCATAATCTGGCCACAGGACAGGTCTCCTGGTAAGGATTTATCCGCACTTGCAAAGTTTATGATCAAATGTTCTAAAAAAAGAAAAAAAATAAAATGTTTCTAATACCATTTTAACAATAAAATTATGCTATAATTCGATCAAACTTGGAATTTGGATATTGTTAAAGTTGTAAATTATCAATGTAATTCTAATATGGATAATCCAATTCGAAGGTTTTTTTTTTGGGAAAACCATGCGAGACCTCCGAAAAAAACTTCTGATTAGTGTTGTACGACCCAAGGATAGAAGGTATGCAAAAAATCCGAATAATTACATTTTTTGGTTAGTTCAGGTTAATTTGGGATATTTTAGGTTTAACTTAGTATACCTTAGGTTTAACTTGGTTTTAGTTAGAGAAAACTGACACTAACCTGAACTACGTGAAGGCGAGAAAATCTCTGCAAAAAATGATATGGTTACTAAAATTATAAAGCCAAGATGTATAAAAATGAAATAAAATCATAAACTAATCAGAGTGGGGATAAACTTGTTCCATGTATTTAAAATATTCAAGGTACATGTTCTTGTAGTTTAAATATTTTTTTCCGAAACACATGTTCCCCTAAGTAGCCGCGGAAGTGTTCTTCGCGCTGACCAAAATGGGGAACATTTCCACATAAATCCCTGCAGGCCTTTTCAATGTTTCGAGTATGAGTTCCAATATGGGGATCTACGAAATTATGTGTATATATTCACCGTTAGATGTTGAAATCCCTCGTCAGCTCAGCAATCGTAAATCTTCCAACAATCCGACATAGTTCTCGGCAGTAATCAATTTTGAATGACATCTAAAATAGTCTTCTTTGACCATTCCGCAACGGAAACGAGAAATAGCCTGTTTGTTTTTCGCTCTGTCCCTCCTAAAATTCACTGCCCGTCAAGCCCTATTGTATTTTCTTTTGCCCTTCTGCATTTATCTCATTCAACAGATTTTCCTTCCCCGACCAGTTTTTCAAAATCTTCTACAATTGTAACTAAGCAAATTTCACTGAAAAAATTTGTCCATTTAAGAACACTTTCAGTTCTGTCACTTGAAGTAATCATGATCACTTCGACCCAATGACAAGTAAATGCATATTCAAAAGAATATGAAGTTATCAGTTTCACTTTTTTGACTTTGATCAGTGATAATTTCTCAAAAGAATACAGCCTTAGAGCCGTTTTACACACACAAGAATTATTGCCAAAATTTATCTGATAATTATGTTGAAAATTTTCATAAAACTAATTTGCTGTTTTACACATCAAAGAATTATTGTCAAAATTTTGGTGAAAATTTTCGGCATAAAAATATAGAACGTGTTCTATATTTTTATGACTAAAATGCAGAAAGTGCGAGAAAATCGACGCAGAATAAAATATGTGAATTAACAACCTGCGTTTGGTAATCAACCTAATCTCAATGTTTACTCATTGCTTCTTGCACAAAATATCTCTTATTTTGTGGTTTTTTGATTATATATGTTTGGAAACTTTCATATTTATGACATTTTAAGGTTATTCCCATATTATTTAACTGCTTGAACGTCACATGTTATGAAAATGCGCATGAGCACTGACAAAATTACCACCAAAATTATATTCAGAATTCTTGTAAGTATCAAACAGAGTGGTATTTTATTGTAAAAATTATCTCCAAAGAATTTTCGGCAAAAATTTGCTGAAAATTTTGGTTATAATTTTCGGAATAATTCTTGTGTGTGTAAAACGGCTCATAGATGATAAAAACACAAAATGGTGACAAATGCTATTATCGCTCTGGCCAAGAGAGATCGAGAGTAGGAATATATTTTATATATACAATGGTAGAAAATTAGGTGTAGAATTCTATGTAACACAGAATTCCACTGCAGAATTGTGTTCTACGACCTCGAAAGAAAGGGCATGTACCGTAATTTTTTCAAAAAAATGCCGTTTTCCTAGATTTTTCTTAATCGAAAAATTATTATTGTGGTTTAAAATACATAAAAATTTTCGGAAAAAATTCGTAAAGAGTGAAATGATAGGAAAACGACGTTTTTTTGAAAAAATTTTTATACATACCCCCTATTTCGAGGTCGTAGAACACGATTCTGACCTCGGTTTTCCAAAATTTTTCCTCAATTTTGCGGAAAAGAGGGAAAATAACTTTTCACTTTAGGTTCATTTTTTTTCACTAAATCGTTAAACTTTTGTTATAACAACGAATTTCACAGTGATAGAAGCTTCTCTATTATACAAAAATTCAAAAATATGCACTTTTTTAGCGAAAAAATACGAAAAATTATCACGACAAAAATCACAACAAAATCAAAAGAAAATACCGCCTAATGACAAATAATAGTTTGCACAGTTCGCTAAAGATGGCGTACTGTTGAAGTCAGCGATGTTGCCAGATTGCAAAAACGATTTCTTTATATATTCTTCTCTTTCTGTTTGAATTGGAAAGAAAAGGTTCCAAAAAGAATTTTTCCCTTTCCTTTGATTATTGAAGTACTGAATGTCTATGCCTTCGATGTGCGATTTTGACTCTAAATATTAAAGGTTTTAAGGATTATAGTTGCTTTTGTTTGTCTCCCTCCAAATATCGGTACTTTGATATGCGATTTTGACTCTAAATATTAAAGGTTTTAAGGATTATAGTTACTTTTGTTTGTCTCCCTCCAAATACCGTTACTTTGATGTGCGATTTTGACTCTAAATATTAAAGGTTTTAAGGATTATAGTTGCTTTTTTTTCTTTCCCTCCAAATACCAGTAGTTTTAAGCGGATAATAGGAATTGATCATATTGCTTATGTCCGTTAGTAGAAAGTGTCGCGTGAAAAAAAAAATGCAAGAAGAAGGGCAAGAATTGTGTTCCGGGTGTTCTTTTTCTTTGAAAGAAATTCTAAAGCTTTTAGAAAATGAAGATCGCCTAAGGAATTTTCTTAAGGTACATGGCGTTTTTACATTAACCACTCCTGTTTGTCCCAATTGCAATGTACCTTGCAAACTTTATGGTTTTCGGTATCGCTGTACCAAATCCATTCTAGTCGGCGAAAACAATTCGAAACGGAAAAAATGTCCTTTTACGGTCGGGACAAAAAAGGGAACATTTTTTGAAAATGCAAAATTACCGTGGACTAAAGTTTGTGAGTTTGTATTTTAGTGGATTGCAGTGAAGCCCAAACAGGAGTGGCTAATAAATGAAGTAGGATTAAGCTCTGAAACGGTTGTTAATTGGGCAAATTTTTGCAGAGAAGTTTGCCTAGTTACAATTATGGAAAATTCAGAAAAATTGGGCGGGGAAGGAAAAATTGTTGAGATAGATGAATGTAAGATGGGTAAAAGGAAATATAATAGGGGAAGAATTATTGACGGTCAGTGGATTTTCGGAGGGATAGAACGGGAAACAAAGAGGCTCTTTCTTGTTCCCGTTGCCGAACGATCAAAAGAGACTCTTTTGGAAGTCTTCCGAAATTGGATACTACCAGGAACTACGATCATATCAGATTGTTGGAAAGCTTACGACTGCTTAGCAGACGAAGGTTTCCAACACCTGACTGTGAATCATTCACAGAATTTCGTAGATCCTGACAGTGGAGCTCACACTCAAAATATTGAAAGGGCTTGGAGGGATTTACGTGGAAATGTTCCGCGATTTGGTCGGTGCGAAGAACACTTCCCCGGCTACTTGGCGGAACATTTGTTTCGGAAGAAATATACCAATCACAAAAACATGTTCCATGATTTTTTTAAATACGTGGGACAAGTTTACCCCCCTCCCTTTTAAGATTATGAGGAAAAACATTAATAATTTTCTTTTATTGCATATTTCTTTATGCCGCCTTTTTCCTCTATTCATTTGGCACCTAACAATACCCTTTTCCCATCGAATTTATAATCCTAATTCATTTTATTTATATTTTGGAATTATAATTTTACTAACCATATTTTTTTTGCAGCACTAAACCACCCCCCTCCTTACTAACTCTGACCTTCCCCAATATCCTTTCCTGGCAGAGCTTGTCCCGCCTCCACGTGGTCTCTGCTGGACAATAACATTTTTTAATTAATAAATCTAGGTCAGGTTAGTTCAGGTTAATTTTAGTTTTTTAAAGTAACTAAGACTAATGTTAACCTGTAATTATCTGAACTAACCAAAAATTTTGGAAGGTCAAGATTCATTTTTCCCCTTTTTTATACGTTACAAACATTATGTTGTTGACTGTAATGGGTAAATTTTAAAGTTTATACCAGGACACTTTAAATCTGGATTAATTTAGATTAGTTCAGGTTAGTTTCAGTTTTCCAAATTAACCAAAATCAAGCTAAACCCGAACCAACCTATCTTAACCAAAAATTTTGAAGGGTTAAGATTATTTTTACTTAGAAACTATTCTGAATATAAAAAAAAATTAAACTATGTTGTTGACTGAGGAGGACAAATCTTATAGTTTATATTATGAAAAAAAAAATACATCTGGCAACGTTGCACCTTTTTACGTGATTCGGCGGCCAGTTTAGATAGTCTGACCGCTGATGACGTTTCTGAGACGTGTTTTTGATTTTTCGCTGGAAATATAAGTTTTTCTAAATTGGTTTGATAAAATTTGGGAAAAAATAATTGAAATATATTACCTACAATATTTTTTAACTAGTTTCATTGAAAATAAATACGTAAATTCGGTTTTTAACTGAAAAGAAAGTGCTTTGTGAAGTGACGCTTTTTTTTTTGAGTTTTCCGGGAAAGTGAGGAAAAATAGTGAAAAATCAAGGCCAGAATCGTGTTCTATGACCTCGAAATAGGGGGTGAGTATCAAATTTTTTTCAAAAAAAAAATTTTTTCATGCTTTTCACGCTTTGCAAATTTTTACCAAATTTTCACACAATACTCCTAATATTATACAAGTTCTAATAAAAAATGATTTCCAATAATGTAATATTTTCTTCGAACATATAGCCATTGGAGGCAGCCTGCAATAGTCTTCGCGTGTTACACCGCAAAGTGAAAGACGGGCAAAAAAGATAGTTCTGCTATCTCTCTCACCTCGAACCACGATTGGCCTGTGTGTGCTTTGATGAGAATGGAGAACAAATAAACGTTCCGAGCAAGAGAGGTAGCATGACCACTATATTCGCTCCCTCTGTCGTGTAAAATGCAGGGACCATTGCAAGCTGCCTGCGGTAATGTATGTCATAGGTTAAATATTAGGGAGTGTGGGCTCCGAAACCGTATTCAGAATACGGTTTCTTACTTTTTCGTGAGAACCACGGCCACTTTCCATCAAAATGATCGTTTTCTCGAGAACGAGAATAGCTACCCACAAATATGGTTTCATACTTTTTCGTGAGAACCACGCCAACTTTCCATCAAGATGATCGTTCTCTCAAGAACGAGAATAGCTACCCAGACATCTTTCGAATTCATGAATGAATTTTGTAGAAGTAGCCCTCTGCCACTATAAGAATAAAGAAGAAGGATCAAAACAAAAACAAATGTATAAGCCTTGAACTTCTTTTATTAATAATTAAATGAACTATTGAATATGAATAAAAATTGAATCATTGAAAATAATAAAAAATTAAAATTAATTATACCATTTTTTTAACGTTAAGAAAAGATGATAAAATGAATAAATATGTATTTCTTCGGCAAAAAATATAGAGTAGCTAGCTGTCTCTACTTATAAATGCGTGGGTGTAACGAAAAATCAATTCACTGTATGTAACTCTGTTCCTCAAATAACGATCCGCATAGTGGTTGAAGAATATTTTCTAAACAGGTATTTTAGAGAAATATATGTAAGTTTTCACATTTAACATGTGTAGTAGGATGATTTCTGTTAGGATCTAAGGGTTTCGGTCACTGAATTCCCTGGGTTTGCCTCATGATATCTGATTATTTTCCATACGCTTTTTTTGAGTTAGTACAAGTCAAATACCAGTACAAATGCAAAATGAATATATATCGATGGACAAAACTCATTTACCTACACTGTGATTAACAAAATTTTTTAAATTAACATAAGATAACACGTAAAGATTCATTACATTTTAGTTTCAGTCATAGTTTTCAATGAATTTCAGTAATTTTAAACGAATTAAAGGAATTGTTAAAGCCATAGGAGAATGGCTACCATATTGGCATCTATGATAATATAAGGCTCGACAATAGTGTCTTGTACTTCTTGCAGGCACTTGACAAGTGATTTTATTTAAAATATAAGATTAGCACAATTGATAAAATAATTCAAAAGTTTATATCGGCCTTATTTCTTCATCCTAATAAAGAATCTAGCTCTAGTCCAGCCCTTAGATCATCATAACCAAATAAGATTTTAAACTTAAAAAGAAATATGCTTTGCATATTTTCTCTGAAGTCTTTCAATTAGTTATGTATAGCATAAGAAGGTGATGGACACCCAAGATAATATTCTCAGCAAGACTGTACAGCAGTTTTGTACAAACTGTCGAGGTTTACTTACTATAAGGTGGTGTCATTTTAATGATCTGGAAAAAAATTATATGTAACTATATAATTATATATAAACAAGTATTTTTTATATAATTTAATATAATTATATCTAGGTCCTCATATAAAATGATATAAAATATTATATAAAAATATATAGCTATATAATTATTTATATATAATCATATATAATTTTGTATAAATTAGAAAATTTGAAAATAAATATTTATATATTTTTGTGTAGAAATATATTTTCAAATTATATATATATATATATATATATATATATATATATATATATATATATATATATATATATATATATATATATATATATATATAATCTTATATTATTACATATAATTATATAAATTTATATATAGATTTATTAATATATTGTCTTTTAAATTCTTTGCATGCATTTTTAAAATTTATTTTATCAAAACTTTATTTTTTTACTCAGTAATAATGTTGTGAAACAAGTCATAAAAAGGATTATAACTAATAATTTATTTTTTATATGACAATATTTTTTTCATATTTAAATAATCTCCGAGAAAAGTATAAATACCATTCAAACTTCATTTCTTTGTATATTATTTTTTATTATTTGTATCTTATAAAACAATTCTGAAATCTATGTATATAATCTTATATTATTCTATAAAATTATAAATTTATATGTAGATTTATTAATATATTTTCAGATAAATTCTTTACATGCATTATTCAAATTTATTTTATCAAGACTTTATTTTTTTACTCAATAATAATGTTGTGAAACAAGTCATAACAAGAATTATAACTAATGTTTTATTTTTTATATGACAATATTTTTTTCCTACTTAAATAATCTCCAAGAAAAGTATAAATACCATACAAACTTGCATTTCTTTGTATGTTATTTTTTAATATTTATATCTTATAAAAGGATTCCGGAATCTAGAAATTTCCTTTGATCAATTTGCCCCTAAAACCAAGATGACTCCGGACAACTTGGCGCTATGTTGTTGATCAATCGTTTAGTATAATTCGTAACCACTTCGTCTATTAACCTGTACATTCAGTTTTAGTTCTACTTTTCAAGTTAAAGGTTTTTCTCATTCTCGGTATAGTTCAAATTTTTGTATTCCAAATTCTTTATGCTACTACCGCTTTTTACAAGAGTTAAAATTCTGCTAGCATTCAAGTTAACTACTTATTCTCTAATAATATGGTGCTTCAGTTCTTTGTTAGATCTGTAGGCCTGATACACAAATAAAAGAGGCAAGCACTCTAAACCATTGTCAGTGAAACAATAAGAAATAAAATTTATCTTCAGCGAAAAAAATTGTTAATTACAGTCAATGTTAAAAGTTAAGTGAAATAAAAAGTTGTGTGTAAAAATTGTTAACGGGACAGTATTGAATATTAAAGTAAATTTAATGTAAATTTCACAAGTTGGTATTACTTTTATATATATATATATATATATATATATATATATATATATATATATATATATATATATATATATATATAATCCTTTGAAATTAAACCTTAATTTAAAGTTATATATAATTATATACAAATGGTCATATATAATCAGATAAAATTATATCGTGCCAATTTTCATATCGGATTATATATGATCATTTATATATACTTTTTTTTCCCAGGGACATTCACAATGGTAATGAAAATCTAGCTTTATATCTAAATGCTAGCTTAAATCATAAATAGTAAAATATTTAATCAATATGATTGTAACCAAAATGATGTGGAAGTTTTGTTTTATAAAATGTTCAGGTTCATTTTATTTAGAATACACCGTTTAAATATCAAGAATTTCCTCCAACTTCTCAGCATCTTCCATATTATTTATCTTGGGATCTATAGAAGCAAAAATTTTTAAATCATCTGCAAAAACAATGACTATGGTCTTAATGAAAATGAAACACTGAATGAATTCTATGTGCGTGTGTAAGTTTTCATTGTGCTCTAAATAGTGACTTTGTTGGTTATATTGTGTTGAATTAATTTGGCAGAAATTGCATACTGCCTGTTTGGAATCTCACTGTCATTCTGGTGAGATTTGTCTGTGTGTGTGGATGCTGTGGTTTTTATCTAAATTGATAAGGTTTGGTTTAAAACAATGGACACCAAAATTTAAATTTATTACAAAAAGCAGTTTGATATGAGACCAAAATAATAATAAAAAATTCTTATAATCTTCGATAGAACTCTGATTTTTTCTGCAAATATACCTAGTTGTACCTAATCATATCAGCAATTTTGATTATGTGCTTATTTTCAGACCATGATGATTAAATTTGGAATGTGAGGTTCATGATCAGATTGAAGCTATTTTATTATGATGACAGATACAGATATACTGTTCAAATATTGCTCAAAACATATGAAGTCTGATAATTATTTCTGCATATGTTGCTATATTTCCTAAAAGTTGTATTGGGAGATAAACATTCCAAATTGTGGACAGACCTGAAATTTTATGTTCAGAAAAATCGGAATTGAAGCTCTTGTCAATGTTTTAAATGCAAGAATAACAGAATTAATAGATATTTTAAAGGCAAAATTTGAAAAACTAAAAAAGGAATTGAAAAATAGAGATGAGCATTTAACAGAAGACGAGCAATACCCCCAAAACTTTATTGATGACATTAAAGAAGATGAAGAACAATATTTTTGTCAGTTAAGGGAAGAGACTGAAGCGATTAATGCCCTGAATAGGGATGTTATAAAGGCAAACGCGCTTAATTCAAGTTTAAAGAATATCAGGCATTGAAAAATTAAATAAATTAACTAAATAAAGTGAATAGAGACATGCTTAATGCAATTCGAACACTGAAAAATGATAATAAAATTTATCAGCAAGAAATTTAGACCTAAAAACATACTTCTAAATAACATCTCTTAATTATCGTCATATTCGGGAAGAACGATGTCCTATTAATCAGGAATACCCCAGATATTATTAATTGGTGAAGAATCCAGTGGTAGAGAATGCTACTATTTGTGGAAAAAAATCTTTTTCTCAATATGGAAGAGAAATTTTATTTCATGATGTGGAAACAAGGATTACAGTACTGGGGTAACTAAGGTTGACTATATATGTTTTTGTGGATACTGAAAATGCATTGAGGGGGAAAGGTACCACGCAAGATGACTACAAAACTTTTAGCAATTACAGAAAAAACGAGTTTAATAGTTATTCGCCTTCCATATTCATTGAGACAAACAATATTAAATGGCAATATTAATAATTATAATAAATTATTGTGTATGTTAACATGCGATGACCAAAATAAATCTGTGTTTCTGTCATTTGATAGTTTTATGCATGCCTTCGAACGTTCATGGAATGGAGTGCCTTCCTACAGTGCCAAGCAACTGCTTTATAGGTGTATGAATATGGAAATATTATCTTTAAACCCTGAAATTAAAGGGTGCAATTTTGAAGTAAAACTTTTTGACATTACGTTAGATAATGAACCATTTTCTTTCTGTAGTAGATGAATATCACACAAGGGTGATTTTTTTAGAACAGATCATAATGTGATCATAATGTATCTGAACATACAATGTGCTAGAAATAAGTCTGACAAATTGCCATTTTTTATTGACTCTGTTATCCTGATCTGATTCTCTTAAGCGAGCATTGGCTTAATATTAAGAACATATATTTGCCGGATTATTAGATATTATATAAGTATTTTAGAGAGACTTCAATTAACAGTGGTGCTATGATTTTAGTAAATTATCAATTCTTGCACTGTTACTCCTTTATTTCATATAATAAGTTAAATGTGTTTTTGGTTGAGGGTGAATTCGAATTTTGTATTGTTCCTTCTCCAAAGTTAAAATTATTTTTTATTTGTTTATATAGATCACCCAGTACAGATGTATTTTAATCAATCAATCCATTTTTATTAAAAAAGCCAATATTACATCGGATTCAACATGTCAGTAAAAAAGCAATACAATATAAAGTAGGCAACAGAATACAATTATAATAGTTCAAATGAGCAGCTAGCCTTCCAAGTATGTCCTAATAGAATAAAATGTCTTAGCATAAAGAAATGAAATTAGTTTTTTCTTAAACTGCTTTATCGGTAGCTTCTTGAGATTCTTGGGTAACCTGGTAAAAGTAGCAATACAAAAATATTTAAGCCCTTTTTTAAAGGATGAAGGTCGATGGGCATCATTTAAGATATTAGACTTATACCTCGTACTGTGTTCATGATTATTTGAGGGAAAAATAATGGGATTTCTTCTAACAAACAGGGCCGTCTCCAAGATAGCTATAGAGGGAAATGTCAGAAGGTGGTTCTCAGTAAAGAGGCGACAACTGCCCTCAGGACCCAACGAAAGATACACCTAAGCAAATTTTTCTTAATACAAACACTTTCCCCCAATCAGTAGACTTTCATTTTCGCAAATTAAAACCAAGTATTTTAGGTGGGGATATGCAAGTATATATGTTGATAAGTTGCTTTTTATCGAAAATAGCTTTGAGATTTCGTATAGCAAAGTAAGCTGCGTTCAGCTTATCAACATGTATGTGACTTAACCAACACAGTTCATTATCCAAATAATAACTAAAAAATAGCCCAAGAACCTTCCTGAAGTAATCCTTTAAATCCTCTCCGTTAAGAGTTAGATTACGATTATAAACTTCTCTTCTGTTATGGAAAATGATGTAGGCAGTCTTAAATGCATTTATCGCGAGCCGGTTTCTTCTGCATCATGTCTCAAAATCACATAGTATCCTCTCAATCACAATTTATAATTTCTTGAGGTTCGAAGCCCCCACCACCACACCAGTATCATCAGCTAATAGGACTAATTGTGATTTATAATATGTCATATAGTAAGCAAGATGATTGATGAACGCCTAAAAGAGTAATGGAGAGATTGTAAAGCCCTGCGGAACTCCACAAGAAAGTTCCCTCATAGAGGAAAAGGCATTGTTGATTTTGATCAACATCCTACGTCCCGTCAGAAGTGAGAGAGAGTGGTTCAAAAATAGAATCTATACAATTTTTTTTTATAACAGTGACAAAGAGAGGGGCGATATCAAACTATGTTCCAACTACAGACCAATATCCCTTCTCCCAGCTCTCGCAAAAATTTTGGAGAAGTTTGTAAAGAAGCCTACGTTAGACTTTCTTTAAAGGTATGACTTGCTGAACACGTTGCAGTTTGGATTTTGGGCCTTCCAGAAGTACTGGGGATGCAATTTTTTCATTTCTTAAGGCGTATCGAGGACTGAACGAGGGCGAGCGTACTGCGGCAGTATTCTGTGATCTCGCCATGACATTTGACTGTGTGAATTATAGGGTACTGCTGAGTAGACTTGAGGTTTATTCTCTGGCCTGGTTTAAATAATATCTATTGGGTCAGAGTGTTATTGTTGGTGATAACAAATTGCGTCTATTGGATATTACCTCAGGGTTCTGTATTAGGACTTCTGTTATTTTTGCTCAACGTTAATGACTTGCCTCATTTAAACATAAATGGTTCTGTTACAGTATTTGCTGACAACATAATTATCTTATGGCGTCACAGATATTTTCGCCAACTGTTAAAGAAGATTTAAAGGCGGTGAAAAGATGGTGCGAGTCAAATTTCTTAATTTTGAATGTTGATAAAATAAATATCCTATGTTTCAAATATAGTATTAATAAGGTTTTGATAGGTAATCGAACTGTAAATGACCCTCATGTTTGGGAACGTGTACTATAGTATTAATTTTTATCCGATAGGCTGTATTAGATGGTGTTGGTCTTTTTGCATTGATTGTTTTTTCTTTTTTTTTATATTTGTTTGGTGTGTTATAAGAGAGGAAAATCTTATTTGTTCTTGAACCGTATATTATTGTTTTCTTTGTATTTTGAATTTTTTTTTATAATGTTTTTAAACTTTGTCAATGAGAATTTTGTATTTTTGGATAATAAAGTATATTGTATTTATAATGACTATCTTGTGGAATACCTGATGTTTCAAAAATTTCTTCCGATTCAAAACTTTTTATTGTTTCATATTTTTAATATATGACACAACCAGTGTAGTAAGCTGCCATTAAAACTGTATGCATATCAGCCAGTATTGGAGTCGAGCTGGAACCTTTTAAGTGCAGATCTCTTTCGGTGAATAGTAACTGAAATTTTAAAAAATACAGTTTAAAAAGTCTAATTTTCAATCACTATATAATGATTTATTGCACATGGATTGGAACCAGTTGGGTGAATTTTCAAATGCTATGTGAAAAATTTTATGAAATACTATATGGTGCCAATGTATAAAATAGATAGAAACTTTGCGATATAGTATACTAAGGAGATAATTACTGAATTAAAAATAAAGAACAATATATTTAGGAAGTATAGGGGAACTAAAAGTATCACCCATTATAATAGATTTAAGCAATGTTTGTTTGAAGGTCATAGACAATGATGTTTCTTGCGAAGTAGTAGATATCTGTTGGACTTCCATTGTCTTTATTTTTGTTGAATATCACGACGTTTCGGCTAGTAGTTATCTCTAGCCGTTTTCAAGTGAAACTAAATAAATCCCTTAGCTACATGACTATTTATACTAAAAGTAAATGCAGTAGAGTATGACTGAGATGGGTGCAGTCATGCCTGCTATGGCAAAATCATATATTTTTTTTATGCTGCCTTTAGTTTTAGTTTACAATTACTAAGAAGTGGTTTCCACACTTCTCTTATATCTAAAGATGGTTTACTAAAACAACTCGGGTTCTGATGTATAACCGCAGCTTATTTGAATTTCCGTTTTCTCCAATGTTGTTCTCGGTGTAGTATTTTAGCTTCAGACCATTTCATGTTGTGTCCATGAGTCCAGGCATGATTGGCGACACCAGATTTTTCTGTTTCACCTCGAGATCCTTACGTCAAGAGGTCTCTTTGTTTCGCCAATGTAGGAATTGCCACATTCACATGGTATCTGATATACACAATTCTTCATGTCTCTTTGAGTTGTCGGCTCACTAGGGTCAAACCAACAACTCAAAGAGACATGAAGAACTGTGTATATCAGATACATTGGCGAAACAAAGAGACCTCTTGACGTAAGGATCAAAAAACACCAAAAATGCACATCTCGAGGTGAAACAGAAAAATCTGGTGCCGTCAATCATGCCTGGACTCATGTACACCACATAAAATGGTTTGAAGCTAAAATACTACATCGAGAACAACATTGGAGAAAACGGAAATTCAAAGAAGCCGCGGTTATACATCAGACCCGCAGGATATTGTGATGGACTTCTCCCAGTATTTTCAAAGTGTTTATCACGAAAGAAGTGATGATCTTCTTGATGTCTCCAGTGGGTACAATTCTGAGTCGGTTGGGGTCTCTGCCTTTTTATTAAATATTATAAATAAGCTAAGCCTAAAATGTCTGGTCCAGATTCTGTACCAGGTTTTTTTTGTTAAAGATACAGTCAGCATACTGGCAACACATGCACTTCCTTTTGTTGGATTCGGGGCCTTTTTGCTGCGTCGCTCATTCTTCGTTCCGGGCGGTCGATGCGGTCTTTGTCGAGTCGAGCTGCTCACATCTCTGCTTGAGGTTCCAGGGTAATTCCCAAGACTTCCGTTTTGTAGAATCGATGAAAATCCCTCACTGAAAATCATGACTACCAAATGAGAAAAATTGGTTCATTTAATAAACATAAAAATTGTTAAACATATATTAAATATTACTTGATATCAGTACAGTGCTAAGTACAAGACTTATACTTAGTCTTGACTTTTTACTTTGAAAAATATGTTGTATAGAAATCTTTACATTATGTTTTTTCATCTCATATCTACACATATTCCAGACTTTCTAATTATATTTTTACTAGTACTATAAAGGGAAACAATTTGTGTTTCTAAAATAATCTTTGGAACTATTCTATGGATTTCAATATTCCTTTCATGGTTAGAGTGCTTATATTTATTGTAAAGAGTAATGTTAGTATTTTACATACTAAGCTGTGAGTAGCAAATACGTATTTATGTATTTATACTTTCATTCTCTGTCATTAATCAATAAGCAGTTGATGTATTTTGTATTAAAAAAAAATTCTATTCTCGCCTCTTTTACTAAGTGGAGTAGAGAAGCTTTAGGATATTTTCAAGTGCTTATAGTGTGGAAATTTTGCTTAAGGAGGATAGTTTTTATTGCAGTACATTGGGCTACCAAAGTAATGCTGTATATTACGTTATGTGTATTAGATTTATACCTGATTTTCGGAGAATTTGGTCTCGTGTTGATTGCAGGTAAGGTAGAAGTCTGTTTTTCAAAATATGTCACCTTGACATGGAAGCATTTTATTATGGGGATTATATGTTTTTTTCTATAATGAAATGATATCTTTTCGGGACTAATATTGTGTTACCACCGTCCTACTAATTTTTGTATTACGTTGAGGGAACTCTATGTATCCCCAAGCCGATATTGCTGATTTCATTTAAGATTTTGCTCCAAGGCGAAGCAGGAAAGAGAGAACCTCCCCAACAAAAAATTAATGACATAGTAAAATTATATTGAAATTTATTTGTAAATTTCTGTTTATAATCGGGTATCGGCGTTACAAATAAAATTTGTTTACAATAGTCTTTAAAAAACATTTTTTAATTAAAATTTGAATTTTTAAGTATCCATTTGTTTTTGAGTTTTTTTATTTTTAACTTGCAGGTGCTTTTTTTGTTGTGGCTAAGGATCAGACTGGCAGTTTAGCTAAACAATAAGCCGATATATTAAACAGCTTGAACTCGGTTGAGTGAACTTTTTCTATTGCTAGTTTTCAATAAATCCGTCAAGACGTTTAGGACAAGGCAAAGAAATTTTTTAAACATGAGCATTGGGCCTATGATTGGAGAGTCTGTTACAACACTGTCAGAAGCGCTTACTTTGGAAATCGGGCCGTTCGAGGCAGTTCATCGATGGAAACCATTACCGGAATGTGATGAATTTGTAGGAGCTAGGTAAAATGTTTATTTATATATTCACATGTTAGTCTGGTGGCGGTTCCTGGTTTCTGACTTGAGAAAAACTGAAATTTTAAAATTATGTAGAAATTTATAGAAATTACTGAGGAAAGAAATTCTTAGTGAATATTTTCAGTTCTCTATAGGGTTCTAGAATATGTACAACTCTAATATAGTCTAATAGTTTGTAAAATTTCAACGTTTACTAAAACAATCATATATTAAAAACATTTCCGTGGCATTGTCTCCATATGTAGATGGTTTCGCACTATCATAGTCCAGGTTTGCGTTATGGAATTTCACACTACGCGTCTCTTGGTCGACGCTCAAGTCGCAAAGTTGCTACGATAAAATTAGGTAGTAAATATTAAGCGTTATAAAGCAGTATAAATAATCTCGTGTATGACAGCAGCTTTTACTAAAACGATTAGCGATGAAAATATAAAATTAGATATTAATTTTAATACGTCAGTAGAATGTAATCTTATATCTATATTTTAATTATAATAAAAAGTTTAAGTAATATGAGTAATTATTCTTATTGTTACAGTTTTAGAAAAAAATAAATAAGAAAACATCTCCGATTTTTTTCATTTAAAGAAACTTGATTATATATTAGTACCATGTAAATATACAAATTTTAGAACATAATTATAAATGGAAACCTTGAAAAATTTTCTATGGATTTAGATTATATAACAATATTCCAGATGAATTCTTGAAAGTCAGTATGGTTTTATCTATCAAAGTCAAGGATCATAAAAAATTATACAATATAATACATTGAAGTGTCAAATTTTTGCTTCAATGAATGAAAAACCAATATTGGTATATGAAATGAAAATATGGGTTATATGAAGTTCTAAACAAAGCAAAAAATTAAAATATTGTGTTATCAACTTAAAGATAAAATATCTTACCTTACGAGGCCATAAAAATAGACGGGAAAAATGAAGCATTATTTTGACCAAATTTTCCAATATTGCTAACCAAAAGAAGCGAATACAAATAGAATGATAGACTATACGCCGAAGTTGAACTCAAACATAAATAATTAGAGTAATATTTTTTAACGGAATGCAAGTGCTGCTTGTAATCCCTTAAAGTGGTGGGACTTAAAAGTAGATGAAGTAGTGGTATGTTAAAAATGAGTGCCAATGCCATTTCTTAAAACTTAATTCGACAACCGTTACATTGTTGAATATGAGTAATATATATCGCATTCTTGTCCTTGGTAACTGTCAAGACACTTAAGGTTATTTAACTAAATGAAATTTGTAAATGAAAGTGTCGAATTTACATTTAGTAGTAAGGATACTTATAGACTTACGTACACATGAGATGTCACCAATTTTCTATGATTAAATAATCGAAAGCTTTGGCTTGCTTTTTATGTAATCTCATTTGCATTGTCCTATGCGAGTGCAGCGACAGATAACGTGGTGTAAGCGCTTCAAGGAAACGTACACCAACATCTATGTAAACATTTTATTTACTATATACTATTAAAAATATATTTTATTTGTACAAAAATTCCAAAGATTTCAGTTTTAATACTGTTGTTTTAGTTATATAATTGTTGATACATAATTTTCAAGTAAAGTTCAGTTTATGTAGAAACTCGATCTTTTTGACAGACACACAAACAATAAGGTTAAGTAACTTATTGTGGTGAACCTAAAACACGAAGCGTTATAGCAAAAATATCACATGGTAACGGATCTGGCGGTATGAATTTTTTATTCAGAGTTTAATATATACAGGGTATCCTTTAACTAAAGGGCCATAGAGCAACTAAATAAAGTTTTAGTTCAATGTGAAATGTCTTTTGAAAAATAAGCCATATGGATAAGAAATAATAATTTTTGAATAAGTTTTAATTTCTCACCGGAGAGGGGCAGTTTCATACACTAGGTTTAATAAATCTAGGAATTTTTCTTAGCTATAAAATTGGGTATGCTTCAGTCCATTTGAAAAAGGCATTATTTCTTAGCTAAAAAGCATACTTGGTCAATCTTTAGGTTTTTAAGATATTTATGTTTAAACATCACAATGGGTTTGGTCATGTTTAGTATCTTTGATTGCTTTATGTCCCATTACTTATGCGACACCATGTTTAGTATAGTCTTTTCGGTAAAAATTGTAGTGAAGTTCTTATGTTTTATTTTTAGACGTAGTAAGCATACGATGGTTGCCTACAATGATGCTATTTACGTGTTTGGAGGCGATAATGGAAAGAGCATGCTTAATGATCTGCTTCGATTTGATGTTAAAGAAAAAAGTTGGGGACGGGCATTCGCTACTGGAACTCCTCCTGCACCCAGGTAGGATTAACTTTTCGACCTATCAACGGTTTAAAAAGAAAACTAATGAATATTTCCTTTCGTAATATTTTCTATCAATTCCATTAGGAAAATTCCCATCTAAGAGAATAAGATTCTCTGCGGAAAACCTGTTCTTTTCCATAAATTAAAAACCCTACATAATTTACTAACAAGTTGATTTTTTTAAATGCCAAATAATATATTATTAGTGTACCTAATTGAATATGTTTGGAGATAGAGCGATTCAAATATAAAATAGTGTTTCAGAGTGATTTTAATGCAACAGTCCTATTGGGTAATGGGGACATTTTAATTAATTTTGTTTTCTTTTTTTGTTCCCTTAAAAATATTTATTTAATCATGATTTAATGATTTAAAGTATTTCGCTGTTTTAGCAGATATACCTAATTTATTATATTCTAGAAGGCATACATAAAAACTATTTTGTAATTTATAACCCAAAAAAATTATGTAATTTCAGTTGTTAATGATATCACTCTTCAAAAATTAATAGAAAGACCTTGCTCACAGCCAAAATATACACGAGTCACATATTATAAAATATCTAAAGTGTAAAACTATATAATTTTTTTCTACAGTACAAATTAAGAAATACAGCACTGAAGTGAAGTTGTCAATAGTTGTCGATAACACCAGCTTAGTGCCATAAATTCAAACATATCTGCGTTCATCTGATATGGTTAATCGGGGTTGCGAATTTTAAAAAAGTAACGAGGCTTCTTTGTTTTAATTTACAATATTAAAAAAAAAGATAGAAAATGACAACCTGTACTACTCCTCCACGTAGTGCATTCTGGGTAATAGTAAATCAACTATCATATATTAGTAGTCATATTCTCCTATGATCTCCGTACTAAGACATATTATTAAGGGACATCATGACGAGTTCTATATTTTAAGGACCGTCCAATTAGAAAGCTTGGACTTAAAGTCCGAATTTGTCATATTTACATAGCGGGACTAAACTACGTGAAGAGCCAGTACTGATCAAAGCGACACAGATGCAGTTATACTGGTCCATCACGCCAAATATGGACAAGAACTACCTAAGAGAGGTAAAATATCAGACCCAGCACTGGGTCCAACATATGCATCAAGAAATTGACAAATTTTGTATTTCAGTGTATATTTGAATTATTACAATCGGCCAAGCATTTTCGGTCTCTCTATCGGACCATCCTCAGGGCTCAGACCTCGTCAAAGGGCACACCTCAACCCTGCCAGTTTGAGAAAAGTCGCGAGCTTAGCCTCCACACAGAACAAGATGTATACAATTAAAAAAAATTTAGAAACATTTAAAATTACAATTAAAACCAGAACATTCAATACACTGTGCACGTTGACATGATTAAAACAATAAACCTTTTTCAATAATTCGAATTATTGAAAAAGGTTTATTGTTTTAATCATGTCAACGTGCACAGTGTATTGAATGTTCTGGTTTTAATTGTAATTTTAAATGTTTCTAAAAATTTTTTAATTGTATACATCTTGTTCTGTGTGGAGGCTAAGCTCGCGACTTTTCTCAAACTGGCAGGGTTGAGGTGTGCCCTTTGACGAGGTCTGAGCCCTGAGGATGGTCCGATAGAGAGACCGAAAGCGCTTGGCCGATTGTAATAATTCAAATATACACTGAAATACAAAATTTGTCAATTTCTTGATTTCTTCGGTGTACAACCTGTTAATAACTTACAACATATGCATGACACCGCAACGTAAGTGCGGGATCTGTATAGAATGCAGCTTTTACCTCTTCCTTTTTCGATGGAAATATCTACAATACCTTTATTCCAATTGTATTAATTACACTTATCCAGACATATAAATTCTATAGCGTCTCGTGATCGGCACGTCTGCTACAAACAAATTTTGCCAAAATTATTCAACTTCTGATTGTATCAATAATGAAAATTGTTAAATATCATCCAAGCCCAAAACAACAAGAAGCTTTTGTTATTTTAAAAAATGTAGATATTTCTCCACCAATTTAAGATATCCTGGTTTTGGTAAACACTATGGTTAATGCCGATGTGGGTGCTATCTATAGTTCAATTTCAATACAAGAACAGGATGAAGTAGAACTTTTCATCTGCTACTCCAGCCGCTTTTTAATGCTGCAGAAAAACACTTTCCTACGTCATTTTTCTGTAAGAATATGCCGCAATTACATCAACTGAACTAATTTTATTATATATGAGATATTCGCTTACTACGAGTATAGCCCTTTATATTTCGGGAATATCAAACAAAAACAAATATTTATTATTAAAAATTGTTTTACTGTTTTTCCATATATTCTCCATGATGGTCAATACACTTTTGCATGCGGTTGAACCAATCTAAAATGCATGTTTGCTACTGTGAAGATGGTATCCTCAAACAGAGTTTTTGAACGCATCAATCGTCTCTTCGGGTGTAGAAAATCGTTGACCACGCGGTTTGTTCTTCATGTACAGGAACAAAAAGAAATCATTGGATGCCACGTCAGTCTGTACGGCGGATGACCCATCAATTCTACCTTGTGTGTGCTCCACAAGTTACTTGTTTGAGCCGATGTGTGAGAGCTCGCAGTGTCATGGTGGAGAATGATTCGTCGTTTTCTAAATTTAGAATTGACCGTTCTGTGGTTTTCTAAAGGAACGGTTACGGCATGGTCAGTTTCTCGGAAAAAACAGGCGACTCTTTGCTTCGAACTGTTTCGTCAGCGAGCAACTTGTATTGATTTTGTCTCATTATGGAAGACCCATACGATGGACCGTTGTTTACTTTCGAACTTACAACCGATCTTGGATGGTTTTTACTGGACTGGTCCGTGACCGATCGACGGCCACGGTTAAATTCATTAAACTAGCGATATACTGTTTTTGTAGGTGCTTCATCGCCACAAGGAGACAAACCACGTCGAAAGTCATTACACGAAAATGTTCACAAGTTAATTCCATTTTTTGGCAAAGATGCAATTTTGAAGTTAATGTAAACAACACAAATACGTCCGTATGTCAAAACGTTTTGAGTGCGTATACTGTTTAAAATGTCAAACCTTATAACGAATGTGCCAAATGGTACCTAGCAACGCTAGTTATCAATTCCTGAAATATAAATAGCTAGCCTCGTATTAAAAAGCCAAATTTAAGATTTTCTAAGTGGCCAATGTATCACATGAAATACACCATTATAATTTTGTACCCACCTTGTAAAAAAAATAGTGACGTGGATTCTTGAATTTGTTTGAGAACAAAAGAAAATATCACCTTGAGTCGAATATACAGGAAGCATAGAATACTCCAGTGATTAATGCTATGTGGAGCACAAACTCCGTCTTTCACGGATATGCCCTTTGCATGTAAATGAAGGTTCTAGAAAGTTTGAAGTTGATTTGTCGTTCCCGAATTACCTATTGCTATTATTTAAAAAATGTAATTTCAAGAAAAATGCATTTTAAATTTTAGATAATGTTTACATATTGATTTTAAACCGTAATATATGTGTGAATATATAATCACTCAATAAATAAGTTAAATATTGATAGGTAGACTCAGATAAAAAGTGCGTCCCTAGGCAGCTGCTACGCACTATTTACTTTCGGGTGTAATTTTTAACCTTATATAATTTCATCAGTTTTATACCGATTAACTTGAAATTTGAAGAAAATATTTTTAAGGTTATGGAAAAACAAAAAAGGCAAATTTCTTAAGCCCAAATTTGGCTCTTGGATAAATTAAGGTACCGGAAGTATTTGGCGCCTCAAAGTAGTACCAACGTCTGAAATGTTCTTTATTTCATTATATTGTTTTTGTTTCGTTAAAACATATTTTAACCTATTCCATAATTTATTTTTTCACTTTTCATATTCTTTGTTAATAAAATTTGTCCTAGAAAAATTTTAGCTGCACAGGCCATTTAAAAAAACCCCATCGGTGGTACAGATATAGGACATTACCTAGTGCAAATTTGAAATTTTTTACTTGTTCTGTAAAAAATTAAACAAATGCGTGAATCTTAAAATTGCATTTGTAAACATAGATAACTGTCTTTAAAATATTTCTGCAAAATTTTATCTTGTGAAAACTAGCTCAGATATTTGTGGTACTGATTTTCAAGACGCAAGTTAAATTTCAGGTCATAAGTGAATTGTTTTATTTTGATTGCCTTGGATGGTGAACCTAAAATTAGTGACACTTAGATCTTTCAGACACAAAAAGAAGTGAGGAACATAATGTCGTCAGAGGTATTCATAGTTGCGTAACCTTGCGAACATGTCGCACAACTAGGTTTTAATATCGGTATAGGCTCTAATATTTTTATTAGAAAATATGACACTCATGTAAACGACAGCAAATTTTTGTTGTCAAGGATTTGGATCAAAATTCCAGGTCGCTTTAGTTATACTTAATTGGACTGGTTTTGATTATTTTTAGGTATCATCATTCAGCTGTTGTTTATAATGATTCCATGTTTGTTTTTGGTGGATACACAGGAGACATACACTCAAATTCAAATCTTACCAACAAAAATGATCTTTTTGAATATAAATTTAAGACAGCCCAATGGGTAGAATGGAAATTTTCGGGTAAAATGCCAGTTCCCAGGTCTGCACATGGAGCTGCAGTTTATAACGACAAACTTTGGATATTTGCCGGTTACGATGGCAATGCTAGATTGAATGATATGTGGACCATTCCACTGGGATTTGTAAGTTTCAATTGACAAAAACATGGTATTAATTTGACAACCTCGAACTTTTGTAATTTTTACTCTGAAGATTATTTTTAACCGCTATTACCATCCACGACTCATTTCGCTGTCTGGTGGAGGTGAAATAGAACTGCACGATATTAAATTATAAAAAAAAGGAATATAAGGGACTTTATCCTAAAACTCATTAGAAACCGCTTTAAGTATTTGCAGGAGGTATCATAAAATACTTAGGTCTGTCGATTTTCTTAATAGGGATGTATAGATTTTGTATGTTTGATAGCGATACTTCGGCCGCTTATCAAAAGTAGAGGCAGAAATAATAAAATAGTAAGAAAAAAATAAGCACGATTCTATTTATACCACGAATTTTTGCAATATACGGTATAAAAATAATTTATATTCTAGAACACGGGTCTTTTTAGTTAGTGTATTTAGTGGAATTTTGTATTAATAATTAACTTTTACCCTCGACTTTGTCCGGGTGAAAACTGGTAAATAAAAGTTTGTTGAGTTTTTGAGAATTCTCTATTTTTTTTTTTAAATCAAGCGCTGTCGAACTAATTTTGTGTGAAAACACCATGAAAATTAGCTTGTGAATTGCTATCAGAATTGGTCTAGACTAGGGGTCGACTATTCGCGGACCGCAGTCCGGACTCGGACCACGAAGGGTATAAAACTGGATTGTTTACTTTTATGCACTTATTTCGCCCTTTCTCTAGAACTTCGAATTCAGAAAAATATCTCCCCCCGCCCCCGCCCCCGCTGACAACTCAGTTTGCGTGCCAAACTGTGCGGTCCCTCCCCCCTCCAGAGCTTCGAAATCGGTAAAACAGACGTTGCCCCGTCGATAGGTCGGTTTTGCTTGCTTTACTGTGCGATTCCCCACCCCAAAAGCTTCGAATTCAGATAAGTAGATTTGCCTCTGCCTGTTACATTAGGAATGTGAATATGGCTAGCATTCCCCCCTTTCCCGGTCGACAACTTGCTTTCGCTTGCCATACTGTACTTTTGTGATATTTTATAATCCAGAGAGGCTGAATCTGCCCCTGGTACAATGTGCATGTACATCCTACGTTCCTATTTTGGTATACAAATTTTCCTTTAATTTTATTTTTCGGGACTCTCCATTGAAACATTTTAATCATCTAGACCCCATTTGAAATTAATTGCCGACCTCTGGTCGAGACTAACACGAAAAACGTCGGTTCTGCCTTTTCGAAGATCAGCTCGTACAGATGGACAGAAAAAAGCATTTCTGACAATCCCTTCTTCAGCCATTTCGACGATTAGCTCGTACAGCAGAAATATAGAAAAAAACAGCCTATTTCACTCCTGATAACATCCTCTTCATATCTGAAATATTTCTTCCAAATCGCTCAGCCGTTTCGAAGACACAAAAAAAAAACCTATATTACTCCTAGAAACCTCCTCTTCATGTCTGTAATTTTTAATCGAAATTGGTTCAGCCGTTTCGAAAATTAGCCCGTACAGGCAGACAGACACTTCAATTATATATATATATATATATATATATATATATATATATATATATTTATTTATTTATTTATTTATTTATTTATTTATTGAAGTATAGATTTTTTAAATCGTTCGGACACGTCAACTTTGTTTTTTTGGTTCCAATTTTCTTCGATTAAATCCTTCAGGATGACTCAAAAGAAACTGTGCTATAATCAACTTCGCTTCTTTAAATAGTGACCCCCAATTTTGTGTACACTTTTATACTCACTGAGAAATCATGAACATTTTTTCTAATACATATAACTGTTTCTCTCATGGAATGATATACTTAGAGTTAGTACGCAGTAGAATAAAAATAGTTTTATATTGTCTAATGCAAAAAATGGTTGGTGGTTCAAATAAAACCATTTTATTCAAGATTTTTTAACTTATTTAATTTTTTTATTTTTTCTTTCTTTGCCTAAATTAGTTCAAAGGGGAATTAAAACCGGGACGGTTGCTAGACAATTTATCTGTAGAACCACTGTGATGTTCTTCGCATCGTATTGATTTCTGTTAATGCTCCATCGTTACACGGCTTCTTTCCTATTACGAAGTGTATTTGAAAAGTAAGGTGGCTTATATTTAAATATTGCGGGTCTGAATACAGTTGCACGCATGCAGCGCCATCTATTGATTGTTTGCGAAGCCATTGACCTTGTTACGATTTAGTAGTCATCTGTCGGTGAATGCAGACAACAATGTCTGCGACAATGATTGCTCCCGTCAGTTGCGAAGTGGGTGTTTTGAGTCGATTTTTGCTTGTAAAAGGATCTTCAGCTGTCGAAATTCCTCGGGAGTTGTGCCTAGTTTATGGATCTGATGAGTGAAGGAAATGTTAGACAATGGTGTCGATACTTCCAAAATCAACAACGTTTAACAAGTGGACCAAAAACTGCGTTCTGATCGGTGATTGACGATTATTGCTGTGGCTGATGAATTTCTTCATGTTGGACTCGCCACTAGCTCATGATTGTCACAGCCCACCGTTGACAGCTGCTGCAAGTACTAGACGTAGAACTTCTAGGTAGAGGGGTTAAATAATCTGGTGCAGTGTTACAAGAAGTGCTTAGAAGTGAATGGTGGTTATTTGCTGGTTTTATACATATGTGCAAAAAAATCGTTTAATAAAAAGAAAGTTCAGATGTTCAGATTGTATATTACTTTAAAGGTCATCGCTATTATTTCAAATTTAACGGTTTCGCTCTAATATCTGATTAGAAGTTGACGTGTTTTTTTTTATTCAAAACGTAGACTAAGCGCCCCGATTACTTAAAACATATTTCAACACAAACGCTTTGGATAACTGTAAATCGCTACAAAAATAAGAAAACTATATTCAGATGTTACTAAATTTAGAAAAATCTTACATTTTTGCTCTAAAACCCCTGCATTAAATATATAAAACAAGGTGTCGCTTGACTACTTTCCCATTTGAGAGGTTAGGAGTCGAGCCAGAGTTTATTTGTTTAGGGGTTCAAGTTGTGCGGTCGTGAATACTTAATACAATACTCCCTCGATCCCAGTTTTTATGAGTTTTAAAATTTATTTCTTTGACTAATCAAGAAGGGGATGTTTTCAAATTGACAACTTGTAGAGAGGCTTTACCAATATAACAGTAACTTAGGTTAGTGGTTGCGGATTTGAACTTTTGAAGTTGCAATTGCACTGGACCATATTAAATATAGCGCTCCATTGTTTTTAAAAAACCTAGTAACGCATTAAGTATATATATATATATATATATATATATATATATATATATATATATATATATATATATATATTCTTGTTGAACTAGTAGTTAGAAATACTGCTGATATTAAATGAAGCAGGATTTGTAATTGGTTTTGTTTAAAAAAGAATATGTTAGTATCCATGACTAACAAATCGACATGCTCGGAACTAGTAATAGCTGTCTATTAGATTTTAAATCGACTTTGTATTGTGTTCCATGCTTAGGAATGTTAATAAATTTTATTTTAGTGATGGATCGAAACAGAATTTTGATCGAATAGCCGAAAATTCAATATTTGTCCTCACTTAAGACTAAACTCGACCCTTTACTGTGACTTTAAGCCTCGTGTGATTTTAAACAGAATATTTTTTTACATTTTAACATTTAGGAGTCGACCATACAGAGTGTCCGTTAAGTACCTTATAATTTCTCGGGAGCATACACGAGAGGTCAAAATGACCCTACTTTATGAAAAAAATTCCTAAAGTGCTCCTTAACGGAGATACAAATCCCTAAAAGGGTACCCAGCGATCTACCTTATCGGCTCTAAATTTGGAACCGACTTGTATAATTTAATGAAATTTTAATATTTTATAGAGACCACAAAGACTTATTAAATCATACTATAGTAGATGTTTTAGATCATCAGAGAAGTCAGGAACGGACTTTCAGCCAGACTCGTTGGGCCTAATTTTTTACAGATGTCATTTTACAGAGCTGAAAACTGATTTTTTAAATACTTTGATCATTCCTCTTCAAAAAAGATATTGTTAATTTATTTCAATAAAATTGGCGGTTTTCGGGATAAATCGTTTTTTATGCGAAAAACTTAAAAGTTACTTTTACCATTGACTAATAATATTTTCTTTGCTTATACTAAATACAAACAGGTAAAAATAAAATACGTATAGTGTACTGCTGTTGCTTCGAAGGCAAGATGTTATGCTGATAGATTTCCAGCTCAGACATTGTCAAGCCCAGAAACCTTTCAAAAGGGTGATTGGGGTTAATTAATTTACAGTGTTATTAAAATCAGTGAAAATCGGTTTTCAGCTGTGTAAAATGACACCTGTCAAAAATTAGGCCCAACGAGTGTGGCTGTAAGTCCGTTCATGACTTCTCTGATGATCTAAAACATCTACTGAAGTATGGTTTGATGAGTCTTGATGACTTTTATAAAATCTTAAAACTTCATTAAATTATACAAGTCGGTTCAAGCTGGTAAGGTAAGATACGGTAAATCGCTGGATATCTCTTTAGGGCTCTGTATCTTCGTTAAGGGACGCTTTAGAATTTTTTTTTTCTATAACAAAGTATGGTTATTTTGACCTGCCTTGTATGCTTACAAGAAATTAGGAGATACTTACCGGATACCTTGTATAGTTTGTTCATGAAAAATGTTCATTTCTGAAATTAATTTTACAGTGAAGCTGACGAAAACAGCGAGAATAAGTAAATAGCATGCCTCAGGTTTTCAATCATTTTGGGATGAGAATTCGTTTCGCGCCAACCCTACTTTCATTGCGAAGAAATAAATGACCTACCTTTTTTCTATTAATCTATCAGTATTTTTGCTTTTCATATCTGATTATATACGGTATAACTTTTTTTTTCATTTTTCATTGTTAAAATAGTAATAAGTAGTAAAAGTGAAATATAGTAAATTTACTTTAAAAAATGTTTTAAATAATTACTGATAAAATTTTAGACAGAACGAGTGTGGGAAGAAATTGACCAAAAAGGCGAATGTCCTCCAACTTGTTGCAATTTCCCAGTAGCTGTGGCAAGAGAATATATGTTTGTTTTCAGTGGACAGAGTGGAGCTAAAATGACAAATTCATTGTTTCAGTTTAATTTCAGGGAAAAAACGTATGTATTAGACTATAATTCATGGCTTATACTTAATATTTTCTAACAGTATTTTTTTATTATTATTTTTATTTTACACTTTTTTGAATACCTTTTCCTTCGTCATATTTATTACTTGGACTTCTGGCAATAGAGCAACAGTTTCAAACTCGCGAATTTTCTATAATCACCACATTATTGACATGACACAGTGGAAAGACGAAGATATAACAGGGCTTATATTTGAGCGAAAAATTGTATTAATATTTTCCGTATCCTGCTTTGACGAAATTTGTGCCAGACATTACATGACAGGAATGTTATTAAATAAATCTAACAACGAACAGACTTGTTATCGGGTGAGAAGTGACATTAGTTTTTTTATTTTGGCGTTTGTGTTTATTTTGTTTACACTTGGTGGTTCTAAAAAAGTATTTTAAATTTAGATTTAAGTATTTATTTTGTATTTACCGAGGCATTTACATAATATTTATTTTTCTACGTCGATGCGTTTTTATCATTTTGTTACTAAAAGTCGTTTTATTAACCGCTATGACTACGAATAAGATTAATTTTCTAAAGAACTCTTCTAGTGCAATCTCTTTAAAGAAAAAACTTACATTAAAAGAATTACTATAGCCCGATTTAAGAATTGAAACACAGAATGTAAGTGAAGAAAAGTCCTGCTATCGTAAATGTAATAAAAACCTATAGTTATGATAAAAATAGTTGATTATTTAGCTGTGAGGAAACACATAAACTGTTTTATTGTATATGTATGTTGTTTAGAGATGACGAAACTTGGATAAAATTAATATTCTTGAAATATCTAAGGTTCACATGAATAATATTTTTAGCCTTTCTACGCTTGGTAATATAAACATAATATACAGTTAAATTCTTACTCTTACTATAGATAAGAAAACTGCTATTTTACATGTTTTATATTGATCCTATATTATTTACCAATACCATTTAGTATGCAAGTCTTTATTTCTTTATTCATGCATTGCGTGATTTTTATTTTGCTTATAACCTATCGTATTTTTTATGTTTTTAATTATAAGATTGACTCTGAATATGTTGTGTCATATATATTCTATACCTAAATTAAATAAGTTGCAAGATATTGATATTTGGAAAGTAATATATATATATATATATATATATATATATATATATATATATATATATATATATATATATATATTTATATTTGATAAACTGCAACAAGAAATAGTGTGAAGTAGTAGATATCTATTGGATTTCCATTGTCTTTATTTTTATGTTGAATACCATGACTTTTGGGCTAGTAATTATCTCTAGCCTTTTTCAAGTGAAACTAAATAGCTACTTATACTAAAAGTAAAGGCGGTGGAGTATGACTGAGATGGGTGCAGTCATGCATGCTACTCCAGAGTCCCATTTATGATGCATTTAGTTTTAATTTGCAATTATTAAGAAGAGGTTTCCGCACTTCTCTTATATCTAAAGATGGTCGAATGATTACTACCATTATTGTTATTTGGTTACTCCATTTGGCAGTTATTCATATAATTTAATAAAGTGACTTCATTTGTAGGTTTGTGTTTGTATGACTTTAAATGCTAGCTCTAAATTCTCTTTTGCTCTTGTCCAATTTTATATGCCAGTTTGGCTGTTATCTTATGCAAATTAAATAATGCATCACGTATATTTTTTTTTACCTTTTTTCTATTAATGATGTCTATATATTTATGTAGAATTTCTGAAGAAATTAACGCGTTTTCTAACATATTAATTGTTGGCTGTTGCGAAGAGTCCATTTGATCATTCCCATTCATATTTTTCACGTTATTTAAGTGTTTTTTTTGGCCTTCCGGACTTAATTCTCGGTTAACGGCACGGAGTAAAAAAAAGATGTTTGGTCGAATGTATTCTGCAATTTCGTTCGTTTCAGGACAAAACCATTGCTTGTTGTCATTTTAGCTAAGTGATACTTCCAAGGGCTACGAATAAGTGCATAAAAGTATGCTTGGGCCTCGTTGACCACAAGTCATTGGCAACCTATCGTCTTCGAATCCAAGCAGCCTCGTTACCTGATCTTGTCTGACTGCTTCAAGTGATACTATTAAATCTACGAAGTATCTCTGTCTCAGTGCATTGCATGCTGGACCCATTTTAGGAACATGGTCAACAGTTTTATCCTCCTCTAGACTATGTAGTTTCTTTTGCTGTTTTTGGTCACCATACCACTGAGTAGTGGTAGTACAACGGCCATTTTGTGTCTTAATTTTTATGCTCAACTTGAATATGCTAATTTCCAATTTTTGTTAAAATAACGGTTCACATATTTAGTTAAGTATAAGAAACTAGGACAGAGTCGTGTTACTGTTTACAGAATGTTGAATTAATATACCAAAACGGAATTATGCGTATATGTTTTAAATACTTTCCCCACCCTTGCAATGTCTGTTCGTTTTTTAATTTGCCCTAATAAAAGAAGAGGAAATTAGTTTGTTTAATTATTAGTTGGTGTGTCTGAGAAAAACTTTAAAATGCAACAATGAACACAAGAAATATTTTTTTTTGCTCTGGTTTCTGGCTTTACAGACTAATGTTTTGACCAACGGAAATATTTATATTTCTAAAACGATACAGATCCTGTAAAAATAATGCATGCAGTTTTTAAAATAATTACTGTAACCTAGTTTTTAAGGGAAAGGTATTGTTTATATATATATATATATATATATATATATATATATATATATATATATATATATATATATATATATCTATATATATATATATATATATATATATATATATATATATATATATATATATATATATATATATATATATATATATATAAAATCCAAGGTATCTTTATATTTTATAAAAAATTTATCTGATAAAATTATTTTTTGAAATAATAAGTTTTTCGTGGTAAATTATTTTTTATTTACTAGAATTTAAATTTATTTTTTTAGAATCTAATTTAATATATTATTTCCCAAAACACAAGATAAACAAATTCTTAAATCATAAAACCTCGGATTTTAATTATTTACTTATTTTTCTTGTAGCTGGAGCAAAATTTCTACTGAGACTATATTAAGAGGTGCCCCATCACCACCTGCCAGAAGGTACGGTCATACTATGGTAGCATATGATAGGCAGTTATATGTTTTTGGAGGGGCCGCTGACGCTACTTTGTCGAATGATCTTCATTGTTTTGATTTAGATTCACAAACATGGAGCGTAAGTGTGTTTTATTATTTTAACATTTTGATATTTTTTAAAAGTTATTTATCAAAATGAAAAAAAGCAGTCTAAGGGAGTAACCTAAATTAATTAATCAAATATCTAAATATGCAGTCGTAAAAAAAAATTTCAAAAATTAGTGAGATATCTAAAAATACCATTTTTCGAGGCTATAGAAGGAGTTCTTGAGAATCATTGCCTTTGTTTTTCTCTCGTTTTGAAAATGGTAATAGATAATATACCTTTACAACGATTTGGAAAACTAAAAAAAGCTTTCGATCTCGAGAAACGACATATTTATACCTATATTAGGACGACTGTAAATAGTTCCAAAATTCAAGTTTATATCTTGTATTAAAATTATGATAGTTATTGTTTTTGAAGAAAACATTTTTTTAAAATTATTAAATAGAATAATTATTTAAAATTTGGCGAAAGAAATTTAAAGTCCATTCTTAATTTTCTACCAACCTGATGCCAACCGATAAAAGTTATTTAAACCAGAACCACTCAGACCTGTCTTTAATGTCATATGTCGTTTCTAAGTTTAGTCAGTACTTTGACTATAACAATATTTTGTTTAATGTGTCATATGTAATTAAATCCAAATTAAAGTTATTTCCACTCTAATGGGAATGAAATTGAATATGCATAAATGTAGAGAGCTGACTGAAATCCATTTGCTAAGAATCGCGACATTATTGTTACGTATCTGTTCTAATGTATTTGACTCTTTGCATTGAATAACAGAGGCATCGCCAACAAATCAGGTTAACATATTCATTATTTAGAACTGATTTATATACAGAAAAGGGTCCAACATTGATATTCCAAGAATACATCCAGTTGTAGTCATTTTTTTGGTGTTATCAGCTAAACAATGCTAAGTTATAGTTTTTTACCAGAGGAAAATGTTTTCAGCCATGATAACGGAATATAATTTCTTCTGTAATATTTTAACCTATTTAGAACAACAACAACCTACTATAAGATCAACAAGGATTGTAGTATGGTATTCTACCTTTTTAAGAAATACTTGAAATGTAAAAAATCAAACTGATTATAATAATACACTGCTCATTTATATAGTTTTTTAACCTGAGCTTGAAAATATTTACAATTTTGGTAAATATGAAGGTCAAGCCACTTGTCTACAACTTTTTGTTTTGTTCATAATCACGCTATGAAGGAGCGTAATTTTATTATATATTAATTTTTCTGGAAAAGCCTCAATTTGGAAAGGTCAGTTGATAAAATAAACTAGTGATGTTAGTAGTAGATGATAACCGATTTCAATTAGAAAATTCACGATTTTATCAAAGCATAAATTTAATCTCGGTTTAAATTCGCGGGGATTCTATCTGAAAGTTGATTCAAGTGCAGAAGCTGAACTTTGAATAAACCCAAAATTGTAATTCTTATTGTGATGCACAATATAATGTATTGAATCAAATACCTCATAAGAGTGTGTTTTATCATTAAATTTGTATGTTGTTTTAATAATATAATTTTTTAATGAACTGCACTAGATGCCTTACTATCGTATGTATTAATAAATTTTAGATAACTTTTTTACACAAATATAGTTATATCAAATTTCACATCTTTGGTAACCCTGATTTTTTCTTCCTGTAATAGAGTTTATTTTTTAGAAAGTTTATCTTGAAACTATATAATAGTGTATTAACAAACTTATCAAATGCTTTATTGAAGTTACTAGCTTTTGGAACTGTTTGCCACCGTTCAGCATACACATGATCACAAAATTACTGGATATTATCTGCATCCTAATTTGTTATGTATTCTATTTTATGAATAATTAACTTTGATCTTTCTTATGATATAAAAATTCTATAATAAAAATTGAACTCTCGTCTAGACTTTCAAGAACCGTGGAAACACTTTTTAAAAATACTTAAATTTTTTGTTAATAAAATCTCTTACTATTAGTATTTATGGGCGATGATCTCTGTGTCTGTAAGTTACCTTTGTTCGCGGCATAATCGCCACGCATGTACTTTCTGATATGATTTAGCAATTTTCAAAAAATTCGATTTTTCCATTTATGTTTTCGTCCGTGCATTTTTGGTAACCCATATGAACAAAAATAAGTGTTAATTCATTTGACCCCAAAATCACACCCAAGATGGCATCTAAAAATTTCGTATTTTGTTTTCTGATTGTCACCTTTCAACTTTGTTAAATTTCAAATTACTATACTCTCAGAAACATCGCTGGGAGCTCAAAAGAGCGAATGCTTTGTCTGATTTTCTTCATTTTCACCCCTTTTGGCACCACTTCGTTCTCATAAAACGGGGAATGTTAGTTTTTCAACAGTGAGAGAATTTTTAAAATCGGTTCAATAGTTCCTAAGATTACTCAAGCAAACAAAGCAACTTTCCCTTCTTATTATATTAGTTTAGATTTCTTTGCCCAACCTTATTACTTTTTTGTTTCAAATATTTTATAATAATTTTTAAAATATCTAGTGATTAAACAGCTGATGTTACTACATTAAAATCTTGATGTTTATATTTTAGGGACCTAACCGTTTATTGTTTTGTAGATTATTTTACCTGATCCGGATTCTTACGCTCCATCGGGTAGGTTATTCCATGCCGCAGCGGTTGTTAATGATGCAATGTTTATATTCGGCGGAACTGTTGACAATAACGTTCGTAGTGGAGAAATGTTTCGGTAAGTGAATATTTCCAGATAAAGTACTAGAAAATAAAATGGAAGTTAAGTTTTTGAAAACCTATCTGGTCTTATCGTCAAATTATTTATTCACTCTTGAGTGCCCACCTCACAGTCCAAATCTTTTTGTTAACTCATGCTATCTCTATGATATTTTTTAAAAATTTGTCACTAAAAGGATGCAAGGGATACGTTTTCAGAAAATCTTTAACAATTAAACCCTGTAACAGTTTAATTTTTGATTCATTCTCCTATCTTTAAAGATGTCAGAATTTCTCATTAGGATTAAAAATTGAAATACTTTTATAACTAAAATATATTATTTATTGATCAACGGAAACTCCATTTACAAAGATACTATATACCTAAATATAAGAATTTAATGCACTTTAGAAATTATTATGATATAAACATAAAATCAAACTAAACAATATTACGCGGCACACCTCGTGCAGCAAAATAAGAATTGTAAATAAAAGAAAAAAATGCCTGACAGGTCACATTATATAGAATTAGAATCTATTACATAGAATATTCATCAATTCTTAACATAATTTAAGATCAATTTTGAACTTCGATTTAGAAATATGAATACAATTAGGTCGTGATGTTTTGTTCTTTTTTCATATTGATTTAGATGTGTTAGGCAGTTTTGCAAAATTTAACCAATAAGGATGGACAACAGTAGTCAAAATTTGAAGATATAATTGAATTCACTTAAATTTTTTTTATGTCGAGCTTTTTTATTAATTATATAATTTAGCCATTAAGGATAAAACACACGAAACGGAATGGTAATAATTATAATAATTTTTAGAAAATCTTCTAAATATGTTTACTGATATTGAAAAAATCAACCTTTAGCTGTGATATTTTCTTTGATAGGTACTTTTTACAATAGAGTTAAACGAAGGTTAATATTTTTAGCTAGAACACATAGAGCATATAGTAGATTGTGTGAGGGTCGTTAAAGCTTTTCTTACCTCTCTACGTTTTCTACTTATAAGATCAATTTATACGTTATTCTAAGCCTAGGATATTTAGACTTTTCACTAAGTCTGTTATTTTTCTGGGGTGTGTCAAGATGACATCTTCCAGAAATTTAAGTTTCTTACAGAATAGTGTCATTCATTCGCATAGCAGGTATTCCGCTGTTTCGGCTGCACTGATGCAGAAACGGTAAATTTCATCCTCACCTTTACCCATTTACCCATAATTTTTTCGAGATGTTATTTCAGAGGGCAGTGTCGTATCAAGATATTCGTTATTACTCGACTATCTTTTTTTGGGAAATCGAGACGCATTTTTGTGTTCTTTGATGATGGGTTTATAATTTTCTTCGCTTGTCTGAGACCAGACTTACTATTTCACCTTAATTTTATCTGATTTTGTTCCCACCCCGGGAGCATTTCTTTTATATGGCTTTCCGGAAATTCACAGAAAGGTTCCGGGTCGAGAAAAAGAGCGTTGGACCTTCTTTTGCGAAGCTGTACGTTTTCTCATTTCCTTTAATTCCCTTGTTTCCTGGCATCCACATCAGGGTTACCCTGTGGTTGACAATTACTTTAACTAAAACCGACTGTTTTTTCCTACTAAATCATTAATTATTGGCTAATTTTCTAAAATTTCAGATCTTTATCTAAGTTTGATGTTTATTTAACGTTCCGTAGGTTTCAGTTTGCAAGTTATCCAAAATGCACCCTTCATGAAGATTATGGAAGTTTGTTAACAAAAGAGGAATGTAAAAGATATTATGACATACGTTTTGTGGTAGGTGAAAATGAAGAAAGAATTTTTGCCCACGTGCCGATAGTGGCAGCTAGATCAGCTCATTTAAGGGAATGTATTAGACAGGCAAAAATTGTCGTGGAAAAGAAAATTGAAAGATTGTTTAGAGATAATCATAAAAGTAAGTTTAGGTTTAAGTTGGATTGATATTTTGTTTTGAAGACCTTTATATAAAATTAATTTTTTTTGAACAGCTTTTGTCATTATTTATCCGATTTTAGTTCATGATATAGCTATAACGGACTTTTTGGAAGTAAAGTTGCCAAAAGCCAACTGTGCCGCATTTAGAATGGTATTGGATTACATTTATACTGATTGTATTGATCCGTCAAAGTATATTACTAAAGATGAGCCTGACCCGGAGAAGACAGTTCTTATTCGGTGAGCAATTTTTACCTAAGCTTCGTTGATGAAGGTTGATTTATATGTTTCGTCTCTCTTAATTTAGAATAAAAAATGGATATGTGCTTTGGTTTTGACTTTAAACGCTTACCAAATACTTTTAAAAATAATTAATCTCAAAACGCTAAACATTTTTGAAAAGGGATTTCAGGCTCTTAAAAATTATTGTAGGTCGTTATAAGGTCTTGTAACCTCTATGAGGCCTGGCTCTGGTCGTATTGGCGATGATTTTAGATGAAGTAAATTCCAGAGCTCATTACGAAGCCTAATATTTAGAAAGTATATCACTGTTTTCAGACATTTACCATAAGATGATAAAATTTATTACGGCAAATGAGTAAATTAAAAAATAAATCAGTGAAAGGTTTTTATTCACATTGGAGGACATTAACTATCAAACTAATATTTAATTGTACCAAGAATTTAAACATGTGAAATATGCCTTTTATTTGCCAATTTAACGTATTTCAAACGTCCCGTTATTTATTGAGTAAAATATTTAAACCAGCACTAAACAAGTGTGCTCTAAAAAAAATATAATTGGAAAATTCTACGGGCAAAAAACCGAATTTTCCAACTTTGAACATTGTTTATAAAAAGAACAGAGTCGATCTGGCTGTATCTTTTCATGTTTTTATCTTTTTTTAGAACACCCCTAAGTCTTAAAATATTCAAATATATGTAGTAAATTTTCGCACGTTTCTTTTTTATACAGGCTGACCTATATCTAGTGGTTTTGCGTGTTGAAGTTGCATTTGTGTGCTCGTGAAAAATACTATACAATACTATTTGTGTGTGTACTGAGCGTGTAAGTGTGACTGACACCTGGGATATTAGGATAGTTTATGGATTTTATTCTTTTGGTTTTGACAAAAAAATCAAGAGAATCAGCACATCTTGTCATCGAATCGCATTGCTGCATTCCTTTGAAATTATCACGCACTGAACGTATGTGGGTCTACTATAGTGTATCTAGACCAAATTCAATGAAATGTCGGACGAATGTGGTAAATATAAGGTAAAAATAAAGAGCCTCAACATCGGTGTTCTGGATTGTACAAGAATCTTTCCACTTGTAATGTGCAAGTCTTAAATCAGTAGAAAGTGATATAATAAGAAAAATAAGAGGAAGCAAATGGTTCTGTGAGTCTTACGAATCTCAGTTGGAAGTAATTATGAAAATGGGTGAAGAAATTTATTCTTTAAAAAAATATGACAAGGAAACAATTAGATGAATTTAAAATGTTGTTCAATTCACAAAATGAGCTGGGATATGAAAAACTGTTGTCTACAAACATCAAATGTTATGCGGAAATAACAGGAGAGGTTTTGGTTATTAAACCTAAAACGAATCAAGAAAATATAAAAATCAATGAGGCAATCAAAAAAGCTGCAAGCTCACTGAACGTCAGAGTGCGAAATTATATTGTGTAGTAATTTTAATACTGACTGGCTTAAGTTTGGTAACGACAGAGGCATATTGTATGATTTTTTTTTCGTATAATATTACAAATTTTTATAAATGAATCTACAAGACAAACATGGCAGAATGCGTCTGGCATCGATTATGTTTATTCAACCGATTCAAGTCGATTTATCTCAGCTCACGTGTGAGGTTGTGTTGAATCGATTGTCTGATCACTAAGTAGCGCTGGATTCAGGATTAAATAATGAAAAAGATAGGTATCCTAGATGCTATAATAGAAAAAATGTTTAAACAATTTTACCATATATATATATATATATATATATATATATATATATATATATATATATATATATATATATATATATATATATGATAATATTGTACCGTTTTTATTGAAACAAAATCGATACTGGTAGTCAACTAGATATGATATAAAAAAAATAATAAAAAAATATAAATAGATAATTGACAGTCGATAGAGGGGATATTGACATTGATAAATATAACCATAAATATTTCATCGATCTACCTGAGAAACTACGAGAATCGTTTGACGGATCAACAGAGATAAATATATCAGTAAATAAAATTATGTTTCTGGACAATGTCACGGAACGAGATGTACTAAATGTTGTTTTGTTCCTTATAGATACACCTTCGACAGGTGTAGACGGTATTACCTCCTTTAAGCTCAAAGAAGGGGAGGAAATTCTACTTAAGTCTATTACTTTTTTAATAAATATTTCTTTGGCCCAAACTTATTTTTTGAAGGGTTAAAGATTGCCAAGGTTGTTCCATTACACAAAAAAGTTGTACCGAAGATGTTTGTAATTAGAGACCGGTTTCTGTATTGTCAACATTAGCGAATGGTTTAGACAAAATTGTGACTCTTCTTATTAAATATATGCATTGACAAAATCCCAAGATGGATTTTAGAGAAAAAGATCGACTGAAATGGCGGTACTGCAGTTTTTGGAGTGCCCATTACAATCATGTGAATGAAAATGATCAATATTTGGGTATATTTATGGATCTGAGAAAGGTTTTTGATTTTGATATTATGAGCTTCTACGGCTACGGATTGAGGGGTATGAATTGTCAGTTGTTGGCATCATTTACGGATGCCAGATCACAGTTAATACTGATAAATAACCCACATTGACCATCAAAAAATTGTATATGGAGTACCGCAGGGGTCCGTTTTGAGGTCCTTTGCTATTCCTTCCATTTGTGAATGATTTGATAAATGATGAAAATCGAACAATGTTTGCAGACGATAACAGTTATCTGTCGGTCGAGAAAAATATTGATTTATTACACATAAAAACACAAAATATGGTAGATAGATGTTCAGGTTGGTTCACATCAAACATAATATTCTTAAGTATTACAAATACTGTATTTGAATCCGTGTCCTTGAAAAATCACTATTAAAGTAAATGGCAGTTCAATGCAAAGGTTACAACAATGAAGTTTATGGGCATACATTTAGAAAACTAGTTAGGAGGGAAAATTCATATTGATGAAATATGCTGTCTTATTTGCCATATATAGATTGAGTAGATTTTCTAGTTTTTAGATATTATTGTCTTACTCCTACGCACAATTTTGTAGCCGAGTAAAATGTTTAATTAGGTTTCGAGGTTGCTTGGGCTAGATATTCAGGGTTTTGCGCATTCAAAAAAGAATACCGAGATCCGTGTATACCATAGAGTGGATTTCTTGCTGAGTTTTTCGATTAAGTTTCTGTCCCATTCGCTCTTGCGACTCAACTTTGTGCTGAAGTTTTTCACAAAATTGAATTTCTTTTTCATTTCATCTTGGGGCACGTCCCAGGTTTGTTGATTTCTAGTTGAGAGATTGACCCTTCGTTTTATGACCTCATCTCTCATCATCCTATAAATCGTCCTCTTCGCCATGTTCTTTGGAAATATATGTAGAGGTTTGAGGTTTAGGATTACTTCCATGGTCGTCGTTGGACAGGTTTTCATTGCCCCGGTTATACATACACAGGCCAGTTTTTGAACTTTCGAGAGGTTAGCTCTCGTATTGTTTTTTTTTGCTCCAGATTTTTTGGTTTGTACCCCATCTCTTTCCCGCAAAGTTTCTACAGACCATCAAGGCTTTTGTAACCTTGTTGATTACTTCTTTTTCATGTTTATTCCAGAAGAGTTTGTTATCTAGGGTCAGTCCCAGATATTTAACCTCTGATTTCTACTCAAAAACATTCCCATTCATTTTGATGGTCTTCAGATTGAGTTTTCTCTTTCTTATGAAGGCTACTAGGGTGGTTCTGGTGGAGCTGATGTTTAGTCCTATCATCTGGCACCATTCTCTAATATATTCAAGCCCTCTTTGAACTATGTCACAGAGGGTATTCTCGAATTTGCCTTTTGCAATCACGACCACGTCATCGGCATAGCACTGACAAGATATGCCGAGGTCAGTTAGATCACAGAGGAGTTGGTCTACAATTAAGCTCCACATAAGTGGGGAGGCTACTCCCCTCTGAGGGCATCATTTGATGGTACACAGGGCGACAGTGGCGTGTCTTACCTCTGTCTCTGCTGTTCTAGTGGAGACAAGTCGTGCTATCCATTTGGAATGTTGTCAAAAGCCCTGTTATATCAAAGAAGGCACATATTACAGTTTCCGCTTGATACGCATGTTGATGAGGATGCAGTGGCGCTTGTTCAAGAATTTTGCCCTGACATAATTATCTACTGCTTTCTCCAACGTTTTTAAAATAAACGATGTGAGACTGATGGGTCGCAGGGATTTAGGGTGTGTAGTATCCTTTTTCCCCGCTTTCGGAATGAAGGTGACTCTGGCCCTACTCCATATTTCTGGTATATAGCCCAGTTTCAGGCTGCTTTGACTCATGCGTATTATGTGTGACAAAATCTCTTCCTGCCCTCGTTGGAGCCGGGCCGGGATTATTCCATCAACTCCTGGGGTTTTAAATGGTTGAAAGGTGTTCATTGCCCGTTTTAAACGACCGCTACTGCATATGTATCTGGTAGGCCTTTCGCGATGTTCCACCACATCATTCGCGTTACTAGGCTTGCTTCCCGGAAAGTGAGTGTTGAGTAAGAGTAATGTTCTTTCTTCCTCGCTCTCCGTGAAGCTACCGTCTGACTTTCTGAGTGCCATTGCTGTGTCGATCCTACCCTTCGCCATGAGTGTGAAGTGTAGCTGCGACAGGTGTAGTTTGAATATCTCCACAGAATTTCTTGAAGCTGTTTCTTTTAGCTTTCCTAATTTCCTTGATGTATTTTGTAAGTTTCTCGGTGTAGCACTGCCAGAGTCCTCCGTCACGCTTAGCCCTATTAACAAGTCTGCACGTTTCGAATATATATATATATATATATATATATATATATATATATATATATATATATATATATATATAAATGTATAAAACTGGAAAGACTTTTACGAGCATTTATGCATCTAGTCTTTTTTCAGTCTGTTTGTTTAGTTTTTATCATCCTGATAAATGGTAGAAAAAGGTGATAAAAGTGACAGTTAGTTAACATGCGTTTGAGAAATGAGAAATGCTTCATTTCGAACTGATTTTTGACTGCACGAAATACGTTTACGTTTTTTGTTAGTCTCATTGAATTGTTACTTTCATTTTACTAAATGTAGCCAATCTAAGATTCAGGCCTTTTCAAATGTGAGTTATTTGATTTATCATTTTTACATAAGATAGTTAAAATTTATTTATTTTTTGGATGAGAATAAAATCACTTATGGAAATTTTGACTTTTTGCTTATCCGTGAAACTGATGCATATATCGGCTTATTAAACTTATGATTTTTTATTAAATTTAAAATTTTAGTAATTAAGTTAGAATATAAAGAAAAACTTTAACTAAAAACCAACAGAAATTGAATTGTTTGCATAAATCCTTCTACAAGGGTGTTAATAACCAATTTTCGTGAATTATTTTGCTAAGAGTATAAGAATTGATTTTTGTAGAGTATCAGAAAAAGTTAATAATATCAAACATATATTTAGCAAACATTTAAAAAATATTAACGCAATTTTTACATTACAATATAATATAATAACAATAGCAAAAATTGTTTATGAAAGTAGTTATTAATATATTTTTAGTATTATGGATGTTTATCAACTCGCCGAAGAATTTCAAATGACCAGACTAGAATATTTATGTGTTCAGTTTTTAAATACAACCATTTGTTTAAATAACATCGTCGAAGCATTGAAAAATGCAGATAAATTGAAGCTTGAATTTATTAAAGAACAATGTTTAAGATTTATAGTCAAAGAAACGAATTTTAATCATATAATTATGAGCTCAGAATTTGAAACGCTGGATAGCAGATTAATGGTACAAATTATTCGTAGAAAACAAATGCCGCCACCAAAGGTAACTTTTATGTACATAATATTTTTATATGTTGTCCAAGAATCGAAACAGACTTATCCTGAAAACAAAACCTTATTCTGATTTTGTTCTGAATGTTAAGATCATGCTAAAAATTTTTAAACACGCAAAATGTGAATTTTAATAAGTATGAAGTTGTCGGTAAAAAGTATCTTGTTAATTCTATTTATGAGCGCAGTCACTGTATAGAAAATGTTACGCCTTACGCTAAAATCTACGCTTGACCGACGTACATATTGTTTATCAAGGAAAATAAGCTTCTTTGATGATTGCGTCATCATCTGAGCCAGTAATGTTTGTTGTTTGATACCTGGTGGGTAGCGAGTTTGATGTGCTAAATTCATACAGGTAAAGTCTGTGACGGTCTTAGTTAAAGTAATTTTAAATATTTTAGTAGTGATCTGTCATCTTGATCTCACAGCAAGTTACCGCCAACTCAAGGATCCATGGCAACTAGGTCCTTTTTAAAACAGTTACTTTTTTAGTGTCAAAAAATTTTTAGCATGATCTTGGTATACATATTTTTAAGTACGGTACTGCTTTTTGTTAATCTTTTGGCTTGGTTAGTCGTTGACTTATCGCTTAAAGTGTAGTTGCGAAAGAAAGTTTTAAAAGTGCCGTTTCTGATCAGTATTATTTAAATAGCTTTGAAGAATTATAATTGTCATAAAAATAACGATAAATCATTTTTAATACGATAAAAACATGACAACCTGGCTTTTGAATATTATGTGGCTTGATGTTATTTATACAACTTCAAAATATGTTAGGACAGGCCCGGAGTAAGGGGGGGTATTGCCCCCCCCCAGATCTTAGATTTCAGGAAAATACACCCGATTGTGTCTCTTACACTAGGAATGTGTAGTTGGCTTCCACCCCCACTCCCCTCGTCGACAACTTGTTTTTTCTTGCGATCGCTCCCTAAGCGCTTTCTGTTTAGGAAAATAGACCCGATACTAGGAATGTGTATGCTGTTGGCTTCCACAATCCCCCCTCGGTTGATAACCTGTTTTTTTTGCGATCGCGCCCCTAAAAGCTTTATGTTTAAGAAAATAGACTCGATTCTCACTCTTATACTGTGTATGCTGTTGGCTTCCACCCTCCCGTCGACAACTTGTTTTTTCTTGCGATCACCCTCTCCAAGACCTCTGAGTGTAGGAAAACAACCCCGATTCTAGCTCTTATACTAAGAATGTGTAAATGCTGCTGGCTTCCAGCTTCCCATCGACAACTTGTTTTTTCTTGCGATCGCCCCCCCAAGACCTTTGAGTTTAGGATAATTGACCCTATTTTGGCAGTTATATTAGGAATGTGTATGCTGCTGGCTTCCACCGCCCCATCGACAACTTGTTTATTCCTGCGATCACCCCCCTCAAGAGCTTCGAATTCATAAAAATTGACCCGACCATGACTTTTACACTAGAAATGGGATTGTTTCTGGCGTTTCTCCTCCCCGTCGACAACTTGCTTTTACTTGCCATACTGTATTTTTGTGATATCACCTCCCTCCCCCCAAGAGAGGCTGGATCCGCCCCTGTGCTAGGATTTGTATTTTTTTTAAACTTATTTGTTGTTCCAAATTAGGACTGTGGTAGAATATGTCGCAATCAAATCCTCAAGTTCATTCTGTATAATTTATATTATTATAATATATATGGTTTTTGCTGAAATTAAAAGTTTGAAAAATAAAAATATTGGAATCAGCTTTGAATTTAAATTTTTAGTTTAATTAGACAAGGTTATGAAGCGCAGAATCAATTCAACCGATTTACCAAGGAAAAATCTTCCATTATGTTGTTTTAATGTATTTTTAATTACTAGAGTTTTTATTTCAAGTTCAATATACATAAAATTTCCTTTGGTAAAAAAGAAACACATAAATATTGTAAGAAAAATTCTTTAATTTTAGTTTAATAAACACAATATTTTGGATACATTTTTTAGGCCTCACATGAAACTTCCTTTGATTTATCCAGAAATTCATTAGAATATGATATGAAACATTTCTTAATGAGTGCAGGGAAAGAGTTCTGTGATGTAGATCTAATTTTGGAAGAACATGTTATTCCTGCACACAAAGCTATATTGGTTGCTCGATCTGGATATTTTGAAGCGCGATTTAGGTCTTGTATGCCCAACGAGACGGACAAAAGAGTGAATGTATGTAAAATTTATTTTTATATTTAATTTTTAAGCCATTTGATGTAAATTTCAAATATGCTTCTGTACAAAACAGTTTACTTACAGATACATTGCGAACTTTTTTAAAAATCTTGTACTGTCGCTAACGCCGAATCACATCGAGTAAATAGCAAATTGAAGTTTTCCCACATTGTCCGCTGGATATTCTTTCTTTAACACCGATTGAAGCATTTAGAACTATTTTCTTTCTATAATTTTAATTAACCTTGCAGAATAAAGCAATAAAAATTATTTTTATATTTTAGATAAAAATCGGCGATTTAACTCCCTCCAAAAAATCATTTGACACCTTGCTACGCTACATATATTACGGTGACACCAAAATGCCACCAGAGGATTCTCTGTATTTATTCGCATCAGCTTCCTTCTTCAATTTCTCTAACATCCGCTTACAGACCTTCTGTAAGCAAAATCTAGAAAGAAACGTAACTCCAGAAACTGTTATCGAAGTTCTTGAAGCTGCTGATAGAATTCAAGCCACCGATATGAAAAAGTACGCATTGGATTTGATTGCTCTCAATTTCACCAAAGTTGTTAAACAACCAAGATTTAAATTGCTTGATAAGGCATTGATATTGGACATATTGGACATCTTGGCCGACTGCATGGGTAGTAACCTTATAACAGATCCATGACTAATAAAGCATGCTTGCACTTGTGATATATGTATGGCCAAGAGGAAACAATTAATCGAAAGCAGAAGACTGTGGATTCCTAGAAGATACGTCTATATCAAGGGAATTAGAATAAGGAAAGAATATTTATCTTATTAATGTTAGTAAAACGTATTAATATAGAGGAAATGCCTAAACTATACATTACATCCCTACCCTTCTTGAAATTTTGTTCATAGAGTAGGAATGATATTTGTGTCACTAAACGTTTATTTTTCCAGAAAGGGAAACATTTTAATCAAAATAAAGTATGATTATTCTTAAATACAAATTAGGGAGTTTATCCCTTTGCTAAACAAAATACTTGACGATAAACTATTATCAAACAAGAAGTCCTTACATTTATGGGGATTATGTAAGCATTACTGTTTTTTAGCTACAATTTAAATTATTTACTGTTTTGAAAAAAATATATTTATTAAAGCTATGTGCTAAACATATTCAAAAAAACCAGCTGGTTTTTAATCAGCTAGAGGTACAACAGGGACAGATTATAAAGGAGCTTGCAGTATGAGAGTTTCAGAAGTGAGTTACAATTATCTTTGCGCCAATCTTGCATCATGCAATAAATTTAATTGGGCCAAAGATTTTCATGTTTAATCATTACCGATAAAAATGGTAAAAATTGTGGATCACATGTTTTTGGGAGGAATTTTTATTTTTATTAGTCCCCTTCGTGTATAATAAGAACTTTGAAAATCAATTGTTATACTCATCGAGACCGTGAACTAGATAAAAGATTCAATTTGGATGCATTCAATTCTACCGGACGTGCTGAGTGCTGTCAATTCTTTTATGATAATTTTCTCCACTTGTAGGTTCCAATGAAGTTTCTGGTGAAGGACAGTTACCAGGTGTTTTACTTCTATGGATATTTCTATCGTTGTACCATTTAGTACAGAAGTTATAAAATTTATTTTCCTCCTTTCTTGTTAACGGTTTTATGATCGTTTTTATTAAGATTGACATGTAGTCTTCCTTGAACACAAATTCTTGATTAGATTTAAAGCAGTTTCCTGTTGAGCAGGTATTATGCTACCATGATACCATGAACATTATCCACAATAAATATTATTATTTCTTTAACAATTTCACAATTAGTCAAAAATTGTTTTCAATATATTGATAAAAAAAGTCATTTTTAAAAATGCCCTTTTAAGCACACATTTGTTTGTGAGGACCTTCTATTTAGATTTTTTTTTCAGCCCTGATACCATTCCAATGTATAGTACATTAAAAGAATAATAGCGATTCTTTTATAATTATTGTGAACTATATTTTTTAGATAAAAATTTATAAAAGTTATCAATAAATATTTATACTTTTATGGAATAATTTTCATAGGTTCATGATCTGTAAAGAAAATGATTACATTATCGCTTTTTCGCTATGTTTCTATTCAAATAATGGGATCAACGGTAGTGAACACGAAAAGAAAATCCACTATTTAAATAACATACTAGCCTATTCTTAATATATCCCTGTTGTTTCGTAATAAATCTTGATATTGTTTATATTAATTGTTAATAAATTAAGTAATATCTGTTATTTATCTGTTAACAAAATATCTAAATGTCTATCTTCGTTATAAATGTGACTTCGTATTCAAATATATATTCATGGAATTTGTGTAAATGTATTTTTTTCTATCCTATATTAAGTATTTATAAGAAGAATTTGTATAGAAGGAACCACTTTATCCTAGCATAAAGCGAGGATCAAGCAATGGTGCTTTCGTGGTGGTAATTCCATAAGACTATTCTACCACTTATGAGAATTATTTTTTCATAATTTTAGCTGTGTAGGTTTTACAATTACAGTAATCGTTTTACGCTTATATATATATATATATATATATATATATATATATATATATATATATATATATATATATATATATATATTGACGGCGATATGTATACTGACGGAGGCTTCATTAAAACAACTGAAATCCTTTGAGGCTTGGTGTTATCGGCGTATTCTTAGGATATCTTAGACATACATCACAAATGTATGTGTTATGAGAATTCTTTTTCCATAATTTTACCTATGTAGGTTTTACAATTACCAGTAATCGTTTATATATATATATATATATATATATATATATATATATATATATATATATATATATATATATTATATCGTAGGTTTTCACAGATGGTAGAATGAATAGTTTGGTTATTCCGGGTTTCAATCCGTTCGTTCAAAAAATCGTTTTCACGACGTTTCGCCAAAATCTCATTTGGCATTTTCAAGTGAGGTTCGTCTCGTTACTCGCTGAGAACTGAGAGCCTCAGCCCTATTTCAACATCATCAAGCAACCGGACATACCATCGACTTTGAAAAAACAAAAGAAATAGCACCAGTATAGAACTACAAGGTACTCGTCATAAGGGAGGCCCTAGAAATCGAAAAAGCGGAAGGGCTCAATAAATGAGATGATGCTATAAATTTTTCAACTACATGGAAAACATTAATAAAAAATCAAGAAAGAAAACAGCAAAAATCAACTAGTACACGAGAGACCTGCATACAAGAACAAAATATATCGCACTCGGCCGAGGGGGGGAGCCTGCGAAGCCGCTCATCCAATCAGGACGCGAGCCAGCAAAACAAAACTCGAAATTCATCAGAGGCCACCATCAGTTCTCAGTGAGTAACGAGACGAACCGCACTTGAAAATGCCAAAAGAGATTTTGGCTAAACCTCGTGAAAACAATTTTTTGAACGAACGGATTGAAACCCAGAATAACCAAATTCAGAACTTAGACTGGCATAACTTCGACTTACATACAGTACGTACTATTAGTGTTGTTTACAAAATAATGCCATGAATTTATACTAAGAATAAATTAGTGTCAGCATGTGTTCATACGGTAAAAGACACGTTTCGTAGCATGCTGAATCTGCTTTCTTCAAATTGCTTGGGTCAAGTTGTTAAGTTGCGAAATGCTGCGTAAGCAGTTTACATGAGAGCAAACTTGTATAGTTTTCGCATAACTATAGTATTTTCGTATGTAACATATAAGGTATATATATATATATATATATATATATATATATATATATATATATATATATATATATATATAATAGAATAAAATATTGGCGAAGCGGACGTGAAAATTTGTCAATCTACATAATTCTTGTGTTAAAAAGTGCGGAGCACTCCAAAATATGGAAAAACTCCGGGTCCGACAGATGGCGACAGCGCTGTTTCGTCCTAATATGGGACTCGTCAGGCCACCGCATTCGGTACTAACCATCATCTCGCCTTTGCATCCTATAAAGTTGAGTTTACAATCAAAAAACAGCAAACAAGATGACAAAGGCGACATCTCGATGGTCCACTAGATAATACAAGAACCACACAGTTTAACAAAGTTTGTAAAAGAACCGTCATATGGTGGCGCGACGGTGAATTAAAACAGAAATATGTAAAATCGAGTACACGAAACGCGCTGCCCAAAGGATAGGGGTCGCATTTTTCGGTACTGGCAAGCAAGCCTACCGCTTATTTTAGCAGCCAAAGCCACGTGCCGCACCAAACAATCCCACCATGAGAGCATCGTTTAGCGTGTTTCAAAGCCAAACAAGTAAATAAATAAGTAGATAAGTTTTTGTCCGTGTAATTTAAAATAAAATATTGGCGAAGCGGACGTGAAAATTTGTCAATCTACATGATTCTTGTTTGGTGCGACACGTGGCTTGCTTGCCAGTACCGAAAAAAGCGCGTTTCGTGTACTCGATTTTACATATTTCTGTTTTAATTCACCGTCGCGCCACCATATGACGGTTCTTTTACAAACTTTGTTAATCTGTGTGGTTCTTGTATTATCAAGTGGACCATCGAGATGTCGCCTATGTCGTCTTGTTTGCTGTTTTTTGATTGTAAACTCAGTTTTATAGGATGCAAAGGCGAGATGATGGTTTGTACCGAATGCGGTGGCCTGACGAGTCCCATATTAGGACGAAACAGCGCTGTCGCCATCTGTCGGACCCGGAGTTTTCCATATTTTGGAGTGCTCCGCACTTTTTAACACAAGAATCATGTAGATTGACAAATTTTCACGTCTGCTTCGCCCTTTATTCTATTTTATTTTAAATTACAAGGACAAAAAACTTATCTACTTATTTATATATATATATATATATATATATATATATATATATATATATATATATATATATATATATATATATATATATATATATATATATATATATATGTTAAATTTACATTTTAAAAATAGATTTTATTTTAATTGTTTTTATTCGATTCTTCCTAAAAAATGCTCTAAGGCGTGTTTTTTTGATACATCATGTGGATGAAAATTAACAAAGTTATGATTGCTTAAACTTTCTAACTTTATAAAAACATGCATTTTGTCAGAGCATTTTTCTCTTTAAACATCATTGCTATGAAAAAAAGTTCTATAACGAAAATTGTTGATTAATAAGGTTTTCGTGTAAGGTATTTTTTTTAATATTAATAAAATAAAAATACGAGATTAATGCAAAAAACTATTTTTCTTAAAGAATGGCGTTTTTTTGCATTCTATTTTATGAAACATGCGTTGTCTAATTATCAATAATAATTCATAAATTTTATAATGGAATCTTTATCAGTTACGAAGATATTTACATTTTTCGAGCCAAAAGTATAGCTGAAACATGCCTAGCTCACCGAATACAGGTCTACCCAGTCGAACAGTTAGCTGTAAAGTGTTGTGCATCTTATTTTGTTATGCCCAATGTTAAATATAATTAAAAGAAATAAATATCTGATACTTTATAATGTAAGAAGATATACTCTGCAAAATTGGTAGTAAAAATTCTTAAACTATAGACAATGAGTATATGATTGCTTTAAGGTTCACGCTTGTAATTTTGTCAATAAAATATCCAGTATTTTGCAAAGGGATGGTATTTTTTTATGACTCGTACTGCATTAGTTGCAGTACCTGGTGAAATATAGTTTTGGTTGGACTTACGACGTGCAGAGTGTAGTCAAATGTTTATTGGAAAAGTGGCTCATTCTATTTGCAGGACGTTCTTATAATCCTTTTGAGTTATAACCACATTCAGTTTCTAAAAGTTTACGATTTTTATCTAAAAGTTTATGAAAAAAGGTGCCTCATTTATCTAAGAAGTATAAAGCGTGCTCTTTTTTCAGAATACTAATTGTAAAATTGGAAATTATAAATGAAAGTTACATTTTATTTACTGCAAAGTATTTATTACTATCTAATAGGCTATATATAAAGTATAGGGGAGACCGGGTCATTTCGGACACTCCTTTTTTTTACTTTTTGGAATATGTAAAATCCATTTTTTTTATCAACTTTATTAGTTTTATTAGAAGTTATAACCCTTAGCTACAAAGTACAGTTGCATTCACGAATTATTGTTTGTTATTTTTCTTGCAATTCAATGTTTATCAAAAAGTTCGGTATTTCAATATCTTAAAAATCCTGTGGTAAATCGGACCCTCCCCCGGGACAAATCGGACACCCCCAATATAACCGAATCTTATGAGCTTACGGTTCGAAATTTAATTATTTATTACACAAAATTGTTATACAAAGTTTATTGACACTACGAAAAATGAGAAGGACGTGTAAATATTAAAACTAATTATTATAATCACAAAGAAAATTCAGTAATTTGAACATTTATTTGTACAGGAACAACAAACAAAATTTTCAATAAAATAATGAATAAATATTTTTCGAAATTAGTATCAGATTCTGAGGAATTGTCCTGTTCTTTCTTTGTGTTTTTTGGCGGCCGGTCTCTCTTTTTTTTTTGCTTTCGCTTGGAGGGTCTTATTTTTTCTTGGGCGTCCTCTCTTTTTGGTCTCGAGTAAAAAATAATTTTCCCTGGTGGTCCCACGTACTTTCTTTTGTTTTGCTGTTTCTTAATCTGCGGGCCAACTTTTTTATCATCGGAGATAACGTCAGTATGGCCGCAGTTCTTTGTTTCCTATCTCTGCGATTTTGCTGCCTAGGCCCTGCTTTGGGGTACGGGCTGATAGACTAGCGTGGAAGTTCAGATCCTGTATTAAAAAAATTATTAGGAAATTTATAACAAGACTAACTAGTTGTAAACTTTATCGTGTAATTAATTGAGTTAGAAGTACATTCTGTATCGTCGTCGTTTAGTGTTAAATTAGCAACTTCATCAGCAGCAGCTGAGGTACTCGGCAAATTATTCGAGGTATTTTGCATTGAGGGTCATTTGAATTTTCATTTTGGACATCAGGGTCTTCTCGATCCGTTACAAGACTGGGAGCGAATTCGTATTCCTGGAATATGTGAGGATTGAACGGGAAAATGCTGGTGCATTGAAATCCAAAAATGATATTTTAGAATGTGACAGATGTTAGCATTAATAATGATTCCAGATATATCGTAAAGTGTCATCAATCTGCCAGGGTGAGTTGTTATCCAGTTGTCGCACTGTGTTGTGGGAGTGAAATTACAATTATTCCGTTGGATTTGTAGAAGTCGAGTCCCTCAATGGACAAATGAGATTCACGGTTGTTAAGAATGAGTAAGACGGGAGCTTCTTTTGATGCACGCACATGCGACTGGAAAAACTGCAACATTTGAAAAAAATGCAACCCTTCACCCAGTCGCTAATATTTGCCGCACCTTCGCATCCAGTTGGACCTCCGCTAAGAAAATGTTTAAAATTTTTGCGCGGAAAGATAAAAAACCGTGGTAAAAAGCGCCTAGTCGCAGAAATTGTCATTGCCAATATTACGACAGCTCCTCGTTCAGCGGAAACTATGCGACTTCTGGTTTAGAACCTCGCCTGCTAATGACCTTATTTGGTGTCTGAATTGTAGAACACCTGCTTCATCCATGTTCCAGATAGAGTTAGCTGCGAGAGGGAATTTATACAAAATGCTGTTCAGCATGGCAAAAAACGTTTAGTATTCGGTTTGTTGAAGCACGTCGCGCGAGCAAAACTTGTGGCCTCTGGTTTTCGAAGGGATAAATTGGCATGCCGTTTGAGAAAATACGCCAACCAATCTTTATCACTGTGCCATTCTTTTCCCAAGATGGAGGAACCTTTAACGCGAATTCATATGCTAATTTGAGAGTTTGATGGGTTGACAGTCCAGAATACATATCATTGAAGTATAGTAAATAATCTACGAGAGTTATTTCAGCATTTGCTGAAAAAATTTATAAATTAAAAAAAAATTAACAATTGTGAAAAACAGAACACGTTTTTATGTATATTACCTAGTTTACTCCAGAATACAATGCGATTACATCGTCTAATGCATTTACTTCATCTGTATTGATAGCCAGCCATCGTCACAAAGTTGTGCTCGACACTTGAAATTGTTTTGCTGCCATTAGAAGTGGTAAATTCTCGTTTTTGACTTCTTGTACTGCTGTTTTGAGTTTTTTTTTAGTTTATACTTGCGTACTATTTTGCTAGAATTCAAACAAATCTTCCAACCGTCGAAAATTAGTATTTCGAATTTTTCAACTCGGGCAATAACGCTATGACGCCCTTAGGCTAGCTTAGATACACGCCCGAACGCTTTCAAATAGACACTGATGCGAGCGCCATATAAAAGAGTTCTATTTGCCACTCCAGCCTCAGTACAGTATAACTTATCTATGACGATGATAGACGGCTAGGTGACCGTTGTGGCTGAAATGAAATTGGTCCAACGTTGTTACCTCTGCCAACTGTTAACTCTATACGCATGTATTCGATGCTTCGAATGCTGCTTGTATTTGTCGTATCAACGTGATACACAGAAGTGGCAAGCCCTTAAGCAGAAAGTCAAAGAGATGAATGCACAGACAAAGGCCACCATCCAACAGGCCTTTAAGGAGATTACGACTTTTTGTTGACATGCCAAAGAAAGGGCTAGAAGTACTAACGATGACAACACAGCTCGTGTAATAACAAGAGTAAAGCGGAAACTGATCCTCCGGTTTACCGTTATTTTGCAAACTATTGAAAGCGGACATTAAACTGCAATACAGAAGATTTGGGAATATACACTTCAAACAGTAAAATTGTTCTTCAAAGAATATTCTTGGTACAACATGCCAATAGGAATCTACAAATTACTTATCCATGGACCAAACATCATAGCATTTGCAAATTACCGATAGGTAAACTATCGAAAGATACACAAGAATCAACAGACAAGTTGATAAGAAACTATCGTCTAGACTTTGCCCGAAAATTTTCTCGAGAAAAAAATATAGAGGATGTGTTCCAAAACTTTTGGCTTCGACGGATCCTTACACTGTTTTTTGACATCGTAAGGCTTCGGATAACAATTCGTACGTGTTGTAGAATGAAAAAAGAGCTGTTAACAAAGAAGGCAACGATTGAAAAGTTCTTATTATTATTTTTATTACAGTCGTATTATTCATTCATTTATGTTAATTAATAAATACTATATTACTTACAAATTATTTGCATTGATATTTATTAACAAGTCCTAAGCATACAGGAAAAAGTACTTTCGCATTTTTAACGATTATCGATATTCATTATTTATTTTTAAAATGTACCTTGAAAGGTGCAATATTTTATTCATAGAAATATAATTATTCTTTTTATTTTGATTTTAAATTGCATATTAACATCTATTGAACTACATTAGACGTTTTTCGAATTTATTTTCATGATTTTAAAGCTTCAGTCTGCTATGTTGGATCCGATAATTAATATTTTTTATTTTTAATATTAAATCCGTGCTTTCGATGTACTGTGTTTTGACGACCCGAAATCATCTTTTCTGGAAGCAAGCTACGATACAATAGTATGCTTTATTTCGCTGCTTCAACAGAGCTAAACGGGTTGTCCGTTTCGTGTCCAACTATTTATAGATTGTATTTTGGATTTTCCACAACTGTATAAATATATATATATATATATATATATATATATATATATATATATATATATATATATATATATATGTATATATGTATATATATATAGAAAAACACATTTAATATGGCGCTACCTTAAACAAAATATGTTTGGAATGAAGCGTTGTCTAAACTAAAAATTTTTATGTAGGTTGAATTGAGTCTTCTTTTGCAACAGTGGTGCATTTACAAAAAATGAGCAAAAAATCTAAATTATCTTATACAGCGGAAATTTTGCATATAGGCTAAAAATTGCATTTATAAAAACTTTTTCTAATAACTTTTTTCGATATTTTGAGATTTTTTGGAGTTGTTAGACTTTTTGTGATTGAGGTCGGAGCTCCGATGATTAAATTTTTTTAACGTGGATCGTTATTTCATGTATTATACAGTCTTTGTTAGAACTTAATATATTTTGCCAATATAGATTGGGGCGATCTCGATATTGGAAACGAAATTTCGCGCAAAGGTTAAGTTTCTGAGATGTTTCTTCATAAAATGTACTTACTTCGGAGGCGATGTTGTCAGTGCTTTTTGTAATCTTCCCTTCTTTATTATTATACTCGTATTTGTCTATGTTTCTGCTAAAATCAAAAAAATCGCTGTTCTTTCATTTCTACAACATAACAGCGAGATTTACTAAGAAGATTTAAAATTTAAACCCGATCTAGTTGCCATGAAATATAAATCTTCTAGTCGGCCAATTTTTGTTTTGCTTATGTATGAAATTGTCATAATTTATATTACACATGTCAACAAATAAACACATATATAGGGCTATGAAGGATAAGAACCTTGCGATAACGCCTTGAAATATATAAGGGAAATAGTTGTACACCGAACATAAATAAAATTCCCTATTTTTGCCGGTTCAGTAATATTATAAAATTATTTTTTATGCTTGTATTTTTAGGGTTTAAAACTTGCTTGACTTACTATTGCTCTTGCCAGTTTAAGCCATCCGCTATCAATTTAGGATGATTTTAAAATTAAACCACGTTAGTAAATTCGGCTGTAAGAGTCATCTTTACTAAAAAAGTCTAACTTTTAAACCCGATCTAGTTTTTAAGAAAATTAGACTTCATAGTTGGTCAATTTTGATATTGCCATAATTGTATTATTATAAATATCGACCGTCAATCTTTATATAGCCAAATTAACAATAAAAGCAGATATAAAATCTTGAAATCGATAAGTATTCCATGGAAAATAGAGTTTCGTCAGTAACAAAAATTGGGGTTTTTGCTGGAATGTGTTTATTTCGGCATCCTGTAAAACATATTTCGATGGTAACTCTGAAAGACCTGAGCAAAAAAAAACGGCGGACCAAAAATGGCCAAGATTTTCGGTTTTTTGAGTTTACCTCGAAAACATATCGAAAAATGTTTCAAACAAAAGTTGTAGATAATTAAAAAACCTATCGACTTATATAATATAAGTTATAGGTGGCGCCACTGGTTATTGAGATATATTTTTTTCGACAAAATTTATGGTTTTGGTTTTTTTTTTAAAGGACATTTATTAACAAACTACCGATTTAAAATTTAACGTAAATATAGGTATTATTATTCTAAAAAAGTATGTGAAACCTGCAATCTGTGAGTTTTTTATTTTCCGAGAAATTCGATGTCAAAGTTGAAAATTCAACCTCAATGTTCCGCTTTCCTAATGCTCAATTTTAATGAAAATTGTTTGTATTGTTTTATATTTTGAAGATCGATTCAAAAATTTTTTTTTTCAATCGTGGGCCGATAAATTTTGCAAAAATCAGTTTTTGCACCAAAAAAATTGCGATAACTTTTCACCGGATGGAGATAACATTTTTTGAATGCATGCATTGGATTTAGATGTATCATTTCTGAATTTGAAAAAAATTAATTTTGGATGGAAAAAACGTTTTTTTTTTTAAATTCATACTGGCGTGGCAAATGAATATTAGGGGCTCAAATTTGCAGAAGATGCTTTTTAATGCTTGTGCTTTACCTGTGAATTTTTTGGATCCAAGAAATACACTTCCATACGATCTGTACACCTTCGAAAATTGAGCCGAATCTAATCGAAAATAGCTGCTGCAGGCCGCTGTGGGCGGGTTGCCATAGTTAAGGCGCATTATTTATCGGCGCTTCCAGGAAACGTATGCATCACAAGTAATATTTATAATATTGATGTTGTTTCATTAATTTATATGATAGTAACAATTTGTTTAGTCATATTAATTATTAATTTGTTTATTAACAAAATTTTTACAAAAAATTATAGACAAAATCATACAAATATTCAAGTATATATTACATATTCTACTTTTTTTTCCTTTATATTATTATTATTATCTAACAGTTTATTAACAAAATTTTTACAAAAAATTATAGAGAAAATCATACAAATATTCAATTATATATTACATATTATACTGTTTTTTCGCTTTATATTATTATTACTTAATAGTTTATTAACAAAATTTTTACGAAAATTTCTATCAGCAAATCATATAAAAATATAATAATAATATATAATATGTCATATAAATATTTAATAATACATTAAAATTACGTGCGAAAATCATACAACTACAATATATCAATTATACATTCATCTCTCTTTTTTTTCTATTACTTCTATGCAATCGACGTCCATTTCATCATCGCAATTATTACTCTCACTTACATCCCACATACCATTTTCATCATTATTCTCAGTTTCATTGTACATATCATTCTCATCATTATTAACATTTTCATAGTAAAAATCATTCTCACACATATTATTAATTTCCTCTGAATTGTCATCATCGTTTTCTAAATCGCAAGAAATCAAATTTTCAAAGCATTTATCGCATTGTCCATCACAGTGCTCACACAAATCTGTATATTTCAGAAATTTCTGAAATTTTCGTAAAAATTTTGTTAATAAACTATTAGGTAATAATAATATAAAGGGGAAAAACAGTATAATATGTAATATATAATTGAATATTTGTATGATTTTCTCTTATAATTTTTTGTAAAAATTTTGTTAAACTGTTAGATAATAATATAATGGAAAAAACAGTAAAATATGTAATATATAATTGAATATTTGTATGATTTTCTCTATAATTTTTTGTAAAAATTTTGTTAATAAACAAACTAATAATTAATATGACTAAACAAATTGTTACTATCATATAAATTAATAAAAAAGCATCAATATTATAAATATTACTTGTGATGCATAAGTTTCTTTGAAGCGCCGATGAATAATGCGCTTGAACTATGGCAACCCGCCCTCAGCGGCCTGCTGCAGCTATTTTCGATTAGATTCGGCCCAATTTTCGAAGGTTCACAGATCGTAGGGAAGTGTATTTCTTGGATCCAAAAAATTCACAGGTAAAGCACAAGCATTAAAAAGCATCCTCTGCAAATTCGAGCCCTTTATATTCATTTGCCACGCCAGTATGAATTTTTGAAAAAAAACAACGTTTTTTCCATCCAAAATTAATTTTTTTTAGGGTGGGGAAATGATACATCTAAATCCAATGCATGCATTCAAAAAATTTTATCTCCATCCGGTGAAAAGTTATCGCAATTTTTTTGGTGCAAAAACTGGTTTTTGCAAAATTTCTCGGATTTTTTTAATCGATTTTCAAAATATAAAACAATACAAACAATTTCCATTAAAATTGAGCATTGTATCTTAATTAAGAAAGCGGAAAATTGAGGTTGAATTTTCAACTTTGACGTCGAATTTCTCGGAAAATAAAAAACTCACAGATTGCGGGTTTGACATACTTTTTTAGAATGATAATACCTATAATTACGTTAAATTTTAAATCGGTAGTTTGTTAATAAATGTCCTTTAAAAAAAACAAAACCATAAATTTTGTTGAAAAAAAATATATTTCAATAACTAGTGGCGCCACCTATAACTTATATTATATGAGTCGATAGGTTTTTTAATTCTCTACAACTTTTGTTTGAAACATTTTTCGATATAAGTTTTCGAGATAAACTCAAAAAACAGAAAATCGTGGCCATTTTTGGTCCCCCATTTTTTTTGCTCAGGTCTTTCAGAGTTACCATCGAGATATGTTTTATAGGAGGCCGAAATGAACACATTTTAGCAAAAAACCAATGTTACATTTTTGTTAACAAAACAGCTCTTTTTTGATCTAATTTCCATGGAGTAAAAGGAAAAGAACTGATCAGAGTTTAAGTGTTTTTAAGGTTCAAAACTTGATTGATTTTTGATTGCACTTGCTAACTTAAACCAGTTTTGAGGTAAGATAAAGTTAGTGAATTGTGGGATAAAAATTTTAGCAAATTACATTGATTTTTATGCAGTAATTGTTTTTAAATCTGGAGGGTTTTGGAGTAATAACTGCACTTGTGACGAAGCTTTGAATGGTGTTTACAATATTTACCTTCGGTTGCTCCAGCGTCAATTATATTTTTACGAAATAGTCTTACTAATAAAAAATCGTTAAATCGTTGTATCATTTTTTATTGAATATTTTGAAAATATAATACAATACAATGTATAAATTGTGCTATTACTATTTACTAAACGATGTTGATTAGTTCTTTGGAAATGAAACCACACTTGATTTGATAGCTTACTCTTATTAGAAGAAAAAATGGATAAAAAATATATTTGTAATAAAATATTACACGCGCCCCAAAGGGCACGTTGTTAGCTGCTGTCTTTTTCTTCTTTAAACCTTCTCCTTGCTAAGTAATATGATTTTTTAAACTAGTTAACAATTGATTTTAACTTCTTTTATACTTTTTGTTTCTAGTTTGAACTTAGAACTACTTAGATACCTGCATTTTTTTCATGTTTTGGAGCAGGTTTATCTTATTTTCAACTTAGACTAAAAAACTTCACTTGAGAGAAATATCAAATTATTAAAATAAATTAATAAAAAGTAGAGAGACTGTTTTTTTATTCAACCATTTCCTTAAATTAACTATAAATATGTACACCTTTTTTAAAAAAATAATAATAATGATTGCTGATATTTCTAATATAGTGTAGTAATAATTTATTAAATAATTTTAGTAACGATTGAGAGATTTTATGTCTTATTAATTATAGATTGTTTTCAATAAATATTTATATGAAAACATCTTTGCAGTTTTCGCCCATTTGCATGTTCAAAGTACTTTGCCACCCCTAGGAAAAATATTTTGAGACTTTTATTCGGACAAGTTGACAAATCAAAATTCTAAATGAAAAATCTAAAGTAATATTTTTATTTTATCATATATCAAATTCAGAAATTTTGCATTTCCGGAGAACTATCCATGCTTAAAATTATAATATAAAATTGTACATTTTCGTGGACTAAGGGCAACTATAACATACTGGTATACTAGTTGTACAAGTTTGGTTCACGTCCCTGTGGATCCACCTTTGGTTTAATTAGTTATTTATATGCAATAAGTAATTTAGATTTGGTATAACATTCTTGGATTTAATTAATTTTTTTTATTGAAATTAATATTAGTGTCTCCAAAAAGTATTCAATTCATGAACAAATTTTTTTATTAGTAGCAGAAATGAACCAAATATATTGTAAAGTTGTTAGGAAAAGCGCTTTCCTTGAAAATGTTACAGAAATGGAACATCCTGAGTTTTTCAAAGAGCGAAAAGTTTTTGTATTAATAAGGCGTTTTAAATTAAAATTAAATTACTCTGATACTCAACCACAAAATGTCATGTAAACATAGCTTAAACTTTATTTTTTTTTAACAATGTTGAATAATTATGTTTAAATGTTAACAAATTATTTCATCTGTATTATTTGTATATACAACCCCAGTCCAGTAGGAGAGGTTAAAAAATGTATGCAACTATGAACACTGTTGTAAGATACGAGTATCTCTTAGATAGATATAAATATGATCTATTGCTTTAATTTAAAAATAAAATTCATCGTACGTTGCTATAATTTCTTAAAGTTTTGAATATATACATTAGTGTATCTACAAATAAATTGTGCAATGTTTTCACAGTCATGCACCGTTTGTTTACGTTGGCCGATGTTATGTTTGACCAGTGGAAGTGTGGTGGCACAATTATTCAAACTATAATAGGTGTCTCGATTAGTAATGTCGATTTTTTTGCAAAATCTGAGCATTTGTTTCTAGAATGATTCCTTCAATTCTTTTTTCTGTCAAAAAATATATGCCGCCCCTAAAAAACGGTTTGTTTTTTGAGGCTAATCATTAATCAAGCCAAATTTTCACTTCTTAGTTAGAATGTAAGTATTGTTCTGAAAGTCCGTGCTGCGTTGTCGAAATAAATGTTGGTATGTAGGGGCTAAGTTCGCTGAACATGGTGGGTGAGGTAGGACATTTAACGTTCCAACTATTTTTTTACACATTTTACAACGTGGGGTCGAGAATTGTCATATTGAAAAATGACTTTATCGTATCTTTTGTCATATATGGTTGTCTCTCCTTCAATGCTCGGTTTAATTTTATCAGTTGTCGATATCGATCGCCAGTAATTGTTCCACTAGCAATTCGTAATACACAGATTCCTTATCATCCCACCAAATACATAGCAAGGCCTTCTTTTAATGTATATTATGTACTGGCTGTGACATTGAAAGATGGCCTGGATCTACTCATGATTTTTTGCACTTCGGTTTGTTAAAATAAATCCACTTTTCATCTCCCGTTACAATTGGATAGAAAAACACTTTTCTTTTCTGTCTGGCAAGTAAGTGGTTTTTCGCCCTTCAATGTTTTTTTCCGTCAATTCACAAGGAACCCATTTGCCCTTTTTCGGGATCTCGCCAAATGCACGCTGACATGTTGAAATCGTGGATTGGGAAACATTCAATGCTGCTGCCAATTATTTTAACGTTAAGCTGAGTCTTCATCCCTACAAATCTACATCTTCAAATTTTTTCTTCTGGCCTGGACGCTCCTTGTCGTTTTGTTTAAAACATTCTCACCATAAGCTTCAACCAACAATCGGTAATTTTCAGCAGCTGTTTTTTTTTTAAATGAAGAAGGTTATCCCCACAAAACGTCTTCCCCTGGTACCAAGTTCGACATTTTCGAACCTATCAAACTGGCTTTTAATGGCGTATGTTTACCTTTCGAAACGTCATAGATGTCATTAGTATATACCAACAAATGTATTAGTGACACAGTTTCTTAATAAAATAGACATTATTAATTGAAACACCTACTATTATTATTAAAACATTTATAATCAGATTCACTTAAAAGGTTCAACTTTTAAAGTCGATCTAGTTGACATGAAAATTAGACTTTCTGGCTGGTCAGTTTTATTTTCATTATGATATTGTTATAATTTGTATCATATATTGTTGACATATATGTCAACAAACAAACCTTGATACGAGAAAATTAGAGATACAGATCTACACATAACGCCCTGTAAGAGGAGTAGTTGTCTCCCGAAAAGAAACAAATTTTTTCCTTTTTGTCTGTTTCGTAAAAAAATAAAACGAACTTTTTATTCTTGTATTTTTAGGTTTCAAAATTTAGTGAACTTGTCAATTTAAATCCTTACTATTCCATGGGAAATAGACTTTTGTCGCGAAAAAAAATTCAATCTGCGATTCTATTAATGGAAAGTGTATGTTTTGCCATCCTAAATAACATATCTCGATATTGACATTGGCAACCTTGGTATCACAAAATGGAGGATGATAATTTTTTAGGTTTTTCCAGATATGAAAAAAAAATTAAACAAAAGTTGTAGATAATTGAATTACCTATAGATTCGTATATATGAAGTTATAGGTGGCGCCACTAGTTATTGAGATATATTTTTTCGCAAAAATTACTTTTTCCCTAGTGAATTTAAAATTTTCTTAATGTTCTCATTAGATACATCATTTCCGATCTCTGAAAAAAAAACATTTTTTCACAGTGCTTACATAAATCGGTACATTTTAATCCAAGATTTCTACATGTACATTTTAATCCATGATTTGCATGAGCACGCGAAAGTATTAATTAGTTTGTCCTGAATAATTGACTCAGTTATATATGCCGGTCGTAAACTACCATCAAATTTTTTCCAGCCTCAATCTGTGGCTAAATGTGTTTTTCTCAATCAATGTTGTACATGAATATAAACCTGCAAAATGTATATATATATATATATATATATATATATATATATATATATATATATATATATATATATATATATATATATATTAAAACTGCCACGTTATATGTACGACTGACAAAGTATGCTTCAAAATCACTACATATGTAAGAACATTTGCTCTTAAATGAAGATGCTGCGTCGAGCGGTGAGCGAGCGTGGGTCTAGCGCCTGTAGCAGAGCCACCCGCTCATTACTTATACCCGAGCGATTTGAAAATCGTCGAAGAAACTCTGGGCGCCTTTTGATAATTCTCATGCAACTAAAATATTCCCAGATGAAGTACGAGTATTCGATAATATCTTTCCTAAGTTTAATCCCATAAAATTCGTTAGCAACGACGTTTTGAATTTTTGAAAAAAAATTGTTTTTTATCTTACGATTAAATTTTTTTTCGAAAGATCTGAAATGATACATCTAAATCTAATCAGAACATTAAAAAGATTTTAGGTTCACTAGTGACAAAGCTATTCAAATTTTTATGGCCCAAAAATTGGGTTTTTCAAAATTTCTCGATCCAAAATTAAAAAAAAAAGATCCCAAGGAAATACGCAATTTTTAACAATTTGTTGTAAGAATGGTTGCTGTATTTTATTAGGAGAGCGAACTTTCAACGATTTTCTCAAAAAATATTGATCATACAGATTCCGGGTTTAGCACACCCTTTTAAATAAACAATATCTATATATACCGTGAATTTTGAGACAACAGTTTGTAAATAAATATGATTTTATTTTACACAAAGAAAAATTACATTTTTTGCGAAAAAAAAAATTATATCTCGATAACTAGTGGCATCATCTATAACGTTGATAGGTAATTGAATTATCTACAACTTTTATTTGAAACTTCCTTTCATATAACCTTTAGTTTTCGAGATAAACTGAAAAAACCGACAAAAGTGATAATTTTTGGTCCGTCACTTTGTTAGCACAGAGTTGCCATCGAGGCATGGTTTTTAGGATGCCAAAATATACACTTTCTAATAATAAGATCGCAGGTTACATTTTTTTCCAACAAAGGTTTTTTTGTCTAATTTCCATATGTTATTCAGATAAATTAACTTAGAAGATTTAAGACTTAGGGGGGGGGGGGAGGGGCGAGGCGGTAATATCATAAGAGCAAAGAAAAGATCGAAATTACGCCTACCCCATTTATATACAAAACAGTACAGTATGACAACCGAAAGGGGGGTGTCAGCGACATTCACGTTCTTAGCAGCAGACAGAAGATTGTATTTTTCTGAAATCGAAGTTCTCGCTCGCCCTTGGATCCGCACATGTACTTCGTACACATATGTCAACAAATAAACACTTATATAGCAATAATAAGTATACAAATCTGATGGTAAAGCCTTGAAATTGGTAATAGGAATACTTGTCTCCCGAAAATTGTAAAATTTTTTAATTTTTGCCAGTTTGGAAATAAAAGGATATAATTCTTTTATCCATCTATTTTTAAGGTTCAAAACTTGTTTAATTTATTGTTGCATTTATCAGTTTAAACCTTTTTTTGTCAACTTAAGCCGGCTATTATGTTAGGTCATGTATGAATTAGTGGGTTTATTTGTAGTTTAAATCAATTTTAAAGTTTTATCCTGTGATTGAATTAGGGAGTTTAGGTCTACTGTGATTTGTTTGTTGGTTTCGCGCCAGCCAAAGTTTTCGGTGACTTTTAACAGGTCTAATCCTAATTCTAGGATAGTGAAAGCCGTAAGAACAGGTTCGAGCTTTGTATGATGATAATATGGTGATTTTATTCCTTGCATCGTATTGCATTTCAAATTAAGAAAGGAAGTAAACACACAACTTTTGCATATTCCTTAAAATTAGCTTTCACAGTATTTTGTGAAAACTGCGGTAATTATTTAGTTATGCATGCAGTTAAACACTTTTTAGAAAAATGTTGGCGTGTAGATTACGAAAATGAGATTTCGTGGAAGGGTTTAGTTCTTGACACATTTTTTTTTGCAGAATTTACCTACTTTATGTCGTTAATGCTTTATTTGTCATTTTGCCTTCTTTTCCGTTATATATTACATTTCAGGTTGGTGTAAATATTAAATGTCAAATCAATGTCAATATATGTAGCCATATTTAAATAACCTATAAGCAAAAAAAAATTGTTTACACTAGTAATACAAAACTAAAAAAAAGACCAGTGGAATACTATTTTAGAAAAATTAAAAAGGAAAATCGAAGAAAATTTTAAAGTTTAAACTATTTATATTAAATTTAACATTTAGTTGCCTTTTTTGAACTATTTTTATAAAATAATCTTAGTGTATTCTTAAATATCTTTAAATACAAAAACATCTTATTTTTTTGATCTTATCAAAAAAATGCCTTTAGCGCTCTCACTAAAAACTTTACATTGTGTCATACGTTCAACGTCCACCACGAACGTTTGCCAAAAATTAAATTTTCTGCGAAATTTAAGAAAAACATTCCTCATAGGTTGCATACTTTTTGGACCATTGTATACGTATAAATCAAATGTCGCACTATTTGAAATTATCTAATTTTTTTTATTGTTTGTTTTAAGGTATATTAACTTTCTGTCACCTCATTAGGGTCTGAAAATATAGGTTTATCTGTAGGTCCTTCAATGACGAAACCTTTGGCACCAAAAATAAATCTTAAAAATGGCCTCATTGATTCTAGAAGTTGCTGCATTCTTATGGCTGAGTTCTGAAAGAATAAAAAGTTGAAGTTAAGAATAAATACTAATTGGCATTTATCTAATGAGCGGAAAATAACATTTTAAGTGTAACCTATGTGGAGAGTCTCCATCTAGCAGTTTTATCTTTTTTACTAGCAGTAATTTAATTACACTTAATCTAAGTTATTTTTTAATTTTATTAATTAGTACTTGTAGGTATATTCAATTACTTTTACCAAGTAGCACGCCCAGCTCCGCTTACTTTCAATAATAATAATAATAATCAACCGTTATAACTATGATTTTTCACAACAATATGTAAATATTAACTATTAAAATGTAAAAACAATATGTATGTAAAAACAACTCAAATAAACCTACTAGAACAGCGAATATAAATATTTTTTGCAACAATTTAGAGTAACTTTTTTCTAATGAACTATTTAATGAAGGTAAAATTTGGCTAATTTTCCTGATGTCAAAATGTTTAGTTAATAAAAAATGTAATCAGTTTTGGAGAGAGAAGGCACTGAGCTCAAGATTTAACTGATATAGTAATGCAATTAATATTTATTGGTGTATACACTCCAACAAATGATGGTGGGATTACTTGCTTAGTGTCCTAAAAATATATTTTTTTATCACCAATGTTAGTATTTTCATTTGATTGGTGGATTTGAACAGGTTCTTACTAGTTATAAGTTAGCCACAGAAAGATTTGTCTGATTAGGTGTAATTTTGGTCAGCATCCATGTTGTCACTAGAAAATCTGATACAAGTTGCTCTTTTATATAATTATATGAAAAGTTTTTTTTTACATTTCTATAACAGAATATCAGGAGTAGCGGATTTTAAAGTGAAAAGGTGCCAAACAGTTATTTTGTACACCAGAACTAGTGACAAAAAATAGAATTTAGGGCACCGCCGTGATAAATATTTCAAAACATAAAATAAGGATTTATTTTTTAAATAGAATATCCTATTGTTAGATATTGTGTAATTCATATTGAGCGTAAGTTTAGTCTCATCTTAAATAATTTAATTGTAATGTTCTTTAACGTTCGTTTAATAAAATTATGTTGGCCTTAATTCCATCTCAATGGAAATTTTCTAGGGCAGCGGTTCTCAAACTGGTACGTGTACAATTGGTGGTATGCCGAGCTTCTCAAGATGGTACCCAAACATATACAATATTACTAACATTTTATTAAAAAATGTATTTTCCCTGAATTTGAAGTTAATGTATTTAGGTTATAGCAACACTTAAAATATCAGTCACTTGGTCTTGATGGACTACGTTAGGAGTTTTCAAACTACGGCCCCAGATTTATCAGCTGCCCCCGAGCACCACCAATCCGGCCCGCTTTAGTTTATTTTGATTACATTGTAAAATTTACGTTGTAAGTAAATCGTGAAAAATAAGAATCAAATGTTTTTATTTAACGAAAATTAAGAAACACAAATGACATACAAATGAAACTGAATATTATAACTGTAATTACACATTGCCATAAAATGAAATAGGTTTGTAGCACCTCTGAACTTAGTTGTCCTTTATGTTTTTGGGGTCGCTGATCACGATCTCGGTATCCGTATGACCCCAGCACGTCTGGGTCAAGGCCAAATGAAGGTCAAACACCTTAATTCGAACGATTCAGAAAGAATAGGTAATTTTACGTCCAGATACGCTTTGACCTTTTAGTCAAAGTGACCTCTGAAGGTCATATAAAGGTCATCTGGAGGTCAAATCTTTCTCTGGAATCTCTTGGCTAATTTTTCGGCTAGGAATGGGTCTCGGACCACTTGACCATTATGTTTTTGAGGTCACTGATCACGCCTGGATCAAGGTCAAACATCTTAATTCGAATGATATGTTTTGACCCCGGATTCTGAAAAAACAGGAAATTTCGCATCCAGATACACTTTGACTAAAAGGTCAAAGTGTCCTCTGGATGTCATTAAAGGTCATCTGGAAATCAAATCCTCCTCTTGAATCTCTTAACTGATTTTTCAGCTAGGGATGGGTCTCGAACTAGTTGACCTTTGTTTTTGGAGTCACTGATCACGATCCCAGTGTCCATATTATCCCACGTCTGGATCAAAGTCAAATGAAAGTCAAACTCTTTATTCGAATGATGATTTTTAACCCTCCAGATTCTCTTTCTGTGGGTCTATTCGTGTATGTGGGTGCTGTGTGTGTTTGTGTGTGAACTCGTATGTATTTGTCAGTTTATGTAGGTGCTGTGTGTCTGTACGTTGATATGTGTGTATCTGTGTATCTCTATGAGTGTATGTATGTGCTGTATGTGCTTTAAGTGGATCTGTATTAACTCACGTGGGCCTGTGTGTTTCCCTGTATGTATGGGTTTGTATCCTTTTGCGTATGTGGCTACTGTGTGGATCCGTATATGTTTATGTGTACCTGTGTGTGTATCTATGCTGATGCATTTCTGAAGGATTTTTCTGGCGTTGTGGAAGAAACTACGAGTGTTGAAGCAATTCTGATTCAAAATTTGAGTTCAGACGTTGTATAGATATATCGTTCAGGTCAGAAAAATGGATTTATTTTTAATGGGGTTGTGTAGTGGATTCTTACACATAACGCGAATCCAAAAATTCAAGTACGATATGTTATTTTGTTCGTAAAAAATCAACGAAGGGATTTTCTATTGTGTGCATTTGATGTGTTTCTATTCAAATACCAGCAATAGTCTGACATTTCACGTCTCAAATACCTTGATATCTTCTCTCAAAGTCTTTCAAGTCTTGGTGAAATCTCTCTCTCTCTACTCTTCACTAAAATCCTCCAGATTTTCAAGGAAGTAATCAATATGGGAATGGAGGAAATGGATCTTTAAATTCATTAAACATCCCACGTGGAGGTGTCTTGGGGACAGGCACAAGAAAATGGCGGTTCACGATGTCCCTTCTTATGGCATATTATGTAAGTAATGAATCTTGGCCTCTGATTGACCTAGAAAATGATTCTGTTGATCTAATCCAAGATTATCCCTTACGATGAAAATGCTCAACGGTAGAATATAAATTTTGGGCTATGAACCTATCATATCACGAAATCACACTCAACGGTTAATTACGTATTTTTTCTTAAGAGATTGACTAATTCTCATGTATTTTCACATAAGTAATATATATATATATATATATATATATATATATATATATATATATATATATATATATATATATATATATGATATCTCGCTTCTTAGATTTCAGCTGAGAAATTTAAAAGAAGGATTTGACCTACAGATGATCTCTAAATGACTACCAAAGGTCACTTTGACTAAAAGGTCAATGTGTATATATATATATATATATATATATATATATATATATATATATATATATATATAGTTAAATCAGTATAAAATGATAACTCCCAAAACCACTTATTGCTCGGAAGTTTTCCGCAGGTAAGCCAACGTACTGCAGTATAATATAATAAGTCATTTTCTCCAATTTCTTCAATAAACTTGCGGAATTGACGATGATTGAGCGCATGTATTCTGATATAATTAATGGCTGATATGAATGTCTTTAAAATTCTGACATATCAAAGCATTTTTCTCACAAAGATTGTTGATGAATGATGGAATATGCGATTAATAGTTTTTAATCACTGTCATTTTACGACCTTTGATACGAGAAGAACGACACCTTTATTTTATCCACAAATGTTTTTGCTAACATTAGTATTGATACACTTTAAGTGTTTCCATTGAAGTTTACTTTTTGAACAGAATTTTCAACTCCTTTAAAAATAGTGGTCGTGTCGTAAATGATTTAAAAGGCTCTCATTTACTTCTTTCAATTTTTATCTATCCCTCGACTAAAAAATAACAACGGAGCAGTATCTGAAACAGTTATTGACTCATCCAGGGCTAAAGAAAACCACTCTAAATGTTGATTTTTATAAGATAATTGAGTTAATATCCTTTCTACAATATCATCTATCCTTCGAGTAACAGCGTTTTATGAGAAATTAATGTTTTTAAATAAATTACCTTTTTCTGGACACATTGCTTCTGCTGCTACAATTATGCAATCCTTAATTAATTCGCCGTCAGTTTTGCTTCTTTAAACAACAATTGCCGAGATTTCAGCACTTTTTTAAAAGATACAAGTAAGTACCAACCTAAATTGCGAACGCAACGGAGTCTATCCTTGTGCCATGCGCCATAGAAATCTCATTCGCCCGCTAGACCCAATACGAAAATTTGCGCGTAATTCAAAACTACAGTATGTTGGTATGATGAGCTAGCTATGTCTTGGCGTTTGGAATTTAGTTAAGGAGTCAGTGTGGCACTTAGCTTAAAACGTTTGGATAAGCCTGAACTACGTGACCGATGATAAACGATAATACTAGTCTATTTATAAATAATTTTTAATCGCACCAATAACTTAAATTTTCAAAGTAAAATAATAAATTAATTTTCAGTAGACAACAAAATAAAACCATTTATTAAAATGCCAAATGATGAAAGAATGTTTCGAATGAAAACCAGTGTCTTTTGTTAATTAAATAAATTTTGTGATAGAGGGGCGAATTAAAGTAAAAGACGTTATCATCAGTAATACAAAACATCATTTAAAAGTTCTCGGTAAAACTTCTGAAAAGTATTTTGGATACCACCTTTCTGAATTCGTTAGAAATAAAATACATTTCTTTTGGATAACATTCCAGGAACCTTAATTAACAACTACAATGAATATTTGATAGAACTATCATGAGATGGACGTTTTAAAATATAATTAAAACTAACTCAATTATATCTGAATGCTAAAATTAAAAGTTTTGAAAATCATTGCTCTTTTTAATTTTATTTACAACCACCTATTTTTACTTAACTGAATTTTCTGCTATGGTAATGAGTGAAAATAAATTTCTTATTAAGGAGGAATCCTTTGCGCCTAAAATTAAGTAATTCCTTTCGATTGCTTTAAGCATGCAGTACCTCACTGAATTTTTGGACTGGATTGGAATAATTAATATTTTTAAAAAATAAATATATAAGAGATTCCTTTAAAAATATTGTAAATTTTTATTGATTTACTTTACATAACTTTATCATAACGAATATACTACTTATAATTGGGACGTTAGAAAAAGAAGTTTGATTGCCACTTCTCTAGGAGGTCACGGTCTCTCACTTCGCTTTAGAAACCACTGTGTTAGGAAAACTAACTTACCATCACATAATCTCCAACGGTGTTTGATAAGTTAGTCACAAGAGTAAATGAAGAACCAAAAAGTTGATCTGGAATTTCTAGTGACACAGGCTTTCCTGGCGTGAACATGACGATATCTTCGGTGGTAGTAGGACCTTTAGGAGTAGTCGATTTATCCCATGCAAATCTATACCCAACAGATTTGCGATATCGTGTTTTCTGAAAAGATAATTAAGCGTTGGTAAAGTTATTTAAAACAAGACACTACACTACTGTATTAATCAGGCAAATAGTTTCATAATTATGGGATTTATAAGTATAGGTATAGTGTGCAGAGTTAGGTAACATGTAATTGCTACTGGATTTAAGTAAATTAAAACAAAATTAAATAGATTTTAACTCTGCAAAATAAATTTTTCTAGTCAGACATTAACATAGATCAGTCGCGATTGATTGTAATACTACAATAATATTATTGGAGATATTTTAAATATTTTTCTATACATCGTTTCGATACTAATTCATCTTTGGATATTTTTCAACTTATGATTCTTTGAAATACTCATAGAGGCACGTTAGGTAATGAAGCTATACGGACAATATACTAAGTTGTAAGATCGCCACTTTCAGATCTAAATGTTTAAATAGATTCGTGGCTATAATAATTTGTTGCTTGTCTATAAATGCAGGAAGCAAACTCAAATATGTTAGAAAATATAATTAGCTTTCTGGTTCTCAAATGAAAAAAAAATACATTAACTTGTAAAAGAAGTCTTAGGTAATTAAATATATAAAAAAAACAAATTGAATTATGGTCAATTATCCCCACAAGTCATAACTTTGCTATTGTTCGCCTATTTTCGGGAGAAAATCTTGGGTTTTAAATTGAATTAAATCTTTTATAGATAATATAACAGCCCTTAACGTGTGCTTTAATCTGCCTTTACTGTTACTTGGAATTTTCAATTATTTAATATATTATTTTTTGGAAAGTCATTTTAGAATTGTGGCATTTAATATCGAGATTTTTTTTGAACATTTATAAAAACATGTTTTTAGGATAAAACTTTTCATAGGAGTTCTCATCTAAAGTATAATGTCTAATTGGCGGACCTAAAATAAATTGTTCTAACGACAGCTTATTTATAGTTATTACTAAAATGCTATATCATTTAGAAAAAAAAACAATTATCAAGTTATATACAGCAAAGTGGAATGTTAATTAATTTTTTATACTTATTAATTTTTTATAGTCCCTATAGCTCCCTTTATTTCCTTATAAATTTGCTTCCTAATAACAAAGTCTTTGATATAAAAAATAATTTAAAGATATCTCTAGCATGTTTGAATTACGCATGCAATAGACGAAAATTTTAAATTGTTATTATTTAACATTTTAATATGCACGTAAGTTATATCACTATTCGTATAAAAAAAGTAAATTGTTATTTCGCGCAAAACTATTTGATTTTCTTAAACTCTTCATGCACGGTATCACGAATTTAAGAAAAATATATTTTATATTTTTCAAATTATTTTTGTAATGTCTTGCTGGGGAATTTTTAATTTTATAAAAAAGTCAAAATTAGTGGTAAAATAAAATAACAGCCTTTTAAATTTTTTAAAATCTATTATTTAGGAGAGTTAAATTTTTATATAACTAATAATTTTTGTATTTTACAAAAAAGTTGATTTTACAGCGCTACCTCAGGTCTGTTTGTTCAAATTTTCTTGTAAAAGCAAAAATCTAAGATCGATGGATAAAGAAAAATTCCCAGAAGACTTATATAATAAAGTTTGTATTGTTATAGTTTTTAGCGGAGTCAGATTTCCGTTTTATGTTCGTTAAATATTAATTAGTCAAGTATTTATTTTATTTATTAAACATAACTTTTTTAAAACACATTCACAAACTTATAAATATTAAATCATCTTGAAATCAGAAGGGTCATTTCTTTTATTTTTGGGTGTGGGAGGGGAGGGGGCATATACATATAAAAATATTGAGAAAATAATTAAAATTTTCAAAATTTTTACTTTAAGACAGTGTTTTATGAAATGCATAAAAATACTAAAAACTGGCGTTTGTAAACAGCATTTGCTGTATTTAAAGGACGAGAGTAACAATACAAGAACATAAAGGTCACCTCAAATTATGCTAAATAGTGAATGATTTGAAAAAATGTGCACAAAAATTAGATAATGCAGTATAAAAAATTCTTAGGTACTTTTAAGATACCTATACAATACATTACATCATATTTAATTTGATATACTTTTTGATATACGTTATAATCGATTTTTTTTTTGGAAATAAATGTTGTTTATGTGATGATCTTAAGATTAAATGCAAACTAAATACTTCAATAATTCCTATTTCATTCTGAGCTAGAGAAACATCAACTTGAAAATGACACCCACTATCGGCTATTCTAACATTTAATGCAATAAATTGCAACAGATGTACATTTTAAGACTTTACTTATCAAAATCAGGCATTACTATTCCTTCACATTCCACATTTTATCATATGGATTATAGAATATTCAATTATTTTAGATAAAAATGATTTAAAAACCTATAGGTAAAAATAATATCGATTTTTACATTTTAGTTATTTTAATTTAAAAAGGAGATGGTTGTTTTGGGTATACATAAATATTTTTGTGTAGCCGATCACTAGACTAAAATTTGACTACGTGATCAAAAATATTTGTGTTCTTGTCTTTTCCATGACAATATAATAGTTTTCGAGATTAACATTTCAAAATAATATTTCTGAGATTTTGGCAGAATTTTGCATTGAAATAATACACCCGAATGATCCAAAGCCACAGTGGTGTTGGTGTTGGCTTTTAAATTCTTTCTCAGCATTAGTTTATTCTAGAATCTAGAATAAAAATTCTTATTTACTATAATATAGACGTTAGGGATAAATTCCCCAACTCTAACTTACTTGATGCTATTTACATGCTTTAGATATAACTATTCTTTTGGAAACGTGAATTTCCCAGTTCTTATATTTATAAAATTACTTTGTATAATTAATCTTTAACAAAGATTTGATAATATACTATATCAGTGGTGAAAATTTAAAACATACTGGACCGAAGTTTCTAAATCCAATATACAGTATGGTCTTGTATTGGGTTTAAGAGAAAAAACTTTTGTATTTTTCGAAATAAAATATATTTCTCATAAAAAAGTTTACTTGTAAAATAAACAAGATTTGCATCGAGTATTTTTGCCTCAAATGTATGTGGTGAACAGGAAATACAAAAGTAAGAAGATGGTATAATATTAAAGTACCCCTATTTCTTATTTTGGAGTGAAATATAAGATAAAAATAATTCTAATGGAATCAAGATTTTAAATCCAAAATTTGTGCCTAATACTCGTAGGATTTATAAAGAATAATTTTAAACGTACATAGATTTATTTTAGGATACTGTCAAAGCAGGGTTCTTAGTAATGAATACCTTAAATTTATGACATTACTGTTACACCCTCAATAAAAGCAATATTGCAAAATTAGTAGAAATACCTAGTTTATTTCACAGTTTATAAATTAAGTAAACAAATTATTCAAAATCATCTCGTCCATGTTTCACGCCTTTGTTTTAACATGCTGGAAAAGTTATTTAAAAATATTTTTCGCCTATTTTAAGGTTATTGATTTAATAACAACTCTTTTTTTAAAAACTTCAACATTATTTCAGTTATCTCAGTAAATTTCGTGTCAAATATAAAACTGTTGTAAAGCCAAATGGTAAAAAAGATTTAAATTTTTACCAGGCAAAAACAATTATTTAGTTGAATTATGTCATAATGGAAGTAAGGGAATATTTAGGTATTACGAATAACAAGTTTTGCATAAAGAAATTGTCCAATCTAATTATTTAGTCTTTCTCAATAGACACAATATTTGTGGATCTTTTCACCACTCTAATATTATATCGCACGATATATTCTGGAGAATATCGAATATTGCAACATTAACGAATTCGAACGAGAAGTTTCAAGAGTGATAAATAACTGGATGTTTCTATTATTGCGAAAGTATACTTGTTTAATTTACTGATCATTTCATTTGTTAATGCAGTTAGAAATACAGCACTATGGCTGGTCGTGTACTTAATTAATTTACCAGGTATTTAATTCATTTTGCTCACGTACGTAGAATATTCAACCAGTTCTTAGCAAATGACAAAAAATGTCTAAGGCTTTAGGTTATTCTGGATCAAACCTAAACAATATTTTGTACTTACGCGAGTAACAGATATATTTCTTGTTGAAAACTTATGCTACTAGTTGTAGACAAAATAGTATATTAACAGAAACTTCTTGGTTATTTCTATAACCTGTCAATCCCTGGCAAGAAAAGATTTGCAATTTAAAAATTTAAATGTTGAAAGGCCACGATATACAAATATTGTCGGATGATTAGGTGAAAGTGCAAGTAATTCTTTTAAACTTTCTGATACAAAAGTCACTTTCTTGAATTGTGACATTTTTTATGTCAATTTGTAATTTGTATTGTATTTTCAACAATTTCATCACGGTAAAAAACTTATCAGTTGCACTGGTCAGTGCATGACGAATTGCTGCCAATTTTATCATCGAACTGAGCAATGTAACCTTCTTGTATAACTTAAGTGATATTGAGAATCCAAAAATCTTAGAATTATTAGGTTTTTGAAAGCATCAGTTTTGATTCATAGCAAACGTACCTAACTTAATAATACCTATTTAATGTATTTAAAATTCTAAAAAATAATAATTTTAAGAGCAACGGGTAGCTATAAGTGAGTTTTGATAGTAAGATAACATACTTATGTTAACTATAAAATCTTGAAGCATTCATGTTGTTCACTGCGTACGAGTTATTGCTTGCTTGATGCTATATAGTTATATTACGCAACTTGGAATGGAGCTAGTCATTTCATATGGTCTGAAATACAAAAACTAATAATATTTAAAGCTATTCTGGTGTCACCCTTTGAGCATTTGACCTTATTTGGCCGTAGCTCCTGATTAGATGCTCCCCAGCAGTAATTGGCCATGATGCGATCTTAGTTATCCTAATCTTCTGAATCACTAACTGATATCTCTTTTGCTTCTTCACTGTTTAAAAATATCTGCGGTTATTAACGTAATAGTTGAAGGTTTTACTTGACGATGTATTGCAGTGTTATCACAGCTGCCCTTTTCAATATATGTCTAGTCCAAGGAATTAGACGCTCGTCCCTCTCTCGCAGACCTATCCTAATTTTCTGTAGGTTTCCAAAAATATTGCATATCTACAGGCAATTTTGCGTCTGCATAATTGACAGATTCTTGTTAAAAAAATCCAATGTTACCAATCAGATTTAAATGCAAGAATATTTTTTTTATATTTCATCCATTTTAAATGGTAGTAACAAGTGTGCCAATCGCTATTGCGAAAGTTTTAAACTGTAAACGTAAAAATATATGAAGCGAATTAATATTACCACCTATCTCTTTCAGCGAGTTTTTACTGACACGTGAAAGACAGCGTTCATTTTGATCCTGCAGTCTAAACATTGCTAAAGTATTTATTCCAAAAATAATGATTTTTATAATTTATAGCCACTAAATAAACCTACTAATTTTTAAGTACATCTATTATATTATTCGCTCTTCTCTATAAAAAAATTTAACTAAAACACGTTCAAAAATAGCATCCTTTGCTCTTTACATCAGTTTTACTGATTTCGCCATTAGGAAATGTTTACTAATAATTTTGAGCCATTTTTGGAAACTATACCTGTATCAACAGAGTCTGTAGATTTAGGATTTACTTTGTTTTTTAGAATTTGAGACGAAATTTGTGTACTCACTTCAATGTGTTCAGGTAAAACTCGCCCATGATATCGGGTGTATTCTTTTGAGTAAATTATCACTGATCAAAGTGAAAGAAGTGAAACTGATAACTTCATGTTCTTTTGAATATGCATTTAGTTATTATTGGGTCAAAGTGATCATGATTACTTCAAGTGACAGAACTGAAAGTGATAACTACTCAAAACAATATACCTATCATGGGTGTGTCGGCTATCTTAATTCTTTTAATGTAACATCCAGAGGATAATGTACACATTACTAAATGCAATTAAGTGGCGTTCAAAACTTCCCGTCATAGTGATCTTTTAGGTTGATTCAAACTGTACAATATGTCAAACTTATAAAACAGAATGTACAATATTCTATTTCAAGTACAATTTGAGAACCCAAAGGTCGAGATAAAGCAGTGCTATGTATTTATATGTAAAATATTGATATAAAAAAAACACTTGACATTATATAAATATCTTTTATTAGAAAAACTATATACATAATCTATACACAACTACAAATTTTTACAAAAATTATTTACATTCTTTTGTAATCTCAAATTGAAAATGAAACAAAATATTACAATAATAAAATGTATAAATGGCAAAATGTACAAATCAAGGACATTGTGAATGGAAAATAAGACACTAAACTAAAGATTACAGCGACATAATAATGATAAAGGACTTTTTTTTAATCTAAGAGAGTGACTAGAATACAACTCTTAAAAAATTACAAGAATTTTTTTGTCATTTTATCAATAGCTAATAATTATACTTATAGCAGCTAATTTATATTTGCATAGTGCATTTATATGGACAAATATTTTTGAATACGAAATTAAAATTTTTCATCAACTTTTGAAATTAAATATTGGAGTTTTTTTTTAACTAAATGTATTTTATAAAACATCTGCAAAGTTGTTGGAAACAATCCGTTTGCGAATGTAATTAAAAGTATTTTTAATATTCTAAACTTTACATTCTTTAAATGTGTTTCCTAAATCGTTACTCTAGGGTAAGTTATTACCATAATAGTATTTGTCACCTAACCGTCTTTAATACAGATAACTTGGTCCACTTTAGGTTCATGTATAAAAGAATCGTTGTAATCTTTAATGAAATAAAAAAATTAGGCCATCACTCTCTTTTTTGAAACTAGACTAAAATGTCTTGTTTCGGCAAGATAAAAACATAAAAGTTATATCATTTCTTTTATGTAATAAGGATGAAATTCCTATAAAAAGAGAAACGTTGACCTTGCAGATATCATAAGAAGCAGTGAAATAGAAAGATATTCTTGACCTTAAGTTTATTCAATTAATTTTTTTATCATTATTGCATTTTTAGGCTATCGTATACTTGAATTTAATTATATAAAATACATAATAAATAATTGTTGATTTGATATGTCTTTCCAAAATATGTAAAATCGACAATACAAAAATTTTCCAGCCCATTGGTCTTTGAAATCTGTAAACTTTCCAAGAAGAAAAATTAAATATAAAAAGCAAATAAAAAGAATTTATTTCTATGGCACTGCCACTCCACAGCCTTATCCAGAAAATAAAGAATCCTAAATTGAGCTATAGTTACTACTTGTGTCCACCTCCCAAGAGAGCACCAAAGTTAAAACCTGCGTGACCTCCGCCAGAACCAGAGCCGCTTCCTAATTTGCTAGTTATGATGTTAAGAAGTGGCGCAGCAGCTTCCAGTTTTTGGCCAATTGCCCCAGACAGAACGCTGGAAAGAGATATGACGGGATCTGAAGGGGGTTCAATTCCATGAGCTTTGTTTTTGGCAATATTCTGTTTGTCTAATTGATCAATCCATGCGGTCTTCTGATCGATAAATCTGTTGAGTTTCTGTGGATATTCAATGAACATTAGATGCAATTTAGGATTTAGAGAATAAAATTTATAATTTAAAAATATGATGGGGCCAGATTTACTAACAGCACTTAAAAATGATTTAATTAAGTCCAAGATTTTGTAAGAGATTCAATATTGTAAGAAAAATGTTTAACTAGAATTAAATAGGGAAAAAATTTTAAACTATGCCTGACAAGAAATTAAAATTTTGGATATATGGTGTTGGATGTTGAAGAAATTTTTCGCGGATGGTTAAGCTTAATTTTACAGCACTGTATGAGAAAATGTTGCGAGAAAACTTAGATTCGTCAACATTTTTTTTTATTCTAATATTTAACCATAATCAACTAAATAGATGAACATGGGCTTTACGACATATTAGCACAATATAATTTTTCTAAAAACAATATTCTGTATGAATATGCATATATACGAAGGAAGGCCCATTGAATTCTCAAATATTAGAACTGAAGTTAAGAAGTAAAATAAATGAGGTGCCAAAAAATATATTACAATGACTGCCAATTACTGTTAAGTTGAAAATGCTAAAATAGAGAAAATAAAAAAAAATTGTTTGTTCTAAAGCTTAAAACTTATTTTTTTATCTGACACTATCCAACATATTTTCTTGCTAAATTACTTAAGTTACTAATGTTGTGTGTATATATATATATATATATATATATATATATATATATATATATATATATATATATATATATATATATATATATGTATATACGAGGTGAGTCCCAAAAATATCGAGCCTGCATTCATATCCCCGCATCAAAACTTCCGAGCGACCTCTGTGGGGCATGGGTCACCAGTAAGTCTTCACGAAATCGTTGGTGTGCGCAGTTACCGACTGGATGTGTTAGTTCGTGAACGGTGTACGTTTGTTTACAGTGTCTTTTTTTCGTTCGTCACATTTTGTTATTGCAAAAAATGACGGAAAACATTTGATCAGCGAATTTGCATCAAGTGTTGCCTTAAATTGCTCGGAAACAATTAATATGATGAATAAGGCATTTAGAGAAACAAAGCGACAGTTTTCACAGTGGAAGCATTTTGAATCGCCAAGATCAAAAAAAGCATGTCAAAGTCGGAGCAAAGTGAAGACAAGTTGACTGTTTTCTTTGATTATGAAAGTATTGTGTACCACGAATATGCTCCGAAAGGTCACACGATCACTAAAGAATACTACGTTGAAGTACTGAAAAGATTGCGTGACGCAGTCAGAAGAAAACGACCACAGCTTTGCACAAGCAGTGATTGGTTGCTTCACCACGACAATGCGCCAACACATTCATCGAACCTTGTGCACCAATATTTAACAAAGCACCAAATCGTACAGCTTCGCCAGCCTCCGTACTGACCCGACGTAGCTCCCTGTGACTTTTGGCTCTTTCCGAGATTAAAAATGCCGCTCAAAAGACACCGGTTCGATGACAAAGAGACGGTTGAAATTAATGCGACGAATGCACTGAAGGCAATTTCGAAAACGGACTGCTTTAGGAAGTAGAAACACCGCTGGGAACGTGTTATTCAATTAAATGGGGACTACTTTGAAGGATGTCACTCACCGGATGATAAAGCATAACACCAATGCGGAGATATGAAGGTAGCCTCGATACTTTTGGGACAAACCTCGTATATATTATTTCGAAAAATACCAATTCTTTTTTTCTAATACTTTAGTTATCACTAGAATAAAGCTTCGCCCCGGCTAAAGTATGCATTTGGAGATTTTTAGAAGGTCTCATTCTGGCAAAAACAGTGTTGCGAAACGCTTGGCGATAGATTCGAGCTCTGGATTTTCCTTTTGATCGCTTTGCAGGCACAATTTTTACATCCTATCTTTAAAATGTATTTTAATAATATAAAATTACGATAATTATTTTGATCTATTATAATATGCCAAAGAATTTTTTTAGAAGATATAGATATATTTTAGGCATTCTTAATATTCTTAAAATAACAATGAAATGTGACTGATTCGTTTAACAGCTTGAATTTATTTCCTTAAACTTAAAAACCTCAACGTCATTCCCTAACTTTCCGAAGTGGAAAAAATGGTAATTTTTATAATTTTAGACTAAAAATTAATTAATGTAACGGTAAAGCATAGTAAATAAGGTATTTAAATCTCTAAGGTGGATACATTTTAAGAAGCAATATCTCCAAAACAAAATGTTTTCAAGAAATTTCTCTGAGTCGCATAATTAGATAGTTTAATATTAACTAGGCCTAAAAGATGTTATAGAAATTCTAGCGTTTTATGAATGAATTTTTATAGAGGTAGCCTATTCGTTATTTTAGTTATATTTTGGTTTTAGCTTCAAATCTTCCGTTTATGTTTTTACTGGTCATTATTAAAAACAGATTACTATAATACTATCCTGATTTTGTAATTTTATGATATCACAAAGTAAGCATGAAATTTTAGCGTACTTAATATAAGACATATATTTTGTATTTTTTTGTCTTAGTTTGATATATACTTACGTCGAAAACAAATCCTAATATAGCACTTTTTACTCCGGTAACAACCTCGACCTTCCTTTTGTCTCTATATGTATCATCATTATGTTCCTGCAATTTAGGAATGTTTAATAACTTAATAAACATTAGGGAAAATAAAACCAAAGCAAATATAATAACGACGGTATTAATAGTAGGATGAGTATAACTTTTTATATGCTGTAGTATCTACGTATATTTTTTTAAGTACATGAAAAGAATCGGCGCTTCGTATTAATTTAGGGACGGATTTATATTATTTTTCATTGATTTAGAACTATCTTTTAGAAATTAATAAAAATATGTTAGTATAGAAAGTGCTTTCTAAAAAAGAGGTGTAAAGAGTTTAGAATGCAAACTTTTAAACTGGAACAACAAAGGTTATCTTAATTTATAAAGGGCAATTAAGGTTTTAAATTTTTTAAATTTGCAAATTAGGTGAATTGATTTTTAGTTAAGGTTTCTTAATTTTTATCGTTTTGGACCAAATAATTCCTTAACAATTCTAAAAGCAGATGTCTAAATAAGAGTAGAAAATATCAAAATAAAAAAGTTACTTACCCTCCTGCAATGGAGAATTCTTAAAAGCGAAAATAGATTGCCGGGGGCTATATTTGGCCTTCTAACTTTTTTTTGGTGACAATTCTACATGTATTTTACCATTAATTTAATTAGAAAATATTAAAAATTTTTTACATTGGTAAATTGAAAACTTAAATGGTGTTTTTTAATAAGTGATATTTTTCGTAAAGTGTAAATTTTCTTAAAAACTCGAAATTATCTTAATAGTTTTCCTCAGTTTTATACGACTTTCAGATGTCATATCAACAACTATTTTAGATGAAATTTTATCAAACGCTTTCAAAATATACATAACACTTCAAAATCTATAATCAACTTAAAAAATTAATTGCTCCATTTCGATGCAATGTTTGACATTACAGGAAATAGAAAAGTACATTTTTTGTCTATTGTCTATATTCTAAAATCTACGATAACGTAAAATCGATTATTGATATTGTATAAAGATTCGGAGAATGGTATATATATATATACATATATATATATATATATATATATATATATATATATATATATATATATATATATATATATATGTTTATACGGCTTTCACGGATTCCTCCGTGTGAGATGCATTAGCAGTGGATATATCCACATTATGCTGTTGTAGTGCTGAAATCACATTCAGCAAACGTACAACTATATGCAACTCCGTATGTAAATGAAAGCAAAATGCGAAACAGTGAATGCAAACTTCGCTCCATCATATCCTTTCTGTGTTAGAGGTTGCACAGTTAGAATAAATTGTAATGAAACACAATTCATCCTATTCCACCACCACCACAGGTAGGCCACCATCTCGATGGTGGTGGAATAGGATGAATTGTGTTTCATTACAATTTATTCTAACTGTGCAACCTCTAACACAGAAAGGATATGATGGAGCGAAGTTTGCATTCACTGTTTCGCATTTTGCTTTCATATATATATATATATATATATATATATATATATATATATATATATATATATATATATATATATATATGTAATTTCGGAAATTTGTCAAATTATCTTTTTGGGATAATCACATATGAATAAAACTTGTACTCATATAGAATACAAAAAATGAATAGAAAAAATTAAAGCTTAAGTATATTGTTTTTTAGTAAAAAAATTGCAAAGATGTTGCTGTAAAATAAAATAAATTCTTTCAGGAGCTTAAAAAAATTCAAATTTTTAAAATTTAATAAATATATTCTTATTTTTTTTGCGCTATGTTATAGGCGTTTATTTTTCATGTCTGAAAGATAAAAGCTAAATTTTTGTTAAAATAGGTCATTTTTATATGTCATTTTATCCATCCGCGTTTCAGATTTTTTATGTCGCAGGTGAACAAAAAGTTGGAATTTTCTTTACTTTTCTGCTTCTTATAATTATTAGAAACATATTTTGCGTCGAAATTATTATTTTAATATATTTGGTCGTAGCCCTAAACGCATCTTTTTAAACAATTACTTTCAGTAAGAAGGACTAATTAAATTTAATAAAGATACTTTCTGAAATATTCACTGTTTCTTCGGTTTTTATATAATTTAATTTAAGAAAGTATTAGATAATAAAATTTTTATAAAAAAATTGAAATGACTTCTACCGAAGCGCTAAAAAGCGAAAAATAACAATATACATATTTATATGAAATTTAAATTTTTGAAGTCAGTGCAAACCTAATGCCTGACAAAATGTGATACTCATAAAAAGATTGATAAATATTTTATTTGCAATTGTTTTTTTTACCGTAGCTTGTATGTATTTCATGTTAGTAGTTATTTGTTTGATTTAGTAATAATATGTCTCCTACTTTCAAAAACGTGAATTTCATATAAAAATTTATATTGCTATTTTTTAGCTTTTTAGAACTTTTTTAGAAGTCGGTTGTATTTTTTTATTAAAAGCTTATTCTTCTATTTTTAGTTTTAAATGGAATTGAGTTTTTAAGGTCGCAAAAATATACCCATTTTATCCATAGTTGGGGACCACACTAAACTGAGCAACAAAAAATTCTTTGTTTCCGAGAATTTCTCAAATATCAGTTTTGAATGAAATTATACCAAACAAATATTTGGTTTGCTATAGTAAATCCGCTATTATGAATTTAAAGAAATTAATTTTAGATTTGTAAATTAGGCTCTCAAAATCCCACAAAACCGGCATTGAAAGAACTTGATATGTAAATTCTTTAGTCCGCTATATTAAATTTCAATAAGAAATAATAAATTCTTAGTTCAATCCTAATCAACTCTCTTGAAAACCCACCAGTACCAATACTGCCATATTGCAGCTACCATATTGAATTATTTTAAACAATTTTGAATTCGGGGGACAACCATCTTAGCAACAAATTTTGAAAAAAATTGAGAGGTGCTAAATTTTTAGTCCTCCATAATGAATTCTTTAAAAATAATTTTAAATTCCTAATTTGCACTTTCAAAAACTCCCTGTCCTAATTTTGTCCAAAATCGAGAGGTGTAAAATTTTTAGTCTGTCATATTAGATCCGCCATACTGGATTTTTCAAAAAAAATTCTGGATTCGTTACGTACGACCCCGAAAACTACTTCATACTAATTTGGGAGAAAATTGGACAAAATTAATTTTTTGGTCTGCAATATTATCAGTGCCATCGTGGATTTTACAGAAGCAATCTCATCCAAAATAATATGGAAGCGCCGCATCCACTTCCTGAACAGAGTGCAAAAAGTTTATTAAAATTTGTGCCGCCGTTTTGGAGATATTAACGTATATACGTAAAAAAACATATATAGTGGTCAAATGTAGGGTAAAAATATCGGATAGGGATAAAAAACGTATAACGTTTAAAACCTTACGAGTTTGTTGTAAAACCATATAATGATTTACGTGTTTTGTTCGATATATTTACTAATAAGCCATTAAAAGATATTTCGCCACAGTTATTAAAAACAAAATAAATAAGTACTGATGTTGAAATTAAACTAAGACCGAATGAAGTTTTATCGTACGTGAAAATAGTTTTATTTGCACAAATTTAAATAGCTTTGCTAATTAGGCACTTCTAAACAATTAGCGTTTCTATAGTTTGTAAGATTCAATGCATTGTAAACATTTGTTTTTCCGGTTTTCGTTTTTCTTACAATTTGTCATTTAATGCATTTTCATATTCATTTATGAATAAACGCAATTTGAAGGTTATTACTTTCCAGTTTCAAGAACATTACAGCGATTGTTGTTACTATCTAAAATAATTAAAATTAATAAAATATGTGCATGTTGGTGTTAACCACCGACAGTTACATAATTAAGTTATGAATAAATTGGCCCCAATCTATGAGTTTTACAATTGAGTGTGGTTGAACACATGTATTCGCATTTAGTATTCCCTATTAGTATAGTACGATATTTGAAGTGTTTCCTTTTATAGATCTGAGTAATGAAATGTATTATTATCCATTTAATTTAAAAACATAAATTTACATATACGAGAAAACTGTTACTTTCCCCAGTATTTAATATATTACGAGGCCGTGAGTAAATTTGATTAAAATTTGGCAAAAAGTAGTGATTTGATAACATATTCAGTTAGTTGACCAAATTCGACAAGATAACACAGCTATCTGTCGTTATAATATCTTACTGAATAATATAGTGATTTGATCAGATTATTAGAAGAGTTCAATAAAATAGTTATTTGACTAGATGAAATATAAGTTATATGGCAATAAACAGGATTTGACTTATTTCATCGGGCGCACAATGCACTGGGAATGTGAAATGAGAAATAGTGCATCATATGAATTTATTTAAATATTCGCCAGCTATATAACCTTAAAAAAACTTAATAATTAATATAGAATCTGAACTAAGCTGCGAAAACTTTTATATTTCTTAAAAATCTTAAAAGTATTAAATAACATATAAGGCTTAACTAAACTATTAAAAATAACCTTAAATTTAATGTACTTTAAATCGTAAATAAGTTACATGAAAGTAAAGCTTTTTACATTAAATTTAATTGAATGTTACCTTAAATTTCAATAAAGTAACTGAAAACATTAGATTTAATGTATAATTACATTAGATTTAATGTATTTTTTTTTAAAGTTAATGCATTAACATTAAATGTATTTAATAAACGGTTTATGAAATTTGCTTTCAACACATTACCTTAAAATTAATGTGAAGTTTTTTTACAGTGTAATACTAAAATTCGTCAAAAGACTAACGGTCAAATTCACTGAAAAGTTAAAACAGCCCTAGTTTCTATAGAAGTTTGTTTCTCTAGTGGACCAATTTTGTTTTGCTTACGATATTGTTATAATTTTTATTGTGTATATCAATAAATAAACTGTATATGAAAAATTGAGGTTAAAAAAATTAAGATAAAACTTTAGAATTGGTAAGAGGAATACAAATAACCCCATTTTTGTCGGTTTGATAAAAAAAAAATTTAAGGTTCTAAACTTGAATGACTTTTGTCACAAATATCAATTTAAATCTTTTATTATCAATTTAAATCTTTTATTATCAATTTAAACTAGTTTTAAAATCAGATTATGTTAGTGGGGGTAAAAATCTTAAATTTCGGCTCCACAATCTAAGAACGCACAGGACCTTTCACAATGTTCAGCGCTACAGCCTGCTCGAAATTCAGCGGCGAAATCTAACAAGAAACCCAACAGCGTGTGGAATTTAAACAGAGTCATATTTTCTTCAGTTCTCGACGTGCAGTCACGGCAAGCACATGAAGTTTCTCATACCATTTTTAAGCAAAAACATATTATATATGATAATTTCGTATAGTTTTTATTGATTCAAATTTTCACCAGAATTCTCATAGTATTGTTAATATCATATTTACTATTATATCGAGTAGCTTTTTTTATTGCCAACGATCAACATTTAATACTTATAAATGTACTTATTAGGTAGTGAAAATCATGAATAAAAAAGTAACTGAATAATTGTCAGTTTTTTACTTACACACTAGTTGAAAAGTTTATGTTAAAAAGACAACACCTGGAAGTAAGTGGGTACAAGAACTAGCGGACATGGTTGGACCTTGAAAAGCCACATTTATTGCGTCTTTAAATTACCTTGCACTTTTAAGAACTGCCAATTAGATTTAATGCACCAGAAAATCGATATTTTTATGCAACACCTTAAATAACTATTGATGTGTTTAGCTTAAATAGCAGCTTTTGACATGATTTCGTATAGCTTCACACCACTCATAACCGATTTTGCACCCACTTCTGATGACAGTCTGATGACGGGCTTGAAATTAAGCATATATATTTCTTGTTCGGAAATAAACGGTTCTTTGAAAAAAAAAAACATTTAAAACGTTATTCGGTCCCCTTCAAAGTATCCATCACTTGAGGGGTTAGATAAATACAAACATTGTTTCCAGTCTTCAAATGTCGTGCTTTCTTTGTGGTATAGCCTTAACTTCAAGCAGGGATTTTTTATGTTTTCATCTATCTTAAAACTGTGTTCTGATAATGGGAACTTGAACTTAGGAAACAAAAGGAAGTTGGTTAAAAACTCACGAGCTGGTGCATTATCGTTGTGCAAGAACCAACTATTATCCTGCCATATTTCTGGTCATTTTCTGCGTACGACCTCATGCAAACAACGTTGCAAAGTAAATAATATTCTTTAGTAAACGCCGCGCAGAAAGACATTTTTTGTGAACCACGCATTGGTCTTTGGTCTTTGTTATGTTAAAAATTGTCTTTGAAGTAATCGACATTTGAGGCTATTCTTCTTCTTATGGTGTCATATCAGGTTCCCTTAACGTTGGCAATTACATTGGTGAGTTTTCAGCCAATCTATATAATTGTCTGGCACTACGTATTCTGATCCAATCCCGGATGTTCTTTAGCCAATTCCTCTGCGGCCTTCGATTTTACCTTTCTTTATATGCTGAAGGATAGGTATGGCTTTCTTATCTTAATAGTTTTAAAGAATTCATGAATGGTACTTGTTCTATTTAACTCTGTTTTATCGGTCTGCATAGCTGTCCAGGAGCATTCTTCTAAGCAATGTTGTGGAACATAACATCTCACCACCGCTTTCCGGCAAAACTGGACTTAAATAGAGGTCCAAGTTTGTGGAAAGTACAAGGATATCTGGGAAAGATACCGGTGGATCCCACTGATGAGTCCACCACCGGTATTGGGACGAAACATCCATACATTTACTACGGTGGTCAAAAATAGATCGCTAGCTACATGCCCTTACCACCAGGGGCATTGCTAATTGCGACAGCAACCACATCTCGAATACTTTTAGGAGGTTGATCGTACTAGCCTTCAGAGTCCAGGTGTCAGCTCCGTATAACAACACAGACCAAATATAACATTTAATCATTCTTTGATGCTATTTTAGGTTTAAGATATCGTTACAGAAGAATGGTTTCATTCTCAGAAAAGTTGTGCGAACTGTTTCAATTCTACACTTAATGTCTTTATTTGGGTTTAGTTGTTCTGTGATGTAGCATCCCAGATATTTGAATTAGGTAACTCTCTCAATGTTTTGTTGATCTATGATAAATTTTTCTTAGTGACATTCATTTTTAGACCCATTTCCAGTCCTGCCGTGTCCTGGATACCATCACACAAGATGGCCGTATCATCGGCATATCTAATGGTATTAATCAGTTCTCTATTGATCTTCACTCTAAGGTCTTTATCTTGCAAAGCCTATTTAAAAATTATGCCCGAGTAGATGTTGAATAATAGCGGAGACGGAATGCATTCCTGTCTAACGCCTCGTTGAATATAACATTCGTCAGTTAGTCTCCCATTGATTCGAACCACTGCTTTTTGCTTCCAATACAAGTTCTCTACGATACACAGATCTTTACCATCGATTCCAGAGGTTCTGAATATGTTCAAAAGCGTTTCATGCTGGATACTATCAGAAGCATTGATGTTATTAATTTAGAAAAAAGGTATTGGTACTATGTCAGAACCGATAAGTTTTTTCTTTCAAAATCACATGGTATAAGTTTTTGAGATTCGCAACTCACTCTCTAACCTAAATTCGACAATTTTCAAGAACCATGGTCTTTAGCTCGGCATTTGATGGCCGCCAGTTTATGATAGCTGTCCAGGATGTAGATCATCTTTGATGACTTTAAAATTCTCAGTGAATTTTCTAATGCCACATAATCCTCTGGATAGGGCTGATTTGATATTTGTAAAGTTAGTTTTGTTCTAAACACAAAATTTAATGCAAATTTTTTGCTCAGTTGATTTTACCATAGCAAAAATTGCTCTGAAGCACAATGTTCAACCAAAACCAGCCTAACTGGTTTACTATGTAGAGTCCTTAAATTTCACTTAATTGCTACTGTTATACTAATTTACAACAAATATGACTCATACAATTCTGCATACGCCGCTGCTTCAATTCAATAGTTCCTTTTATTTTTAGACAGAAGGTATATAATTCTGATGAAAATACGAGTATACTACAATAAAATAAATATAACATGAAACGATTTTATTAAGACTAGGTCTTTTAATTTAAAGTATTTTCCTGACTAAATGGTGAATGCATGAAGTTTTAAAAATATTAACACAAATATGACAAAATTGCGAATCTGTATGGTTTCATCGATTTCTGATCAATTTTATTTAGCCTCACACCTCTATAATTATGAACTATGAATTAACATTGGTTAAATCTTGGAATTGGTTTTTCATCCACTATTCATTTTCGCATTCATATTTTAAACCCTAAGGGTATGATGATTATGAGAAAGGTGATCGCGGAACTCAACAGAAGTGTCAGGTTTGGGTTCATACTCGTATATCCAACTATGAAAATCTAATGATGATGAAGAACGTTGTACCGGATCATCTGCAACGGCGATACAATCGAAGTCAATACTAGTAACGCGTCGATGATTAGTGGCATTAGGATGGCTAAAAATGATGTGCGAGGAGCGCTGCACTATCGGGAAACCGGGCAAATCCTGATATATGAGAGCCTTGCTCTCCATCTAATTGTCCAATGTCCGTAGGAATAAATATGAGCAGTCAAAATTTAAAAAAAAGTTACAATGCAACTAAAAGAAAAATTGGAAACGACAAGGCAAAATTATCAAGAAAAATGTAAGGTTTCTCGATAAAGTTCGAAGTCATACAATAGAAACTATGTGAAAATTCGTAAAAATCTGATCAATTAATAAAATAAATCCTACTAAATTTCCTAAAATCATACTATTAGTAAAAACCCGTCCTAAAATTTTATATTCAAAACAGAGTAATCGAATTAATTATCGAACATAACACAATGTATATATCACTTTCACGTTCACAGCATTGGGTACCCAGAACACTTTTATAGACGCTTCTAATAGGATAAGATACTACTCAGCTTGAACGAGTATGTAGCGGAACAAAAAATTATACCTTTTAGTGCAAAAATAAAATCGTTTACTTGTTACTTAATTTCGTCACTGTTATACATTTGGATGAAACTAGAGGTAAATACAGCGGAATTAATAAAAAATACTTAAATTAATCATTTTGCCCTTGCTTATAAGTGACATGGGTAAAAATTATCAAAATGGGAAAGGTGCAACAACAAAAATCTTGGGAAACTGACTTCGGTTTCACAATTAAGAAAATGCATAATCTAATGTATTATTCTTACTGAATAATTTAAATTAATTATTAGTTTTGCTAATGCTTTAAATACGTGTATGAAGTTTTAAAATATTTTAAATATATTTTCCATATTAGTTCGTTTCCAAAAATATATAGTACAACGAGAATAAATAAATTTTAGGCGGAGTTGGCTTGGAAAATGACTTGTCAAAAAAGTCCCCTAAGTTAAAATTACACTCTTTATTTGCTATTCTGTAAAATAAGTAATTAAAAATTAGACATCTTAATTTTAAAACAGCCCTTAATAATACCAGAAATAAAAAAATATTCCCCAGAATAAAATTGTGGATTTAAAATAGGATTTCCTCATCCGTTGTTAGACAATTGTTATAGTCGGGTGCCGATAACATAAAATGCTAACAAAGAAAGTAAAAGTGGACAAGATGCCGTTGTATAATACATTACATCGTTTTATTTAACTACCTACTCAATTATAGATGATAACTTGCTAAAATATGATTATATAAATCCATTATAAATTCATACTTTTTCTCACCGACCTAGCATATGTACTTATAATTTTCATTTGTATTTTTTTATCAGAACTACAACAAAATTATTGCTATTTAGTAGAACATGATGATGAAAGATATGCACCGATTCCTTTAGAGGTCGTTTAGACAATCATTTAACTTATTACTGGGCATCAGATGCTGACGCTCCTGTAATCAAATAAATCATTTACTAGTTCCATGTCAGATTTATCTTGGTTCCATTGTAAATCTTCAATTTTTCGTTTTACCCTTTAGATTTAATTTTTCGTCTTTTATTTGTGACTCTAATTAAGAATAACAAAATAACAAATTCAAAAACCGATTTAGGGTTGTCAAGTTGTCGGGACTGGCCGAGATATTAAGGACTTCCAAAGTATACTTAGTCGTAAATGTTTCGGAGCCATGACTGCCTTAGGTTGATAGGCTTGAATACCAGATAATTTTTATTTTATTGAATTTGTTATGATTATTGTAATGGCAATATTGGTATTGTACTATTGAAAAGAAGTAAAAAAAGCTGGGATAATTCTACCAGGTAATATAAAATGAATTTGTTGGAATGAAATGCCTGTATTAAAAGCTAGTCAGATGTATAATATTGAAATTTTAATGTTATTTTTTACTTTATATTTGCAATTATTAGTTTCATTTAAAAATATACTAGATACTTTTTTAATATACAGGGTATTCGGATAATGCATCAGGATACTTGGAGAGGTGATTCTATATGGTAAAATAAAGATAGTAAGTCATATAACAAAAAGTCAAAAATTGAATACTTCTCGGGTTACAACCTGAACTAAGATATGCAAAGTAAATGGACGTAACAAAACTATAAGGTATCTGTATTAAAAATACTAAGAGGGGGGATGTTATTACTGACAGCGACAATTTTGAGCTCCTCTCCACCAAAATTAAGTAATTTTTGATATAGAAGCAAATTATTTATATTTTTTAATTTAAATGGCAAATTATAATCTTTCTTGGGTTTCTTGTAAAGTTCCTTAGTTTTTATTAGAGAACCACTGTACTGGCTTGTGGTGACTTATTAGGAAGCTATCCGAGGTGCCCCTCGCCGATTTCGCTATATATTCTAGTACATCATGAAATGCTGTACATGTATTTTTCTTACAGGCTAATCTGTCCATTTAAAAGGGTAAAACCACCCTTAAAATTATCCTGAAAAATGAATTTTTGATAAATTTTTTGATATAAAACTTTCAAAATAATTCACAAACTGTTCAAAATGAAACTGATATAAAAAGAATTAAAAAAAAAGTTGAAGTGAAGCGGCATTTTTCGAGAAAATATACTTAAAATGATAAACACTCCTTAATTGAAATTTATCGTTTCTCAGCGAAAAGTACATTTATTTTCGGCATAAAGAGACATATTGATTCTACAGGTAGTTCATTGTGAAATTTTTTTTTTAAATACTTGGAAATAAAACACTATCTCTTGCTGTGTTAGGTCTTTTCCAGAGTAAATTTAAAACCAAAGATAAAGATGTTTTTACATTATATATGTATATATATATATATATATATATATATATATATATATAATATATATATATGTATATATCTAATATTTTACTGTATATTTTAAAGAACCTAATGTTTTATTTCTGTAAACGTTGTATGGTACAAAGTCTTTTGCTTTTATTTTCGGAACGTAGTAATTTAATGTTATTTAAATCTATGAAACTGTTATAATCTCTACAATATGAGGACATTTCTGAATTTTTCGTTCTTTTAAACCTGGTTTATATACTTCTACTATTTTGATCTATGTACAAAGCATCATAATTTGCATAATTAATTTGATATACTTCTGGTTTATTTAACTTGTCTATTTCATCCTTATTGTGAATTAATAAACTATGCATATTCAATTTATTTATACATAGTCTTATAATCTAAATTATGTACTCTATCATAAATTGTAAGATTAAGTTGTAGAGTGTAGTTTACTCTTTTGAAGTTATCTTCTTTACAATTATTTTTATTTCTGAGCTCTTGTCGTAATATATCTTCTTTTCATTTTTCTCTAGCAAACAGGTTTTAAAATATACAAAAAGAATCAGGATTGAACGTACACTTAACTATTTCATAGATTTAAATCACATTAAATTACTTCTTTTCGAAAATGAAAGCAAAAGACTAAATTTACTAGATTAACTTGAAATAAAAAATCCTTAAAAAATAACCTAAATCTGAGTACCAATGACCTACGAAGCTTTCTTTCAACCCCTATTATAGATAAATATGTGGCGTCGTCATAATTTTTACCTTCCTAGATTTATTGCAATCAAAAGACAGTTAAATATTGAAACAACATCTTTGTTTAGTGTAAAACGTACTCTTGAAAAAGTCCTCACAATGTTAGATATTTGTAGAGTTTACCTCTATCAAATCACTGAAATATTGAAAAGCTAGCAGTGTTTTATTTACAAGTATATAAAGTTATAGTAGTAGAATACCCCTATGGGTCAAAATTAGAGTGCTGACTGCGCCTTTTTCATTAAAAAATTTACTAGTTTTCGAGGTATTAAAGAACATTTTTGGGGAAAATTTAAGGGTGGTTTTACCAACTTAGAAAGACGAATTAGCAAGTAAGAAAAAATACGTGCAAAATATTTATTTGACGTATTGCAACATTTCACATATTGAGAGAAAACGGTCAGGTGCACCTTGAATACCTTGTGTGTTTTATGAAATCGGAGTCATATCGAACTTTTTAAAATTTTTATGATAAGTAAAATCTGGGACTCTTAATTATTGGCCACTTTTTTTGCGTTTCCATTCTTAGTTCAAATATTATTTTAAGAGAATTTTTATTTATAACAAGGACAAAACTGTGAATTTAAACATTACGTCAAAGTATAGAATTTTACAATCATTTTATATTTAATAACATACTCGAATTTGGTTTAAATTTTATTGGAGTCTCTGGAATATTCATAAATTCCCATTAACAAGGAAAATTATATATAAGAAGATGAATATTAATTTTACTAATAATATGATACATAATATAAAAATTTTTCTTAGTTTCATTTTAAAAATAAGGAATAATAATAAACGTTTATATAGAAATTTTAATCTCGAAAATTAATAATTATGATTTATATACTTAAAGAACGTACATTTAATGTAATCTATCATAATTTTAATTTTTTTCATTAGTATGATTAAGACAATAATATTTGAAGACGGCGAAGCTAAACGGAACCTTTCCTTCCCAACTATCGTGTGCAATTGTTAACTTTTCTTTATATGTAGAGCTGCTGGTTATCTATTTGATTTACCATAGTACTAAAAGGTCAAATGTATGCAGGTATACGTTAGACCAAAATAAATTCTAATACAATTTGAAAGGTGATTTATTAAGCTTTTACAGAGGTATGAATTTACTGAAATTCCTTTAATGTTAGGCTAAAAATCATATAATGAAATGAATGACACAAATTATCATTTAATTACTACAAAAAAAGATACCTTGACAATGAATTTAGATGATAACCATGTCAACTAAATCATTAATAATGGGTATGACCTCCTCTTGCTCCAGTTGCAGCTCGCAAACTCTTAGGCATAGATGTTATCAAGTTCTATATGGTTTCTTGTGGAATATGAAGCCACTCTTCTTCTACTGCAATAATGAGCTCTGAGATCGACATTGGGGCATGAATCCTAGCTCGGATTCTTCGTTTCAGCTCATCCCATAAATGTTCAATCGGGTTTACGTCGGGACTTTGTGCCAGCCACTCTATAACTCGAAAATCGACTTCTTTGATGTAGTCCTGGACAATTCTAGCAGTATGTGACCTTGCATTGTCACGCACAAAATTAAAATTGTCGCCAATATAATCTATATAAGGTACCACATGTACTGCTAGAATCTCTTCAATATACAGAGCGTCTGTTAATCCTCCTCTCTCTCGACCATGGACAGGCCATAGAAATTGCACCCCAGATGATGTGCGAACCGCTACCGTAGCCAATCTCTTCTTCTGCAGCACTCTGCAAATTGCTTTCCTGATTTTCGGTTAACTTGTTTTTTTTTTTTCAGTTGCTTCCATAGAGACATATCCTGGTCTCATCGGAGAATAGAACAGACCCTCACTGCTCCAATGTTCAATTCACATGATCCCGTGCGAAATGCAGACGTGTTTGACGATGGGCTAGAGTAAGTTTTGGACCAGTTGCAGGACATTTAGGGGTCAGGTTTCTTTCCTGCAGTCTTCCTTTTACTGTCCACTGACTAATATTCACTCCTCGGACCTTTTGTTGCAATTGAACTGCAGTAAGTCGGTGGTTTCTTAATGAATTAGACAGAATAAAGTGGTCATCAAGTTCCTTTGTACATTGATTTTGCCTGTTCGGAGGCGCCAATGAAAGGATCCAGTCTCCTCATAACGTTTGCCGATGTCGCGCAACAAATCGCTGGCTATGTCTATTTTCAGGTAAAATAATTACTTGTGCCGCTTTTTTCAGCATGTTATGCATTAAAGTAACACACTTTATAACTAATAAAAATATAAAAACCGAATTAGCGTCAAACTATTCCAGAGACAATAGTTTAAATCTGTCAGTTTATATATACTCATGATAATTCCTACGTAGTATACGTTTTTTTTTTGTTTTCCGTTGCTACCTTTCAAAAACAATAAGCACTCTTGGTAAATTTATATCCTTGTCAATGCATATTAAATCATCTTTCAAACTGTATAACTTTTGTTTTTATTTAGCCTATAGTTTCTCAAAAAGATACATTTGATGTCAGAAGTGTGCATTGGGCCAATTTCTATGCACTTAAGTGAATAATCGTTTATAATTGATATCTTATTATCAATTATAGGAATATAATTATATCAGTCAGTGCATGTTTGACAGATTATGAACTGTCAACCAACAGAAAACTATTTTGTATAACTAACAGGTTTCGGATAATGCATTAATTATCATAGTTACTAGAAAAAAGTGTATTTATAAAATTCTTGCAAGGTTTGCTTTCAGCGAATGTAATTTCGAAACATTAGTGAATAAATAATTCAAAATATTATATTAGGTTTACCCCAGTTCAATCAGTAATTTCTTTTGCATCCAGTATTTACTCGTAGCGTTAAAAATTATTAATTTTTGAATAATTAAAGTAATTTAGTATCACTAGTATCAAAGCTACCGCTCGCTATAATCATATTTGCTAATATGCAAGGTGCTTGGAGAAAAGAATTGGTAATTTTAAATTATATATATATATATATATATATATATATATATATATATATATATATATATATATATATGTATTGTAACGGTAATGTGGAAACAGCCTATAATTTCCGACGCCAAGAAGATTCAAATATCAGAAATGACGTTATAGAAAGTGTATCAAAGGGTGTCTGAAGAAAGCATCGGCGGATTCACTGATGAATGCACCGCTGGTGTTAGGATGAAACTCCCGGGATTTTAGTGGTTCAAAGTTTGCTAGCCGTTCAGGGTTATGGTGAATTGCAACATTTGGTGTCAGAAATGGGATGCAGTGGCAGAGGGTTGCGTGCATCGTAGTGCTGATTCTAGCACAAGTCGAATGAAGCGGCACAGGGTTGCGCACATTGTCTTGCTGGTTCTAGCACTGGACCTGAAAGACCACTAAAGAGGTAATTTCTACGGTTTCTCAGGTATTCTGCTTTCCATATAATTCGAGATTACAAAGGGTTGATCGGGACGATCAAAGTTTGGAGGAGGCAATGTAACGGTAATGTAGAAACAGTTCCCTGAGGAACATCTTACCGATAGTTTCCGACACTAAGAATGTTTGGGGAAGGCATCGGCAGACCAACTGATGAATTCACCGCCGGTGTCAGTCCGAAACACCAGCGATTTTAGTGATCGAAAGTTTGGAAGCTGTCTGCGGGTTACGGCGAATTGCAACATATATATATATATATATATATATATATATATATATATATATATATATATATATATATAATTTCTGTTTCGATCGAAATTAAAATTAACCAAAAAAAATAGTAGTTACGTGATAAGCATTATCTGTAAATTCTAAATGTTTTCCAAAAAAAAAATTATGAGACTGGTTATATCTCAAAATATCGAAAAACGTTATTAGAAATTAGAAAAAGTTTTTCTAAATGCAAATTTCTAGCCCATATGAAAAATTTCGGCTGTATAAGATAATTTAGATTTTTTGCCCATTTTTTGTAAATTGAACCAATGTTGCAAAATAAGACTCAACGCAACCTACATAAAACTTTTAAGTTTTGACAATGCTTTATCCCAGACATATTTTGTTTAAAATAGCACCATATTAAATGTGTTTTTTTCTACGAAATTCAAATAGGACTTTTAAAATTTGGTCATATGTGAGGTAAAGTTTTGTTTTTGAGCCTGTAAAAAGTAACTTCATAAAAAAACTATTTTTGAAAACGGAGTTTGTGTCTAAAAGTAATAAACATTATAATTAAAACAAACAAGTACGCGGTGTCATCAGTAAAGTCTGCATTAAGTGGAAAATAAATTTTGATTTAACTTTACGTAAAGTTTATCTAGTTTCAACGATTTAATTTAAAACTCCATTATTAAAATTTGTTATGATGCCATGTTATTAAAAAAGTTAAAATAGTCTTTTGTTATTTAAGTGCAGTTATTAAATCGTTGAAATTAGGTAAATTTTACGTAAACTTAAATAAAAATTTATTTTCCACCTAATGCAGACTTTACTAATGACAGTGTTTACTTGTTTGTCTTAACTATAATGTGTATTATTTTTAGACACAAACTACGTTTTCAAAAAATAGTTATTTTATGAAGTTACCATTGTCAAAAACAAATAAACTTTGCATCACATGGGACCAAATTTTAACAGCCTTATTTGGATTTTGTAGAAAAGCACACATATGGCGCTACTTTAAACAAAATATGTCTGGATAGAAGCATTGTCAAAACTAAGAAGTTTTATGTAGGTTGCGTTGAGTCTTTTGCAACAGCGGTGCAATTTACAAAGAATGAGCAAAACATATAAATTAACTTATACAGCTGAAATTTTGCATATGTGCTAAAAACTGCGTTTAGTGAAACTTTTTTTTACTTTTTTTTGATATTGTATCTCACTATTGATTTTTTTTTGCAACACACGTACAAAGCTACTTTCAAGATGAAGAATACTGACAAATATAACATAACTTGGGAAAAGCTCACTATGTAGAGTGAAACGTCAGAAGAATTGTCATCTTTAATCTTTAAGTAAGAAAACGTATACCCAAGAAAATTTTAATGAAAAAAAAAAAAAAAAAATATTAACAAAAGGTTTAAGATCCAAAAATAAACCATATATATATATATATATATATATATATATATATATATATATATATATATATATATAACCTCATTAATTACATACATAATTAATAAAATTAAAAAATAATGATAAACAGTGAAAATTCCATTACATAGCCAAAAAAATTAATTTTGCCGTAAGTTTTCAATTTTTTCATTAATATGTATTAACCACCATTGTAATCTTTACACTTTATCTAGTACATATGAAATATAAATCATAGAACAGACATCACTTTATACAATAATCTATATTTGTAGTTTTGAAAAAGGAATAAACAAGCTTTCCAAAAGCTCGGCGTTTGTGGAAAAGGAATTTTATTCATCCCTACCTCTCTACCTGAGGAGATTAAATATAAAATCATATGTTGTAACGGAGGTTTTTACGGATGGCGGAATGTGCATTGGTTGGTCAGTAGAAACATCCTCATAATGTTTTGCCAACATCTCAGCTGGTATTTTCAAGTGATGCTCGGCTTGGAATGAGCGTGCTGGTTCTCTGTCTGCCTTTTTATAGTTTGGCGCTTGCGCAGGTTATACCTTCGTTCTGCCTGATTGGTGATCAAAACCCAATCAAAAATTACACAACAGAGAAACGCTTTTTAAATGTTTTATGAATTTTTAACACAGAAAGAACTTGAGTTTGAATAAAAATTAAAGTATTGATGCAAAGACAGCTTATTTTTTGATGAGCAAACCAAGATAAAGTTAAGTTTTTAATCCAGTGCCTCGAAATGTACTGTTATTGGGTTTAATTCGTAGATATCTTATCTTCTAACATCGAAATTTAATAAAACACTGAGAAATCTAGGATTGGGTCAGCAGAATATGTGACATATATTGAAGAAAAACTATTAATTAAAGTAGAAAAGTAATATTCAACCAATATTATATAAAATTTCTTTTACATTGTGAGCTTTTCTACTTCATTTCCAACGCATAAAGTAGAAAACTATGGTCAAAACAGTATCAGTTGTTTATTGTGACACTGGTGATATTTGTGTTCTTTTATTTCCTATACGAATAATTGCTCTAATATTTCTTGAAATATGTAGGGGAAGTTAATTAGCTTAGGTAAATATTACTTAATAGGTGTTTTCATAATTTAGAAATATTTCTTGTAGGATCATATTATCGCAAACATTTTTATAGCAACGCTGTATTATCTCTATCTACTTTAATATGCGAATCCTAAAAAAAGTTCCACTCAAAACAAGACATTGGTCGCACTTTTGGATTCAAGTTACTTCCTAGCAAACACTGTTTATTTCGATAATTTTTTAAGCGACTTCTAAAAGAAGGAAGAACCGCTATGTATGTTTTTTTTTACATCGATTACTGTTTAACGGTGGTACCAATCTCAATCAAATTATTCGCATTATGTTCAGGAAGTTGCTGTAGTATTATTTTGTCCGCAATTGCTTCAGTAAAATTAGTTTTGTCCGATTTGTTCCAAAATTGGTATGGAGTAGTTTTCGGGGTCATACCTCAAGAACTAAAATTATTTTTAAAAAATTCAATATTGTTGATCCAATATGGTGGACTAAAAATTTTAAATGTCTCGATTTTGTCCAAAATTAGTATAAGGAGGTTTTTGGAGCAATGAATTACGAATTTAAAATTATTTAAATAAAAATTCCATACAACGCATCCAATATGGCTCACAGAAAAATTTAGCATCTTTTGATTTTGTTCAAAATTGGTATAGAGGGTTTTGTGATGGTGTAAATTACGAATTTGAAATTATTTTTAAAGAATTCAATATGGCCCATCCAATATGGCAGAGGAGTTTAATATTATTTTCTTTAAATGCAGTATAGCGGATCTAATTTGTAGGATTGAAAATTTTACGTCGTTGGTTACAAATCTGAAGTTAATTTTTTATCATTTAATATGGCAGATACAATACGGGATCTAAAGATTTAACAATATTTTTCATTTTGTCCATATATCTTACATTAACTTCTTCAAACTCAATATGCAGGATAAAATATGTTGGACTAAAAAATTTACATGTCTCAAGTTCTTTCAATATCGGGATTGCGGGTTTTGGGGACTTAAGTTACGAATCTAAAATTAACTTCTTAAAATTCGAGATAGCTGATTTACTATAGCAGACCAAATAATTATTTGGTACAATTTCATTCAAAAGTGGTATTTGATAAATTCTCAGAATCAAAGAATTTTTTTTGTTTCATTTTTTGTGGTCTACGACTTTTTTGCGACTTTAGAAACTCAACTTATTTCAGAACTAAAAATTAAAAAATATTTTTTGTTAATTGACCCGACTTCTAAAAAACGCTTAAAACTGATATTGAAATTTCTAAAGTCGGCGCCAAATTATTACTAAATGAAACAAATAAATACTAACATGAAATATAAACAAACTCCGTTAAGAAAGCAATTGCAAATAAAGTATCTCTCAATCTTTTTATGCGAATTACAGTTTGTCAGGTATTAACTTGGCGCAGATTTCAAAATTTCAATTTCATATAAAAATATGTATTGTTATTTTTCGCTTTTTAGTGCTGTTTTGGAAGTAGGTTCAATTTTTTTACAGATATTTTATTACATTCATTAAACAAATTTTGATATTACATAGTTCACATTTTGCTGCTGATTTACGATTTAAATTTCTAAAGTTTTATTTCATATATCATATGACATTTGCTCTTTTTGGGTCAAAGTCTAACTATACACCAATGTAGTTAGGTAATTATATTATTTCAGCAACAAATTAAAATATGTTTATATTCTTTACAGCATTAACGTGTTGATAATATAAAATAAGGTAATTAAACCTCTTTTAATTTTAAATGAATGTTAAAGTGTTACGTAAAGAACAAATCTTTAACATTAAGGATTCTTCACGCACTTCTGGAAAACTTTATAGAGTCAAAATGATCTTGGATTGGAACACTAAATAAAATTTAGGGCTAACTGATTTTTCTAGTTAAACAATCTAGAATAATAAAGTTCTTAATAATTTCGAGGCTAAGTAGTTGAAATTAAATTTTCAACATGCCTTCGTTCTAAGCATAATTGGCAAAAACAAAAAATAATGTAGACCTAAAGAATGTTTCGAGAAAAGAAATTGGTACTTGCTATAAAGATATATTTGCCAATAAAACAGAGAATGTAAGCTAAAAAAAAATTTAATAAAAACAGTGAAGTTATTTTTGATTCTTACTTATAGGTACATACAACATTAGATTAGGATTTCAATAATATATTGTCTCCTTGAAGTTACTTGAGTAGAATCCTTCACAACGAACAAACATAAATAAACAACAAAATAAGTAAGGTTAGCAAATTAATCTCTTGAATAACAGTTTGAATGTTAGCTGCCATATTCTATGCAACTTTAACGTGACAGTGTTAAAATTATGATGGTTTGATGTCAACTCTTTAAAACACTGTAGAATAAAATATAAATCTTGGCAAAAAACTCTATAAGGCACAATTCTGTAAAATTTATTATTTTTGACAGAAGATTACGTCATTAAGTTTTTCCTAATTCTCAGTTAGGTTAGGAATTCTATAATCTCGTCGGATTCTGATTTTCGATTTATGCCTAGCTCTGATTGGTGATCTTGACTGAATATTCAGATCAAAATACACATATTTTTAAGTTTTATGATTTATGGGATTTTAACACTAGGATTGGCTGAGCATATCTTAATTAGTCATACGAAAATTAGTGTCAAATGTGTAATTTTTACATAATACCACCTCTGTTAAAGTCAGGAAACGTTACCCTCTTTTTTTTTGTTTGTTATTTAGTGATAACTTTGCTTTCATTTCAGAATATAAATAGGATCTAGAAATTAACGTAAATATTTTTTTAGATACTTATCCCAATGTTTAGCTATATATATATATATATATATATATATATATATATATATATATATATATATATATATATATATATATATATATATATAGCTATGGCTAATCATTTGCCATACCAGCACTGTCTTCAAGTGAGGAATGTATTAAAAACATTTTTATTTTATTGAGCATATAGCATCTTTTTTAAAATCCCTCAGGTAGAATTTTTATTTTCGACTACACGTATTATTAGTTTAATACCATCGTCAGGTGAAATTTTTTAATACCCAGTAATTTTAAATTACAATTTTTACAGCGTTTAAAGTCATGGGAATAAGAATATATTGCACATAATTCTTTAATAAACAAGTTGATGATGAATTATTACCTGAGAGACTGTCGATTAATAATTGTGAATTCAATTTGTTGTAGATTTGCTGTTGTGATATATGTGATCGCTTTTTATGTGTTGTTTGAAAATACTTTAGACCTTAAACATTACAGTGTAACATATAAATTAAGGTCCAACATATTTGTTCCAAATGAACTAAATAAACATGAAAATAAACGTAAGAACGTTTGTTTGTCGTTCTTTTATTACATTTATGTATATATATATATATATATATATATATATATATATATATATATATATATATATATTATAAAAAGAAAACTTAGTTTCCGTTTGTTCGGACATTGTAATTTTTTATGTATTGAACAGCATATAACAATACATGATATAAGACAACTGTAACATTTCATTAATTTTTATGAAGAAAGGATAATCTAATCATTCGACTTGAAGCTATTGGAACTTTCGGTACAAAAATAAAATTTTAAATATTATTCTGATACATATTGTACCAGTTTTTTGAACCAGTCATAGTTAAAAACAATCTTAGGAAATACAAGCATAATTATAACTAAAATTATTAAAACAGAGTAGTTATTTTCTGAATACAGAAAAATAAGGTTACTTTATTGATTGGCTGTTAATGTCTTTTTTACTACAATATATTAAAAAATTGCTTTGGGAGCAAATCATTTGAATATTGTTTAAATAGATTCTATAAAAATACATACATGTGAGCTGTGTGGATCTATACTGGGGTTGGCTTCCCTTTTGGTTAGGCTCCTGCATTCCGTTTCCGTGCATATGGCTAGAAGACAGGCTAGCACTGCCGATGACCACAAAATGTGCTTCATTTTGCTAAAAGAAATATAATTTATTAATAAAAAATTCAAGTAGAATTATAAACAAATATATTAGGAAATTACTCTTTAAACTAATAAAATCAAACTGCTAAAGGAATGTACAAAATCATTTACAAATATAAACATATATAGAGAGCGGGTTTAAAAGTAATTAATGTGCATATAAACGTAAAACTAAGACATATTTGCAGCATAATAAAAAAGACAAACCAGTATTTAGAAAGTAAAAGTGATCGAGGTTAAAATACTATAGTAAACACACGTTACAATTTTTAATGCTAATTTGTTACTGTTACTTTGATTGGCTTTTATTATTTTTTAATCTTTTCTGCTTCATAATGGGCATGAATTTGTTTTGTCGAGATCACCTCGATTATGTAATTTCAAGTAATAAAAATAACATGTGTATCAATAAAAAAAAGGTTCGTTAATCTTTAGAACTTGTATATACCATCTCACGATCTGTAAATATAGGATCTAGACCAATAAGTGAAAGTAGGACTACGTTATCGCATAAGAAGTTATTTATAGTATATGAAAGGAAAAATGAAGATTAAATACAATTAAATTTCTAAAATTGTTTTAATAAAATTTTACTCTTTGAAATGGAATTTAAACTCTTGATATTTATGTTACTTTACCTATAAATGAAATTAATATCACTTAAATTTAATTTAAGATGTTTCGTTATGCAGAAATAATTTAAAAATAATATTTAGACTTCACCGGTAGTCACCAGATGCTTCTCTTGAACTAAGGGTACTTAAGGTAAGTCTCAGTTACCCCCAAATGCTCAGCTGTCAACTGATACCTAACAAATGAACTCCCAACTTGTACCACTACCACTTGTTAACGATAAAGATGGTGGGATAAAATTTTAAATGTGGCGCGAAAGAGATAAACAATACACCTACTAGTAAAAAAAATAGCAAAAAATCCGTCTTACACTATACGGTGCTGAGCCTTAACTAGTGAATGCAGCGTAACGATAAAGAGCTTCTTATTTCAAAGACCGTATGTAGGTCGGAGGTATTCGAGAGAACTGGCGCACCGCGGCGACTGAAACGCACCATCGAGGTCAAGAATACTATTTGGGGATGAATGGGGTAATATATCAGTTTATGACTTTTGATAAAAATAAATATAATTTATGAATTTTTTATTAATACGAAAATTTTCGTATTTTTTAAATTTAAAAATGGCTTCGTAAAATTTATGGATAAGTATTGACTATGAAAATCTACAAATAACAGTCAGAGAAGAGGAAAAATATCAATAAATTTTATAATTAAAAAATGTGTTTCAAAATAATTTATGTTCTAAAAAGCTCTTAATCAATAATTAAAACTAATTAATTGAATCGAAGCTGGATGATAAAAGGAACTCTCCTTCAGTGAAAAATTTAGATTTTCTGACGTCACCACCCAAAAGAAAAATTATATTATAGAACGGTGGAGCACCAACTTATTTTGTTATATTTTCGTATTGTTTGCAGATGTGAGCTGCTTGCATGTGATGTTGGAATTAAACACTCCTACGTCGAAAAGGAATTGAGTATTCGTTAGAAAAAGAGGCGCAAGAATGCTCCCTTAGAAAGGTAAATGTAATGTTGAAAATTAGTAGTAGGAGAAGCATCATCTGTTAATTGTTCGCTTTCACATTTTAAAAGCTTGATGTATAATACAAGTTTTGCTCAGTTCATAACATTCATCTTAAGAAGTAGATAGTTTGGTCCTAGTTCAAGGTAATAAATAAAATTCTGATTGGTACATAAATTAACTTAAAAGAAGTAAAGATATTCTGTATCACATTTCATTCTCTGTCTTTTCGGTATCCAAATTGCATATTTGAGATACTTAGAACATACCAATTGACTATTATAGTTTATAAGGTAGAATTATTTTTCATATTTATTCAGATTCGTAGCATATCTGGATTTTTATTTGGATTAAGGAAGTTAAAACTGGTGTTTTGATTTTCACATCCAGGGACGCAACACTTTTCTATCATAGATTTTCACGGATACACGGAATATTCATTCTCTCTCTCTCTCTCTCTCTCTCTTTCTCTCTCTAGCAGCCCAATTTGGTCCACTCCTCTGGGCCTCCTCTAGTCTTTCCATTTCAACCTACTTTCTGCAATTCGGTGCCCCATTTTTACCTGCTTTCTTCTTTATGTCGTCTATCCATCTTTTTGGGGGTCTTCCGATATTTCTTTTAGACGACCTAGATCTCTATTGCAATATATATTTTGTCCATTTTGTTTAGTCTTGCCTAGCGATGTGTCCTACCCAGGTCCATTTTAAAAAGTAACAATGTGTTTTATCACATCCTCCACTTTTGTGCGTCTTCTTACTTCTTCGTTCTTTATTCGGTCACGTAGTGATATTCCCAGCATGATTCTTTCTAGTGCTCGCTGAGTAGTATGCAGTTTATTGGCTAGTTTAACTACTGGTGTTATTGTTTCCATTCCATAGGCCAATACTGGAAGAAAGCACGAGTCAAATACTATTCTTTTCAAATTAATGGAAACATCAGCATTTTCAAGAACGTATTCCAATCTTCCAACGGCTCCCTATGACATTTTAATTCTTCTATTTATTTGTTGGTTTTCTTTCCCTAGTGTAATTAGATAGCCTAAATACCTCTGTGCCTCGATTCTCAGTATTCCGTTGTTTCCTACATAAAGTGGGGTATCTTCTGGAGACATTATTTTGGTCTTTGTTAAGTTCATGCTTAATCCAACTTTCTCTGAAGCATTTTTCAACTCATAGAGCATTTCCTGTAAATTGTCTAGATCTTTACTTATTAATACCACGTCATCCGCGACACGTAAATGGCGGAGATATCTACCATCGATGTTAATGCCCTTATGTTCCCAGTTTAGTGGTTTAAAGACATCTTCCAGTGTTAAAGTAAACAGTTTAGGGGAAATTGTATCTCTTTGTTGCACCTCTCGATCAATATTTATATTCTGTATTTCTAGGTTCTTTGTCGGAATATTTCTGTACCTGGAGTCAATCCTTACATTGTTCATTGCTTGAAATATAGCACATAGCTCGACCGAGTCAAAATCCTTGCTATAATCAACAGATGCTAGGTGTATTTAAAAATATTATATTTTGTGAGTTTTCGATTAGTAATTTGATGTTCTGTATCTGGTCTATTGTACTGAAGCCCTTTCTAAACCCAGTTTGTTCTGGAGGTTGATAGGAGTCAAATTTGTTTGTTAGTCTATTAGTTATAATCTTTGTAAGCAATTTGTACGGATGTGGCAGGAGAGTTATGGGGCGATAATTTTCGATGTCTAATTTGTTGCCTTTTTTCTATAGGAGAATGATTCGGGCGTCTTGCCAGTTATCAGAGATTCTGCTCTTTTGAACACATTTATTCAAAAGAATATTCATCGAATGTAGCATTGTAGACCCTCCAAGCTCCAACATTGCTTTAGATATACCATCTTCACCTAGGGAAAGATCAGATTTTATTTGTGACAAAGTATGTTTCAACCCTTCGATTGTGATGTCAGGTATTTCTTCTGAACCAATATTTGTAATATTGTGGAGCTTGATGTCTGGTTTTGCGTTAACTGCGTACAAATTTGAATAGAACTCTTAGCCACTTCGTTTCGTCCATTTTTGGTTTCTTTTTTTTATCTTTAAGTTGGTAGATTACAAATATTAAACTATATTTTCTCAAATTATATTGTTAAATCCTATAAAATTCGTTTTCTTTTAAAATACCACAATCACAAATAGCAGTTGTTTATTACAAATTGTAGTCATAGACTCAGAACGGGAAAACATTTCAAAGCTCCATCTAGGGCATAGCTTATAATCTTGGGCCATTTGAAATATTTTTTTTTAAAGAATATATATAAGGTTTGACAAATTGACGTCGAAAAAATTTCTATATTTTAAATTGTAACTGAATAATTAATTCACAATGACCGTATTATACACTTATGGAAAATAATATCGAATATTCTTTATCATTATTGCTTGAAAATAATCTTAAATTATCGCCGTGAACTTATATATATGTTGATGTTATTAATCTAGGTCACTTGTTTTAACAAGTTGTCTTTTAAAATCTATCACAATAATATCGACGCACTCAAAAATGAGCTACTAAATGTAAGACAAATTAATAACAGTTCATGGTCAGATGGAGATCAAAATGAGCCGATTTAAAGACAAGACGTATTTTTTCCACGTCTTTTTCAAAGTAACAAATCGCGATTAGAATTTCCCAGATTACACGTTAAACGAAATATGTTAATTGGAAAAATGTTCTAATCACGGAAGAGACTAGAATTCTCAATTTAAGAGTTGGAGAACTCTACGTTAGCTATAATCTTATACTTAGCATCATTTTTGAAGGGAGCGGTATAATATTTTGGGGTGACATTAGTTTGAGAGACATATCGACCTTCGGAAAGGGACGCGAAGAATAACTGGTCACTTTAGTATGTCAGTCATTTTGGACACAAAGGATTCATATTCATGTATGATAAAGCTCGGCCACATACAGCTGGACTGCAATGCAGTCCATATTCAAAAATTAGATTGGGCATCATATAAATCAGACATAAGTCCATATGTGGGATCAGCTAAGACGCCCCATATCATGTAGAAATATAGTTCCCGCTACAATAGAATAGCTTCGTCTTACAACACAATATAAATAAAACGCAACTCCTTAAGAATAAATTAAAACCCTGTGGAGAAGGAAGCAATCAGTACTTAGAGTTCGAGAAGGAAATACTCATTTCGAATTATGCCTTTATTGTATTCAAAAACCCAGTATTTTCAAATTCAAAAACATTTAATTTTAAAGGAAATAACCTTAAGTCAATAATCTTATTTTTGAAGGAAAAAATCTAGGATGATCATATTCGAGTTATTTTAATCAGTTAATTGATATGTTATTAACTCGCCATGCAATTGACAAACTAATTAATTGACAACTTGAGAAAAACTTCATAAATTTCTTAAAATTATAAGTAAAAAAAAAATTTTGATATGTATAATACATCAGGTATTAGTTTTAAGCAATTGATTGTACTTCTATTTTGATTAACTGTTCGGAAATGCTGTATTTACTAGATTTCGTCAAGTCAGATACTTCAATTACACTTAACAAAACTTGAAATATGAAGTGATTCTTAAGGTGTAATATATGATATCCAAATCGACTCTTGACATATTAAATAAAATTATATTTTTTAGCTTTTTTTCGTGAAGATTAATAAATCAGTTAGACCTAACTTTTAAATTTTCTTTATAATTAAAACTTTTTCTGCATATTTTTAGTATTTATTTACTTCTAATTATTTTCGGTATCCGGTGTATTTACAGTAACAAATATAATTCAAGTACTGTTATTTGACTTCAAATATAACATTTTCTAAAAATTTTATTTTATTTTATAAATATTTGATCTTTAAAATTCATTAGAAAAAAACTAGTCCTTAAGTAACACTGCATATTTGTTAATATCCAAAACGTGCTCACTCAGCATACATATGTATAATAAAAATCTTTGCCAGAAATTTTCATTTCAGCAATAGGAAATTGTGAAAACTGAAAGTATTAATTTGTCCAATTTTCTTCACAATTGGTTTGGAGGAGTTTTCTGAAATTAATTTAAAAAAATTCAATATGACGGACATAAAAAATTGATTTTGTCCGATTGTCTCCAAAATTTGAGATTTGGAAGTTTTCGGGGTCGCACATAACGAACTGACATTATTTAAAAAAAATTCAGTTCGGCAAATCCAATATGGCGGACAAAAAGATCTGATTTTTTCCGATTTCACCGAAAATTCGAAAGGGGTAGTTTTCGGGGTAGCATATAACGAAACTGAAGTTATTTTTTAAAAATTCAATATGGCGGATCCAATATGGCGAACAAAGAAAATTGATTTTTTCTGATATTCTCCAAAATTGGTATGGGGGAGTTTTCGGAATCGTTCATAACGAATTTGCAATTATTAAAAAATAAATAAATATGGCAGATCCAATATGGCGTATTAAACATTTTACATGTCTCGATTTTGTCCAAAATTGGTATAGGGGGGTTTTCTAATAGGCTAATTACGAATTAAATTTTTTTTAAAATTCAATATGGCAGATCCAATATGGCGTCCTAAAAATTTTATAGCTTTCAATTATCTCCGAAATTGTTATAGCGCCATTCTTGAGAGTTTAAATTACGAATTTAAAATTATTTTTAAAATATTCAGTAGGCGAATCCAATATGGCTGACTAAAAATTCGAAATTTTTCGATTTTATTCAAAACTGTTATTGGGTTGTTTTTGAGAGTGTAAATACCGGATTTAAAATTATTTAAGTAAAATTTAATGTATCGGATTCAATATGACGGTCTAAAAATGTAACATTTTCGGATTTTTTTCAAAATTGGCACTAGGGTGTTTTCATGTATGTAGATTTAGATGAGATTAAGAGGTTAAAATATTTTTTTTTTTAAATTCTATACCGCGACTCTGAAGTTAATTTTTTTAGCTTAATAGGACAGATACAATATGGAGCATAAAAATTTTACATTTATTCCAATTCTGTCCAAAATTAATATTGGAGGTTTTATGGGACGTATACAAACTCAATATGTAGGATAAAATATGTCGGACCAAAAGCTTTACATCTGAATTTCTTTAAATATCGATAGTGGGAGATTTTGGGAACCTCTATTACTAATCTAAAGGTAACTTAAAATTCAAGAGAGTAGATTTACTATGGCAGACTAAATATTTGTCTGATATAATTTCATTCATAACTGATATTTGGAGATTTTTCAAAATCAAAGAATTTTTAGTTATTTTAGTGTACTGTACAATTTTGGATAAAATAAGTACTTTTTTTCCGACCTTGAAATCATTGTGATGTATATTAATCTAGTTTAGTACTTAGTTCAAATAATTTATGGATATTATAACAAATTCAAAATTAAAAATTGAAAAATAAAATTTTTATAAAAAAATTTAACTGACTTCTAAAAAGCGCTAAAAAGCTAGAAATAACAATATACATATTTATACGAAACTGAAATTGTTGAAGTCGGCGTCAAATTATTTCTAAATGACACAACTACTAATACGAGATATGTGTAAACTATAATAAGAAAGCGAATCAATTTCATACAAAAATGCATGTTATTTTTTCCTTTTTAGCGCTATTTTAGAAGTCGTTCACTTTTTTGAATACAAATTTTATTTTCTTATTGAAAAATATCTAATCGGCGTATAATATTCATTTGTTTCTTAGTTTTACCTTTATGTTACGGATATTGAAAAATCAAAATGGATAAAACAATGTGACCATTAATACTATTACAATCAACTTTTACATTAATATTAAACATTGTTTTGTCCGTTTTGATTTTAATTTGGAATTGACGTTTTAATTATATACTTGATTTGTACCGTGTAAAGGCTGCGCTGGTGTTGGAGAATGTTCTCTAAATAGCAAGATTGAGGTGTGCCTTTTGACGAGGTCTCAGCCCTGAGGATGGTCTAAGTAAGACCGAAAGCGCTTGGTCGATAATTCAAAATATACACTGAAATACATAACAATTTCTTTTCTTTTCTTGATTTCTTCGGTGTACAACCTGTTAATAACTTACTTAAATACTTGGAAGAACATGGTAGGTTGGTTATGGAGATAAAACAGAAAATCGAAGGGTGGTAAGGATACGTCGAATTTTTTTAATGGCCATGAACGTTCGGTATATCAAAAAATTAAATTTAATCAAGGTTCTGAAATTACTGTGTCAGAAGTTAAGTACGTTATTCGCTTGACTAGTAACAGAAAAAAAATTGAACCAGTCGAACTCCCAACAGAACGAATAATTATGGAAGACAACGCTTCAAACTATGCTCATTAAAATTTACCAAACCGGTTATATACTTGTAAACTTGCTCGTTTAAACGTCTGTTACCATACCCAAGAAGACTAATGCTAGATCAAGTGGAGACTTTAGAACAGTTTCATAAGCCAGGATCGTAAGGTATTCCATGACCGCCTATACAAAAAATGCGAAGAAAATATGAGTTGAACACAATTCGACTTTCGTAATGAATTAGGTATTTGGGAAGCCCTATCTGCAATACAAGTCGTCATACAGAGAGTCAGATATATCAGTTGCGATGTATATGTGTGGGTATGGTTGTGAGACAAGGCTGTGTGTTATCACCGCTTCAACTCAATTCCAAAAGTCTATTAGGGAATAAATATCAATGGAAATTTTAACAATAATATTCGATATGCCGACGACTGCTGCGGATTCATTTTGGGGGCTCCAGGAACTAATTAGGCTAAAAGTGGGAGAGACGCCATACTTTTTATAGAAATTAAGTAAAAAATAAAAAATGCAATATAAATCAATCCTTTATTTTTTATTTTAAAGATACACTAATATTAAATATTAGAATTAAAATTAACGAGTTTTAGACTTAAATCAAAAATAAATAAAAAATAAAAAAAAAATTATAACAGTAGACCCCATAACATGTGGGAGAGAGGCCATATAGTATGGGAGAGATGCCATATACGTTATTATTCATTTTTTTTGGTTCTTTTTGCGGATCATTTCCCTGCCAAAATTATTACAATGTGGAGTGTACATTGTACATGACTCATGCAGCCATTTTTGGCATAAGGAACATTTAATCCAGCCGTTTTTTTTTTTGTTAAATAATAATTTTCCCAACATTCCGCGCACATGTTGTTATCATCTTCGATTGGGGTGGATGCTAAGACAGAAGATGATGACTTTAATTCTGCACTAGCTAGTTTGTGTTTTCTAGCTATTCCTCTAATTAAATTGACATTAGAAATCTTCAAGAGGAATGACAGGAGTAGCTACTTCGATTAAATCAGATATGTCAAAGAAATGATCTGGAATAGCATTAGGATTGAGTGGGAATATTCCATAAGCTTTAAAACCTGATGTGGCATTTTCCACGGTTGCAGCTTTTTCCCATGTTTGCCCTATTAATGACCCAACCTGTAATCGTGTTATAGTTCTATTCTTATTTCTCAACATCCATGCATTTGATTCTTGATTATAATAGGTTTTCAGAGGTTTGAAAAACTGCGATCAAGAGGTTGAAGGGCTTGTGTAGTGTGACTCGGCAAGCATATAATTATGTTTTTTTTTATTTTCATTTGCTAGGTCTAACAGATTTATTGAATTGGAATGTGAGGTGTGGCCATTTAAAATCAAAATTGTTTTACCTGTCTTTGGTTTTTTGGGTAGAAAATGTTCCTTAAACCAACGCAAAAATAATTCAGAATTAATATAAGATGACTTTTGATTCATATAAGCATCAGACCCATTTGGTAAGCCATCAGAACACTGACTTTTTATTGACTCCTTTCATTATTAACATTGGAGGTAGAAAACAGCCTTCAGCACGGCAACATGCAACCAGAAAAATAGTTTCTCCTTTTTAACGAGGTGTGATCACATGAACGTCCTTTGCTACTTTGGCCTTTAATACTTTTCCAGCTTTATTTATTAGTTGAATTCCACTCTCGTCAACATTAAAAATATTTTCAGGTCTATTAGTTAAATCGTGCTTTACCATTTCTTCTTCAAGCAGTTTAAAAAATGCACCTACTTCTTCTCGGTTCATTCTCTGGGCTCTTGCAACAGATAAACTTCTGCTTGACGTACTGAGACATTTTTGTTTCTTTCTAGAAAAGAAGAGTGCCAATGTTGACCTGCCTTCTCTTTTTCTTTAGAAAATGTATGCTTAATTCCAAGCTTTTCGGCAAATTGATAGGCAAGAGATGTCCCAAGTGATGCTGGAACAGTAGTTAATATAATTACTTACTATATGATTACATATAAAAACAATAAGTTCTTACATTAATAACAAGAGTTTGATGAATACTTGAAGGCCCTAGTCCAGACTTTTTAGTATCACCAGTCATGAGACGCCTACTCAAGGTACGAATCGGTATTCCATAAAGTTTTTGAGCTTCATTTTTCGATATTTCTCCTTTTTTTACTTTTTCAATGGCCAGAATTAAATTCTCTTCACTGCACTGACCCTTGACTACCGTATGTTTCCCCATGCATTTTCTCGGAATTCTAAAAACAATAAAAATAATAATTTACACTTTTGCAAAGGTTGGCATCTCTCCTCATTTCGTGGGAGGAATGCCATATAGGTATAAAGTACGTAGATATTAACATATATTGCAAAATTTAGTTGAAATAAGTTAATAACAAACTAAATAAAACATTAAAACTAGTTCTTACCTAACGGTGTCTTTGTTTTACATTTAATACTCATTGAAACCGCAGCGACTCAAAATTTTCGTCGAAAAATTCTCGCGCTATAATAATCTTTTCGTCATACACATGTCACACTCGAGCGCGGTCGAACAAGAACTTACATGTTGAGAAGGAAGCGTCTATGAGTAGTTAAAAGCAGTGAGAAATATAGCCATCTCTTTCTTACTCACTGAATTTCCTGAGGTATGGCGTCTCACCTCATATGGCGTCTTTCCCACTTTTACCCTAACCATGTCTCAACTGCAAGTAAGGAATATAAATTGGATCTTAACATTAAAAACATCAAATATATGATAATAAGCAAAATATCTCGGTTATACGAACTTCTCCAAGATAACAACAAGACACAGTTTCAAAACTTAAGTCTCTTAGCGAATACATAGATCACTCAACAGAAATTAAGTGCAACAAAATGAGTTTAAATACTTTGGTTACGTTATGAGATCCTCTGAAAAATATTCTTTCCTCCAGCTGGTATTTTAAAAAAAAGTAGAAAGGAATACTGGACAGAAGAAGAATATACTGGTTTCAACTTCGGGAAATGATTTGGAGTCACCACAGTAGTGAACATAACCCGATTCGCTCGATCCCCCCACTCCTCGACCTTGACCTTGACCTTGCTTCACCCCTCTTTGGCCCCGCCCACATGTCCTTGTCATTGACCTTGAAAGTGCACGTGTGCTTTGGCCTTGGCCTTGTGTTCAAGGTTGTGTGTGTGACCTTGACCTTGACCTTGGTCGAGACGACCTTGACTTTGTTGAAGGTCATCTTGGGTGTGTGACCTTGAAGTAGTTATTTGTGCATTGTAATAGTGTGGGATGATCTTGAAATGATTTTGACCTTGCAAATTGTTCTATAAATTGTGTGAGTCTACTTGCATTCATTCAGTGTGAAATGTCAGATACGGAACTATCTAAAGAAAAAATTATAGAGCAAGTCGGCAGAGTAATTTGTTTATATCAGAGTAATTTAAAAAGTTTGTGTGATTTTGAAGAGAAGGATCTAGCATTTTTTCCTCTCGAATATTTAAAAACTTGCGTTGATACGCTGAGTTTACGGCAAATTTGGGATAAGCTGCCAGCGTCATATCGGTGTAACAAGGAACTACAGTTAAGCTTACCCTGTTACATTCACTATGAACAAATATATCGTCATCATATAGATGGGCCACCACCAGCAATAAAAAAGTGCCGTGAATGTAAAAATGAGTGAATAATATGAATAGTGCTTTGCAAGAGACAGTAAAAAAATTGGGCGATGAGTTCACTGAAACGGCTAATAATTATTTCAATGATGCAATGAAAAGTCGAGCAGAATGGGCGTCGCGCTATTGTGATTTGGCTTATGAATATGAAAAGGCTGCGAATGCATGTCGTAAATATTGCAGCAAAACAATAAATTTACAAGACTTTGTTCGTGAGATAAAAAAGTTGGGGTTTAGTGACTGTTTGGAAAAACTGATTAGGTTCATTGCAGATCCGGTTGTGTTAGATGAAATTAGAGTGTAGGACTTAAGTTTAACGTAGTAGTAGTTAATATGGAAAGTTTAGTGCGAGAAATGTACGAGGAATTTCTAATTTCTGCAGCCTGTTCGGAATTTTACGCATATGAAATGCAAGATTCGGAGGCTCAGGACTTTAGTGTATTTTTTAAGTATATGGACCATGCCGAAGTGTGTCTTTTAGCTAGTATAGTTTGTAAGAATTTTCTTAGATATAAAAACAAACAAATATTATTGAACAAATTAAGGAAATTAGGTTTAGGTGATAATGTTAAACGCATAGAAGAATGGCAGAAAAAAATCAATGAATAAAGTACATAAAATGTAGTTATTTGTTTCATTATATTTTGTCCTTGAAGTTATCCTTATACCAATTTAAATGTGTGACGTCATTTGACCTTGAATACTCCTCCCACTATTTCTATCGTTAAGCTACCCCCACCATTGTTACAATTCGACCTTGAAACCCCGCTATAAAGGTTCGTGGGAGAAGAAGTGACTTCAAACAGTCGCAGATATCAGTGGCATAAACATCAAATATTGTGTTCGTGTAGTGTTCTGAAAGTGCTTTTATATTCACGGTAATTTTTGGATTTATATACCATTTTTTTCAATAATGAGTATTGCAAAAGAAACTCTAGATGAAATTAATGAAATGTTTAGCAAAGATTTCGAGGTTTTAGAGAAAAAAAAGGTTACCGAAATGATTGTAGGCAAAGTGTATAAAATTGTAAAGATGGTTTCAATGACTACACGATTTGGTAAAACTCTTTTAGTGGCTTTACACGATGACGGTGATAATAGCACATTTGAGACTTTTTTACCAAAACGTGTGGCCGAAACACTATCTGATGATATTGTAGATATTATGAGTAAAACTAAAGATAAATACACTCTAACTTATTTGGGGCAGGGCACTAGAGTTTTTGGAAACAATACTCGAACATTATTACGTTTTGGCTCATTGGAGTAAATTGTATGTAAATTGTTTGAAAAAAAGGATGTAATTAAATTTAAAATATAGTTGCACATGTCAGAATACTTACGCGTGTTCATTATTTCTGTTAAAGATGTCTGCTGATGCGACGACGACGACGACGACCGCCAACGAATGTGTAGATAGATACATATTTTGGTTGGGGAGAGAATTAAGAAATAGGGCTCACGATATGTTAGATAGCGTAAATGATTGGTCGCATATTGATGTAACCAAAGATCAATATAAGAACGAGATCAGGGATACAATCAATTTTATGGCTGGGGCACACTTGTGCGACAAATTTTTATATGGTTCCATAGCCATGGATACATTTTGTGCTGAAATGGTTGAAGAAGAATTAAAAGAATACCTCGTCAATATTCCACATTTACCAGGTGAGCTTGCTGCAAAATATGAATTGGTTTCTGCAACAGCAACAGCCCAAGACGTTGACGATCGAAATAGTGTCGGATGGGATAGAATTTTGAGCAACGAAAACGAAGACATGGAAAATTAATTTTTTATAATTTTTGTATTTGTGCAATTAAATAACTGTAAATAAATATCTATTACAATCACAGTTTTATTTTATTTCTTTTATAAACATACCAACCCAGTAGATCATAGGCAGTGTTTCTTTTTCTCAGCTGAAATATTTAATATAAGTAGGGTAAATAAAAATAAAATAGTTTAGTAAAGATTGAAAATGAGTCGAGGAAACAACACAATTGATAAATTTGGTCGTCAGAAATATAATGAAAAATATCATATATTATCTGGGCCACAAGGGATTGGTTTTAAACTTACAGCGGATGGGCAGTATGATATGGGTGGAAAAATCATAACCAACTTAGGCGAACCTAAAGATGATGACGATGCTGTGACAAAACACTTTGTTAATAGAAAGTTTTACAATTTTGCAGTTGTAATATGTGACATATTTAACAAGGATGTCCTCCCCATGATATACAAAAATAATAGTGAGCTTAAAACAAAAATTGAAGTTATGCAGAAAATACTCTATCATCAGCCTTTAAATGACTCATTAAGCGCACTGTCGTACGACTCGACTTCAAAAAAAATCTAAAAAAAGCAGGTTAAAGAATAGGAGAACGCACTCCGAGTGGCATAGCCTTGAAGATAACGTCGTAGTCGTCGGTGAATTGGACCTTCCCTCCAAGAATATTGAAATGTTATTTATGTGTATGATGTTTTATTGTCATTGTTTTTAATAATGAAGATTGAAATAAAAAACTTTATTTTACAATATATTGTTTATTTATTTTACATTTTAAATAAAAAATATAGTCATACAATATGTTATTTAAACAATATTAGCTTTATCTATCCAAGAGTTGAAGTGGTTGGGAAATCCTAGCCATTTGACAAATAATTGTTCGATGTGATTTTTCTTGCGTTGTCTAAGGACCTTTTCTACTAGATAAACGTCAGGACTGCTTGTTTTTTGTAGTTCTGATTCGTAAAAACACCCTCTTATAGGCTGACCTTCTAACGATTCCAACAAGTAAGTAGGTGGATTTGTAACGTTAACTTTTACAACTTTAAACAATTCGGTTGAAAAAGGGGGCGTATATCCTTTCTCGAATAAGCTTTTGTACTTGCTAATACGCACAATGTCACCCATGGAAAACTTAAATTTTTTAGGTACAATTTTTAAATAATCATATGCTTTAATATGTGTTTTTTCTTGCACGTCTGCAAGTTTCATTCCAATGGTGCGATGTTTCGAATGGTTATAGGTTTTTGTTACTGCCGATAATATATGTATCCATTTGTAAGATCCTCTTGTCGAGAATTGTTTATATAAATTATTTTTTAAAGTCCTTATGACTCGCTCAACAATTGCAGCTTTCTTTGTGCTGTAAGTGGAATAATGATTTATATTATATTTTTTCATCAGGGCTTGAAAGTTTGTATTATAGAACTCCTTTCCTTGATCACTTTGCAGATTTGTTGGTGTATATGATGCCTCTTCAATGATGCTTTTCATCGCATTAGTAACTTCTATACCAGTCTTGTTTTTTATGGCTTTGGTATAGACAAATTTCGAGTAACAATTTATACAGACCAAAATATAACGATAACCATCGTTTTCATCAGCATACTGTTGCATTTCAGCCAAATCAATTTGCCACAAATCTCTGTATCCTTTTATTATCGTGCGCCGTCTTACAAAATTTTTTCTAGCCGTTCTATGTAGTTCATTAACAATCTTGATTTTTTCTAGACTGGGCTCCATATTATTAGTAATACTAAAGGTTTCAGATCGAAGGAAGAACTGAATAATATCATTAAATATTGAGCTTAATATATTATATCTTCTTCTCGTAATTCCTCTATGATTGACATAATTTCATTTTCGTGTCCAGTGTGACCGGCCATTTTGGAACTCCACAACAAACGTAAACGATCCACCAACTCTTTAGCTTTGTTCCAGTAGACATATTGAAATTTTTTCGAGGATAATTTCTTTTTTGTGGGTAACTGTAGTTTTTCCGAGAGATTTTTTCTTGTAATAGTACCACCTAATTTTGTGCCCATTATCAGAGGTTTAATAATTCGTAAATATTTGTTCCATCTGGTCTCCCGTAAACCATCACTTTTTTTAAAATTGTTGTAGACAGCATTCGTTGATTCCAAAATTTCCTTGTACGATGAAAGTACATTATCACTTAATTGTTGTTGTTCCTTGCCTACACTTGGGGGTGTTTTAAGAAATAACAAATCATAAAGTGCCGGTGATCCACCATATTCTGCAATATTTTTCCCTTTTTTGTATAAGACAATATTTCCATTTCGAAAACGCACCTCTAAATTACCAATAAAATTTTTGTTATGATCTGTTTTTGAACCAAAACGTACACCATATACAGTATCGTATAGAGATGGTTTCGAACGTAATCTTTTCAGGTGTGCGTTTAAAGTATCGGAAGTTGTGGTGTCAGCGGATGCGAGAGATGTATTAGTTGATGTCGAGGGTGTATCAAACACCGATTGGCTAATATCTTCTTTTGAAATGCGATGCTGCTGCTGCTGCTGCTGAATAGGTGTGGAGGTTTGAAAGGAATGTGTAGGTTGGGGAAAACCTGATATTTGAGTCGACTGCACTGATGTACTGAGACTATGTGGCTTTGTAGCTGGATAATGTTGTTGCTGTTGTTGTTGTTGTTGTTGATGTTGTTGTTGCTGCTGCTGCTGACGTTGCTTAACCACATCAGATATAGTTGTCAACGGCTTAGAAATGGGTTCGTAAAACTTTTCCAATTCCACAACATTAAACTCTTTAGCCGCTTTAATTTGTTTAAATTTTTTTCTGACGGCATTGGTAGCTTCCACTAGTTTACGTTTTAAGTCGATCGCGTTATTCATGATGTTAACAAAGGACGTTTCAACAATCAAATGAGCGTTTTCTCTTATTATTACAGTAATATATAGCTATCAAATCCTTTGCGGTATCTTCCCGATTTCACATCACTGTCTTTATCAATTACTAAAAATCCATACTTATTATCCCAACATTTTGAGCACATTTCTTGAAATTGAGTAAAAGTTAGATCCGGTGAAACGTGGTCGGAAAATATGTGTTTCATATTCAACTCATCTTGTTTAAACATAATAATAAAATTGGCGTTGTCTCGCACAAGCTGTTTAGGCACTCGCGAATATGTTTGCGCTAGGTAAAAGGAGTCGATATTTTTATGACGTCCCATGCTAAAGTACGATCTTATAACATCTTGTTTTTCACATATAACATCATCAAAGATAAATATAGAGTTTGGTTTTGCATCGGACGGTTCCACAATATTACTGGAATCACTAAAGGCATAGTAGCCTAAACCTTTGATGGGCGCTAAAATTTTCCTTAAATACTCATATTTCGGTTGATACAGAGATTTCGAGTAAATATAGACATTTTCGAAACGTAGACCAAGGGGGTGTGTAAGCAGCGAAATCATGACATTAGTTTTTCCACAATTGGATGGACCAATTAACAGGCCGCGAATAGAGGAAGGAAGTAAAGGACCGTGTCTCTTCATTATCTTCTTTTCAAATCCAAGTCCGACTTTTTCATCGAGATTGTCAATAGGAAGTTTTTGTTTAAGATCGATAACGCGCATCTTAGGAAAATTTGATATTTTATAGGCAATTTTTCACAAAAACTGTCATTCAGATGCCGAGTGTCAAACGAAGTGGACGGTCTCACGTTTCCAACAAAACTGGATACGGTATTGTGAATTCGTTAATAAATGAATTACCATTCGAGGTACACATTCCTGGTTATCAATATTGCGGACCCGGAACAAAAGTAATAAAACGTGTAACAAGAGGTGATCCAGGCATTAATCCTTTGGATGCCGCATGCAAAAAACACGATTTAGCCTATTTACATAATAAAGACAACATAAGTGCGAGACATCGAGCGGATTACGAGCTCGAACAAAGTGCTTGGAATAGAGTAAAATCGAAAGATTCCAGTTTAGGTGAAAAAACAGCAGCTTGGTTAGTTACAAACATTATGAAAGGAAAACAACGTTTTGGTATGGGTGTACCATCATCATTATCAACAAAAAAAACATCTAGTAAAGGCACGCGTCATACAAAAAGGAAAGGTGTTAATAAAAATCGACATGTTCGGAAAGCCAGTTTCGGAACAGCTATTCGACAAGCAGTTCGAAGGGAATTATTAAAAGCCGGAAGTAAAAATGTGTTGGAAAAAAATGTCATGAATGCATCTAAAATAGCTCTGTCGGCAGCACGTAGATCGGTAAAAGCGGCAGGTGGCAAAAGGAAGGTTCGTACACCGAGAATAATACCGATTCCTAAAACTGGTGGAATATTACCATTAATACCAATTTTTGCCGGGTTATCAGCTTTGGGTTCATTATCCGGTGGGGCAGCGGGAATTGTGCCCGCCATAAAAGCAGTAAAAAAAAGCAGCGAAGATAAAACCGGTGCCGGCCTGTATTTAAAATCGAAAGGAAATGGTTTGTTTCTAAAGCCATATCGTAAAGGTATGGGATTATTTTTAAATCGTAGATCAAAAAACTAATTGAATCCCTACCTCGAAGACCACTATCTAACATCGATATAGAAAAATATGCCAAAAAGAAAAGAATAGGACACTTTCGAGGCGTTTATATGAGGGATTTATTACCTAGACAAGGTCCTCGACGTTACGAAGCAGCAATAGTGAATTTGGATAGTACGCGTGGTGCAGGGACTCATTGGGTAGCTTATAGAAAAAATAATTCTAAAGTAACATATTATGACAGCTTCGGCGATTTACCCCCACCGATCGAATTGGTACGATATCTACAAACGGGATCGGAACCATCAAAAATTATTTACTATACATATGATCGTCAGCAGGATTTTGGAACAGTCTGGTGTGGACATTTGTGCTTAAAGTTTCTTGTCGAATCATCAGCGTAAAAGATGTCATCATCATCATCGTCACCATTAACACCGCAAATGGATCGCAATAACTATACTAAAATGTTGCAATCACTGAAAGCATTTCATCTAGCCGGTGGATTAAGGAAAATGACCGTGAAACAGTTAGAAAACATGCCCAAGGAAGTGATGATTGCATTAGCCCCAAATGAAATTCCATTCGTTTGGGAAAAGTTGCCCGAGCACCTTAAAAGCGATATCGATATATTAAAATATCAGTGCGGTTGCAAACATTATTTCAGCAGCAGCAGCAATTTAAACGAGGTTACGTCTGATGAGGATCTTACAGTTAGAAAAATATTTTGTTGTTATTGCAAAATCAGCGATGTGCGCATAAAAGCAGAAAATAGAAAAAAAATAAACATCACTATCTAATGCAGTGAGAAAAGGTGTGAAGATGAATCTTTTTAAATGTTGCCGCTAAGAATAAAACCGAGATGTGTGATGTTTTAATGGTTAGTCATGTCTTATACGTTCACACTAACAGGACACTCGAGCGTCTTAAGCGCCGATTTTTATCCACCAGTCGAATTAAATAGAGAAAACAAATATGGTCTGGCATTGCTGGGATTTTACACATACAATTCAATTTTTAATGTGGACGAAAGCAACAATAAGTTTGCCTACATGAAGGAGGGTTACACCACCGAGTCGATACAATTGCAGATTCCACCTGGGGCCTATGAAATAGATGAGATAGGTAAAGCTATGTTGGAGGCTTTGAGGATTTCAACTGAAGAAAAGAACGATGGAATCTTTTACTTGGTCGCTAATAATAATACGCTGAAATGTGAACTGAAATCCCAATATACTATAGATTTCCGGGGAGAGGCGAGTATCGGTAAAATGTTAGGATTTAATCATACAGTGTTAAAAAGAGACAAAAAGCACGAATCAACCGAGATGGTGGAAATAATGAAAGTACGCATCATACGCGTAGATTGTAATATAATTTCCGGAGCATATATGAATTCGGTGGAAGGTCATACCTTGTTCGAATTCGATATCGACGTGGAGCCCGGTTACAAAATCAGTAAAGAACCACAAAATAATATTTATATGCCGTTAATGCCGGCAGGACGTCAGTTTATCGACAACATTACTCTTCGCATCTTGGACGATAGCGGTGATCTAATCAATTTTCAAGGCGAGAAAATAATCGTGAAATTGGAACTGAAGAAACTTTCATAGAAATGGGTTTTTGCTTCAATCGTCAATTGTGTGTGCTGTCGACTAAGATGGGGGAACCGCCGAAACATAATAAAAGTAAAAGAAGAGTTAACGTCAAGGTTAGTCGTCGTCCAGACGTTAGATCACAAACATCTCAACAGTTATCTGCCGAAGACTATAAATTTTTAAAATCAATCGGTCTTAAAGTGCGAAAATGATTTCCACCACCAGCGATAAAATAGAGGTTTTCTCCGAGCCCATCTTGGACAATTCCATTATTAGTCTAGAAGAGCATACGTATAAACCATACGGATCTCCATCATTCAACAATTCGGATGAAGTCCGTATCCCCATTAATTTTCAAGATATTATACTGGATATCGCCGAAAGTTACATATATATCGAAGGAAAATTTAAACCCATAGACGCAACGAAAAGATGTTTTTTATCAAATAATGCCCTCGCATTTTTGTTCGATGAAATTCGCTACGAGATGGGAGGTGAGCAGGTCGCCGTGGTTCGTAAACCTGGAGTTACGACGACATTAAAAACTATGGTTTCATTCGGAAGTTTGCAACAAAGATCTCTCATGACGTGCGGATGGGGTCTCGACGAAGCAAACCAAGATATCGTAGACACGGCAAGTAACGTATTCTCCGGGAAATTACCCTTAAAATATCTTATGGGATTCGCCGAAGATTACGCAAAAGGTGTTTTCAACGTAAAACAAGAGCTTATTATGATTATAGCTCGCACTTTTACCAATTGTTACGTCGGCGAAGTATAGGCAGAAATTAGTATCAACAAAATCGAATGGAAAATTCGTCACATCATTCCAGACGACAAGCAAAAATTGAAAATACTGTCTCGCATTAATAAAGGAGGAAACAATGCCAGTATTCAAATGGCATATCGTAAATGGGATCTGTATGAATTACCAGCTTTAAGGCAAACATCTTCCGACGTGTGGGCCTTGAGAACGAGTACAAGTCTGGAAAGACCGCGCTATATAATCGTCGGGTTTCAAGACAGCAATAATTGCGACAAGAAAGAAAAAAACGCAACCCAGTTTACCCACGCCGACGTATGCGACATTAGACTGTATCTGAATTCAACCGTTTATCCATACGAAAGATGGAATTTAGATTTCGCCAAGAAACTGTACGCAGCAGCCTATTACAATTACGAAAACTTCCAAAGCAGCTACTACGGGCGCGAAATAAACGATCCGATGATAACGTTCGCGGAATATATGAAAAACCCCGTTTTTATTATCAATTGCAGTCATCAACCAGAGGCGATTAACTCATCGACAGTGGATGTAAAATTGGAGTTCCAAACGAGAAAGAATAAATTCCCCAAAGACACTAAAGTGTACGCATTAGTTATTCACGACTCATTTTTTAGTTATAATGTATTAAACGGTTCGGTGACCAATAAATCTATATTTTAATGTATCTATTATATGTAACACAAAATAATGTTCTTGAATCAATAAATTTGTAATGAGTGAAGTAGTAGTTTTATATTTATTTGAAACCCAACCAAAAAAAAAAAGCTGGCGGAAAAGCCCGCTCTTTAAGAAAAGAGTACGGGAATTTAGAAAATGGTGGTTTATTAAGTGGAAAAAAGAGCTTAAATAACACAAGAAAAAATTTTTAAGGCAAAATATGAAAACAACGATTTAGAAAATTTGTAGGAAAGTAACGGTTAGGAATAGGGAAAAAAGTTATAAGAAAAAATTATAGAGGAAATCGAGTACTATAAGCAAGCATTTTTCTCGATAGTAAAAACGTAAAAAAATTTTTTTTCAAAAAAAAATTGAAAAATGGTGAATGCGCGCCAAAGTTGAAGTTTTGGAGCAAAATGATATTAGGAAATTAGAAAGAGAATTTTTTTCTACATATGGTAGTACTTTTCAAAATTCGGGAAGATGAAATTTTAAGAAAAGGGTTATAGTAAGTTAGTATTTGGATTTTTTAAAGCGCTGTAGCTCGGGAACCGTTCAAGATAGAAAAAAAATAAAAGCACTTTGATAGTCCAAAATTTTGAGGAGAATGCGATGGTGTAAAAAAAATTATAATTTTTTTTTTTTTTGAAAATGCTGAATACGCGCTAAAGTTGAAGATTTAGAGAAAAACGGTATTGGGAAATTAAAGAGAGAATTTTTTTCTACATATTGTAGTATTTTTGAAAATTCGAAAAAATGAAATTTGAAAAAAAGGGTTATAGAAAGTTAGTAATTTGAATTCTTTAAAGCGCTGTAGCTCGGGAACCGTTCAAGATAGAGAAAAAATAAAAGCACTTTAATTACCTAGAATTTTGAGTAGAATAGAATGGTGAAAAAAAAATTTGGAAAATCTTAAAAATGACAAAAAATTTAGATGAAATAATTGAAATTCTTGAGTTAGGAGGCTAGGGCCGCCGAACGGGAGTATGTGGAAGTTGTAGGGGAAGGTTTTTTTTTTTTTTTTCTAAGTCCATCATTACACATTCGATCGGCAAGATGGAAGATATACCAAAAAGGATCATTGGCATTGTCAGGCCATTCGTGCCCGGCAAAATATGCAAGTGTGAGGAGTGCGGGGGTACCGCACCAGGAGCGGCACCTTCGGCACCGCCTGCAACGCCGACACCACCAGCGACGACGACGGTGCCGCCAATGAGAAGACCAAGGGCTGCACCTAGGTCGGTGTTAATATCGTTGGGTATTACTCCACGGTAGGCACCCCACCCTCCCCCCAGGCCCTTTTAGGGCCACAAAAACGGTCCTTTTCAGGACCACATTATATTTTGATCGTAGTTTAGTAATCGTCACTTATGGGGCGAGATATTCGTTTAACGACGATTTGTCTCGTAGCTTAAGTGCCAAGTTATATGCTTGAGAACCTATGAAAATGTTAACAGTTCAAACAAGTTTTCTATTATTTTTTTTTTGTAATGTATTCTTCACAAAATATTAAGAATAAGTCTTATTGTCTAAACAAATCTAATTCCTTATTTAAAGTTTTTGAAAAAATCAATAATTCTATAAGCTCTCACCAATACATAACATTTAGAATCCGTTGGTGGGGTGGGGGTAGTTCTATATATATGAGACTGGGCCAGTTACACAGTCATATATTCATCAACCCTCATACGATGAACATGGAGGAAGAAAGACCCGCCAGCCGAGGCTCATCCATCTTTAGTGATGACACCGTAGCCGACAACGTTGGAGACCTGCAAGTCTTCGACGACGACGACGAGGTGGATTTTGAAATTGACGCCCTACGTTGGGACGACTTGGATGAGCCGATTCCGCTAGTATATGACCATGATCCGGGTCTAGTGGAATTAGACGATGCGGGCAATTGGGTCTTACAAAGACTCGAAACTCCGTCGCCGCAGCCAGAGCCGGACTCGACGGAAGATGCGGTGCTGGAAACTCCAGCATCACCAACACCCGACGACCCACAAGGCCCCTGCGATTCGTCAAGCTGGTGGTCGACCAGCGAGGATGGGGCACCATAAGCCCCACACTCTCCCTGGCCCTTTTTAAGGGCACACAACAACGGTCCTTTTCAGGACCACAAAATACTTTGATCGTAGTTTTAGTACATATTAGTACTTTGTTACTAATATTGTATGTATAGAATATACAATATTAGATACAAAGTATTAAAACTTTAAGTGCTGGTGGAACCCAGCTAAATCGTTCGTTCGTATTTGAGACCACAAACAACTTTTGGTCTCAATACGTAATACGACATTTGTTTTCACCCCCCACCATTAATTTGTCTCTATATATACGACCACCAATACTTATTACAATCATTTTAGTTCAACATGTCTGCGACTCAACAACAACAACAACAACAACCCATCCAATGCCCTGTGGTAGATTCTACCACAGAGAATTGTTTGGAGTGGGAGTCGAACGATCCTAGATGGGATGAACTTTGGCGGTTCATCATCGAATATACAGAGGACAGCACCACCACCCCCGCTGATGATGACGGGCCGTGCGACTCCACAACACAATAAAAGAGTCGCATGTTTTACAACCAAACGGTCCTTTTCAGGACCACAAAATAATTTGATCGTAGTTTTAGTTGATTATAATACTTTGTAACCAATATTTTATGTTTTTTTCATAAAAACATACAATATTGAGATACAAAGTATTAGAAGTTCTGGCGACAGAACCTTAACTTCATAAACCGAACCATGTTTTAGCATACTTGTAAATATTATCAGAAAATATTTACAACTATTGCTATTGCGTAGTTTTAGTGGATTATTCACTCTTTTTTTTTATTACCTAATATTATGTGGGACAGGGCCTATATGAAATAACACACAAAAATAAATTTTCAAGTCATTTTTATTCTCATTATAAAATATAAAAATTTTATCAAACACTTTTTTTTGTTAACTACAATATATATATATATATATATATATATATATATATATATATATATATATATATATATTTACAAACTTAATACTATAAATTAAAAGCTAATATCTACAACTACCTAACACCTACTACATAATTTATTAAAGTCCTCTAATTGTCTTTTTAACCGCGCAGATTTCACCTTTTTTATCTCTAATTGTTTTTCAAGTTCTATAATGTCACTGTCACACTCGTCCACTTCTTTCACTAAGCGTTTTTTCATTTCGTAAATGTCTGTCAATTTGGTCTTCTGAGAGTTGGTGAAGTCTTCGACCCACTCCGGTTGTGATGGCTCGGAAGAAGACGCGGTTTTATTTGGTGAAGACGATGACGACGACGACGACGACGACGAAGCAGCGGAAACTTCAACGCCTTCAAAACAACGCTTAAACCGCTTCTTCATGGGTTTCCGGCACCCCAATATCGGCGACAGTGGCGCTGGCGCTGGGGAAGACTTCACCTCCGACACTATTTCATTCTCTACGCTGGCCGGTGTTGGTGGCGTTGGTGGTGTTGGTCCATCGGGGCCTTCTATGACTTCCACTTCTACTGACAATGGCTCTTTTGGTGCTGTTTTTAGGAAGTCGGGTAATGGAACAGGGGTGGAGGGACGCTTAAAGTTAAACTTTTTCTTCTTCCCTTGTCCCACACCTTTAATCGCCGAATAAAATGTTTTTTTATCGGCGATTTCCGACTTCCGCATAGTCAAGAGCTTTTTCAGTTTCGAAGCTTTCGGAGAAGATTCCCTAGGCCGCGATGCTTTTCGCACAACCACATCACTAATCACATTTATCTTTGGCTCCTTCTCCTCCGTCCAGCATTCCAGGAATTGCGCTGCCGACTGAACTAACTCTTCGTCGCGACCATCGTTGAGGGCTCGGTCTTCGGCATCTTCATGCTCCACGCCATTCCAGTTCTCGAACACCCCCGGACTTAACACTTCTAAACCACTCATGTTATCCAGCATGCCTTGCTGTGAACCGCAGCTCACGTCAAGAGCATCTAAAAGAGACCGTACACTAGACATTTTCGATATTCAAACTCACACAATTAACTTTTTCTTAGCACTGTACTGTTTGCTGTTCTGACGAACTGTGAAGAGCTCGAGCCAGCAAGTCTGCTTTTATGCCCATTTCCCCCACTACACCGCCTTTATTCCTTTTGTTCGATGCATTAAGTATAATATTTAAACTTGTCAGATGCAAGGTCAAGGCCAAGGCCGACGTAACCGGCAATACCAGGGTCGTTTTCAGGGCTGTAATTTTCATGGATTTTTTTTTGTCCCTGTCAAGGTTATTTTAAAGAAGCATATAAATATAGTACTAAACTTGTTAGATGCGAGGCCAAGGCCAAGGTCAAAGTACCCGTCAATGTCAGGGTCGTTTTCGAGGTTGTAATTTTCAAGGATTTTTTTTGGTCCTGTCAAGGTTATTTTAAAAAGTAATACATAATTAGAGTACCGCGATTGAAAAGTACAACATATTCAAACATCATGTTGCCAACTAATGAACAACCTAGTGAAGCAGCCAAAACATACAGTCATATACCAAAAGCTTTTTATTTAACTTGTCATCATTGTAAAAGACTAGGTATCTGCTGGCGAAATGATCTTACGTACGACTTCAACTACATTGACCTTTTCAGGGTTAAATTTGTACAATGCGGCTTTTGTGGACTAGTTTACTACCAGTTCAAGGACATTAATGAACGTGCCATCCAGAGAAGAAATTGGGTCATAGAAGAAGCTTACCTGTACAGAAGAAATTAACATGTATTTTATTTCTTAATTTTTAATTTTTTTGTTTGTTATTTTTTTTATTTTTTTTAATAATAAAAAGTAAACTCAATCTTTTGTTATATTTTATTTTTTTTTTCAATAAAACAATAGTAAAATGAATCTGTATGTGTATTTATTAAACATCACCTAAAATACGTTTTGCAATCCATATTTTTCTGCAGAGTCCGTTTATTAATGAAATAGAACCATATATTAGGGTGAAATCTAATGGTTTCAAATCAGTCTCACATAACAATGTCAGAAGTAAACACTATTGATAAGTTCGGTCGCAAAAGAAAATTTAAGGATTTTAACTTTATGCGAGGTCCTTCAGGAATAGGTTTTAAACTTACACCTAATGGAGATTACGACATGGGAAGCAAAAGATTGTGCTATTTAGCAGAACCTCTTGAAGGAGACGATGCGACCACACGAAATTATGTTGATAATAACCTTGCTCAGTGTGTGCAAGATACGCAGAAAGCTTTACATGACTCAACAATTGTTATTAAAGATATATTCAGAAACCAACTTGAAGGTTACGTACGCAAGAAATTAATTGAAACCGGTCAAGAACTTAGAGGATACATTGATGATACTGTTATTGCAATATATGAACTTAGGCAAGACGAACTGCGTGATGAACTTAACTCTAGAATGTTGAAAATTGAAAAGATTATGGAGGATCTTGTCAGCAAACCTGTTTCACATTAAACATTTACTCGTAGACCTGTGCGTTTAATTTACTATTAGACAAATTTTTCAACAATAACTTTTACAGTTTGTTATTTGTCGACACTTCATTATATTTATAATTTTAAAATAAAGGTTCAATAAAAAAGCAATCAAGTAATGAATACATGTTTTTTATTTAAAAAAAAAAAATTACAATACTATCGTTACATATTAATGTTGTATGTTTAATAGAAATAATAAAAACAATACAAATAATGAAATATGGATTTTCCAGATTACGTGCTGTCCTGACTTAGAAATGATTCCAACACGGTGACTAAATTTGCCAAGTTTTCTTCCGGGTCTGTTTTGTAAAAATCTATGTCTGCATGCCCTCAAGGTAGAGTTTTGGTTGAACTGGGAATTACATAACGTTTATCATCGCTATGTGACAATGCTACTTTATTTATTATGTTGGTATAAATGTTATGTAATTCACTTCTAAATGTCTTCATCTTTCTTAATATCAAACCACCCCGTTCAACAATTCTTTGGTAGTCTTCCTGATGAAGGTCTTTCTCGATAACACATTTTTTGATACATTTGGCTTTTTTTAATTCATTATTAATGGACTTTACATAATAAGCCTTCGCGCCGGTACCATAAAAACTTATTATCGGATCACCAGGAAACTCATCTTTCATTCTACCAACTACAGAATTACTTTTAATTATGTTGAAATTATTAATTTCGGGGTAATTTGATGTATCGAATTTTTCGGGGTTTTCTGATATAGTTTGATAAAAGTTTTCCGTATACACTTTTAATATAAGCGAGTCAGTATCGGTGTAAAGTAACGAAGCATCATCGCCAAACTTGGATTTAATAAAATTATAATAAAAATCGTATATTACAGTCTTTGATATATCTAATATGGAAAAACCGATATAAATTGGTTTATTGTACAATATTTTAACTTTATTCATATGTATAGCAACAAAGTTCTCGGTAAATATCGAGCTACTATTGAAATTGGGGCGGGATATTAGTGCTCTAGCTCCATTTCTGCCTACACTGTTCTCCCAATGTGTTACTAATTTTATATCCTTTCGATTTTCCACATTTTCCATAGTTTTACCAAATATCGCGTTATTTTTTAATTTAAAAGTGTCCTTCGCAAATTTTGTGGTGGCCTTGTTACGTAAATTGGTATTAAAATCAATATACGATTTTAGCCATTTTGATTGCTCAAACTGTAATACTCGATGGGTTTGCATTACCACTAAGCCGTTGGCGATGGCTTGTTTTAAAGTTCTATAGTGTACAATGTATTTTTTTTTATCTTGTAAATTAGGAATTAATTTCGGTAATTTAGCGTTTTCTGTTGGCGGTATGATATTTTCTACTAGAAATGGAAGATCAGAATGTGCATCATGCAACTCAGTCGGATAATGCACATCCACTTCCAAAACGTAGCCATGTAAACTATCATCACCAACAGCCATAATATTTAAATCCAGAATTTCGCGCTCGCTTAACCATCGAAAACCACCATATGGTAATGCTTGTGACATACTATGACCATATAGATTTGTAGCATCAAGGTATGTTATAAATGAAGAAGGTTTTGTTGGGTCATAGTCTGGTAAAAAAATATTATTAGCGATGTGCTTCCTTTCTGTACACTGGCTTATGCCGCCGCGTATACCTTTCTTAAAAAAATGTATCATGTCTATATCAGTTAAGAGCTCTAACTCTACCTTAGTCATACGTAGCATACAACCAAATGATAAACTTGGAAGGGTATAGTAATGTGCTGGATCAAGTTTATCGAATTTTAAACAATTATTCCGAAATTGCTCAAAAACATCACACAATAGCAACACATCTGATTTTAAATACACGTCCGAATAGTCCCCCAAAGTTTTACACCCAAACAAGCGCCATACTTCTTTTGCTCTTCTATAGCTTTCATCGCTAATATGTTCTTCCCGTAAATTATCATAAAATTCATCTTTACTTGGAAGACATGTATTTTCCATTTTTTCTATAGAGTCAATAAAGCTATAGGGAAAAACACCCTTTTGACGCATCAAATTAAATTGGTTGATATTTGAAAAATGTTTCCGCGTTTCAATAAAATCGTCGTCGTTTAAACCGCTGCCTAAATTTTCCAAAGACGTTGACAGAAATTTAAAACTATCAATAAATCGCAACTTTAAATATTTCCTCTTGACTTTTCCACATTTACTATCAAAATAATCGTGCACATAAATGCTTTTGGTAAATGATATGTACTTTTCCTTACTTTGAGCCAAAACACCAATTTTATCCCCATATTTACATAACTCTTTTATAAATAAATGGCTGTCGTAGCCGCTTAAGTTATGAAATATGATAGGGATAAAAGAGGGTAATTTATAATTTAAATTACAAACGGAATGTGCAGCACCAAATCTTTTTGCACCAGTTATGTGACAGTGGTCTCGTACTTTAATCTCACCCTCTTCAAAAGGGCCTTCACATATACCACATATTTTAGCATCATTAAACTCCCTTTTTTCTTCAGGCGTTAACGGTTTCATAGGCTTAATGTCTTTTAAATATGTGTTGTATAGAGCCCTTAAATCACACTCGATACGATCCACAAAGACTTGAGCTGCATTATTCCCCCGAAATAGCTCAAATTTCGAAAGTGAGTCGTCAAAAGAGCATTTAATTAAATAAGCAAAAGAATATGGTTCATGTTTAAAACTTTTTACAGTGTAAAAATTTTGTGGGTTTGGTTGTACCGTTTCAACGGGTTTTAAAACAGATTCGAAATCTGCATAAACCACGAATGGAACGCGCATTTGCTTTTCTATACCCTCGAATTTTAAAATATTTTCCGGCACACTCTTTCCAAATTTATCGATTTTTAAATCCACTGAGGGTGTTTGCGTGAAAATGTGGTTATAATCGTAGCTTTGATGTAAAGTTAAAGCTGACGGTGTACTAAAATAAATGAGGCAACCATCACAGAAATATATTTTATGTTGTTGACAACTAATTTGACTTGAAACTAAACGTGATAAATCTCGAATCCAACAATAATGACTCTTTGAACAAGTCGTATCACAAAAATGTTCACCGCCATCTTTACTACTACAGTCTTTTGTAATTAACAATAAATTTACATGCCTATCCAACTTTTTTGACGCATACCTCAGTGGACCAATAACTTCATGTATTACTTCATTATTTTCATATTTAGATTCCAGACCGTATACGTTAATTGATATGTTGTTCATTTCCTCAAATTTTTTAATGTCACGTAATTTTACTGGAAAATCCATACCTGTTACATTTAGCACTCTAGAAAAATGGGGGTAGGATGTCTTCTGTGAAGGCTCTGCTGTTGGAGGAAACAATGCTGATGTTACAGCCCACGCAAAGCAAAATTCGTCCTGGTTAATCACATTGACGACAGCTCCTCTCTTTTCAATAGAACACGGCAACTTGATGTATGATGAGCCGCCCATAGGCATATACTTGTTGATACCAACTTCCAAGTATAAAATTCGCACAAGAGCCCATCCTATAACAAGAAAAATAATATATAAAAATCAGTTTAATATATCGGGTTTTGATTTTTCCATACCTGAATCTTTCTTCTGGAACTCTGTCGCCTGCGTTTTTATTAATTCGGTGAAAGAATGGTAAACGGCATCCAAATCACTTTCTACACTAATTATTTGATTAGCAGTGTTGAAGGATTTTTCACTGAATATTTCTTGTGATGGAAGCATGTACTCGCCAACAGCTGTCATGTTAACTTTTAAAGCATGATGCACACGCAATAAATTATTAACAAGTTCCACCACCTTGGATTTAATGTCTGCAAAGAACATTACGTAATCGGAATGCTCCATATCACTGCTAACCCGATAGGTTGCAATTCTCCTTTTGAAGGCACATTCAACGAGTTGCACACCATGACATACCGGCAAACATGAATTATTTTTATGTTGTTGTGTTCGTTTATGCACCGACATATGATTTATTGGAACATCTACATTACATGTAGCGCAATTAA